>CM035133.1:134389776-135632276 GCA_020205605.1 Panax ginseng | reverse complement strand
TTTCCTTTACTTTTCTCAGTCAAAGTTCAAAAAATTAATTACGTATGTGTGAATGTGGTTTGATATTATTTTGAATTTCTATATTGTGAACTCTGATACAAGCTATTATGATAAAAGATGGACTTTTTTTGTTATACTAATTCTCTATGTTCCAAATATAAGAGCAAGTTTTTTTACATTTTACCTTCATTCCAAATTAAATTTTAAAAAAATTCAAAATAACAACATAATAACCATTCCTAAGGGTGAATGTCAAACAAACTCAAGATACCCTTTTACACAGGGATTTAAGCCACATTGTTATAAAAATTACTTTATAACCATTCTTATTATATTTTAGACTTTCTTTTGACATCCATTACGTGTCTAATTTAAAAATTTGAGATACTTCATATACACTTCTTGATCATTAAAGCCTTCTAATATCGAAGAATATAATTGAGTTATGCATTTATATCTATACTTATTGTCTTTGATTGGAATATACTAACTATTGTAGTGGTTGATAACTTTTTAACTTTGTCGGTTCTTGGCTTATTTATATTTTTTTTCTTGTTGGTGGTTGCAATTTATTTGCTTCTCTTTGTTTAGAACAAAAATCTCTCATATAGTCCATATGTATCCGGCCTTCAATTCATTTTGAGTTGATTTATCATTTTCTTTCTTGCGGTTAAAGTATTAGGTTGTGTCATTGAGAAGTAATGGCGCGTTAACCTTCTCGCTTACCACAAAGTAATGTGTTCATAGACTTTTACAATGCTTTCACATTATTGTAACAATTAAGTCTTTGTTGCACTCTCTTTATTGTTTTATTTTGTTTGTGTAATTATGAAAACTCTTATAAATATGGATAACTTTTTCACTGCAAAGATTTAGTTATCTATATCTATATCTATATTATAAAGCCTCCATGAGGTTTCTCCAACAAGTTTGGTGTATTTAGGTTAAACTTTTCTTTTTTTTTTTTGCTTTTACTCTTTTTTGCCTATAAATTTAGATATATTACTATTTTGTCCTTTTTAATATTAATTTTTATATCCTTCTATTTACTCTAAATTTTATGAAATTTTATTTTACTTCACATAATTTACACAAGCATTGCGGTGACTAGTATAGATAGAATGTGGTTAGAATGCAAATTCATACATTTGGTATATTAAATGCTAATTTTTGTTCTTTTTTATAGGGACCATGGTGACATGTCCTCTAAAAAGTATCGACATGACAAACGTGTGTATCTTGGAGCTCTTAAATTTGTTCCACATGCAGTCTACAAACTTCTTGAAAACATGCCAATGCCTTGGGAACAGGTATGATCCCTTGAATTTTATTCACTACGCTCATATTCATATTGGAATGGACATTCTTAATTTTGCCTGGATTAATCTCTTGATTTTTGTGCAATTATAGGTTCGTGAGGTGAAGGTCTTATACCATATTACCAGAGCTATCACATTTATGAATGAAATTCCTTGGGTTGTTGAACCTATTTATCTAGCTCAGGTATGCCTTTGGAAATCATTGTATATGAAGTTCTTTTATATATGATGGGTCTCCTTATGACAAGGATGATGTCAATTTGTTATTCAGTGTCATATTACAACTTACAAGTAGTGTCATTGTTATCAATTACTTTTGTCAGGATACTTTTTTTCCTTTCTCCAGTCTCTCAGATCTCATGTATTTTATATCTTTCTTTGATACACAAGATTACTAACTACTTTGTCGATAAACTGCTTTTCCTACATCTGCATGTATCTTGCATGTGGTAGGTTATTGCGTGATAGTGGATTTCTTGAGGCAGGAAAAAGATGTTAATCGATTGATCATTTCAAGCTCGATTTTAGCCTTGTACCGATCAATGGTTACCAATTTATTCTTGGTTAGAGCTCGATGAATCTGAGAGGAGGTAGTCAAATCAAAAGATATTTTGGATTGGCTCTCCGAGAACCTAGAGGTCAAAAATGATTTGTACTCGAGACATTCCCGTTACCATCTGATGCATTACATCAAAAAGTGTCATGTCAAAATTTTGAAGAGAAAGGAGAGGAAGAAGGTAAAATTCAATTTTCATTGATGCTTGTAATCTCTGTTATGTTGTAGTTGCAAGTTTTTCTAAAGTGTTGTTTTTAATCGCTATAGTAATTTATTATACTTATGGTATATTTATTTGACTTGGGCAGGGATTGCAGATCACTAACAAAGCAAACGTTGCATTAACTTTCAAAAATGAGGAAAGAAAAAGGCCAGCTCCCCTTCCATGTATGTAGCTAATTGTATTAATGATTTGGTTTATTTCACGTATAAAATTCAGCAGAATATGTTATTATCCTGGTTGCCTTTCCCCCCATATCATGCACCTTTGATATCTTGGCTTTTCCTAGTCACTGTGTTTTGGCATCGAAATAGATGGCTCATCTTTGTGAAGTCAGTTTCATTTCCATTTTATAATAGTTAAAGTTCCTCATATATTTGCTAATATTTTGCTTAAAATATCGCAGCTGGATGTTTCAAGAAATATACTATAATTTTGGTGGTTTTTAATTTTTATGTGATTTAACATATGAAGTATATGCAAAATATCATATAATCTATTTATGTGTTTCATATGTTTTTCAATATAGTTGAGGTGAAGAGCAGTTCTGATGGTTTCATGATCAAAATGAGAGATGGCCGACATTTAAGATGTGACCATACCAACCTTCAGAGACTATTCTTCACTCGGGACTATTCTTGTAGGACCCAATTATGAAGGGGAGGAACTTATCTCGCTGACCTAGGTATGTTCTGCCCTTACCACTTAAAAATTTCCAAGTTATCAATAAATGTGTCTTTCCAATGTCTATTGCAACATGTTGAATTCTTGGTAAATAAATCTATGATGTTTATGATTATAGCTAACATCTTTGGGGAATACACTGTAATGGAAATTTGTCGTCTCAAAAAAGTTTTTCCACATTGACTAATAGCCTCAACTTTTCCATAATTGTTGTCCTTTCTATATAGAAATCTAAACATTGTTATTTAAGATTGTGTGATGGTATTTAAAATTGTGTGATGCTTGTGGTTGTTGAATGTGACTGAATTCTGACTTGAGATCAACATATAATAATAATCTACAAGTCTTGTAACAGAAAATATGTTTACCACTATGCTTACTAAAATTAATTCATGAAATGGCTGATTAAGATTCTAATTTTTTCTTGTAACAGAGAAATCATATAGTCGTACTGAAGGTTCTTTTTCTATTTGGATTTGTAGCAAATGATATTATAATTGCCTATTTGTCTTTTTCTGCTTATGAGCAATACGGTGTACATTAGTACCACGTAGCAACTCTATTGTCTTTAATTTGGCACTAAGTGTCTCTAGTGACCTATTTGCTTCATTTTCGTGATCACTTGCTATTATTTTTAAATATGCGCAGGAAGACTGCTTCTACGACCTGCCTTACAATACTGGGTATCAAATTTATGTGCTACGTTTACGGAAGACAAGGGATAAAATTATGAAGTGTACTTTCCCTATATATGTAGATATATACTTTGATTGAAGAACTGAGGTAGCTTTAGATGGTTAATTATAAAGATAATGAATGATTATATAATGGATGATTTTATTAAGTTAATAATATTTTAGTTTTTTGTATTTTTGTCATTATTTGCTATGGGGACATTGAGCCAGTCAGGTACATAAAAAGAATGTCAAATTTTGATTTGGCAACAATATAATTCGTTACCAAAGCTTTGAACAAGCTTTAATATAGCAATAATTTTTTATACATTTAACAACAAATTTTCGTTGCTAATGGCATTAAAAATATATTATTTGGCAACAAAAAATTAACCTAATAAGAACGGAGAGGATATTATTGCTAATACTAAAACAAAAGGCAACATTTTTTATCGTTGCAAATCATATCAACTTTCGTTGCACATATAAAGAAACAGTAACATATAATGTCATTGCTAATCGATAACTTTCATTGCTATTGAAAAATAGCCAAGAATAAACATTTTCATTAAATTGAAAGATAATGTAGTTGCCAAATAATATAATCAAGAACGAAGATCGTTGCTAAAAAAGTTTACATTCGCAAAGAACGAAGCAAGCTTAGGCAATAATTTTCATAATTTCTTCGCAACGAAAAAATGTCGTTGCAAAATGGTGTCAATTAAATGAAAATGCATTGTCGTTGCAAAAAAAAAAAGAGTTCATTTCGTTGCCAATTAACGACTTTTTGCAACGAAATGGGGTTTTTAGCAACAAAATTTTAATTATTCTCAGAATAATACATTTTGTTATTAAAGGATCGATGTCTCAGTATGAAAGCCAAATTTTGTTGCAAAATGTATTACTTTTGGCAACGAAAAAAAACGCGTCATTGGAACAATTAGCAATGCTCATTGCAAGAACGAAAGACTTCAACGACAAAGAAAGTCGCTTGCAAAAACCCTTTGCAATGAAATTTGACACCTTTAGCAACGAAAATCGGTTGTTGCTGAAGCCCCATTTTTTGTAGGTTTGAATCTTCCACTCACTTTGTCCATTCGTTTGAGGATGATACGCCGTACTCAATCTCAACTGCGTTCCCATTTGCTCTTGCAAACTCCTCCAAAAGTTTGATGTGAATCGTGGATCACAACCTGACATAATCGAAACAGGTACTCCATATCTTGAAATAATTTTTTTGACATATAGTTTAGCTAATTGCTCTAGGTTATACCTAACTCCTATTGGTAGAAAGTGAGCTGATTTCGTCAATCGATCCACTATCACCCAAATAGCATCGTACCCTTTCCTTGTTGTTGGAAGTCCCACCACAAAGTCCATTGTGATGTGCTCCCATTTCCACTCTGGAATTTCTAATGATTGCAACAACCCACTAGGTCGTTGGTGTTCAGCCTTAACCTTCTGACAAGTTAAGCACCTACTAACATATTCAGCTATCTCCCTTTTCATGTTTGGCCACCAAAAGTTCTGACGAAGGTCTTGATATATCTTCGTACTACTGGGATGTATCGAATACCTCGAACTATGGGCCTCACTCATTATCTCCTCTTTTAATTCGAAATTATTTGGAACCCAAATTCTTCCTTTAAAATGAAATAATCCCTCCTTATCGAGGTTATATTTAGTCTTTTCTTCACCTTCTATTCTCTTCTTCATATGTTCGCATTCCTCGTTGCTCAATTGCACCTCCTTAACACGTTCCACTATGGTCGGTTGAGTTTCCATTGAAAATAACATTTCTTTTGCTTCTTCCGATGATTTAACTTTTAATTTCATCCTCGCCATCTCTGTTACTAACTCCTTCTGAGTCGTTAACATTGACAGTTTCTCTCTACCTTTCCTACTTAGCGCATCGGCTACCACATTTTCTTTCCCCGGATGATATAAAAAATCACAATCATAATCTTTTATTAGCTCTAACCACCTTCTCTGCCTCATATTCAACTCCTTCTGTGTGAAGATATATTTTAGACTTTTATGATCCGTGTATATCTCACACTTCTCACCGTATAAATAATGCCTCCATATTTTTAACGCAAAAACTATAGCTGCCAATTCTAGGTCATGAGTAGGATAGGCTTTCTCATAATCCTTTAATTAACGTGACGCATACGCAATGACATTGCCATGCTGCATGAGCACGCAACCCAGTCCTTTATGCGAAGCATCGCTATACACTACAAAATTCCCCGTATCATCTGGCAAAGACAATACAGGTGCCTCACTTAACCTTTTCTTTAGTTCCTAAAAACTATTCTCACATTTATCAGTCCACACATACTTCACCGACTTCCTAGTCAGATTCGTTAACGGAGTCACTATTTTAGAAAAGTCCTGAATGAACCTTCTATAGTAAACTGCTAACCCCAGAAAACTCTGAACCTCGGTTGGCGTCTTCGGTTGCTCCCATTCATTAACTGCTT
The DNA here is from genome assembly GCA_020205605.1 of Panax ginseng. NCBI lineage: Eukaryota > Viridiplantae > Streptophyta > Magnoliopsida > Apiales > Araliaceae > Panax > Panax ginseng. The sequence goes on along the minus strand of CM035133.1, from coordinate 135,626,340 downwards.
CTACTTTTGCCGGATCCACGAAAATGCCATCTTTATCAATGACATGTCCTAGAAACTGCACTCGTTCAAGCCAAAATTCACACTTTGTGAATTTCGCATACAACTTCTCTCTCCGTAGTGTCTCTAACACTATCCTTAAATGTTCAGCATGATCTTCTGGCATCTTAGAATAAACTAGAATATCATCAATGAACACTACCACGAACTTGTCCAAATACTGTTTGAACACTCTGCTCATCATATCCATAAATGCGGCTGGCGCATTTTTCAACCCAAATGACATAACCAGAAACTTGTAATGACCATAACGAGTCCTGAACGCCATCTTAGGTACATCCTCCTTCCTCACTTTTAACTGATGATACCCCGTACATAAATCTATCTTAGAAAAATACTTTGCCCCTTTCAACTGATCAAATAGATCATCGATCCTGGGCAACGGATATTTATTCTTAATTGTTAACTTGTTCAACTCTCGATAGTCGATACAAAGTCGTAACGACCCATCCTTTTTCTTTACAAACAATACTAGTGCCCCCAAAGAGACACATTCGGTTGAATGTACTTCCTGTCTAATAGTTCTTGTAATTGAACCATTAACTCCTTCATCTTAACTGGCACTATCCTATATGGTGCCCTTAAAATTGGTGTTGTACCCGGTAACAGATCAATCAAAAATTCGACCTCCCTATCTGGTGGAATACCAGGTAATTCCACCGGAAATACATCCATGAACTCTTGAACTATAGGTATCTGGTCCAAGGATGCTCCCACTCTTTGGGTATCCACTACATGGCACTGATAACCTACACACCCTTTCCTCAACATCTTCCTAGCTTGTGTCATCATTAGACAACAAGAGTGTCTCGGTGATTTACTACCGAAGAACACTACCTTGGTTTTCTTAGAAAGCCAAAGGTTCACACTTTTCCTATGGCAATCTATTATAGCCTTATGGTTAATCAACCAATTCATACCAAGAATTACATCAAATTCTTTTAACCTTATCGGTACCAAATCTACCGATAACTTATTACCTCTAATATCTATGCAACAATCCCTATGAATATGTTCAATGGGGATTATCTCCTCGTTTGCTACCTTAACGTCTAAAGGTAGTGCTAACTTTTCAGGGATTAAACCTAATTGTTTAGCAAATCCACATGCTATAAAAGAACAAGTAGCACCCGAGTCAAATAACACATAAGCATTTATTTCATTGACTGGAATGATACCTGCTACTACATCCGATGATGCAACCGCATCTTGATAAATCATATTAAAAGAAATGCAATGAGGGTCTACTCATGCCGATGGTGTTGGTCTAGTAATGGCTAATTTACCACTACCAGAACCCTCATTACCCTCTAACCCTTTCTTCGGGAAATTTCTTGCCATGTGGTCCAACGATCCACAAACAAAACAACCATAATTCTTCTTAGGGTTAGGACAGTTGGGTGATAAATATCCCTCCTACCCACAGTTATAACAAACTAATTTTCCTTTCAGACAGACTCCCAAATGAGTCTTTCCGCATGTCTTGCATGCCTTCATCTTACGCTTAGGATCCCCTTGTTTCACCCTAGTACTCCCAGGGTTAAAACTTTTTCTCTTTGGCATACTGCCACTACCGCAGGCAACCTCTACCTTATTTCCTCCCTCTCCCTTATTCTTATTGTTTCCTTCGTTGTGGTACTGAGTCAACGCCTCACTAACACCTTCGGCTATAATCGCCTTTTCCATAATGGTCCGGTAGGAAGCACTCTGAAACACCGAAATACTACTGTAGAGCCAGGATTTCAGGCCCTGCTCAAACCTACGAGCCTTCTGTTAGTTCCCGGAGGCACAATAGTTATCTAGAAGCGGGGGTTGAATAGATATTTAAAATTCATTTCGTTTTACTTTTTTAGTTTTGATAATGATTCAAACACAGCGGAATTAAGATTTGTTTGATCTCCCTTTTTAGATATAGTGAGTTAATGAGAGTGAGACAGTTATAATAGTTATAGCGGTTATAGCAAGAATGCAATAGACACAACAATTTTAAGTGGTTTAGAGCACTTAAAGCTCCTAGTCCACTCTTCTACTCCTCGAGTAGGAAATCCACTAAGGATGTCTTTTACACTTTTTGAATCTCACAAATTCCTTCTAGACCAGCAGTCTAGGAACTTCTTAGTTCACTCTTGAACTCTTCAAGTCTAGCAGACTTGGTTCTTCACAGTTCACTTTAGAACTCTTCAAGTCCTTTTGACTTGGAACTTCTTACTTCACTTGTTTAGCAGTTGTTGAGTTCTTTATTGGTGCTACGTACTCAGTTGCCGTTAAGCTATTGTTCGAAAGAACTGAGTAGCTGAGCAAGCTTTCTTTTTCTCAGATCGTAGAGTTAAGCGTTGAGTGTTCTTCTTAATTTTTGTTCAATGCTTGCATCTTGAATCATCTGCAGATGTTTTGCATATATGTGATCCTTGAAATCTATCCGTTGAATCCATCCGTTGAGGCATTTAATACGTTTGACGTTTGTGAACTTTGATGGAGACTTTTCTGCAAATCATCTAAATTGCATTCTGGCCCACTGACACAGCAAACAACTTTCTCACCTAACACTTGAAAAGGTGTTTTCCTCTAACCCATGGTCCTTTCCTTAGCTTCTTCAATACGTTTCTTTGTTGTATACTAAGGATATCTTCTGTGTCATTGGGACTGGCGAAGACTTCAACGTTTATAACTTTTTCCACATTTGTTGGAATTTATCTTTAAACAAATGTGCAAGGTTCGATGCTTCTGACACAGGCAGATGATACTCTACGATTCAGATCGTGGTGTCTTGCCACCTTGGTGCATGATCCTAGCAAACGAGAACACTACAATTTCTCTTAAGGACAAACACACTACGATCTTCACTTGCCTGTCATGCATACTCTACGTTTCCGAGAGCACACTACGATCTCTAAGTTGGCTTCGGCAAACGTCTGGACCACTCTACGATCTCTGGAGAGGCTGTAATAACCCGATATTTTCTATATAATTAAATCAGAAATTTTGTGTATAATTTTTTTTTTATTAAAATAAATATGGGAAATATGTGCTAAGATAATGTGTATGTATTTATGTGATGAATATAAAATATATTTATTACATGAATGGTTATAAATAATTTTATTTTAGAATTATTGATCATTATAAAGTATATTTTATAATAATTAATATTATAGTAAAAATGTTTTTAATATTTATTTTCTATGAAAATATGATTATTATATTATTTAAATAATATATGAAATGATTACAACATTATTATAATAATTATTTTATTATATGAATTTATTTGAATAATTAAGTTAATTATTTAACTTAATTAATAAGGGTATGTATATGTAAGATAATGGATATGGAATCCAAATCCTAATTTTGGATTTTGATCAAGGAATGAGAATAATAATATAATATTAATTATATTTTAATTTTTTAGTGCTATAAATATGTACTGTATGTATGCATTGTTAATGATTGGTCAATACTAGTGTATTATGACCAAACCCTAATAATATTTTTATAAACCCTAGTATTACTGATAAACCCTAGTTTTGAAGTCAATTGATACTTTAAAATCTGTTTAGTAATTATGTTATATGATTAATAACATTTATTATAATATTATTTTATTTCAGTGCCGTAAATATGTACTATATGTGTGAACTGATAAAGTTGTTCAATTATGTGTATAATGTCAAAACCCTAGTATTAATTGGTTCAACCCTAATTTAAAACTCAAACAGGAGTTTATGGTTGGTAAGAAATTGTGTTATATGATTAATGATATTAATTTGAATTAGGGAAACCCTAATAATTAATATTTGGAAACCCTAATTGTTAGAAAACTTAATAGCTAATTAAAACCCTAATTTGCTAATTGTAAACCCTAATTGCTAACCCTAATTTGTTTATGGTAAACCCTAATCGTTAAATTGGGAAGGTTAATGCTAATTAGTGTATCTTATACCTAATTAGCAAAGTGCTAAGTAATTAAAAACCTAATTGATAAAGAAACCCTAAATTACAATTTTTTGAAACTAATTTTTTTTATTTTAAACCCTAACTAGAAATCCTTCAATTTTTGTGATAAACCTTAGGGTCAAACCCTAAGGTTTGTCAAGTTACATTTTTACCATTAAATTTGTTAGTCAAAAGACCAAATTGCCCCTCTTGCATAATTGATAAATAACTTGTATTTTGGACAACACTTTAGTGGTTGGCCAACTTCTACCAACCCCATGTGACAAAAATCAGCAGTAATCAGCCACCTATGCTAGACAAATGCATTGTATATTAGTAGTATATATAGATTGAGAGAGAGAGGATTGCATTTGTTAGCCCAATTTTGCTCAAGCACTCAACTAAGCTATCTCTTTCAAAAACCTACGAAATATATATGTATATCAGTCCCTTAGTCAAGCCCTACTACTTCCATTATCAGATCATTAGCCCAGAATCATGATCAAAGCATGAATGAGGTATAAACCTTTAATTTCAAAATCCTTAAATTTTTGTGTTAATGTTGTTATTTGTTGGTTACAATTGTGTTAGAAGGTGTCATTTAGTGATCTGGGTTGGTAGAAATTGGATCTATAACATCTAGATGCTCAAATTAAAAGATTTCAAAAATCTGGAATTTTTTATGTTGTCTGAAAACTAATGTCAGACCCCATAGATTCTTATTTTTCATGTTTTTTGTTCTTTAAGTGTTTGATCTTGTAGTCTGCTATGAGGTCTTGGATCTGGAACTCGAATCAGGGTTAGATCTGGTTTATATTGGAAGTTATTCATGGTCAAAGGTCGTTGACCGACCGTGAATTTTTAAAAAATCTGGGTAACCCAGAAAGCTTTTAGCAGCGTTTGACATGATTTTCTAAGCCTTTGATCTGTCAGGTTATAAGTGTTATAATGATATGTTTGTATCCAGTTTATAGCTTTGTATATGTACTGTATATTGGTGGCTTTAGATACTTTAAACAAGCAATTGATCGAGCATAATCGATGGTCAAACTAGGCTTGTTGATCACGATTACATGTTTCTGGAATTTCCTGAAATCGTTAGCCCATTGTTTCTGACAGACTTTGACCTTAATGGATCTAGCTATTTTGATGTTGTTAGATCCACTTTATGTGTTAGTTATGTTAACTTGCATGTCAAGGTTACATCTTGAAGTTTTAAATCATTCAAACGAGACACGTGGAGGAAGTTATAAGGATCGAAAAGTGGGCATCTAAAGATCGTTTCTTCAATTTCGAAAACCCGTAAATCGAAGAACATGTCTGACAACGTTTTTGAGAGCTGATAACTCTCTGATCTGTTGTGTTATGGCCATGATATCGATTGCTATTGATAGTATTACATTAGCTCTATACACTGTGATCAATAGATAGACTAGAAAAATCAAGATCTGATTTTTATGCTTGGTCAAAGTAGTGCACTTATTAATTGACATGAAGTTTTGGGTTTGGCCCAAGAACACTCAAGAACACATTTAGTGACAGTTTTGTCGCTTAAAGCACCTATAGCGACACTTTATTTATAAAATTATTATTTTATTAAATAAATAGAAAAAATAGTTTTAAATTATTAAAATACAAAATAAATTATTAAAATTATTTTAAAGTCCAAAATTATATTTTAATTATTTTGAATATATTTCATAAATATTTAATATTTTGGAATATTAAAGGTATTTAATTTATTTAATAATTATATTAAATAAATTATTTAAAAATGATTTTAATACTTGAAAAATCATTTTAAATTATATTATGTTATAAGAAAATATTTTAAGTTATTTTCTATAACTTTTAATATTTTGTGAGGAAATTTCATTAATAAATTAATATTAATGATAATTAAGTTATTTAATAAATTTATTTTGAAAAATAGAATTAATGATTTAAAAATCATATAAAATGATTTAAAGGTTATAAAAATATTTTAAGTTATAAAATATAACTTTTAATATTTTGTCATGAAAAATATTAATATTTTAATATTAATGATATTAGATTTGTTTAATAATTATATTAAATAAATTAGTTTAAAATAATTTTAATATTAAAAAAATCATTTTAAATGAAAATAAAGTGTTTAAGAGTATTTTAAGTTATAAAATATAAATTTTAATATTTCAAGGATAATTTCATTAATAATTTGATATTAATGATATTAATTTAATATTAATGATATTAAGTTTATTTAATAATTATATTAAATAAATAATTTAAAAAATGATTTTATTTATTTAAAAATCATTTAAAAGGGATATTAATGAATTAAAAATATTTTAAGTTATACTTAATGACTTTTAATATTTTGAGGAATAGTACATTAATATTTTAATATTAATAGTAATCATTTAAAATGATTTTAAACGTTTTAAAAATCATTTAAGGGTAATATTAATACATTAAAAGTATTTTAAGTTATTATAAATAACTTAAATATGTTGGCAAATGGTTTCATTAATAGTTTAATATTAATTAAATATTAATGATAATAAAATAATTTAATATTTAAATCATTTAATAATGATTCCGATATTTGAAAAATCATGATAAATTATAATCATTGTTTAAAAATTATTGTAAGTCATTTGAAAATGTTATGACTGTTATTTAAATAGTCTAAATGGATATTGAACTTCGATATAGAGTCTTAGACTCGATAATTACTGATAAAAGCCGCACGACGCATAACGGTGTTTTGAAATTGATCTAGAGTTAGATAGTTTGACGGTATTAATGTTTGTTTGTGATTCAATGACTGTGAAACATGCGTGACAATGTGATTAGGTTATGTGCTGACTGCAATAAGCAGTACTATGTGTTATGATATGTGATTCTAATCGATAGAATGATCTTATTAATGATAGGTTTTGGTATAAAAGATAAAACTAAGTTGCATATTGTAAGCAATAGACCAGACAAGTATCATACCTTTGCATTTTCTTTATGCAATGGACATGAGTAAGAATATTTCAGAATTATATTATTATACTAGATTATTAACCTTATTATGATATATTCGATCATTGTTTATCAACATGATGTTATATTATATAATTCAGATATATATTCTGTTCGTTAATTTCTAAATATGGTTATACAAGTGTCTCCACTTGGATAACCATTGTATTTAATTACATGTTGATATATATATATATATATATATATATATATATATATATATATATATATATATATATATCTAAGCTATTTGATCATTTAGACACGATTTAGAAATGTCGTTGAATATGATAAAACCTTTTGTATCCAATCAAATTGTTTTAGTTCTGATTCTGATGCAGAGTATGAACATCTCAATCAAGGGAAAATTTTTATGTGCCCAAGGTAGACAGAGTGAACGATAATATCGTTCTGGCATGTAGTATTGATCAATACAGGGTCCATGGGATGTACACCCTTGTGCCCGTAAGTTATGACGGTTTGCAGATGAAGTTCTGTCTAACCTTTTTGAAAATAGAAAACAATGTTCATAGTATGTCGACTACCCTATATATATAGTCAATACGTAGTTTCAAAAATTTGATATAGAATTGTTATGTTATTATTATCGGTTCAGTTTACTTCACAACTATTAATTCGTTGTAGAAGTGATGTACAAAGAAAATATTTAATTCTTTCAGCTAATTATATTTATAATTGTTATTACTTTCTGGGCACCCAAATGCTCATTCTTGCTTTAAATTTAAATGTTTTCAGCTAGACATGATCAACCTGAAGGTTCAGACAAGATCAAGTGAAAAGGAAAACAAACAGAATATGTTTAATGGTATCTTTTGTAATAGTTAAGCTGTATTAAGATAATGTTATGTATTATCTATCATGTAAAGAATTATAGTAAAGGTTGCGTACTTGGGATTAGACTCTGATAAATGTAAATTAAGTTTGATATTTATATTATTGTTATTATTTTTAGTATTATTCCTCTCATAGAAATGGTATCGTAAAGCACTGAGTTCGGGTTTCAAGTACCTGAATTTGGGGGCGTTACAGAGGCCCTTTAAGGCAGTCATACTACGATCCTTGATGCTCTACAATTATGCCTTGGCTTCTGCAAACTCTTGATCAGCTCAATAGACTACGATTCTGTTGAAGCCTATCGATTACATTTCAAGACATAGATCAACCTAACATCTTTGATCTCTTTATCTATACATTCATTTACAGAATGATAAACATTAAAAGCTTAGATCAACCTAACAATTTTGATCTATCACTAAGTCCTTGTACATATATTCCTTGAAGGACTTCACATATAATCATGAGCATTTACTTTAAACATCAAATCAAAATATGCACTCTTCCAACAATCTCCCCTTATTTGATGTTGACATAACTAGGAGATTTGTTATCATGATTATCAAATTCTATATTCAGTTGCTGTGACGCCCCCAAAATAGGTATACAACACCCATTCTCAGTCGCCAAATACATGGTACATAAAGCAAACTACAACTTCAATAATATAATTGTCGTGCAAAATACGACAACACATACTGTGAGTTTAAATACAAATATTGTCTTCTAGACAATATCCACACTTAAATAAGTCCTCATTACAATTATTCATACACTATTTTACAAAAATAGTGAGGACTGCTAAAACATCTTTCTAGAACCATCACTCCAAACCCCGACTCGATCTGACTATGTTCTCACCTCCTGAGAAGAAAAATAGAACAAAAAGGAAAAAGGTGAGCTTAACTAGCCCAGTAATGAATATTATGACTAAGATAATATACAACAAATTATCATTAGTCTTCAACAGGAAAAATCTGATAAAATATAATAGACAACAAGTTTTAGATCAACAAATGCAACGGAAACAACAATCCATTAGAAGAGTCACGTAGAGAATGAATTCTACTATCTTCTAAGATTTAAAAGTCCATCATTAATATTTTATCCCTGTAATATCAATCAATATACATCTTTAATCAAATATTTATCTTTGTACTACATGCCAAAGATATTCATTTATATCACCAATCGATCATGTTCATCTCAACACTGCTTCATCTTTTTGCACTACTGACAAAGATATTCATCGATTAATCATTCATCTTTGCACTACGGTGCCAAAGATATTCGGTAATATCATCATTTAGGATCGAGGATGATGAAAAATATTTTAAAGAAAAGCGAATCCAAAGGAGCGGAAGGACAATTATTAGGGGATTCGAGGTATAAGCTTTATCCAAGATAAATAATACTTCATAATAACCAATTACGAAGTAGAATTCAAAAATAAAGATCAAAACATGGATACAATCAAAGATAGTAACCATAAAAGAAATCTGGGATGAAAAAGAGAAAATTTCATTTTTCGATAAATAAATCACCGTATTCGTGAATAAAGGTCAGATACGTGAATAGTCTTTGTATCGTGAATAGTAATCCCGACACAAAAAGATAGAAATTCTAAAATAAAATCCATACCAATATTTCGGTATAATGATATTAAGAGAATAACATCATTACAAAAAAAAATAACATCCCTTACCTCAAAATGATAGTACTTCTATTCGGAATATCGGATATAAAGTCGAAGAAAACTTGTGCCGAACAACAATTCTCAAAGTATCAAAATACTCACAAAAATACACTCGATAATCTAGAGAGAAAGAAAACTTGATTCTGGTGTGATTTTCAATTCTAACCTAAGCGTCTATTTATAGGAAAATACTAGAACGCCAAAGGAGACTAAATAATAAAATATTATTAATTCTTTTTCTTTCTTCTACGCCAACCTTCATCAAACAAGCCAGCCATCTTGGAACAAAAAAAATAGCAGCCCATGTGTATTCAACACCAACCAAAAGTGGGTCCTACCCATAATTTTAATAAAATCATTTTATTTTCCGAAACTTCATTAATTCATAAAAAATAGTTTGTTTATCAGAAAAATACGAATTTTATGTCCATTCCACACGAAATCGAATTCTCTACAACTTTGTAGCTTTGAGTTTTTCCAAATTCCAAACAGAAAATATCTGAAATCCACAAACGGATGATTTTTAATACCTCCATTCTGACAAAATACTGATAAAATACCTCAGCATTAATTCCTTCGTTTATAACCACATAAATAAATCCATCATTTATATCTACATCAAATAAATATTTCTTTATCACATAAATTAATAATTAATTATTCACAAATAATATTACAGAATCACAATTATGACAACCAGACCGTTCTCAGGAAAGAGGGGGCTTTCCAATAAGGATTTCTCCTTACTGGCGCGCAATTAGGTGACCAAACCTCTCCTTGACAAAACTTTATAGACATTGCCAATAATGCTATCTAATAATATTATTCAAATAATATGAATTATTGATCTTATAATGGGAAATACTGTGCAGTGACAATTATTGAAACAACAATAATATAAAATATCAACGCAACAATTATTGAATAGTGTCTTCTTATGTACGAATCAATAATTCAACAATCACATGCAATATACCGTAAAGCTTTGTCGCAACCACGCAGCGACATTATATTTTAACCACCAGGTAACCCAACAGTGTTAACCACTACAACAAAAAGGCTTATTTTTGACGGAATATTTCGTCGGTACTAAGACTATTCCGTCGAGGGTAACCTCATCTCCGACGGAAAATTCGGTCGAAAATTTGGTCGTATATAAGCACATCGAAAATAAGTCCGTCGATTCTTCGGTCGGGAATACTTAAAACCGACGGAACTATTTACGACCGAACATTCAGTCGGAGTTAATATATCCCCGACTGAAATGTGTCTATTGAGGATATTCGGTCGATGATAATCATGCCACGTGGCACCTTGACAAAAATGGAAAATCACCTTAAAAGCGACAAATTTCCGTCGATTTTATAATGCGTCCGTCGAGGATATTCGGTCGAGGATATGTAAGCCACGTGGCACTATACCGAAAATGGAAAGAAACTTAACCTCGACGGTTTTCCGTCGAGAATACCATTATTCCGTCGAGGTTACTGTTTCTTTTTTAAAATATTTTTTTTTGTTTTTGCAATATCCGTGGATTTAACCCACATCTTGTACTGCACTGCATTCGCATTGTTTTCCCAACATCACACACAAGCTAAAGCTAAATGTCAAAAACATCCCATTACTACGACTAGCATAACCATGAACAAAGCAAAGTAATGAAATGTAAAACCGCATTAATCAAAGTAAATTAAACTAATGTAAATTACAAAAGATCCCACATCCCATTAAGCTAAGTGTCAAACCACAACAAAACCAAAGTAATTAATGCTAAGGTACTTTAAACTACAATATGTATGTCAAAAGTTATGTAAAATTAATACAAAAGAATTTAAACTACAAAAGAATGTAAACTAAGTCAAGCTAGTAGAGCCCCGGTGTGAGAGAAGGATCATCGGTGCAGGCCGACGCTTCTACGAGTATGAAAATCGTCATCCCGCTCGTCCACCAAAAACCACACCTTGTTTAGACAATATAATGTAACTCATTAGTCCATATATATGATTTAGTTAAAGATAACTAAATGAAAATTAAATAACATGCGAATATATATATTTGTATTTAAAACAAAATATACCGAGTAGTCGAAGCGACTCAACATCTACCAACGCGTCCTCTCGACTAAGGTAACCACCATCCGAATAATCTCATCACAGTATCGCGACGCGACCGCCTCCTGGAGGAATACCCGTATTTCTCGGCGGTGGCACCAACAAACGTCCCCACTGAAGTGATGGAGGCGAGAACGGCTGGCGGGTCCCCGACGATGGAACATCGGATCGGTCTCAAACCTCTTCGACACCGCACCATAACATCAGAAATAAAGCATCATCTAAGCCAAATACCAGATGTGATGGTCCCATGGGGCTCTTGACGCAGACATCTGGCTAGAGCCTACAAAATAAATATAACATGAATAATATTACAAGTTTACTTTATTCATAAACACCAAATAAACACAAATATTATACCTCCTCAGGCGGTGTATAAATTTGGTATCCTTGGTAACCCCAAAGACTTGGTACCTACCGACAAGACTAGTGGGAGTATCCCGAGACGCGACCCAAAAGAGCCGCTCTCCTCGTCTCCGAGATAAACTAATCTCGGGCGGAGGGATGATGGAATCTAACGCTCTCAAGATCGCCCTAGCGACTGCTTCTACAACTCTGCTATCTGTACCGTCATGAGCTTCTCAAACCGCTCCTGTAATTTGATATACAAGTGAGTTATCTTAGTATAATCATATAAATTACGTAATATTATCCTAATAATATCTATTATAGTAAATGTATTACCCGTATAGCTAGTGCTGCTGGAGATATCGTCGACCCCGAAGTAGAGCCCTTTGGCATATGGACTCTATCCCACAACTCGATCATAGTAGGAGGTCGGCCCAAGCTACTCCGCATGGCCTAGATCATATACATAAATAAGATCACCTTAATTTACTATAGTTGCAATATAAGAATAAACTAAACTAAAGAGAAATATATACCGACTTAACCTCCTCAAAACGCATCACGAGCCGTATATGTATAACTTCATGACTTGCCGCGATTCTTCTTCATCTGCTCCGACTTGGTCTTGAACGCAAAGATCATCCCAAAGATGCACACATCAGTGAGCCTATGTCAGATCTCGATATCGCCGCATGTGATGATCTCATAAAGTAGTTTTTAAGCGCTTTTTATCGCCTCGGACCGCCTCTCGTCGCATCTCATACAAACAGCCGGCATAATTCTTCGAGATGTGGGCAATGATAACGGTGTCACCATCCGCCTCAGTGATGTCGGCCTCGTATCTGTAGTATCTCTATCAAACAGACATAACATACATATAATTTATTATTTGAACAATATGTAAATAACATGCATGGACCTTGATTTAATATATATGTAAGTCGACTTACGTGAAACTCCCGCAACACTGTCACCATGAAGCCGACATCGTAGCGCGCATACTGACTAAATCGCATGCAGCTAGTAGGGAGATGCGCCAGGCAGATGGCATGTACGGTCGCCTTAGCGACAGGATCCATAATACTAGAATACAAAATTTATTAATCACATTTTAATTTATTAATCACATGATAATATCATTCTAATTTAACATAAGTGATATATTAGAGTTGAAACCTACACAGACGAGCCGACATCAACTGGAACTATGTCAGGCACTGTCGATGGACGACCTAATCGACCGAGGTTAGGCCCTCACGAACACCGACGTCTAGCATCTGTATGTTAATATATATAGTTATGACATTGTCCAAAAATAGTAAATGAATGTATAATATAGTTATGAAAATAATGTTACTAAGCCAAAAAAGAATGAAACTCACTAGCATCTGAAGACGACCCTCCTCGAGGGAGTCGTCACCGATCCGGAGCTACCGCCACCACTACCACCGCACCGCCCATGTCGAGGCATATATAGTCAGTACTTCATCAAATAATGTATATAGATACGATGAACGATCAAATGGCCATCCTATGTGTGGGAAATATATATATATATATAATGATTGATTTTAGTTGTATAGTATTTACAAAACACCAATTAGTGAAGAAGTAGTACGTCGTCAAACCCGTTAGAGTCAAAATCATTTTCATCCTCTAATTATGTTTCATCCTCTTCTGTATCAATTTCTTCCTCAATATCATCTTCTACCATCACATACGGACTAACAACCACATCTTCCTCCACTTCGTCAACATCGAGTACATCAACAACATCATCACCCAACACATCATCATCATATACCACAACGTGGTCGGGATTACTTAACTTGTTCTTACAACGGGTCATCCGCTCTGCATAAATTAGTACCATCAAATGGTCGAGTCTTCGTTGTCATAACTATATACTAGGGGGTTCTACTGTGAACGTCATTAGGGGCTTAGTACACTTGAGTTGCTTGGCTGGCTAACACAAATACATCATCGATCAGAAAATGATTTTTATCTCTCGTTATTTATTCTATTACGATCAACTTTAGCACCCTTTGCGAGATTAAACCAAAGGACACTTAAATGTAACGACCTTTTAGCCCTGGATAATTGAGCACAACCACTTCCTTTAATCTTCCATAGTAATTGGATTCAGAATCTCCATAACAACTTCCCAACATGACAACGCCGGAGTTGACTGATGTCAATTCATTCAAGTCATCAACCTTGAATTTATACCCATTCACGATACAACCTGGAAATGAACTAACAAGTTTGTACGGGCCTAAAATGACATCTCTAAAACGATCATACGCGTTCTCTTTTTCGACCCTTCTCTTAAACCACTGGTGAAAATTTGCATTAGTGAATGCTTCCATCTGTGATTCTGTCAACCCCGGGTTAGAAGCATGCGCTTCCAATTCGAATGAACTGCGTATAATAATATGGCAATTTATTAATTTTTGATTACGGATAGATAAATCATTTTCAACTTGTAATAATACATACTTGATGTACGACGATACTTCAGGCATATTTAGAAGCACGTATGTAGACACAATCTTTAAATCTTTATCGGTTAGGTAAGTCTTCGTCTCATGTCCAAATGGTTTAGCTGGATAAGTGAATACAACCAACTCATCATCAGCACGACCAGACGGATCCCCGACCTCATTCCGACTTAGACGGTTATGCTTCGTTGCGACTACATCGTCAAAGTACAACGAGCAGAAGTTGACAAGCTCTTCCTCCGTATAGCGTTCAGCAATAGAACCCTCTACGCCATTTGTTTTTAACTTTCTGCTTTAATCGACGATATATACCGCTACATGAAAGTATGTGATATATATTACCTGATAAGTTAAATATAAAGATGACGAATATTGCACAATGTATGTGATATTACCTCTTAAATGGATACATCCATCGATATCAGACTTGCCGGTCCTCCAAGATTAAGTTCATATATGGCGGATGAATAGCAAATGCTCCATGTCACAAAGAACCCCTGTGGTAAAATCATTTCGAGCTTGCACATTGTCAACACTATGTTTTTCTCCATCTATCCACATCACTATACCTTATAACAATTGAGCAAATATCCCAAAGAAATTTGAAAGTCGCGTAAAAGTATCATTAATATTCTTGGGTAACATCTCACGAAATGCAATTGGCATCAACTTCTGCATGAATACATGACAGTCGTGACTTTTGAAGCTAGTAATTTTCAACTGCTCAACCTTAGTACAACGAGATATGTTAAAACCATATCCATCTCTGGAGCTTCAATGCGCTTAAGCCACTTGCAAATGTTTTCAACTTTGTGCTTTTGGTAAGACAAAATGGAGCTTTTGGTTTTGTGTTGTTAGGTCAGAGCCACAATTCTACCGATATTCATTTCCTCCAAGTCTTTACATGCTTTACCATTGTCTTTTATTTTACCACTTGTATCTAGTACGGTGTAAAACAAGTTCTCAAATACATTCTTTTTTGTATGCATAATATCTATACAATGGCGAAGTGCTAGTGTGACCCAGTATGGCAACTCAAACCAAATTGGCGAGTGAGTCCAGTTATGACTTTTCCCATATCCTATAGCTCTCAACGTACCATGCTCCTTCCTAGGGGGTGGAAATATTAGATCATTTAGCCAGCCCAATATGTCGCTGCCCGACAAGCGACCAACAACCCCTTTCTTCTCTATCTTTCTGTTGAATTATGTAGAAATCTTTCTATAATTGTGCTCAGCAGGAAAGAATCTACGAGCAGTTCCAAATAAACTAGTTTTCCGGCCATGACGTAGTTGAGTGCCTTGCAAATCCCCCATGCAGACTGGACATGACAACTTACCATGAGTCGACCAACCACTAATCATCCCAAGTGCCAAAAAAGTCGTTGATAGTCCACAACAAGGTCGCCTTCATCACAAAATTCGCCGACAGATTTATCAAAAGTCCGAACACTGCTTTCCACGAAGATCTTAAGTTCATCGACTAACGGCCGAGGTACACGTTAATGTCTTTTGTAGGACTCTTATCCCCGGTATAAGTAAGGTCAAGAAAGATACTGGATCCCTCATGCACATTGACGGTGGAAGATTGTAAGCTACCATAATCATCACCAAAATGTAATAAAGGTCGACTAAAATTATTAAATGGACAGAATCCATCCAGAGCCATCCCAAGCCCCGACATTCCTAACTTCTTCTAGAATTGTGGAAAATTGGCATCAAAATTCTTCCATTCATCTCCATCTGCTTTGGGTGAGTCACCGACCGACAGCATGACATCCTCGTTTCTATGCCAACTCATATGTTGAAAGCAAGTGCTTGGAACATGAATAATTATTAGAACCTCGGTGCAAGAGGAAAATACCGTAAAATCTTCTTTGGAACATGTTTCTCCTTCCCTCCACTTTTTGTGATCTTGTACCTTGGCGATTCTGAGATATCATAATTTGCACCTTATCTTTGCCCTCCCCATAATATAACATGCAATCCTCGCTCCACAAGCATCGATCTTCTCATACCCGAGATTTAACCCCTTAACCATCTTCTTCACCTCGTAGTAATTCGCGGGCAACGTATTATCCCTGGGTATGAACTCGCTGAGAATATCAAGCAAATCATTGAATCCTCTCTCACTGCAGTCATGCTCATTCTTGAAATGTAAAAGCTTCAGAATCGCAGAAGCTTTGGTGTGTGCTTGTCATTTCCGGATACTGATGGAACACCCGATTCAGATAATAACTTGTAGAAAGCAATTCTTTGAATCATTTGGCTTTTGGCTGAGAACTGCTTGACGCATGCTCGTTTTCAGCCCAGTCAATATTGGTAGGGCCATATGCATCAACCAACATCTGCACGACGTCATAGTTATCTGCTTGCGAATCCCCGTGATCCGACTGGC
Organism: Panax ginseng; assembly: GCA_020205605.1. Taxonomy (NCBI): domain Eukaryota; kingdom Viridiplantae; phylum Streptophyta; class Magnoliopsida; order Apiales; family Araliaceae; genus Panax; species Panax ginseng. The sequence continues at coordinate 135,609,424 of CM035133.1, read as the reverse complement.
CTACAATACTATATGTTCGTTCTCTAAACTCAGCTGATTCCCCATGATGAATCCACACCGAATACCCATCCACAAACCCACGTGATTATAAGTCAAATTTAACTTCATCGACAGTCTTCCATATCATGTTCTTACACTTGGAACACGGGCATCTCATCTTTCCGTTCGGATCATCAACATATTCTATTGCTTTGTTCATAAAATTGGACACCCCTTCACTATGACGCATCAACTAATCCCTCCCATCAATTGGTATCCTACGGTACATCCAACTCCCGTTACTACCGACATCTTTAATTGAAGAAAATACCCAATTAGAATATATATGCATGTATTTAGTTTACCTAGTATATATCTCCACTCTATAGGGGTTAGGCTTCTATCCCGTTCCTAGATGCGTCTCCTCACTAGTGCCATTCACAAGGTGCGTGTTTATAATATTTTAAGAAAATTTTAGCATCACCTCCCCATGGTCTTCAAGTACATGAAATAGACCAAGACAACTTAGTCTAAGTATGCACTCGAAGAACATATGTAGAGACACCAGTTGAAAAATCCTCAAAAAATTATAAACACGTACGCACCTTGTGAATTAGCACCGACCTAAGTGAGAGACATAACATCCAATAACAAATCCCCAAATGGGGACTATTAAGCATTCACTCTACTTGAGTGAATGTCAAACGGTTTCTAAGTTTCAAAGTATATTACATATATATATTTATGAGTGTATTGAAGAGCAAAGGGAGAGTATCATTGAGTTTATTGAAAATTATGGAAAACTAAGCAAATGCTACTTAGTTTATTAGTTGCAAATCTAAGTTTCATATTAGTTTCTAGTTCAAGTATTAATATTCTCAACCGGTTCCGTGGCGAAATCGGAAAAAAAAAAAGGTCGTAGTTCCTATTTGTGTCCTATACTCTATTAATAAAGTTAATTGAATTACTGCGGACATTCCTCACTGTTCCACCATAACAGATGACAACATCCCGAAGGAGTTCCATTAAGCTATTGAACAAAGTTCCAAGTTAAGCAACCCTCTAGATGAACGAATGATCACTTCTCTACTATGAATGAATCATTGCCTGATATGGGTTCAATCCATGCCATAGAAAGCTTCTCACCACTCCAAATACCCATCTGAGGAATTTGGAGTGGTGAGAAGCTGTCTATGTCATGGATTGGACCCATATCAGGCAATGCTTCATTCCTAGTAGAGAAGTGATCGTTCTTTCATCTAGAGGGTTGCTTAACCTATAACTTTGTTCAACAACTTAATTGAACCCCTTCCGTATATTGGCATCTGTTATGATGGAACAGTGAGGAATGTCTTCAATAATTCAATTTACTTTATTATTCGAGTATAAGACTCAAACAGAAACTACGACCTTTTTTTTAAATTGCTGTCGAGGAACCGATTGGAGTACTATTAGCTGCAACTACTACGTCGAATCCTGCATACAAGGAAGTGCTTCATTTAATTTATATGTTATTATATTTGAAAATTGGGGCAAACTAAGCAATTATGGTATTTGGTTTATTTTACAAATGAAAAACTAGGTAAATGTTACCCAGTCAACATGTATTTTATTTTATTTATTGAATATGTAGACAACTTATTATTCAGTTACTTTTAATTGTAGAAAACTAAGCAAATTCTATTTAGTTTATTATTTTATTCGATTATTTCAGCTTTTTATATAATGAAAAACTAAGCAAATGCTACTTAGTTTAAGATAATTATTGTATTTTATTTTATTTTACTATATTTATTTTATATGTTATTTATTTTTTATTATAATATATTATTTAAATTAATTAATTTTAATATATTCTAGTTTATTATTAAATTTATTTTAAAATTAATTTATTATTATAATTTTATTTATTTATGTATTTTAATTTATTTTATTTTGTATTATTTTATTTTATTTTATTTTACTATATATGTTTTACTTTACTTTAATTTAATTTAGTTAAATTAAATTAAATTTATTTATTTATTTAGATTTATTTTATTTTATTTTAAATTTTATTATAATATATTATTAAATTATAATATATTATATTATATTATATTATATAATTTATTAAAGTTATTTAAAGCTCCTAGTATTTTTTTGTATTAATTTATTAATTTATATAAATATTTATTTATTATATTATAATATATTGTCTTTTATATAGTTAATTAAATATTTATTTATTACCATCTATAACTTCCACAGAAATTCAGTCGGAAATTCCGTCGGAATTAATACTTAACACCAAAATAAGAGAAGTCTTCAATTGATTCACAAACTGGAAAAGGCAGAAATCAGAACACTGCAAATTAAGTTTATCACACTGCATTATAACTACTCAATATACATTATTATAACTGGTCAGGCACATATTAAACACCAATCTGAAGAAACCAATATCGGTCCATGACATTAGAATATCTCGGTCTCAAAATCGGGTTTCATACCAAATGCGGAATTTAGCAAACTATCACAGAAAATCCCAATTTCAACAACAACTTTGCGTCGAAAATTTAGGGTTTAAATGTACATTTCAATTGAATATTTCAACACTATCAACAATATTTCAACACTTTCAACAACATTTAAACAGAAAAATTTAGGGTTCAAAGTACTTATACCCAAATTCATGCATAATCATATACATATCTGAAAATTAAGGGTTCTAAATTTAAAATTAATTGAAAAAACTAACCTTAAATTGAGAGAGAAGGAGGAGCGCAGAGAGGACTAGAGAGAGAGAGCACCACAGGGGGCCGGAGGTGAAATGCTGCCATGAGACGAGGAGAGAGGTTCGGTGGACCTGAGATGGAGTGGTGTGATGAGAGGTCGAGGAGAGAACAGGAGGAGGATAGAGAGAGAAAGTCTGAGAGAGAGAGAGAGAAAAGAGGAAAAAAAAATGAGGAGAAGTTGAAGTAAGGCTCGCGTCTGTTAGTATTTTAAGGACTATTTCCGACTTTAAACTCGATCAGTATTACTTGATCGATGATAAAGTATCCTCGACGGACACTCGGTCGATATTAATAGTTCTTCCGTCGAGGTTGTTTTTGGCACTGGAGGGAAACTTTTGCGCCACAGGCATGGTATAGGATCGACTGAATTCAGTCGAAGTAGTATATTATCGAGGGAATTATGAATGACTAAATATTCCGTCGGCAATAAGTTAATCCCGAGTGAAGCCATTCAGTCGACCTTTATTCCGTCGTAAATAGTCCTATTTCTTTTAGTGAACGGTAACAACTACGTCGTTATTTATAAAAACTCAAACTTTGTCATTTTCTTCATCCGACAGTTATTCCGTTATGGGGCCCACAAATGACTGCGCCATCATACAGATATTCTCGACAAAAAGAATATTCCACAAACAAACGAATATTCCCCGACAACAATGATTATTTTATAACCACTTGCTTATTTTGCAAAATTTGCACATTTCACCCATAACCAGTGCATTATATCAAATTAATTCCTTATTATTTCAAAATAATAAATAGAGGAAATTCAATTTTATTCATAATAAGTTGGGGTCTTACAACTTCTCCTCCTTATGAAATTTCGTCCTCGAAATTGACATACGTACTTGGTGTTTCGAAAAGGTGAGGGTACCTCGCTTTCATTTCTGATTCCAACTCCCATGTCATTTCCTCAATAGCATGGTTCCTCCACAAAACCTTAACTTGTGGTATAACCTTGGTGCGTAGGACATGCTCTTTTCTATCCAAGATCTTAACATGTACCTCCTCGTACGTTAAATCTTCGGCTATCTCGTCTGGTTCTAACACAATAATGTGGTTTGGGTCTTTCACATATTTACGAAGCATAGATATATGAAAAACATTATGAACACGAGACATGCTTGGAGGTAATGCGAGTCTATAGGCCACATTTCCTATTCGGTCAAGAATCTAAATGGACCAACAAATCTTGGATTGAGCTTTCCTCTCTTTCCAAATCTTGTAACTCCCTTCCATGGAGCAACACGTAACAATACATGATCCCCAATATTAAATTCCATATTCTTTCGATGAAGATCAGCATAACAATTTTATCGATCCTGTGAGGTTTGAATACGTTGTCGAATCATTTGGATCTTTTCTGTAGTCATGCGTACTAATTCTGTTCCCAACAACGTTGCTTCTCCCACCTCGTCCCAACATACTGGAGAATGACACTTTCGTCCATACAACGCCTCGAATGGAGTCATGCCTATACTTGCTTGATAACTGTTGTTGTAGGAGAATTCTTCCAGTGACAAGTACTTATCCCAACTTCCTTTGAAATCTAGGACACAGAGTCTTAATAGATCTTCAAGGGTTTGAATAGTCCTTTCTGATTGCCCGTCCGTTTGAGGATGGTATGCTAAACTGAATCGTAAATCTGTGCCCATAGCTTTTTGCAGGCTAACCCAAAATCTTGAAGTGAATCTTGGGTCATGATCCGAAACAATGGATATTGGCATACCATGCAATCTCACAATCTCATTCACGTACATACGAGTAAGACGTTCAAGGGAATAAGTCTCATGTATCGGCAATAAATGAGCAGACTTGGTTAATCTATCAACAATAACCCAAATCGCATCTATACCTTGAGAAACTTTGGGAAGACCTGTAACGAAATCCATGGTAATGTGTTCCCACTTCCATTCTGGAATCTCAAGTGGTTGCAATGGACCTTTTGTCACTTGATGCTCCTCCTTTACTCGATGACAAGTTAAACACCTCGAGATAAACTCCATGATCTCTCTATTCATATTATTCCACCAAAATGTGTGTCGAATATCATGATACATTTTGGTACTCCCAAGATGGATTGCAAACGGTGTGTTGTGTGCCTCCATCATGATTCTATGCTTCAAGTCAGAGTCGTTAGGAATGTAAAGTCTAGAGTTGACTCAAAGTATTCCTTCTTCATCGATTCTTGCTTCTGGAATAGCTCCTTCTTGCACTTTCTTCTTCATACGCATCAGCCCCAGTTCCGTAGCTTGAGCAACTTTAACTTTATCAATTAAAGTCGGTTCTACTTGTATATTCGCCATCATCATGTGGGTCCCTGGAGTCTTTAACTCAATCTCCATCCTTTGTAAATCGTACAAAATGGGTCTTTGTGTTAACAACATCGCACTCGTACCCGCATACGATCTTTACTCAATGCGCCGCCATTACGCTCGCTTTTCCGTGATGGTATCAATGGTATGATCGTAATCTTTCAACATTTCGAGCCAATGTCGTTGTCGCATGTTGAGTTCCTTTTGGGTGAAGAAGTATTTGAGGCTTTTATGATCCGTGAGATCTCCACTTTCTCCCCATACGTAGTGTCTCTAGATTTTCAACGCTGAACGATCGGGCCGCTAACTCTAGATCATGAGTAGGATAATTCCTCTCATATTCTTTGAGTTGTCGTGAGGCATAGGCTATGACTTTCCCATGTTGCATGAGAACACATCCTAACCCTTTGCCTGAAGCATCGTTGTAGATAAAAAAATCCATCCGAACCAGATAGTATTGCCAGAACAGGTGCCAAAATGAGTCTCCTCTTGAGCTCTTGGAAACTCTTTCCGAGTCAGCTGAGTTAACGGAGTAGCGATTCGAGAAAATCCTTCCACGAATCTCCAATAATAACCACTAAGCCCGAAAAGTCACAGACTTTGGTCACCAACTTCTATTGCTCTAACTTTGTATTACTTCAATTATTTCGGTCAATAGATACTCCATGTTTTGACACCACGCGCCCAAGGAATGCTACTTCCTCGCCGTAACTCGTGATTTCTTCACATTTTGGCATATAGCTTGTTTTCACGGCCTTTCAAGTATCAGCTTCAAATGGTGCTCATGATCTTCACGGCTTTTGGAATAGATGAGGATGTCACCAATAAAGACAACAATGAACTGATCCAAATATTCCTTAAATACTCGGTTCATCATATCCATGAGAGCAATAGGAGCATTAGTTAATCCAAAAGACATGACTAAGAATTCATAATGTCCGTACCGAGTTCTGAAGGCAGTCTTTGGAATATCCTCAGTTTTAATCTTCAGCTGATGATATCCAGAACGAAGGTTGTTCTTTGTAAAGAATTATGCTTCTTGTAACTGGTCGAACAGGTCATCAATACGAGGTAGGGGATACCTATTCTTGATGGTGACATGGTTTAATTCTCGGTAGTCAATACAAAGTCGCATACTCCCATCTTTCTTCTTTACTTAATAAAACAGAGCACCCAAAGGAGATGTACTAGACGAATAAAACGATGTCTAATAACTCCTGTAGTTGGACTTTTAACTCTTGAAGTTCAATAGGAGCCATTCAATATGGGTTTTTAGAAATGGGTTTTGTACCCGGTTCAAGGTCAATAAAGAATTCAACTTCTCGTTCCGGGGGTAGACCGGGAAGTTTTTAAGGAAATACATCAAAAAATTCTCTAACAACAGAAATATTATTCAAATCTGACTTGTCATTATTCAAATCCATAACATGGGCTAAGAAAGTTTGACATCCGTTTTTTAATAAACGAATAACTTTGTGGCTTGATATGACAGTGACTGATTTTAGTGGGTTAGTTGCTTGAATTCGCATAACAGGTTGGTTAGGAATATGAAAACTAACAACCTTACGAAAATAATCACTTTTGGCATGATGAGTGGTTAACCAATAAATTCCTAAAATCACATCAAAAGCAAGTATATTTAAAGAGATAAGATCAACAGGTGATGTGAAAGTGCCAACTTGGATCAAGCAAGATTTATAAACTATAGATGTAACGAAGGTTTCTCCCAACGGAGTTTTAACAGATAAGTTAAAGTCCAATTTCTCCGGAGTCAAGTTTAAACGTTGAGCACAAGAAGGAGAGATAAAAGAATGTGTAGAACCGGTATCTAGTAAGGTACAAACTTCGCAAGATTTTATAATAAGCTTACCCGTGATAACTTCGTTCGGGTTCCTTACGTTTTGGCCAGTCACGACAAACGCTTCTTGAAATCGCCGATTTTGACTTATCCGGACAAACCTTTTGGAGTCACCATCCCTCAATAACTTGGTTTTACTAGAGAACACTCTCGAGCTATGTGACCTTTCTTTCCACAGCTTATAACATACCTTGATTGTTGTGGGCGCTTCAATGATATGTCCCTCTTCCCGCAGATTTATAACACACGACCAAGTGGTCGCTTCTCCTCCCCAGAAATAGTTGATGCTTTGTCATTCATTGATGATGTCTTCCCGTCATTGTTGAATCTCCTTTTTTTGAAATTTCCACTTGACTCACCTCTTCTATTATCATGGCCACGCTTACCACCCGAGTGGTTACCGCTTTTGTCCGTATTTTTCCCTCCTCACTAGTTATCATCGCTCTGATGACTGTTGTCACTGGTATGACCCTGGTTGTGGTCCCTCGGTTGAGTATACTCATTATCTCGCTCTAATAATTGAGCCATGTTGACAACATCTGAATACAAAGAAAATTTATGAGAGATAAGGTATTGACGAATCTCGGGTTTTAGACTTATCAGAAACATCCGCGTCATACGTTCCTCATTTTCTACCAAATGAGGTGCAAACCTGGATAACTCCGCGAACTTCGCCTCGTACTGAGACACTGTCATGTTATTCTGTTCGAGTCTAATAAACTCTACCTCCTTTATATGATGAATTCTTTCAGGAAAGTACTTGTCATTGAACAGTTTCTGAAATCTTTCCCAAGACATGTTGAGTGCGGCTGGTTGGGTACGCTTCACAAATTCCCACCAGTAATCTGCCTCACCACGGAACATAAAGGTGGCAAATGGAACCTTCTGTTCCTCCGTGCATCCCAAGACATCGAATATCTTGGTAATTTGCTTGACCCATGTTTCCGCTTTAATCGGACGGCTTTTTCCCTCGTAAATCTGTGGTCCCAACTCCTTGAATTGTTTGGCTGTGATAGACCATGCGTTGCTATCACTTCCACCCGTATTTTGTACACGAGTCTCCCTCGTCTGATTTTGCATGAACTGCAAAAAGCTCCTAAACATTCCATCATTCATCGTTTGCTCGGTAGCATTGTTTACAGGAGGAATATTGCCTTCCTATTACACGTTCTCCTAGTTTGTGACTAAAGGTTGTTCCACAGTCTCATGCACTCCATTGTTAACATTCTCAGCAGCCATTCTTAAATACTTCCATAAAACAAGGGTTAATTAAACAAATTAACATAACACATAATATCCCTATATTATGACCGACCAACAAATAAGCTTAGATAGGACACACTAGCAAAGGATTTACTCATCTCTCCCCTCCTAGTTCTATTCCCCCATCTCCGCCAGAAACCATATCCCTTAGCTTTGATACCAACTATGACACCCCCAAAATAGTTATACAACACCCATTCCGAGTCGCCAAATACATGGTACATAAAGCAAACTACAACTTCAATAATATAATTGTCGTGCAAAATACGACAACACATACTGTGAGTTTAAATACAAATATTGTCTTCTAGACAATATCCACACTCAAATAGGTTCTCATTACAATTATTCATACACTATTTTATAGAAATAGTGAGGACTGCTAAAACATCTTTCTAGAACCATCACTCCAAACCCCGACTCGATCCGGCTATGTTCTCACCTCCTGAGAAGAAAAATGGAACAAAAAGGAAAATGGTGAGCTCAACTAGCCCAGTAAAGAATATTATGACTAAGATAATATACAACAAATTATCATTAGTCTTCAACAGGGAAAAATCTGATAAAATATAATAGACAACAAGTTTTAGATCAACAAATGCAGCGGAAACAACAATCCATTAGAAGAGTCACATAGAGAATGAATTCTACTATCTTCTAAGATTTAAAAGTCCATCATCAATATTTTATCCTCAGAACATCAATCAATATACATCTTTAATCAAATATTCATCTTTGCACTACAAAGCTAAAGATATTCATTTATATCACCACCAATCATGTTCATCTCAACACATGTTCATCTTTTGCACCACGCCAAAGATATTCATCGCTTAATCATTCATATTTGCACTACAGCCAAAGATATTCAAGAATATCATCATTTAGAACCGAGGATGATGAAAAGTATTTTAAAGAAAAGAATCCAAAGGAGATGTAAGGATAATTATTAGGGATTCGTATAACAGTTTATCCAAGATCAATAATACTTTATAATAACCAATTGTGAAGTAGAATTCAAAAATAAAGATCAAAACATGGATACAATCAAAGATAGTAACCATAAAAGACATCTGGGACGAAAAAGAGAAAATTTCATTTTTCGGTGAATAGTATCGTATTCGTGAATAGTGTCGTATACGTGAATAGTGTCGTATACGTGAATAGTAACCCCGATACAAAAAGGTAGAAATTCTATAATAAAATCCATACCAATATTTCGGTATAATGATATTGAGAGAATAACATCATTACGAAAAAAAATAACATCCCTTACCTCAAAATGATAGTACTTTTATTCAGAATATCGGATATAAAGCCGAAGAAAACTTGTGCCGAGCAGCAACTCTCAAAATATCAAACTACTCACAAAAATACGCTCGATAATCTAAAGAGAAAGAAAACTTGATTCTGGTGTGATTTTCAATTCTAACCTAAGCGTCTATTTTTAGGAAAATGCTAGAACGCCAAAGTAGACTACATAATAAAATATTATTAATTCTTTTTCTTTCTTCTACGCCAACCTTCACCCAAAGCCAGCCATCTTGGAACAAAAAAAATAGCAGCCCATGTGTATTCAACACCAACCAAAAGTGGGTCCTACCCATAATTAAATAAAAATCATTTTATTTTCCAAAACTTCAGTAATTCATAGAAAATAACCCGTTTATCAGAAAAATATGAATTTTATGTCCATTCCACACGAAATCGAATTCTCTACAACTTTGTAGCTTTGAGTTTTTCCAAATTCCAGACAGAAAATATCCAAAATCCACAAACGGATGATTTTGAATACCTCCATTCCGACAAAATACTGATAAAACACCTCAGCATTAATTCCTTCATTTATAACCACATAAATAAATCCATCATTAATATTCACATCAAATAAATATTTTCTTATCATATAAATCAATAATTAATTATTCACAAATAATATTACAGAATCACAATTATGACAACCAGTGCCGCTCCTCGTGAAAGAGGGGCTTTCTAATAAGGATTTCTCCTTCATCAAGCGCAATAATTAGGTGACCAAACCTCTCCTCGATGTAACTTTCTAGACATTGCCAATAATGCTATCTAATAATATTATTCAAATAATATGAATTATTGATCTAATAATGGGAAATATTGTGCAGTGACAATTATTGAAATAATAATAATATAAAATATCAACGCAACAATTATTGAATAGTGCCTTCTTAAATACGAATCAATAATTCAACAATATTGTGCAATACCATGTATTACTTGTGTGTAACCACGCCAGACATCAGATTTTAACCACCACCGTGTAACCCAACAAGTTGTTAATGGTAACAACTACGTCGTTATTTATAAAAACTTAAACTTTGTCATTTTCTTCATCCGACAGTTATTCCGTTATGGGGCCCACAAATGATCTGCTACCGTCAGATGATATTTCTTTACAAAAAGAATATTCCACGACCAAACGAATATTCCCTGACAACAATGATTATTTTATAACCACTTGCTTATTTTGCAAAATTTTCACATTTCACCCACAACTAGAGCATTATATCAAATTAATTCCTTATTATTTCAAAATAATAAATAGAGGAAATTCAATTTTATTCATAATAAGTTGGGGTCTTACAGTTGCAGCAAAGTAAATATGACTTAATATTTCAGTGAGCATCTGAAATTTCTAGAGAACAAGCATGAATTTATTTATGTTTGAAGGTAGATATTACATTTAAGTTTAGTTACATCAATAAGAATTGAGTTTCAACTTATCTCTATTTCCTTTTGCCTTTTTCTTCTCGGAGGATTTGCATATTCCTCAGCTCTTCTTCTCCTACTAGCTTCGTCTCTCCGTGCTATTTCTTCCAGCTCACTTTGACTTAGTCTTTCATTATGATCGTGCCTATTCATGAATGCAGGATCTCCAATTGGCATTCGTAGGCCTGTGGTGGTCACCTCGTGTGAGCTGGGAGAAGACCCTTGACTCCTTAATGGTTGAGCCATGATAATTGGTTGCTGATCAGATTGCTGAGTGTGATGGCCAGATCATGGAATCTGATGGTGAGACTGCCTTGTAGGACTCCTTGATGATTGAGCTACGAAAGCGCCTCTGCCTCTGCCTCTGCCCCTGCCCTTGCCTTGATCTCCTTTCCCTTTATTCTCCCCCTTTATGTCAGCATCAAGGGCTCGAATGTCTTCAGATAAGTGAGTCATGCTTTGAACAAGCTCGTTGAGCTGACTCTGGGATTGAGCAATGTCTTCACAGTTCTCTTTAATGAGAGCATCAGATCGAGCTCTCCTTCGTTGGAGGATGTCCAGGACATTGTCAATCTACTTCATTTGGCCCATAGAGAATTTTTGAAATTCTTTCACTGCAGTTCATAAATTCGTGAGACTTTCCATCATAAGATTGTTCTGGGACTCCTGAGTAGTCTGTAGGATCAAAACAGCATCCCTGTGTCTTTTAGCAGCTTGAAAATGAATTTGATCCCATTCATTTATGCTCTAAATCATCTCCTTTATGATCTCCCGAAGCTTCTTTGTGAGCTCAGAGCTTAGGGTGCTTGGGAGGGAGTTGGCAGCATCAACGAGATGAGTCAGCCTCAGTTGAACAAGGTTTGAGTGAACTTCAAGTTCTTCCTGTATGTCCTTAGTCACTTTTTGGGAAGCTTCAGACAGTTCTGCTTTGGTTGGAAGGTCTGATAGGAGTTCAAAGAGTTGTGGACTGTTTGGAGGAGGGGCTCTTTTGAATTGATCTTTCAGAGTGTAATGAACAAGATCAAGATTGAAACATTCATTTGAGGACGAGGACGAAATATCTGATGGAGGGGCTTGTGTTTGGGCTTCTTGAGTAGGTGGCTCTACGATTTGGGCGTGTGACTCTACGATTGGGCTCGAGTCAATAATCATAGAGTTGATAGGAGATGGGATTAAAATGAAGTTGGGCATATTTGGTTCATCACCATGTAATTTTGGGATTACAGAATCGAATTGATTTAGTGGATTTAGGATCACTTCCAACCAGCTTGGGAATTCATAAAATTGACTGAAAAATGATAGTGGATAGTGATTAACCCTGAAAAGGATTGGGATAGATAGTACCTCATGCTCATTCATTGAAGAAGGGCTATTTGTGATCAGCTTTTCGGCAAAGTTGAAGTTGCCTAGAAATTCATGAGCTAGTACTGAGATTGTTGGATATGCTTTGAAGCTCCAGAACATGTGATCCCAGCTGTTGAGGATTTGAGCTCTATGAAAAGGCATCATGGGTAGATAGGAGAACAAATGATTGTAGTTGGCTCTCCTATACCCATCACAGCCCACAACTATTATTTCGATGTCATCATCTTCTTCTTCTTCTCTGTCTTCTTTCGAGGATTCCACTACATCAATCACCTCCTTGTGACTTTCTTGCTCTGGTGTGCTCTTATTTTCTTCAGAGCGACCTCTTACATATATAAGATATCATGAGGCTCCCCCTCAACATGATCATCAATTTGTATTTCAAATGGCTTCCCCTCAGTTGGAGCACTCTCTATGGTGAGAATTTCAGGTAGCTCCCCCTCAGATGGAGTATTCTCTAGAGTAGGAATTTCAGAAAGCTCCCCCTCAAATTGACCTATGATCTTTTGACTTGCTTCAGATAGCCTCTTTTCTGCAGCTATCCTTTTATCTTCCTCCTTTAAGGCCTTTTCATTGACAAGAATGTATTTCTTGACAAGTTTTCTTCTTGACTTTTTAGGGTCGAGCCACACCCCAAAGACTTCCTTCACCATTTCTCATGAACCGTTGATCGCCTAGAGTATCTTTTGCAGCAACCTCTTTGGGAGAGCCGTCCAGTCTGGTCTCTATGATCGGTAGAGATTCTACAATCGAGGAGACAGATGGCCTCATGGACTTGTGACTATTTTTATTCTTCTTCAGCAGCTGAGAGATGGTAGCTTTGTCTTCATCTGCCTCATCCAGCTGTTCTTTCCTTCTCAATATCCTCAGAGTTTCAATGTCAGAAAGCTCTTGTGGTATATCAGTGGTTGACCCCTGGGGTTCTTCTGCCATTTGAGCCTTCAGCTTTCTTTTGCCCTTGCTTTTTCTAACTAAGGCAATGGGTTCCTCCTTATTGGTTTCTTCTTCATCTTTTTCAGTCTCCTTAACAACAGACATGTTCCCTATAATTCCTGACTCCTTTGCATCACCAGTCCTACCACTGGATTCAGACATCATTCGTACATTCTCTGCTGGATTCCTTTTCCAGTTTTTGAACAGTTGTTGGGTCATTCGTCTGTTCAGATTGATGGACTCTCCTTCATCATCCCCTATCTTATCTCCCAAAGCAGACTGTAGGATAATACTTATGAATCATCCATTAAGCATCTTTCCAGAGCTCTTTGACTTCTTCGAGCCAAGAATCCACTTCCCAATCCATTCAAGTAGTAGGGCTCCATAGTTAAGTTGTATCCCACAACTGATGGCTGTATGAGCTTGAGCTGCACTTCATTTACAGAGTCATGGCCGGAGCTCTTGCAGCATATGCATTTTCCAACAATGTCTGCCAGAAATTCGTACCTCTAAGGGAACTCTTTCTTCTTGTACCCTTTGACATTGGGGAACTTTTTGTGGTGCATTCGTGAAGGAAATCGATGCCATCTATGAATGAAAACCCTTTTGATTTGAAGCCTAAAGCTAGATTTATATCCTCAGCCTTGAGCTTGATTTCCACATCCTTGACCCTCGTAGTGATGACTTCATTCTCGAACACACCATTTATGTAGAATTCGTTTATCAGCTTGGGGTAGATCCAAGTGCTCGTACCCAGGGCCTCTTCAAGACCAGCTTTCTTTATCAGAGACAAAGTTTTGAGAAACTTGGGGTCATCTGTCTTGAACTCATCGAAACAGAGTCTGTAACCAGAGATGATATTTGAGACTGTCATTGATTTCTTTGTTCTGAGGATGATTTTGCGATTTTGAAAGCTAGGGTTTCTGCTGTTGGAGAGAGAGAGAGATATATGAGCTTTTTGAACTTCTCAGTTTTTAAAAAAGGGTTTTTAAACTGTTCTTGTAACTTCCCTCCACACGATCTGATTAGAGAAACATGTGTCGATTTCTGCTTGGCTCCACGATTTTAACTTGTGGGAAAATACTAATTTTCCCCTTAGCTCCTCCTGAGCTGATGTGTCCTTTGGGAAGACTACAATCGTTGAGGTAGCCTTTATGATCGTTGAGTCCGCTCTGTATTCATCGAGTCTGAACTGCGATCGTTGAGTCTGTCCAGATCCTTGTGATGAACTTTTGACTTAGCATTATTTTCGGTTTAAGGTAGCTCAGGAAGGGCTAACCTCATAGAGTGCATCAAGGGTTAGGTTTATTCCTGAGGCGCTTGATAGAGAGATTGCTTTGATTTGTTGAACTTTTGTCATTACAGGATGCTCCTTTGTTCTGCCATCGTTGAGTCTGTACTACGATTGTTGTCTTTCATGTTAACGCAACTCTACGATCGTGGACTTCCTTTCATCATGTCTATGATTTCGAACATAGCCTTTATATCTGCATGGTTAGCATAAACTAGAGCATAGATTTCATGGTTGTAAATTAAGCAAGCCTAGCTCACTTATTAATTTGTTAAACCTGGATTCATCTAAAGGCTTTGTAAAGACATCAGCAAGTTGATTTTCAGTAGAGATATATTGTAAGATATGGTTCCATTTTGCACATGATCCCTAATGAAATGATACCTTATTTCTATATATTTAGTCCTAGAATGCATGACAGGATTATGTGTTATTGCTATGGCACTTGTGTTATCATGGTGAACAGGTATAGATTTGAATTCAAACCCATTGTCTGCTAACTGATTTTTCATCCAGAGGACGTGAAGCACAAAGAATTGCCAAAGCAATGTGTATTCAAACCTGCGGTTGAAGTAGACACTGAGTTTTGCTTCTTGCTGAACCAGGACACAAGTCTATTTCCTAGAAACTAACATGTGCCACTGGTACTTTGTCTGTCTATTTTGTAACCTGCAAAGTCAGCATCTGTATATCCTGTTAGTTCAAATGAGGACTCCTTGGGATACCAAAGCCTCAAGTGAGGTGTGCCTTTAAGGTACCGGAAAATCCTTTTTACAACATTTAAGTGTGATTCCTTAGGATTAATTTGAAATCTAGCACATATGCATGTTGCAAACATTATGTCTGGTCTACTGGCAGTTCGATATAGAAGAGAGCCTATCATACCTCTGTATTGAGTTATGACAATACTTTTACCTTTTTTATCTTTGTCAAGCTTGGTTGCTGGAGCAATTGGAGTTTTCATGGGAGAAGCTGATTCCATGCCATACTTTTTAAGTAAGTCTTTGATGTACTTGGCTTGGTTTATGAAGATTCCTTCATCAGTCTGCTTTACTTGCAGTCCAAGGAAGAAGTTCAGCTCACCCATCATGCTCATTTCAAACTTGTTCTACATAAGCTTGGAAAATCTCTTGCATAACTTTTCATCAGTAGATCCAAAAATAATGTCATCAACATATATTTGAACTAATAAGACTTTGTCTTTATGCTTTCTAAGAAATAATGTGGTATCTACTCTACCTCTAGTGAACCCATTTTCAACAAGAAAGTTAGTCAATGTTTCATACCATGCTCTAGGTGCTTGTTTAAGACCATATAAGACTTTGTCTAATCTATAGACATAATTGGAAAGAGATGGATTGATGAAACCTGGAGGTTGCTCTACTTCTTCTTGAAGTTCACCATTTAGGAATGCACTTTTGACATCCATCTGAAATACTTTGAACTTCATATGAGCACCAAAGGCAAGGAATATTCTGATGGCTTCTAGTCTGGCAACAGGTTCAAATATTTTATCGTATTCAATGCCTTCTTCCTGAAAGTAACCTTTGGTCACTAGTCTTACTTTATTCCTGGTTATTACTCATCTTCATCCATCTTGTTCCTAAAAACCCACTTGGTGCCAATGACAGGATGATTTTTTGGTCTTGGAACTAATCTCCATACTTTGCTTCTTTCAAACTAATTTAGTTCTTCTTGCATGGCTTCTATCCAGCTGGAGTCTTCCATAGCATCTTCTATCTTTTTGGGTTCCATTTGTGACAGAAATCTCAGATAGAAACACTCATTTTGGGTGGCAGCTCTTGTTTTGACTATTGCATTTGGGTCTCCAATGATTAAGTCTTGAGTATAATCTCTTGCCCATCTATTTCCTGTTGGAACATTTGTCCTGATGCCTTCTTGTCTGAGACCTTCGAGATCAATTTCAGCTTCTAGATGTGGAGGTTCGCTGTCTTGCATAGTTCTTTCTACGATCTCTTCTTCTTGCTCAATGATCTCATTTTCTGGGACTACGATCGTAGTGTTGAGCTCGAAGACCTCGTTCGTAGTGTCTGAACTATCGGTAGTGTCTTGAGGCATAGTTTTGTCTAAGTCTGTCTCATCAAAGATGATGTGAATTGAGACTTCAACACTCAGTGTCTTTTTATTGAACACTCTGTAGGCCTTAATGTCTGTGGCATACCCAAGAAAGATTCCTTCGTCTGACTTGGGTTGAAACTTTGTCAAATACTGCTTTCCATTGTTGAGAATGTAGCATGAACAGCCGAATACATGGAAATAGCTGACACTTGGTTTTCTTCCTTTCCACAGTTCGTAATGTAAAACCCCAAATTTTACGAATAAAGATTTAATTTTCTCAAAATATTTCTTTGAATATTATGGTGTGGATTTGAGATAATGTTATAGTTGTGGGTAGTATTTATAAATTTTGTAAAGTATGCAAGTTGTTATATAATATTCGATTGGTCGGGAATATCCGTGCGACAAGCACAATCATTAGTGGACCCCACAACGGAATTATTGTCGGAGAAAACGCGTCAAAATATTTTATGAAAATAACGGCGGAAGTTTTACTGTTAAAAGCTGTTGAACTACTTGGTAGTAAAAAAGTACGATGTCTGGCGTGGTTGCATAGTAGCAAGCACACGATATTGATTATTGATGCTTACGTGAGAAGTCACTCGGTTTTATTTCATTATTACTATGATGGTTGTTGCATAGTATCTCACGTTATTTGATTCAATTATTGTCGATATTTTGTATATTATTAAATCAATAATTGAGACGACGAAGTTATTAATATTATTATTTGCAATATTAACGATATCTAGAAGTTCTGCCAAGGAGAGGTTTGGTCACCTAATTACGCGCCAATGATAGGAGAAATCCTTATTGAAAGCCCCTCTTTCTGGGAACGACACAGTGGATTAATATTGTGAATTATAATAATGATGATAAATGTTGTTAAATATATTGAGGTGTCATTTTATGAAGTCACGGAAGTTTATATATATATATATATATATATATATATATAAATTTAATTTTATTAGTATTATTAATGTAATAAAATGAAAAGCTTTTTATATAAAATGTAATACTTTTATAAAGTTATTTGTTTTATTAGACAATAATTAGAATATAATATATTTTATTATGCATAGTATTTTGCATAGTAAAATCTTTTTATATAAAATGAATACTTTTATAAAGTTATTTATTTTATTGGACAATAATTAAAATATAATATATATTTTATTATGCATAGTGTTTGTATAGTACTCAAGATAGTGTTTGTATAGAAAAATCTTTTATATATAAAAATGTAATACTTTTATAAAGTTAATTATTTTATTAGATTTTAAATTATATATATATATATATATATTATATGTTATTGCATATTATCCTTTCTATTTTCCTATAAATAGGATGCTTAGTTAGAATTGAAATAACACCAGAAATTCAGAGATCTCTTCTATAATCTTGAGTGTATTTCTTTAGAGTTTTAAGAAGCTTTGAGGCGTAGTGCAAGTTTTCTTCAAGTATATTCCCGCCTACCCATCGGAGGACTCTTCTTTATAAGGTAAGGGGTATTATTTCTTTCGTATTCATGAAGAGAGAACTTACATTATTCCATTCCTTATTATTCTGTTGGAATAACTTTTGTATGTCTGAAGTACCGCATACATGGTGAAATTCTTTTGTTATTCCATTCTTTATTATTATGTTGGAATAACTTTTATTTATCTGCATCTGCATACATAGTGAAATTCTTCCATTATTCCATTCTTTATCATTCTATTGGAATATCCATGCGTGCGTTTACATGACTTCGGTTCCATTATTTATTATTCGTTGGAATAACTTTTCTGCATCTTTGTCTATCGCATGCATGGTGATTTCTATTGTTATTTCATTCTTTATTATTCTGTTGGAATATCTTGTCGGTCAAGTAATTTACTTTGACCTAGTTCGCTTCTTCTTTATTATTACGTCCGGAATATCCTCAGATGTGCATTTACGCATGACTTCGGTTCCATTATTTATTATTACATTGGGAATAACTTTATGCATGCGATCTATCGCATGCATGGTGAATCCTTCTGTTATTCCATTCTTTATTATTCTGTTGGAATAACCTGTCTGTGTGGATTACCACGTGCATGGTGAATGATCATTTGTATTCATTTCTTATTAAATTATGGAAATGATTTGACTACGTGGATTACCGCATGGCGGGCAAAAATCCATTTGCAGTTTCATATATTCTATTATACACAGTTGGTTAAAGCTTTGGCTTCTATATTCCTTGAAATTAGTGGAATATCCTGGATATTTGCGCTTCATCCAGTATCTTTTCGTTGAAATATTCTTCTGAGCATACTTGAATTTTTCTCTACAAAGCAGTATCATGTTGACAATTTGGACATTATTGAGTTCAGGATAAATTAACTTATAAATCTTTAAAATTTATTCTTGAACTTGTTTTATTGAATTATTATGTCATTGTCATGATGAGTTATGTTGGTTATTATGTGAAAACATGAAAGTTTCTTAGAAATCACAAAGGGTTGAAAATCCGATTTTGGTGAAAATGAAATATGAAATTTAATTGATCATATCTCCTATTATATTTTGAATTTTTGAGTGTGGTCAAGTTCTAGAGTTAGATCTATGAGTTTTCTAACTTATCCAAGTGGAATCACTGGAAAAGGTGTTGTAGATTTTAAAGTGGATGGACTGATTTTAAGAAAGGAGTCAAAACCGCAAAGTACCAAAAAGGCTACTGTCTAGAAATTTAAAAGGGCATTTTCGGCCACTTAGTTTATGAGAAAAATTCCGGCCTTTTGGGACATGAAAATATATGGTATAAAGTACCTCCTGTCCAAAAATGAGCTCATTCCGACTTAAAATGAGCAAGTTATGACTATTTCAATATTTAGGTTTTTTTCGATTTAAAAACGCTATATAACGGAGTTCTATAACTCAGATGACCATGAAATTTAAACTGCTGAAGCTCATGTTAACATGTGTAAGATCCCTTAAGATTTGGGAATTTCTGGAGTTAAACTTGAGTTAGCTAATTTCTTAAGGAATTAATTAGAAATTGATTTTTGAAAAATATTTAAGGGAGTTGAAAAATTAAAAAAAATACTTGTTGTGTATGAAATATATGTATATATGTTTGGGAAAAGGATAGAAAAATAAAAAGTTGATTTGGTAATTTTTCATGAAAAATGGTTTAGTTATGAACATATGAGTTAAATATGTTATGTGAAGTAACGAAATTAGTAAATAGGGTTTTATGGCTTGGGAATCCTATATAGGGTATATGCAGATTTTTGATAAGGGATTTGATCATTGGTGATGAAATCTTATGAGTATGGCATTTTTGAATGATTAAATGCATTATTTGGTAAAGTATAAACAATTGAAATAAATTGTTTATAAGTTTAAGAAGTAATTAAAATATTGTTATATATTAATAATATTAGATTATGAGTTTATTAAGTGATTGATAATATTTGGATAAATTTAAAGTCTTTAATATTTATCCTTGTTTTCGTTTGATCAATGCTTATATCATTGTCATCATTCTCATGTTTATATTGTGATAAAAGTCATCTTTGGCTTACGTGCATAGATAGACTTGGTGTGATTATTACCGAGGATTATTCGGATAGTCATGGCCGTAATGTGACGAATGATGTGGTAAAAATCTTCGATGGCACAGAGTGCATTGATGGGCGGTTTTTGGTATGATTATGACCGAGGATTATTCGGTATAGTCATGTGACCATTGATGATTTAATGAATATCCTCGGCGCGTAGTGCGGGGATGATTCGATGATGTGGTTTATTTATTAAAGCCGAGTCTCGTGATTAAGTTGATGAAAAACTTTTTAAATCATAGAAGATAGTAGATTTTATTCTCTACTTGACTTTTTTAATGGATTGCTTGTTTCGCTGCAGTTAAACTTGATATTTTTTGTATTTTATCAGTTTAACATTGTTGAAGGCTAATGATAATTTATCCTACATTATCTTAGTCATAATATTTCTTACTGGGCTAGTTGAGCTCACCCTTTTTTTCACTGTTCTCTTCAGGAAATGAGAATATAGGCTGGGACGAGCCTGTGGGAGCGGAGTGACAATCCAGATGATAACATTAGTAGTCCTCACTATTCTGTTAAATAGTGTGAAAATAAATGTAATGAGGACTCCTTTGAGTGTGGATATTGTCTAGATGACAATATTCTTATTAAAACTCTCAGCTATGTTTTATCGTATTTTTACACGACGTTTGTATAATTAAGTTGTATTTGTATTTTGTATCATGTATCTGGCGACTCAAGATGTGTGATGTATACCTATTTTTTGGGGGCGTCACACATAGGGTGTCTTTTTAATCGTAGAGTGTATCAGTGATCTATTCTGAGTGTAGTATGCAGTGTTGATGACTTACGCCTGGTATACTCGAGCAGATGGGTCATTTCTTTAGTAGAGTTCTTCCAGCCTCTATTAGTGTCATGTTCTTTCTTTCAGCTACTCCATTTTGTTGAGGAGTTCGTGGAGCTAAGAAGTTGTGACTGATGCCATTGTCTGTGCAGAACTGGTCTATTTCAGAGAAGTCAAATTCTCTGCCATGATCACTCCTTATAGCCTTAATTTTCTCCTCTTTCTCGTTCATTACTAGTCTGAACATCTTGATCAGTTGAGAGCTTGTTTCATCTTTCGAGGATAGAAAGAATACCCATGTGAATCTGGTGTTATCGTCCACTACGACTAGTGAGTATCTCTTCCCTCCAAGACTCGTTGTTGGAATTGGCCCAAATAGATCCATGTGAAGCAGCTGCAGGGGCTTGTCAATTGAGTTGCCAGTTTTTCTCTTGAATGAGCTTCTGGTCTTCTTTCCAAGTTGACAGGCATTGCACGGCCTTTCTTTGACGAAGTTGAACTTGGGTAAGCCTGCAACTAGATCTTTTGAGGCCAGTTTGGACATGCTCTTGAAGTTGAGATGAGACAGTCTCTTATGCCATAGCCAGCTCATTTCTTCAGATGCTTTAGCCAGAAAGCATATTGTCTAGTCTGAGCTTAGTTGTCCAAGATTTACTGTGTAGACATTTTCTTCTCTTGTTCCAGTTAGCTTTATGGCAGATGTCTTTAGATCTCTGACTTGACATTGATTGTTGAGGAATGTTACTTGATGACCCTTATCGCAGAGTTGACTTATGCTCAGAAGATTGTGTTGTAGTCCTTCCACATAGGCCACTTTGCTGAAAGACATTGCACCATTTCTAGCTGAGCCATATCCTCTTGTTTTGCCAGATCCATTATCTCCCAAAATGACTACAGGACCCTCCTTCTCTATATAGTTAGACAAAAGAGCTTTGTTCCTGTCATGTGCCTTAATCATCCACTATCCAGATACCAGGTTGTGATCTTGGAGCTTAGTTCCTGTGGTAAGATGAAACTCTCATTTTGGTACCCATACTTGCATTGGTCCTACTTTGTTATTACCCTTATGAACCCAAATCTGCGTAATTTTGGGTTTCACATGAGTAGGATTATAATAGCACATTGCAGCCTTGTGACCAACCTTATTGCACACAAAACATTTAATATGATGCATGCGTGTATGTGTGTGTGAGGATTCTTTCTCCATTTAAACTTTTGTGGATCTTTAATCATCTTTCTATTAAACTGATCCTCCTTTTTCCATGTATTTTTGTGTTTCATGATTTGTGAGGAGTGTACCTTACCTCTATTGTTCCTTCCCAGTTGGTTCGTGGAGTTGATTTTACTCGACTCTACGATCCTTCGAGGTTGGTGAGTAGTGGTTGGGTTGAAAGTAGTATGCACATAAGCCAATCATGTTGATGATAAAGCATATACTTTGTAACAATCTTATTCATTTATTAATAAAAAGTATTAATTTATTAAAGGCTTTTAATTATCTACATTATGCTGTTTTATAATATGTGATAAACCCATAGTTTTAAGCAATGCTTTTAGAATAATGATGATGATCATTCTAATGAGATATAAATTCTTAGAAAGCTTAAAACTAAAATAGTTCCCAATCTTTGGATTACTAAATTAGGGATTAGTGAATCCGAATAGATTGGTACATACGTTGCTTGCTCATTAGATGAGAATGATTGATCTCATAATCATTTGTGTGGAGACACTAAAACAAGTATGTAGGTGCTTATTAGAGAATAAGTTCACTGAACGTGGCTCGTTAAGGAATACCTAATGGAGTTTTACTTGCCTGTCAATAGGAATTCCTGTAGTAATAGTAGTACAAGTGATCCTTGGACTTGAGATCATCATAGTATCTTATGTATGATGAATTATACTTTGACTTATTCCTTAAGACCCTTAGGGTATATCAAAAGGTATGCTTGGGTATAATAAGTTGTACATGGAGATAATGTATGATCAATAAAGAATCTACCGCTTCTAGTAAAAAAAGAGAAATGTCCTATGTGATTCGATAAATGACAACCCAGTAGTCCTTGGCCAAGGCAAAATAAAATTAAAAAGGAGTTTCTAATTTGCATTATTTGGAGTTGTGCATTTAAGATTCGAAATACATATAATTAAATAAAATAAGACTTGACAGTAATTCCATGTCTTATATTTAATTGGGACATTGTATGGTGGAAGGATTGAATTATACGGTAACTATTTACTCAAATGTTCTTTTATGATTAATGTTGAAATCTATATTATCTGGAAAGTCGTTGATCGCTAGAGAGGCTTATACTTATTGTAGAATAAATATTATTTATTTAAATAAGATTAGAATTGTTCTAATTTATTTATTCACAACCGGTTTAATATGGAGAACCTAAAGAGTCACACCATAAAAGAAAAAATAATTATTTAAGAAGTTAATGGCATAATTTACGTAAGACCACGAAATTTTTTTGAATAAAAAGGAATTTCCTTTATTTATTATTTTGAAATAGTAAGGGTGGATTTGATTAATGTGGTTAGTTATGGGTAAAATGCGCAAATATTTTAAATAAGCAAGTGGTGATATAATATTCATTATTGTCGGGGAATATTCGTTTAGTCGTGGGAATATTCAAATGCTTGTGAAGGGAATATTAAATGCGACGGTAGCGATCATGTATGGGCCCCATAACGGAAAGCGATTGGAGGAAAAAACGACAAGAATAAGTTGTTTATAAATAATTGGCCACAGTTATTACCGTTATCTTGTTGTTGAATACCCAATGGTTAAAACACAAGAATACTGCGTTGTTGCAGACAAGATGACACTGCGGTATTGCATCAATTATTGATTCTTACGTAAGAAAGGCATTCCTCAATAATTGTTACGGTAATTACTGCTCAAGATTTTTATTTTATTGATTCAATAATTCTTTGCATTGATATTTTATATTCTTGTTGTTTCAATAATTGTCATTACACAATTATTTTTTATTATCGAAGCAATAATTCATATTATCCTAATAATATTATTAGATAACATTATTGGCAATGTCTAGAAAGTTCATCTAAGAGAGGTTTGGTCACCTAATTGCGCACTTGCAGTGAGGAGAAATTCTTATTGAAAGCCCCTCTTTCTTGGGAGCGGCACCGTTGCCGATCTTGTGATTCTGTAATATTATTTGTGAATAATTAATTATTGATTTATATGATGAAAAAAATATTGATTTTATGTGGATATAGATGGAGAAATTTTTTAATGTGACAATTGTTGAAAATTGATATTTTATCTTTTTCTGATAAAATAATTCATTTAAATATATTATTATATTTTAATAATATAATAATGGTGATATTTTTATAATGAATGGAGGATATATGAGTTTATGAGGAGAAAGAGTATTTTTGTTGCAATAAATATTAAAAACAGATTTTGTGTGTCGGTAGACCCATTTCTTGACTGAAATTTGATTATAGCCTGTAAAATTGCCCGTTTATGGATTTCGGTCAATTTCTGTTTGGAATTTGGAAAAACTTTCTTCTGCAAAGTTGTAGAGAATTGAATTTCCTATAAAAACTCGCGAGATACGAATTTTCTGGCAAAAGGGCTATTTATTATGAATTATTGAAGTTTCGGAGTTCCAAAATAATTGATTTTTGGAAGTTTTAATTATTTTAAATAATAAAAACGTTTTTGGTGAGTGTTCCACATGTTATAAATGTGTCATGTTGCTGAATTCAGATCTAGGAAGGTTGGCGTAGAAAACTTAATATATATATATATATATATATTATTAATTTATTAAATTTTCTGCTTTAGTGTTCTAAGCATTTTCCTATAAATAGGGTGCTTAGGTTAGAATTGAAAATCACACCAGAAACTGAAGTTTTCTCTCTCTATATTATCGAGCGTATTCTTATGAGTATTTTGAGTATACTTTGAGTATTGCTATACTGATGCAAGTTCAAGTCATAGCCTATATCCTCGTGTTTCAAACTAGAAAGTATCTTGCCTTTCGAGGTAAGGGATGTTATTTTATTCAAAAATGATATTATTTCTTCAATATCATTATCTTAAAATATTGGTTGGAACTTTTATCAAATTTAGAACTTTTTCATGTCGGGGTTACTATTCATGAGTTACTATTCATGAGTTACTATTCACGAGTACTATTCACGAAGCGTGATGATATTTTTGTGAAATTTCTATCTTTTGGTGTCGAGTTACTATTCACGTATCTACCTGCACTATTCACGTATCGACACTTATTCACGAATACTGGCACTATTCAATAGAAAAATGAAATTTCTTCTTTTTGTCCAAAATATCTACTATGGATACTAGCTTTGATTGTATCCATGTTTTGATCATTCTTGAATTTTACTCCACTCGATTACTTATGAAGTATTTTTGAACTTGGATTGTTTAAAATACTGAATCCTTAATAATTGTTCTTTTGTTTCCTTTGGATTCGCTTTTCTTTAAAATATTTTCATCATCCTCAGTCCTAAATGATGATATTCTTGAATATCTTTGGCTTGTAGTGCAAAGATGAGCAGTGTTGAGATGAACATGACCGAATCGATTAATATTTTTGGCCCGTAGTGCAAAGATGAATGTGTGTTTAGATGAACATGACCAATCGATGAATATCTTTGGCCGTGGTGCAAAGATGAATGCAGTGTTTAGATGAACATGACCAATCGATGAATATCTTTGGCTCAGAAAAGGCAGATGAATATTTGATTCCGGATATATATTGATTGATGTTACAGGGATAAAAGATAGAGCGATGAACTTTAAAATTCATACATAGAAGATAGTAGTTTGCATTCTCTACTTAACTCTTCTAATGAATTATTATTTCATTGCGAATATTGATTTAAAACTTGTTGTCTATTGTATTCTATTAGATTTTTCCTCTTTGAAGACTAGCGATAATTTTGTTGTATATTATCTTAGTCATAATATTCTTTTTCTTGGGCTAGTTGAGCTCACCCTTTTCCTTTTTGTTCCATTTTTCTTCTCGTGAGGCGAGAATGTAGCGATTACTAGTCGGGGTATGGAATGAAGGTTAGAGAGAGTTGTTTAGTAGTCCTCACCATTTTTGTAAAATAATGTATCAATAATTATGATGGGGATTTATTTGCGTGTGGATATTGTCTAGATGGCAATATCGTATTTAAACTCACGCTTTTATATGTTGTAATAATAAAGTTGTAGTTATTTACATGCCATGTATTTGGCGACTCGTAATGGGTTGGATGGAATGGACCTATTTTGGGGCGTCACAGTTGGTATCGTGGCGTGAGGATATGATCTCTGGCGGAGATCGGGGAATAGAACTAGGAGGGAGAGCAGAGTAATTCCTTCATTAGTGTGTCCTACCTAAGCTTATTTGTTAGTTGGTTAGTATATAGGGGATATTATGTGATATATTGATTTCCTTAATTAACCCTTGTTTTATGGCGGTGATTTGAGAATGTCGTGAGAATATTAACAAAGTGGAAATGAGGCCGTGGAGATGCTGTACTTACCAACGAGGAGAACGTGCAATAAATTTGGCAATGTACCTCCCAGTGAACAACACCACCGATCGGACGATGAGCAACCTTGAATGTTTAGAAGCTTTTTTGCGATTCATGCAAAATCGAATTTAGGAGACTTCGTGTTCAAAATACAGGAGTCTTATTATTATTATTACTATTATTATTATTTAATTCCTAAAGGTGTTTGGGAATTAATTAATAAAAGTACTCTCAAATATCCTAATAAGATTAGGAGGCTAATTAATTAAAAGAGTTTAATTAATTATTCCTAATAAGATTGGGAGCCTAATTAATTAAAGAAGTTTAATTAATTAAAATAAAACTCAATTCCTTAATTGTTAAGGAGGGTTGCCCACATCTATAAATAAGAGGGGTCTTATTATGAGTGAGGTGGTTATTGACGTTTTCATAGAATTCCAATAGTTGGGAGAGTACACCCTTTTCTATGAGAGATAGAAAAACTAGGGTTTTGCCAAATACCATCTTCTTGAATTCTTCTTCTTCCTTGGTGGATCACCTTTAGAGGCCAAACACTTGGGTGGCTAACGTTGATCAAAGGAAGGAACCAAACCCGGTAGATTCAAGTTGAACGCGAAAAAGATTGGAGGTGAACTTGTACCTGAGGAAGCTCGAATCTTCAAGGTTATGATTCTTGTTCTTTCTTTTTTGTTTAATTAATAATTGTGCATAAATGGTGATCCGGGTATATGGTTTGTAAAATTTTAAAACTCTGATTTTCCACATTTTCGCTTATTTTATGCAATTTGATTGTGTTCATGAATATTACAAACCTAACAGTGGCATCAAAGTCAAACCTTTATACGAATTATTAATTGTTTTAATTTGATATGTATATTGATATGTGTATAGAACAATTTAATTGGGCATAATTTTGTTGTATAAAATTTATTTTAAAAAAAAAACCTATCGCAATCTGTTTTTATTTATTTGAAGCAGATTATGGTTGAATCCGTTATTTCGGAGCAGATTATATTATATTATATTATATATATATATATATATATATAGGGAAATGATCCATAGCATGTATTTGCTATGGATGAAAAATGGACAAATAGCATTTTCACCACATATTACATAAATTAAGGGCTAAGATTTAAAATAAAATTTCGCAATCCGCTAGTTGAACTAGCGGACACAGGAAAAAAATATTCGGGCAGATTTGTCCCTTTTGCATAAATCGCTCAATTTGGTTTCTTTCACGGTTTCACCAATAATTCTGTAGTCCACGTGCCAACGAAATTTAGGGAAAATGGCAAGAATGTAAGCCCTTAATTCTGCATACCAAGAGTAGGCCGAAGCCATTCTCATTAAAAGTGAAGGACTTTTTTTGTGGAAATTCCTGCAAGGTTCGTTTTTTCATGACTTGGATTTCTTCTTAGTCATTTGGTGATAGAGAATTGTTTACAATAGAGGCTTTGTTCAATTCACACCCAAATGGGTGTTTGTTAATTGTGTCAAATTCTATGGATTCAATAAGGGGAAAGTAAATTTTAAGGCCCTTTTGGGACAGGGGTTTTCGGGTGACTGCAACCCGATTTCAGTTATTTATTTGAGAACATTGTGGCAGAATCATGGCTTACTAGGTTAAAGAAAAGGGATGTGCATCATGGGAAAATTTCTTTGGGTCAAAACCTTTCAAATTTGCTTAGGCTTGGTTTACTATACAAGTTTGGTGGGGTTTATATAGATACTGATGTTATAGTTTTGAGAAGTTTTAAGAAGCTAAGAAATGTGATAGGGGCACAGACTATTGATGTCGAAACAAAAAGTTGGACTCGGTTGAACAATGCAGTTATGATCTTTAATTTGATAAAGGACATCCCTTGCTTTACAAGTTCATTGAAGAATTTGCACTCACATTTGATGGGAATAAATGGGGTACTAGAGAAAGAGAAGAAATCTGAAGTTTTGTACTAGAGAAAGAGAAGAAGAGGGATGAGAAGAAGAGGCATGCGCGTGATCTGATATGGCTTAATATTTGAGATCTGAAGTTTTGCCAAGGCGTTAATGACGAGAAAGAGAAGAAGAGGCATGCCCATGATCTGATATGACTTAATATTTGAGATCTGAAGTTTTGCGAATGCGTTAATGGCTGAATTGGGGGCAATTTGGTCTGAGATTATTTTTTATGCATCCGCTAGCGGATGGTTGTGTTTCCTTCATTAATTTAGCCATTAATTTATGTAATGTGTGGTGGAGATATTATTTACTTGCGATTTTTCATATATATGAGTTATGGATCATTTTCCATATATATATATATATATATATATATATATATATATATATATATACATAATACTGCTACATGATGATATAAGGATTCACGTGGCCTATATGTATGATATGGGCGAATATGACTTGGTGAAGTTTTTTTTTTTTTTTTTTAAAAGCTAACAAATAATTAAGCCGGTGAAGTCTTTTTAAAATCGTGGTAACCTGGTGAAGTCTTTTTAAAAGCTACGGTTATTATATATATATATATATATATATATATATATATATATATATATATATATATATATATATATATATAGGGAATTTTCTTCCATAAGAACCGGTTCTTTGTAGTCTTGTCTGAACACCCTCTTTTTGTCTGGTTGATAAAATGAATTGATGGTTTGAGATTAGCTTTTGTGTTTGATAATAAAGCCAAGAGGTTGTTGTGCCTAATTATTCATCTGTCTTATTTTTTTTAATAAGTGAATATTAACTTGTCGATTATAGTTATAAAAAGTGAATATTTATTATTAAAATAATCAGTACGTCTGGTGATCTGGTGATACATTTTTTTTAATTTTTTTTATTTGTCGTAGAATGCAGGCTCATACTGGTGGCATTAAAATAATAAAGTAATCCAAGTAGAGATGCAATGATCTGGTGGTACATTTTTTTAATTTTATTTTTATTTTTCCGTGATCAAGAAAGCTCATACTACCGGCATTAAAATAATAAAGTAATTAACCTAAGTCAAAGCTAATCTGGTGGTACATTTTTTTTTTAATTTTAATTTTATTTTTTCCGGCCGGTATAGGCTCATACGGCTGACATTAAAATAATAAAATATCCTACTTAAGACAAAATATGGTTGGTATTAAAAATTAAAAAAAAAAAAAAGGTAAATCTGACTTACTACCGGTATTAAAAAATTGAAAAAAATGATTTTAATCAAGCAATTCGCTGCTAAACAGATTCGAACTCGCAACCTCACACTCCAAACACTCGTCATATGACCACCCGAGCACCACGAGCCTAGTTGTTAATTTCAACCAGGATATATGTCTTTATATTAAAACTTCACCATCCCCAAAATCTATATTCTTGCATTATTATTATATTACTGAAACAAATATTATTAATAAGTCTATATAATACATATGGGGTTTGATATTTAGAAATAAGTTAATATCTATATTTATTAAGCAATGATTATTAGTAATGATTTTATATATTAAGCAATGATTTTATTATTAAGAAATGATTTTATTATTAATAAAACTAGTTCAATTAGTCTAATAAGTAATGATGATAATTTTTCAAGTCATTTCGGGAAATTAATTTACTTATCGAATTTATAAAAGTAATTAAGTATTATTATAATAATAATAATGTGATTATCAATATTAGAAGTCTGAGAATATACCAATACTAGTACTTTGCATAACATTAAAAGGAATAGTACATATTACATGTTCATTTTCATAAAATAAAAAAAAACATAGAATGATTAATACAACCGGCGCTTATATCTCTCGGAGTAGGAAGTAATCTTCTTGATTTCTTGTAGAGCTCCCATGCGACGCTTGATAGCGAAAAGATCGTGACATCTTCGAGGACCACTTCTCTTGAAAATATTACCATTGGCCCTAACGAAGCAGTCGACATACTTGCGGACAAAAATGCCACGATCTGCGTGGTTGTGTTGTTTTGATTAGAATCTTTAAGGTCTGCACAGCAGAGGGATTACCATTTGGGCCACTCACACATCGGATTACCATTTCATAAAACAAAATGGTATCAAATGTACCTGCGTGTACAAAGTAGTTGGTTAATAATTTTTTAATATTAAAGGACATTATAAAATTAAAATATTTTAAAACTAAACATACTGCAACTTTAACGAATTCTGAGTACATTTCATGTAACTTAATATACTTAGTGTCATTGTAGTGCGGGTCAATTATGGTAACCATCCAATCTTCAACTGCGAATAGGAACAAGACAAAATGGCGTTGATTGGTACTACACACTGGCATGAATATGTATTTGCATTCGTGTAAAGGTGGACCAACATCTTGGTTAACATACGGATCACAAAAACTCCATGCATTATTCACGTTAGTGCAGGGCACATAGCCCTGCCCAAGATGCATGAAGAATGAATTCATGAAACCAAATTGGGACCACCTTTGTATTCCCCGTGCGACACAGTATTCCTCTCTGTCTCGTAGCAACAACATATAAGCGTCGATGACATGCTCGAATATCCAACTCCCAGGCCCTAAGGATTGCACTGCATTGTGTTCTAATTCATATAACTGGCGCGGATGTGATAAAGGATATAAATCCCCTTCTGGTGCCACCACGTTTCCAAACATATGTTTATTTACAAATGTCTCCTTCCAATCTTTAAGTCTTTTGGATAAGGACCCTTTTGGTCCATAAGAGATGTGGTCTCCCGCATCTTGTACCTGATTGAGACCCAAATGTACATTATTATTATATAGCAATAATAATTAAAACCATCACTATTAACATAACTATATATACCTTTTGTGAACTAGATCCCTTGGCGTCGAAAAGTCCATGAATGAAGACTTGGTTGGAATGTAACACTCCTCATAGGTTTGGAAGGTTGGAATGTAACACTCCTCGTGAAGCTTGGGTGGTGGGAATGGAGCTCTCCTCGATTACTTGTGGGGTGGGTATGTAGCTCTCTTGTACAACATAATCAGTTTGTTTCCCAAGCCCTTCATTGAGTTGTGTGTATTGGGACTGTGTTCCAAAATTTGTGGGACCCCCACAATAGGGTATTTTTTTTACCTCTTGCTTTGAAGTCGTATAGGCGTATTGAAATCCCAATTATTTTTTGCAAGAAACAACTCGGGAGGCGGTGAGTAAATCTTGAAAATTTATCAAGTAACGACTTTGCCTCTCTCAACTGTCATATAAGATAAACACAAACAAATATTATTAACAATAAATATGAATAAATGTAATATTAAGTATTTACTCCAATACATGATTTATTAAAGAAGAATATAATTTTATACCATTTGAATAAGGTGTTGTTGGTTGTAAATGGCCCGAGGCTCATAACAACTATCGTGGTAAGCTTTCATGCATCGAGGTCGGTGAATTTTCCAACGTGTAATTTTCCTATACCAGACCATATAATCATCTATTGGGACATAATCAGCAATTTCAGTTTGTTGTCCTTCGAGATGATCCATGTATGCCTCCCACATCGAAATATATTCCCCTCTCAAGGCCATGCAATCCTCGACATCAATAAATTTAAAATTTTTCTCCTTCCTAAGGTCACCGTGGTTTTCTTTGGTGATGGTATGCCTTGCATGAACTTGAATCGCTCATCACACGATCCCAAGATCTGAAATTCCACAATATCAAAGTGGATCAAGGGACCCCACCAAATCCCAACAATCTGCCTTCAAAATTAAATCCACTGATATCATCATCCCACATTATGTAAGGCCGCCAAACCACATCCCACGTAGACTTAATATCTAACTCCCCTCGGTAAAATGACAAATGGTGATGGGGATTCTCACGTCTACCAGGGTAACTGTGGGCTCCAAAATAGGACCATGCTAAAGCCCTAGGTAACCATAAGGATGATTGTGGCCAAGGGTTTGGCTTTCCGATACTTACACGCTCATAAGCCCAAATTTGTAACAATGTAACACAACCATTAATGTATTTAACTCCTTTCCTAGTAGCAGTATATAAAGATCTGTACAAATATGCTAACATTGCCGCGCCCCAAGAGTAAGTTACACAATCTTCAGCGTTGGCAATAAAAGACATATATCGTGGGTGCACACTATTTCTATTCCTATTAGGGAATAATATTGCCCCACACAACCACAATATGTATGCCTTTGTGTGTAAGCCTACAACATCTTTACTTGCATTCTCGGTACAATTATTAAAATGTTAGATGCAACCACACTAATGAAATTGCACTGCATTTTTTTGAACTAAAATATTCATCAGCTAATTTATCTCCAAAACAATCCCTAAAATAATTCAAATTGGTGACAGCAAGGGGACCCGTTAAGGGCTTTCCCACCACCGGTAACCCAAAAATAAAGTGAACATCCTCTAACGTGATTGTTATTTCTCCACAGTTTAAATGAAAAGTATTGGTCTCCTGGACGCCATCTCTCGACTAAAAGCGGATATCGAGACCAAGATCGGTTTGGTGTACAACACCTTGATAACTAAATACTCCAAATCCACATTTATCTAAAAGGATTTTTTGTTCTTTTATCAAAGCCCACCGATTATATTTACGATCGATATATTGATGGAGCTTAGTTTTCCTATCTCTCCCATGATATATGTCATATGATACATGATCTTGTTGATCATGCGAGAACATGAATCAATTGGCCCATATTCCCAACTATCCATCTTTTACCTAAAAAATACATCAATTCCATATTAGTATTAAGATGCATGACAAAATCAAGTTGAAAGTAACATCTTTTGCAAAAATATTAGTATTAAGATACATATTAGTATCAAATGTATCAAAATATATCAAAATGTATCAAATGTATCAAATATATCAAAAATATATCAAATGTATCAAAATGTATCAAATGTATAAAATATGTATCAAATATATCAAAATGTATCAATTATCACAAATGTATCAAAAATATATTAAAAAATGTATCAAATGTATCAAATATATAAAAAATGTATCAAATGTATAAAATCATTTCTTAATAATAAAATCATTGTTTAATATATAAAATCATTACTAATAATCATTACTTAATAAATATAGATATTAACTTATTTCTAAATATCAAACCCCATATGTATTATATAGACTTATTAATAATATTTGTTTAAGTAATATAATAATAATGCAAGAATATAGATTTTGGGGATGGTGAAGTTTTAATATAAAGACATATCCTTGGTATTTGAATTAACAAATAGGCCCTTGGTGCTCGGGTGGTCATATGACGTGTGTTTGGAGTTTGAGGTTGCGAGTTCGAGTCATTTAGCGATGAAGTTGCATGAATAAAATAATTTTTTTTTAACATTGGCTAGTACACATTTAATTTTTTTTAACGGTAGTAAATAGAGCTTATCTGGTTACGTGAGTGATAGGCTCATACGGCTGGTCCCAGCTGGTACATTTTTTTTTAACAGCCGTAAGAGCTTGTCCTGGTTGGTATTTTTTTTTTTTTTTTTTTTTTGTAAGTAAGAGCTTGTCCCAAATTGATATTTTTTTTTTTTTTACGAATGGAAGAGCTTGTATTTTTATAATTTTTTATTTGCTATTTTTATAAAAAATAAAGAATATAAAATATTTTATAACAAATAAAGAATATAAAATATATCTTATTTTTATTTGCTTTTTTGTTATTAAAATATTTTATAACAAATAAAGAATATAAAATATTTGCTATTTTATTTGCTATTTGTTATAAAAATATTTTATAACAAATAAAGAATATAAAATATTTTATAACAAATAAAGAATATAAAATATTTATTTATTTTATTTGCTATTTGTTATAAAAATATTTTATAACAAAAGTGATAACATGCATGCATAATATGCGATGATCATTATAAATCTTGCATTATTTTGTTGTTATTATATCGAAAATAATAACAACAACAATGTAACATGCATCATCATAATATCACGGTGATAACATGCATTAATGACAACAAAAACAAATACATGCATGGTATTATATCCCTTTAATTCGATGTAATAAATGAAAGATAAAAAATAACACCAATGAAACTATTAAAAAGCCCGAACAAATAACAATAAATAAAAACTTACTTGTTGAAGTTTTTTGCTCCTCTCTTCAAAATACTCCTCTCTGCTACTCTCATTATTTTTTATTTTATCTAGCTTGGCAAGTGAACTTTAGTTTGAACAACATAGAGCGTTTAAATAAGGTGAGTAAGTCCGGTACATGAATTATTTTAGGACCAAATTCAAACATTAATACTGTTATGGGTCACAACTTTTTATATTACAGAGCTTGCAGGTGTTCTTTCCCGAGGCAATGTGGCAGAAAAAGAAGTCAAACATGGCAGAAAAAGTTTTGTTGCTTTGCTTCTACTTAAGACAGTTATAACGGCTTGCAAATGAAATTTTTTTTGCTTCTAAATAGACTCGAACCCGTGACCTCAAGCACCAATCCCTCGTCAAATGACCACCCGAGCACCACGGGCCTAGCTGTTTTATTTTACCTTGAATTTGTATATATCTTAAAACAGTTCATTTCCCCCCAAATTAAATTTCTCAATATTTTATTATTATTATTATTATTATTATTATTATATTATTATTATTACGAATTGAGTATAAAGCCGTTCATATTATTATGCAAACTTATGTACTTTTTTTATTATTTTATTACCATTATTATTATTATTATTATTATAAAGTTGTATCAATTTGGTCTTTTTACCTTTAAATATTGTCGAGAAATGCTTTTTCTCAAGTTATCTTCTTATCCTTCCATAGAATTTGTTCTCGATATTATTTTCTCTTTTCACCTCTACTCATAATTTGTTTCATCTTGTTGCCCACTTTCACTTGAGGAAAATCAAGTTGAAGTTACGATCGAGCAAAATTCATCACTATTATTCACAAATAAGTTTTTCAAAATGTCATATAATACATCCGAATTTGTCGGTTGAAGTTGAAAGTAATCAATCGATATTGTTCCGTCGTTGGTCAATTATTTTTATGCGTTGGAAGAGGTTGAATATTTTTATAGATCATATGCTTTCAAAAAAATGGATTTGAGATTAGAATTGCAACTAGTCATAAACATGCTAATCTGAATGATATCGGATCTAAAGCGGTATGTATGTAAGAAATTTGGTACACCAATTGTTGGCAAGAGTTTACGATGATGAAGATAGTAGTAATAAAATAACTGACAGAGAGACTCGATAGATCTAACAATGTGCAAAGCTAGAATATATGTTGTCCTGATAAGAAAAGAAGACAATTGGCGTTTTTCTCTTGTTAAATTAGAGCACAATCATCACTTAGTGACCCCCACCAAAGTAGATTTGATCGAGACTCACGAAATATTACTCTGTTGCAAGAAATTTAATTGACACTTTAAATAAGTCCGGTTATTGGTCCTAGTAAGATGATGAATGTTTTGAGCACAATGGGAGGTGGTTTGCAAAATGTTCCTTTCTCTCGCCAATGTTGAAAATGTGGTGCGAGATTTAAGGCGTGATTCTGCAGATGAAAATGATGCACAAGTGCTTTGTCAATCATTTGAACAAACTTGCATCCCGGAAGTGCTAGAAAACTTTTTTCCGAGTGAAACTTCGGTGAAAACAACCGCATAGCTTGTATTTTTGTGGGTTGGCCTTGATCAAGGTTTATGTATCAACTTTTCAAGACGTTGTGACATTTGATAGTACATCTGGGACAAATAAGTATGGCATGCCGTTTGTTTGTTCCATTTGTTTCGGGTCAACCACCATTATCGATCTATATTGTTTGGATTTGCCTTTATTACGAGGACGAGACAGAGGACACTTTCATTTGGGTTTCTGAGACGGGCTTGAAGCCGTGGACGCAAGGCACCTACAACCATCATCATCGATCAAGGCGAGCCATGAGTAATACTATTACTCACGGTACTTCCAACTAGTCATCATTTATTGTGTTCTTGGCATATTAGCAATAAATTTCACGAAAAATTGCATCATGTTTATTATGAGCACCCATCGTTCAAAAATGATTTTAACAAGCGTGTGTATAACTCATTGTCCATCGAGGAATTTGAAAAGCGTTGGCATATTACGATAAGTTCCTATGAATTGTATACTAATGAATGGCTTGGAAGTTTGTATGATGTCTGACGAAATGGATTCCAAAGATATACAAAGAGATATTTTGCAGCATGAATGACTACCATCTGGAAGAAGCGAGAGCATGAATGCCTTTTTTGATGAGTATGTTAATGCATCAACGGGTATGCTATGTTTTGTCTTCCGCAGAGTCAAAAGGCGTAGAAAAGACAGTTTATCGAGGAGAGGAAGGTCGACTACATAACAAAACATTGTAAAAGGATTATGGTACTTTCGGTTCATCTTTAGAAGTTCATCTTTGCACAAGTGTACACAAAGAGATGTTTTAGGCGTTTCCAACGTCGATTAAATCGATTCCATGAAATACAATGTTCATAAACTTAGTGAGATGTGTGTCATTTTACTAAGGTTTATGCACGGTGTATAATCTTATCTGGCTGAAAGTGGTGGAAGATATAAAGAAGTTGTCAACAATCGACAAATGGGATCGATAACATGTAATCGCCAAATGTTTTCTCACTCGGTGAATTATGCGAGCACATCTTGAGTTATTTCAAAGAAAGAGTATTTCACAAATACTGGTATCGATACATGATCCTTCATCGGTGGGACAAGAGACGCGAACAAAAGCAATGGTGAAGACTTACTCTTTAACTCTACATCTGCCGATTTCGAACAAAATCAAGCAATGCGCTATAATCATTTGATGGGTGATTACCGGAGTTAAGCGAAGCAAAGCGGCTTGCTCGATCAGGAGTTACAAAACCTGTTTCTTAAACCCCAATGCACGAGGAAAAGAGTTGGTTGACCAAGTATGATCCGGATGAGAATATTATTGAATCTGGCGGATGATGACATTGATTGCACGTTGGAGATCCAAATCATGATATGGGATACGATAATGACGATGAAGATGCGAGAGGTGGAAGAAGAAGAAGAGTTTTGCCGCCTAATATTTCTCAAACAAAGGGCCGCAAAAAACAATCTAGATTCAAGAATTGCACTCGAGAAAATCATTCCTTCTAAGACTCATCGAAAATGTGCAATTTGTGGCTTTGAAACCGAAGCCACGATAAGTGAAATCACTATCGAGTGCTAGGGATTCTGAGCCAAAAAAATAGGGCGTCGGTTGTATTAATCATTCTATGTTTTTTTTTATTTTATGAAAATGAACATGTAATATATATTATTCCTCTTAATGTTATGCGATCTACTAGTATTGATATAATCGTACTTCTAATATTGATAATCGCATTATTATAATTATAATAATACTTCACTACTTTTATAAATTCGATAATCACATTATTATTATACTTCACTAGTTTTATTAATAATAAAATCATTGCTTAATATATAAAATTATTACTAATAATCATTGCTTAATAAATATAGATATTAACTTATTTCTAAATATCAAACCCCATATGTATTATATAGACTTATTAATAATATTTGTTTAAGTAATATAATAATAATGCAAGAATATAGATTTTGGGGGATGGTGAAGTTTCAATATAAAGATATATCCTTAAATTGAAATTAATGACTAGGCAAGTGGTGCTTTCGGGTGGTCATATAGCGTGTGTTTGGAGTTTGAGGTTGCGAGTTAAAGTGCATTTTAGCGACAAGTTGCTTGAATAAAATACCAGCCGTATGAGCCGTGACAAAAAGATTTGTCTTAAGTAGGTTTTTTTTCAATTTTTAATACCGGTAGTATGAGCTGTTGTCTTTCAAAGTAGTATAAGCTTTATTCTGTTTATTAAAAAAAAAAAGTGTACTAGCCAACATTAAAAAAATTATTTTATTCAAGCAACTTGCTGCCAAACAGACTCGAACTCGCAACCTCAAACTCCAAACACACGTCATATGACCACCCGAGCACCACTTGGCCTAGTCATTAATTTGACCAAAGATATGTCTTTATATTAAAACTTCACCATCCCCAAAAATCTATATTCTTGCATTATTATTATATTACTGAAACAAATATTATTAATAAGTCTATATAATACATATGGGGTTTGATATTTAGAAATAAGTTAATATCTATATTTATTAAGCAATGATTATTAGTAATGATTTTATATATTAGCAATGATTTTATTATTAAGAAATGATTTTATACATTTGATACATTTTTTATATATTTTATACATTTGATACATTTTATATATTTTTGATACATTTGTGATAATTGATACATTTTGATAATTGATATATTTTTGATAAATTTGATACATTTTGATATATTTTATATATTTTTGATATATTTGATACATTTGATACATTTTGATATATTTTGATACATTTGATCAATTGATACAAAATATCAAAAAATGTATCAAATGTATCAAAATATATCAATTATATATCAAAAATGTATCAAATGTATCAAAATATATCAATTATCAAAATGTATCAAATGTATCAAATATATCAAAATGTATCAAATATATCAAAATTGTATCAAATGTATCAAAAATATATCAAAATGTATCAAATGTATCAAATATATCAAAATATATCAAAATGTATCAAATGTATCAAAAATATATCAATTATCAAAATGTATCAAAATATATCAAAAATGTATTAAATGTATCAAAATATATCAAAAATGTATTAAATGTATCAAATATATCAAATGTATCAAAATGTATCAAATGTATCAAAATGTATCAAATTTATCAAAAATATATCAAATGTATCAAAATATATCAAAATGTATCAAATGTATCAAATATATCAAAAATGATCAAATGTATCAAATATATCAAAATATATCAAATGTATCAAAAAAAAATGTATCAAATGTATCAAAATGTATCAAATATATCAAAATATATATCAAATGTATCAAAATATATCAAAATGTATCAAATATATCAAAAATGTATCAAATGTATCAAATATATCAAAATATATCAAATATATCAAAATATATCAAATGTATCAAATATATCAAAATGTATCAAAAATGTATCAAATGTATCAAAATTGTATCAAATGTATCAAAAATATATCAAATGTATCAAATATATCAAAATTGTATCAAATGTATCAAAAATATATCAAATGTATCAAATATATCAAAATGTATCAAATGTATCAAAATGTATCAAATATATCAAATGTATCAAAAATATATCAAAATGTATCAAATGTATCAAATGTATCAAATATATCAAAAATATATCAAATATATCAAAATGTATCAAATATATCAAAAATATATCAAATGTATCAAAAATATATCAAAATGTATCAAATATATCAAAAATATATCAAATGTATCAAATATATCAAAAATATATCAAATATATCAAAATGTATCAAATATATCAAATGTATCAAAAATATATCAAAATGTATCAAATATATCAAAATATATCAAATGTATCAAATATATCAAAATGTATCAAATGTATCAAAAATGTATCAAATATATCAAAATATATCAAATGTATCAAAAATATATCAAAATGTATCAAATATTTCAAATATATCAAAAATGTATCAAATGTATCAAATATATCAAAATGTATTAAATGTATCAAAATGTATCAAATATATCAAATGTATCAAAAATATTTCAAAAATGTATCAAATATATCAAAAATGTATCAAATATATCAAAAATGTATCAAATGTATCAAAAATGTATCAAATATATCAAAATATATCAAAATGTATCAAATGTATCAAAAATATATCAATTATCAAAATGTATCAAAAATATATCAAAATGTATCAAATATATCAAAAATATATCAAAATGTATTAAATGTATCAAATATATCAAAAATATATCAAATGTATCAAAAATGTATCAAATATATCAAAAATGTATCAATTATTACAAATGTATCAAAATATATTAAAAATGTATCAAATGTACAAAATATATAAAAAAATGTATCAAATGTATAAAATCATTTCTTAAAAATAAAATCATTGCTTAATATATAAAATCATTACTAATAATCATTGCTTAATAAATATAGATATTAACTTATTTCTAAATATCAAACCCCATATGTATTATATAGACTTATTAATAATATTTGTTTCAGTAATATAATAATAATGCAAGAATATAGATTTTGGGGATGGTGAAGTTTTAATATAAAGACATATCCTCAAGGTGAAATTAATTAAACAGGCCTGTGGTGCTCGGGTGGTCATATGACGTGTGTTTGGAGTTTGAGGTTGCGAGTTCGAAATCATTTGGCGACAAGTTGCTTGAATAAAATAATTTTTTTTTAACGATAATAAGTACACTTTTTTTTTTTTTTTAACAGCCGTAAGAGCTTGTCCCGGTTGGTATTTTTTTTTTTTTTTTTTTTAGTAGTAAAGAGCTTGTCCCTTGGTACATTTTTTTTTTTTTTAACAAATAGTAAGAGCTTGTCCTTGGTTGGTATATATATATATATATATATATATTTTTTACTAAATAGTAGGAGCTTGTCTATTGGTTGGTATTTTTTTTTTTTGTGTAGGAAGAGCTTGTATTTTTATAATTTTTTATTTGCTATTTTTATAAAAAATAAAGAATATAAAATATTTTATAACAAATAAAGAATATAAAATATTTGTTATTTTTATTTGTTATTTGTTATAAAAATATTTTATAACAAATAAAGAATATAAAATATTTTATAACAAATAAAGAATATAAAATATTTGTTATTCTTATTTGCTATTTGTTATTAAAATATTTTATAACAAATAAAGAATATAAAATATTTTTATAAAAATAGCAAATAAAAAATTATAAAAATATATTTTTATAAAATAGGATATTATTTTTATTTGAATTATAATTCTTTATTTGTTATTAAATGAAAGAGTTATAAAAATAACAAATATTTTATTTGGAATAGCAAATAAAGAACTTGAGAGCTTGTGTCGTAGTAAGAAGTTGTCTTAGGTTTGGATTTATTTTTATTTATTTTTTTTTCTGTTAGTAAAGAGCTTGTCCCTTGGAATTTTTTATTTTTTTGTTTTTACTACCAAAGAGCTTGTGGCGGTACCGGGAGTATTTTATAAAAAAGGCACAACCAAGACAAGTTTGTCTTGGGTCGAGCATTATTTAATATTAAAATTCATTTTATTTCAATAAACCCGACAACATGTTGACTATGGTGGGGTCCTCTTATTAAAATAAAAGCTAGACAAGTTGTGCTTGCTTTGGATATTTATGTTTCATCTCACCATCAATTTATTTTATCAATCGGTACAAAAAGGGGTGTTGCACAAAGACTACAAAGAACCTATTATATGGAAGGGCTCCCATATATATATATATATATATAGGTTAGGATCGATAAGGGGATCCTTACTTTCTTAAAATGAGGACTTTTTTTTTTTGCTTTTTTTCAAACAACTAAAAAAAAAAAGTTTAATATTTATGGAATCGAAATTTTTCATATCTGATGTTTTGGGTGTGATTTGGGTGCGTATAACAAAACATGTATGTATAGTCCGGGCATCTGTACCACCACTTTTTGGTATAGATATTCAAAACACGCCCAAAACATTGTATTATGGAAAATTTCAGCCCATAAAATATTAAAAAAAAAATTTAGTTGTTTTAAAAAAAAAAGCACAAAAAAAAATCCTCATTTTAAGAAAGTAAGGGATCCCTTACTTGATCATTTCAGATATAATAATAATAATAATAATAATAATAATAATAATAATAATAATAATAATAATAATAATAATAATAATAATAATAATAATAATAATAATAATAATAATAATAATAATAATAATAATAATAATAATTAAAACACTACGGTTATTATATATATATAATATTATCAATTATTTTATAATTAAAATAAAATTTATTTTAATATTAAAATAAAAGAGTTTATTTTAATTTTAAAATTTAATTTCATGCTAACTAATTAGAGTTGGAATTGAATTCTATGATAACTAATTAGAGTTGAAATTGGATTTCATGTTTCCTAAAATAAAGGAGTTTATTTGTGAATAGGAAAGTGAATCCATCTTTCCTTAAATAAAGGAGTTTATTTAGATATGGAATAAGATTTCATATTATTCAAAATAAAGGAGTTTATTTGTGAATAGGAAAGAGAATCCGTGTTTCATTAATTTAATAAAGGTTTTTTTTTACTTGGAATTGGATTTCATAATTAATTAAAATAAAGGAATTTATTTTGATTAAAGATTTTGATTAAAATAAAATAGTTTATTTTATTCAAAATAGGATAAATTAAAATAAAAGGAGTTTATTTTGATTTAAATTTGGATTAAAATAAAGGAGTTTATTTTTATTCAAAATTAGATTTTATACTAACTAAATTTGCCCATTAAATGATATCAATATATATTGAATGTTTATTATTCATGAGATGAATGTTATTTATTGATGCATATGGTGATGTGTATAATAATAAATGAGATTGATTATGGACTATTGACCAATGTGATTGGATTTTATTTTAGTTGGATGCTTGAATGTATGAGTTTTATTAAATGGGGTCTGCGTACCTTGTCTTCTCTAATTTTTTCTTAATGTAAATTCTAACTCCCTCCTATGTACTTCCCCTCGATCACGATCAAGGTTTCTATTTATTTTAAATAGTTTTGTAATAGGAATAGTTAGAATTAATTTTGAAGACTTGAAAATCAAGGAGCAAGAGGCGCTAGAAGACCCGTTTGTAATGGAGCATGGGTTTAAATGTAATAGTTATATTTAAATATTAATTATTGCACCCCTAGGGTTTGACCTTTTGGTTCACTTGGTGGCTCTAGTGAATCAAACTAGAATAAAAGTTCATAATCAATCCGGATAGAATATAGTATTCTATATGTGCATGCTTATACTATATATATTATATATTATGCAAACATGTTTCACATGTTAATTAATATGACGCGTATTTTATATATATATATATATATATATATATGTGTGTGTGTGTGTGTGTGTGTGTGTGTGCATGCGCGCTAAACAAGATGAGACAAATTAATAACAAACCCCTCAAATTTTTTATATTAAGTTGTATCGTTCAAAGACATTTGGAATATCGAACGCCGCTAAGCATACAGCATGATAGAAACAATAGAGTATTAAATATTTAATATGAGTTTGTTGCACACACAAGGCAAGTATTAAATATTTAAGATGTTGTTTTTATTACATATAGGCGTATCTTTCTTTTAGGAGTAGAGCAAACCTAAAAGATTAAAGGGGCTGCTCAGAACAAGAAAAACGACATCGATTTGGATTGGATCTCGATGAAACAATATATCAATGAGAAGTTAATTCGATAAGTTTAGTGAATTATTTTTTTTATAATAAGGAAGGGAGTAAAAACTCGTCTTTTTTGAAAAATCGAAGAAAAGTCCTTTCGTTAGAAGTCAGAAAGAGGATTGGAATCTACACATTGATTCTTTTTTTCGCATTTTTTGTTGAACCGTATGCGCCAAAAGACGCCTGTCACGGTTTCTAAGGGATACAATTTAACCCCAATCAACCGACTTTATCGAGAACGATTACTTTTTTAGGCCCAACCGGTTGCTAGCGAGATCTCGAATCAACTTATTGGTCTTATGGTATATCTCAATATCGAGGATGATACCAAAGATCTGTATTTGTTTATGAACTCTCTGGCGGATGGGTACTCCCTGGAATAGCTATTTATGATACTATGCAATTTGTGCGACCAGATGTACATACAATATGCATGGGATTAGCTGCTTCAATGGGATCTTTTATCTTGGCCGGAGGAGAAAT
Organism: Panax ginseng; assembly: GCA_020205605.1. Lineage (NCBI taxonomy): Eukaryota > Viridiplantae > Streptophyta > Magnoliopsida > Apiales > Araliaceae > Panax > Panax ginseng. Next base: position 135,565,011 of record CM035133.1, on the reverse strand, counting down.
TACCAAACGTCTAGCATTCCCTCACGCTTGGCGCCAATGCGGTTTTTATTTGACTTTGAGAGAAAAAGAAGACTATGCCTTCGCCATATGAATATTAAGTAATAATAGCATGGCACTTTGAATTCGATATAAAAAAGTTTTTATTGTTTTTCAAAACATTAGATTAAATCGAAGTACGGGTATTTCAAATTTTTTTCAAAACATTACAAACTTTTTATTTTCGTATCTTTCGAACATAAATATTGTTAAGAGCCCTAGTATAAAAAAACAAGATTTTTCTTATTTGATCGGATCAAAAAGCAACTTTGGGATTCTTTGAATCACGAATCCAAATAATAAATATATAAAGCAACGGAACCATCATAGTTTTTAAACTCTCCGAAAAAGGAAGGGTGGTAATTTGATCATTTACCTTTGCACAATTTGCTTTGATCTCATAAAGCTACTCGAATCAATCGGCAAGAGGTCAACGATTACGTTTGCTCAAACAATCCCAATCTTTCCCTCTCACGAACATAATGACTATTTATAATTTAACAAATGGTTATCTTGATTTATTAGAAATTGATTGGGCCAGTAAGGAAATTTCTTGTTGAGTTACGTATTTACCTAAAAACTAATAAACCGAAGTTTCAAGAAATCATATCTTCTACTAAGACATTCATTTGAAAGAAGCTATTCAGAAAAACGCTTTATACTTTGAACAAGCATAAAAAGAAATTGATAAAAGTTCTCAACAAAAAGGATAATCAAGCGTCTCGCATTCAAATCTTTCAAAAGGGCTTCCAAAATCTAAAAAAATATATGGAAATAAATTGCGTCAATAGGATTTGAACCATACCAAAGGTTTAGAAGACCTCTGTGTCTATCCATTAACAATGGACGCTTTTTATTGATATTTTTTTCGCTTTTTACTTTACCTACTTTTTGTTTGTTGTTTGGAAAAAAAGAATAGAATTTTTGTGAGATAATTTAGAATTGTATATTCTATATTCAATGATGAATAAATAATAATTAATAATTAGAATCTATTAAAGTATATAAATAATATATAGCGGGTAGGAATCGAACCCGCATCGTTATTGGAAGGCTAGGGGTTATAGTCGACGTTGATTCAAATTTTTAACGTCTCTAATTCAAAACCGAACATGAAACTTTGGTTTCATTCTTTACCTTTATGGAAGATGGATAAATTCCTAGATCTAAGATGTGAACTAAATTACAAAAATTCTACCCATAACATCTATGTCACTTTTTTGTATGAATACATTCAAAACGACTCGCTTTTTAGATGATCCTCTAGAAGAAGGTGATTATGACAACCTTTCTAGTTACTTCGTTTCTATTTCTATTTGAAAAAGGATCCCGAGGAAAAGGTTTTGTTTCCACCGGGGCTAAAATAATATGTTGATAACTCTAGTAAACTAAAGTTATCGTTTAAAAGCTATGCTATTTTGCTTCAATTTCTTTTTTACAAATAAAAAAATTTTGAAGATTTAGTTACGATTAGAAATCTACTTTTCTATCTCCATCCATGGATCCTTTACTCATACTCATTCAATTGGAAGTATTGATCCCACACACAAGGGCTGTAATTTTCTCTTCACTTATATGGAAATGCTGGGTCTGACTTAACTTAAATTATTTTAGTTCGGATGTGCACACACTTGACCATTATGATTTAAGAGGCAAAATACAAGGAGTTGCATAGTTGATGTAATTGACAAGAGTTGTCTACCTATTTATTTATATATAGTTTGTTGTGCACACACAAGGCTATATACATTTGAAATGGGATCCTTATTCTCACTAGCATATCTTTAATTAGATATTGTCGAACTATATAAATTGAGGGTAATATAGTTTGATGAAAATAGTGGGAGATACCAATTTAAAACAAGACCTAAATTATTTTGGTAATTAATAAAAGAATATTGTATGCTAAAATGTTGTTAATTATAAATTCATTTATAGAATTTTACAATGTCTAAAATTACTCTCACTGCGTAACATATTAGATGTTAAATTAATCAGACCTAATCAAACAGATTGGTTAAGAAATTTGAGAATAGTTCTCATGGCTGAAAAGCTATCTTATGTCCTTAATACGCCTATCCTTGCAATGGTTGCAGATGATACCTCTGAGGAAGAGATTGCTACTTTTAAAAAAGTGGCAAGATGATTCACAGTTGGCTCAATGCATCATGCTCGCATCCATGAGTAACCAAACTTCAAATACGACGATGAAACTATGGATGTTTTACTATATTCCTGCACATCAAGTAGTTGATGGTGAGGAAAGTAGGACTGATAGATATCAGATATCTAAGGATCTCTTCCGATCTAGAATAACCGATGACACTACATTATAGACACAAGTCCTTAACATTATCAATTTGATGATTAATTAGGACAACAAGTTTTGGCATGGATGGAGAGTTGAGTCAAGATTTGATCTTGCACTCACTCTCGGACTCCTTTCACAATTGTTGTGAATTTTTCATATGTACAAGTTAGATATCAGCTTCACTGATTTGCTTAACATGTTAAAAAATGTTGAGAGTCACTTTCCAATCAAGAAAGACCAAGTCTTACTAGTAGGGGCCAAAGGATCTTCTGAAAAGAAGAACGATTCAAAGAAGGTAAACAGAAAGGCAAAAATAAAGTATAATAAGAACAAAACTGATATAGATAGCAAAGGAGTTTGCTTCCACTGCAATAAGCTTTGGACAATCTTTGAAAAAACTGCATCGAAACATCTTGCATAAAGCAACTAAAAAGAAGCTTAGTGAAGTTTCGGTTACAAATGCAATTTTGTTCATGATTTAAAATACATTTTTCTTTAAGTCAAGGTTCTACTTGGGTAATGGATACCGACTTTGGTTATCATAAATATAGATTTATAAAGGGACCAAGCAAAAGTAGAAAGCTAAACAAAGATAAGTAATCCTATGTGTGGAAAATGAAGTAAAAGTTGCAGCATTAACCATAGAAACTTATAGTTTAGCACTGCCTACGGGCAAATCTATTAAGTTAATAAGTTGTTATTGTATTCTAGTTCTGGTTAGAAACATTATTTCCATTTTGTTGTTGGACAATGAAATCCTTGGTATTATATTTAAGAATAATTTTTATTCTATTTATAATAATAATGTTTTTATAGAACTGGAATATTACTTAATGGCTTTTGTATACTTGACTTACGTGAAAAATTATTTTGCAAATTGAACAAACTAGTATAAGAAAAGGAGATGATCATTCAAAGAGTTGAATGTGTGTATTAGTTGAAATACAAGTGTGAATTATTTGAAAAGTTCAAAGAATTCAGAAATGAAATAAATTGGCTAAGTATTAGGATTCTTTGATCGAATCAAGGAAGGAATACTTGTGCAATGAGTTTCTAAATCATCTCAAATGGTTTTCTCACAATGGACGCCTCCTGATACGCAATAATTAATTGATGTATCTGAAAGAAAATATCGTACCTTGTTGGACATGATACGGTCCATAATGATTTTACCGACATTCCAGTATCCCTCTAGGGTCATGCCCTAGAAATGGCTACATATCTACAAAAAGGTAACCTCAAAATCCAGCCCCAAGATTCCATAAAAGTTATGGATAGGAAGGATTCCTAATTTTAAGTAAGTTAAGATAAGGGGTTGTCCAGCTTATGTGAAAATGTTTCAAAGGATAAGCTCGTGACAAGATTTGACAAGTACAGATTTGTGGGACATCCTGAAGTAAGTTTAGGATATATGTTCTATAATCCTACTTAGCAAAAGGTGTTTGTTGCGAAACACGTTTCCTTCTAAGATAAAGATGTTTATCATTGAAGGGCTAGTGGGAGGATAATAGATCTTGAAGAGTTCAAGAACCACAAATCACTATAAGTTAAATAAGAGGAACCTGTAGATAGACTTATTGTACCACAACCGAATAGTAAATTTGGAATAGTACTGAAGATACCTAGGAGGTATGAATTCATCATAGATGATGATGATGAGGTACACATCATAGAAGATGATGAACTAGTTACATACGATGAGGTAAGATTTGTAAACACTCAAAGAAAAAAATTGAAGCAAGTTTCTCAAAAATGGAACATTCTTTTTTATGAAATAATCAAAAGAGTTTGATTTTATCAAAAACAAGAATGAACCTAGTGTGTACAAAAGTGTCAGTGGGAGCGTCATGACATTCCTAGTATTATATATTGATGTATTACGGATAAGGAATGACATACTAATGCTACAATCAGTAAAGATAAAGTTGTCTAAACATTCCTCCATGAATGATTTGGGAAGAGCATTTTAATTGGGGATACAAATCTATATAGATAGATTTAAGAGGATGTTTGACTTAACCCAAGGAACGTATATTCATTTGATTCTAAAGTCGTTTAGCATGGCAAACTCCAAGAGTTGTCTCATGTTGATGAGTCATGGAGTGTATCTCTCTTAATAGTCCCCATAGACTCATAAAAGAGAGATCGCATGAGTAACTATCATGTATGCAATGAAATGTACGAGACCTGATGTTGATTAGTCATATTCTAGAGAAATTCACTATGAGTCAGTGAAAAATATCTTAAAGTACTTAATCGGCACTAAGGATGTGATCATATTCATGGTGGGTCTAAATTAAAACTAGAGGGCTTAACAGACTCAAGTTTTTCAGACAGACCAAGGCAACAGAAAATCCACTTTAAGGTAAAGCGTTACCTTGAACGGTGGTGCAGTTAATTGGAAAGGTTCCAAACAACAAAGAGTTGTTGGTTTAGTGATAAAGACAAAGTATATAACTGTAAATGAAGCTACAAGTTGATTGTATGGATGAAAAGATTATTATAGAACTAAGAATAGCTCCTAAGTCTTATCTTGGATCTAAACATGTGTTGTGGCACTTTCATTTGATTATAGGAATCATTGAAAGATGGGAAATCACTATAGAGATAGTGGACTCTAAAAATTAACATTACATATCCATTAACTAAAGCTTATCCAACAGCAGGATAATCGTCACTTAGAGAAGAAGGGTATGAGATACCATGACGATTGACTTTAGTGCAAGTGGGAAATTGAAAGTAGTATGCACATAAGCCAATCAAGTTGATGATAAAGCATATACTTTGTAACAATCTTATTCGTTTATTAATAAAAAGTATTAATTTATTAAAGGCTTTTAATTATCTACATTATGCTGTTTTATAATATGTGATAAACCCATAGTTTTAAGCAATGCTTTTAGAATAATGATGATGATCATTCTAATGAGATCTAAATTCTTAGAAAGCTTAAAACTAAAATAGTTCCCAATCTTTGGATTACTAAATTAGGGATTAGTGAATCCGGATAGATTGGTACATACGTTGCTTGCTCATTGGATGAGAATGATTGATCTCATAATCATTTGTGTGGAGACACTAAAGCAAGTATGTAGGTGCTTATTAGAGAATAAGTTCACTGAACATGGCTCGCTAAGGAATACCTAATGGAGTTTTACTTGCCTGTCAATAGGAATTCCTGTAGTGATAGTAGTACAAGTGATCCTTTGACTTGAGATCATCATAGTATCTTACGTATGATGAATTATACTTCGACTTATTCCTTAAGACCCTTAGGGTATATCAAAGGGTATGCTTGGGTATAATAAGTTGTACATGGAGATAATGTATGATCAATAAAGAATCTACCGCTTCTAGTAAAAAAAGAGAAATATCACATGTGATTCGATAAATGACAACCCAATAGTCCTTGGCCAAGGTAGAATGAAATTAGAAAGGAGTTTCTAATTTGCATTATTTGGAGTTGTGCATTTAAGATTCGAAATACATATAATTAAATAAAATAAGACTTGACAGTAATTCCATGTCTTATATTTAATTAGGACATTGTATGGTGGAAGGATTGAATTGTACGACAACTATTTACTCAAAGGTTCTTTTATGATTAATGTTGAAATCTATATTATCCGGAAAGTCGCCGATCGCTAAGGAGGCTTATCCTTATCAGAGATAAATATTATTTATTTAAATAAATTAATAGTTTAATTTATTTATTTAAATAAGATTAGAATTGTTCTAATTGATTTATTCACAATCCAAGTTAATATGGAGAACCTAAAGGGTCACACCATAAAAGGAAGAATAATTATTTAAGAAGTTAATGGCATAATCGTAATAATAAGTTAAGTATATTTAATTTAATCTATGGTGATAGAATAGATTAAATAACTTAATATTTATTATTTAATATTTTAGAAATATTAAATATAAATTAATAAGAGGAGTCTTATTATTATTATTACTATTATTATTATTTAATTCCTAAAGGAGTTTTGGAATTAATTAATAAAAGTACTCTCAAATATCCTAATAAGATTAGGAGGCTAATTAATTAAAAGAGTTTAATTAATTATTCCTAATAAGATTGGGAGCCTAATTAATTAAAGAAGTTTAATTAATTAAAATAAAACCCAATTCCTTAAAGAAGTTTAATTAATTAAAATAAAACCCAATTCTTTAATTGTTAAGGAGGGTTGCCCACATCTATAAATAAGAGGAGTCTTATTATGGGTGAGGTGGTTGTTGACGTTTTCATAGAATATGTAATTCCAATAGTTGGGAGAGTACACCCTTTTCTATTAGAGATAGAAAAACTAAGGTTTTTCCAAATACCATCTTCTTGAATCCTTCTTCTTTCTTGGTGGATCACCTCTAGAGGCCAAACACTTGGGTGGCTAACGTTGATCAAAGGAAGGAACCAAACCCGGTGGATTCAAGTTGAACGCAAAAAAGATTGGAGGTGAACTTATACCTGAAGAAGCTCGAATCTTCAAGGGTATGATTCTTGTTCTTTCTTTTTCGTTTAATTAATAATTGTCCATAAAGGGTGATCCGGGTATATGGTTTGTAAAATTTTAAAACTCTGATTTTCCACGTTTTCGCTTATTTTATGCAATTTGATTGCGTTCATGAATATTACAAACCTAAAATGGGTTACTCTTTTCTTTTCTAAAACCCAGGACAACATGAGATCCTTTACTCCTCGGAATGTGGATTGAATCAGTAGAGTAGAGTTGGACTGGCTCATCCTTCTATGAGGATTTCATAAATATAATGCCTTTACTAAAACTTGAAGCATTACTAGTGCTAGTTTCCTTTACCTTTTCCACACATGGCTCTGAGGTGGATTCCCCAAAGCCTAAACCTGTTCTGTCAGTGACACTTCTCTGATTGGAGATCAGGGAGTCCATGGATGAAGATGATTTATTCAATGTAGAAATTGTCTTCTCTAGCTCCTCAATCTTAGAGGTTAGACTTGACTCTCTTTGTGCATTGAGCTTATTGGTCTGTTTTAAGAGCTTATTCTCAGCTTCAAACTTGGAGAGCGAGTCAGTACTTAGAAGGGTTGTTTCCAGTTCTTCTTGAACTTTCTCTTTCTCCTTTTGAAGAAGTGAATAATCCTTAGACAAAACTTTAAACCATTTCATGTATTGATGCAGATCAAATGTTATGCCATGTAGTGCAGTTCTTAAATCATCAATGTCTACATCAGGAGAATTGAAGTCAAATACCTCATCTATACTTACTTCATGTATGTTGGAGTTCTGTTTGTCCTTTGCATGCTTGGCCATCATGCAAAGATTTGCCATTTGAGGATCTTCATCATCTCCAGATTCGGGAGTTGAATCATTATCTGAGTCACTCCACGATCCTCCAGCTACAAGGCCTTTGTCTCTCTTTTGAGATCTTTTGTTGCCTTTGAATTCCTTCTTTGGATGTGATTTCCTCTTTAGTTCTTCTCAGAGAGGTTTATTGCAGTTAGCAATGAAATGGCCAGGCTTCTTGCAGTTGTAGCATAGATCATTTATCTGCTCCTGGCTGCTGTAGTTGTTGACTTTCTTTGGCTTGCTGATTTTGCCTTGACGCATGAACCTTCTGAGTCTTTTCACCAGCATTGCAAAGTCCTCATCGTCATCTTCATCATAGTCAAAGTCAACTTCAGTGTTGACTTTGGAGGTGTTTTCAGTTGCTTTGAGAGCAACACCTTTATCATTCTTTCTTCCTTCAGATAGAGTTTCTGATGAGTCAACTCCAGTTCGTATGTAAAAAGGTTTTCATACAACTGTTGAACAGTCATTTCATGTAGATTCTTTGACTCTCTAATGGCAGTGGTTTTGGCATCCCACTTGCTTGGTAAGGTTCTCATGAACTTTATGATTAGATCTTTGTTTGGATAGATCTTTCCATAGGCTCGTAGAGAGTTGAGCAGAACATTAAATCTCTCGTAGGTGGTAGTGATATTTTCTCCTTGAACGTGTGCTAACATCTCATATTGCTGAGTCAAGAGAGATTATTTGTTTTCTCTGACTTCTTCTGTTCCTTCATACATGATGAGCAATGCTTCCCAAACCTCCTTTGCTGTTGACAACATTTTCGAACAGATCATCTTCTAAGGATTGGAATAAAATGTTCTTGGCCTTTTTGTCGAGTTCAACAGCTCTCTTCTCGTTTTTTGTCCATTCTCCTTTGACGTTGATCTATATCCTGTTTGGGTCGTCTGTAGTTGGTGCAAGCTTTGTAGGAACATAGGGCCCATTTTGAACAGTTTTAAATAGATCTTCATCTATTGAATCCATGTATGTTTGCATCCAAACTTTCCAGTTGGCGAATTTATCTTTGTTGCACATAAGTGGCTTGCTGTCTCCTCCAGTCTTTGATTCGCTTGGTAAGTGTGCCATTGTATCTACTTAAGCTTTGTAGGCTAAATAATAGCTCTGATACCAATTGTTAGTTTCCGGAGGCACAATAGTTATCTAGAAGGGGGGGGTTGAATAGATATTTAAAATTCTTTTCGTTTTACTTTGTTAGTTTTGATAATGATTCAAACACAGTGGAATTAAGATTTGTTTGATCTCCCTTTTTAGATATAGTGAGTTAATGAGAGTGAGGCATTTATAACAGTTATAGCAGTTATGCAATAGACACAGCAGTTTTAAGTGGTTCAGAGCACTTAAAGCTCCTAGTCCACTCTTCTACTCCTCGAGTAGGAAATCCACTAAGGATGTCTTTTACACTTTCTGAATCTCACAGATTCCTTCTAGACCAGCAGTTTAGAAACTTCTTATTTCACTCTTGAACTCTTCAAGTCCAGCAGACTTGGTTCTTCGCAGTTCACTTTAGAACTCTTCAAGTCCTTGTGACTTGGAACTTCTTACTTCACTTGTTTTGCAGTTGTTGAGTTCTTGATTGGTGCTACTTAGTTGCCGTTAAGCTCTTGTTCGAAAGAACTGAGTAGCTGAGCAAGCTTTATTTTTCTCAGATCGTAGAGTTGAGCGTTGAGTGTTCTTCTTAATTTTTGTTCAATGCTTGCATCTTGAATCATCTGCAGATGTTTTTCATATATGTGATCTTTGAAATCTATCCGTTGAATCCATCCGTTGAGGCATTTAATGCATTTGACGTTTGTAAACTTTGATGGAGACTTTTCTGCAAATTATCTGAATTGCATTCTGGCCCACTGACACAGCAGACAACTTTCTCACCTAACACCTGAAAAGGTATTTTCCTCTGACCCATGGTCCTTTCCTTAGCTTCTTCAATACGTTTCTTTGTTGTATACTAAGGATATCTTCTGTGTCATTGGGACTGGCGAAGGCTTCAACGTTTATAACTTTTTCCACATTTGTTGGAATTTATCTTTAAACAAATGTGCAAGGTTCGATGCTTCTAACACAGACAGATGATACTCTACGATTCAGATCGGGTGTCTTGCCACCTTGGTGCTTGATGCTAGCAAATGAGAACACTACGATTTCTCTTAAGGACTGGCACACTACGATCTTCACTTGCTTGTCTTGCAGACTCTACATTTCCGAGAGCACACTACGATCTCTGAGTTGGCTTCGGCAAACGTCTGGACCACTATACGATCTCTGGAGAGGCCCTTCAAGGCAGTCATACTACGATCCTTGATGATCTACGATTATGCCTTGGCTTCTGCAAACTCTTGATCAGCTCAATAGACTACGATTCTGTTGAAGCCTATCTATTACATTTCAAGACATAGATCAACCTAACATCTTTGATCTCTTTATCTATACATTCATTTATAGAATGATAAAAATTAAAAGCTTAGATCAACCTAACAATTTTGATTTATCACTAAGTCCTTGTACATATATTCCTTGAAGGACTTCACATATAATCATGACCATTTACTTTAAACATCAAACCAAAATATGCATTCTTCCAACACCTTCCTCTCTTTCGTGTCCACTTGATGGGGAGCAAATCTTGCCAATTCATTGAATTTGGTTGCATACTGGGGAACTGACATGTCCCCTTGTTTAAGTTCCAAGAACTTAATCTCCATTTGCCCTTGTATGCTAGTAGGGAAGTAGTTCTCGAAGAATACTTTCTTGAACTGTTCCCATGTAACCGCCTCCGTTCGAGCCCCACCCTGGTGAGCCTCCCACCAATAGTTGGCTTCCCCTTTCATCATGTAAGTCGCAAGAGAAGTCTTTTGCGCCTCACCAACGTTTGTGATAACAAACGCCTTCTCTATCTCTTTTACCTATGTCTGGGCCTCTAATGGGTCCGTCGTTCCTTTGAACTCTAGCGGACCAACACTTTAAAATTCTTTAAAGGTAGTTGTTCTTGCTACCCTAGGTGCTGCGGGAGCTCTACCCCCAGTTTGGTTAAATGCTGCCGTTAATAAATTAACGAACTCTTGCATAGGGTTATTTGGACCCCCCCCTGATTATCATTATGTGACTCAGCCTCTTGATTACGTTGTCTTCGGCATTATCTTATGTCGATTAAATAAATAAAGTTTAATTATTATCTATTTACTTACTAAGTTATCATTCCACAATAATAACTTATACCACAGCAAGCATATTTAATAAAAACTTCATTATATTAATATGTTTTCCATAGTTCAAAACTATTTACATTTTGTTTCCATAGCCAAAAGCTATTACATTACTATCCCGCGATTGACTTCTACAAAAATTGGGATTTACAAAAAGACCACCCTTTAATTATACAAAAGAGGGTTTTACGTCACTACACATATACCAAAAAGGTCTAATGATCTACTAACACTGCCTTACGGCATTCTCATGTTTCTGATTTGCTAAAATCTAAACAATATCTCGACTGATCGTATGTCGAGTCTGCCCTGACTCAATAAAATAACAAGCAATTTTCAGCTTGAAATCCTCATGAGCAGAGTTATGGATGTAAGACATTAGTGCTATTTTTTTGTCTTTTTCAACCAGTTTCTTTTTCAAGCTCTGACCTCTTCCTTATAATCCTCGCCTTTATCTCATCATCAAGACCTTCTCATTGTGCTTTCTAACTCAAAATCATTCTGTACTTTTTTTGCCTCATATAGGCGAGAATCTCTTCATTCTGTGGTTCGCACTACCGCATGCGTAGTTGCACATTCCTATCAAGCACTGCCAGATATAATGATCTCATTGCATCTGGAGGTGTTGACTCCTGAGTGGGTACCACCGTATTAATCGATGTTACCTCCATATCCTCCTCTACATCTATCATCATATCAAGGTATGATGTTATTCCTATAGTTTCCTCGGAGTAATCCTCCTCAGAAATGTACTCCTCAGGATCTGAATCTTCTAGAACCACTAACGGTACCTCCGCCACCGGCATAGGTACTAGCTCCACTCTGTTCACAGACTCTTCACTCACCACGTGTATGTATCTATACAACAAGCTATCGTTTGACATCTACAATAACACATAACATGTTAATTAGTACATAATACACAATAATATAAGAACAAATCACATTTAATTTATTTAGGATTAATTTCCATCTTTTAAATCTTTTGGTACTGAGTTTTCTCAATACCTTGTTAACTCATTCGACTCGAATTTACTTTCTTCGGAATTTACCTTCCTTATGAGGTTATTAGCCTAAGGTTCTCCCCCCCTTAAGTTTTATAACCTAATGCTTTGATACCAACCTGTGACGCCCCCAAGTCCGGGTATCTTCCAACCCGACATATGGTGATATACTGTACTCATAATCATACAATCATTTCATTGAAACCACAACACAATGAATGTATTAACTATCTTCTTATTACAATCATAGTAAAATCCTTTCCCAAGTTCATAAACCAATTACATCATTTGTTGTTCATAAGTATAATACATACAACCATACTAGTCTATTACAGGATATTTAACTATCCATCTTAGCCTTGCCTTTATCTCTCTTAGAATTCTCAGTACGTTCGGCTTTAGCTGCAATCATATAATTCACGCAAGAAGTGAGCATAACTAGCTCAGCAAGTCTAATAAAGAATAATATCAATACCACATTCGTGAATTTTATGATTATCTTACATAACTGAACAAATAGTCATGAAGTACTACAAAACATTAACTAGTACTTATCAATTCATAACATCAATTCTAAAGTATATAATAGGTTAGGAATTCTGAACCGGTCGAAAGACCATTAACATTTTCTTTCTGTTTTCATACTTGAAAAGGACATCACAGCACTAAGGATGTACATCCGACATTTCTTACGAGCACTTATAGGTGATCAGCCTATAGTACTCTATGTTGATCAACATTCATCCGTTAAACACATTTACGTTTAAAATTTGGCAAACTCGCGTGTCCATCGAATAAACGATGAAAAATACTTTTGTTTGTTCATAAAAAAACTTACCTTTAAATCCGTACCAAATACTTGACATAGGATAGCGTTATCATTTATATATGGAAAGACATGTACACAAATCCATCTAAATCTTACGAATAGTCTAGCCGAGTTAAAACTGGCATTGACCCTTTCGTTAAAATCATTCATGCAACTCATTATATGAATCACCGAAAACTCGGCTAACACGAAGGTTAGACGAGCGTTAAGAAAACTTTCCTTCAAGTGTCTTCGAATAAAATATTCAACAGTTCTCAGTCTTTACAGAATCTACATGATATATTCATATAGCACACTGTAATTAGCTACCAAAAAATCAATCACATTGTTTATACCAACTTCTTTCTCTTCTATGTCTTAGTTGAAATTATTTCATTAATAATGTCAATTCAACTTATTACCCTTCATCACATCTTGTTAACGTTCTTACGTTACTAACCGAAACTCGATCATCATTGGTGAAATACCAACGTGGATGACCGTTTACGGTTTACTTATTTACACTTCGCGTTCTTCGTTTACTTACTAACAACATGTGTTTGATTCCTAAGTTCATCATAATATATGTTAATATATGTAACATAGGAATAGTTTTAGTATGTACATTAAGTATATAAACTTGTCTTATAGTGGTCTTGAAACATTTAAGTTTAAACCTAACTTGTTCAACATTTCCCCTGTCTTGGCCATGTACTGCCCCCTATATATATATAACACTGCATTTAGCCAGTTCTGATAAACAGACACTTTCGTCCCGTCTTTATTGGCCTTGAAACTTAAAGGTGTGAATGGCGGCTGCCTTTCCACTCTTCAAGAGCTCTTAATATTGTGCATGGTGTCATGCAGGTGCGCCTTAGCAAGCTTTATGCAAATGCAGCTGCAGCTGGGACCTCAGATCCAAAATTTTGACAGACAAAAATTTTAATGAACTTCCCGACTTCATAACTTCTTCGTTATAAGTCCAAATTGGTCCGTTCAAAAGCCCTCAGCTCCCATTTTACATACTCTAAGTGTTCATATAAGAATTTTATATTTCCGAATCCGTTAACTCATAATTCACTTTTAAGTTCATTATCGAGCGTTCGTTTATCGTTCTTGAGCGTTCAATACTCGTTTTCTTTGTTCTAAGTCCAAATTCGACGATTCTTTAGTTCACAACTCTTGAATACCCTATCTCACATGTTGACATTGAAAACCAACGTTTATAGGTCACACGACAACTTTTGACTACTAATCCGAAATTTCTACGTTTTCGACGTTTAACGTCTAATTCTGTAAAATTCGCCATAACTTCGTTACTTGAGTTCTATATGCCAAATCAAATGGAACAATTCCATTGATTCCTTATCTACATCCTAACCAAGTAAGATGCACATATCCTATCAAAGATGGTTTTCAATTTGTCCATCAACAACCATGTATATCATTCAATGTTTTCTACGGTTTAAACTTACGTAATTCCTTACGATTTCTACTTAAACATGACTTATCAATGATTTAATCATTAAAAGCCATCCTTATTCCTCCATAAAAGGCATGCTCCACCAATCTACGATTCTTTACGATTAAGGAATCGAAAATTAGAAAAGTTAACGTTTACGAAATTTTACCTCTTCATTCTTCACGTTCTTTGTAAAACTTGTTATGGTTTGCTTCAAAGTATGATGATTACTTGTTTCTAGTTCTTTCTCTCTCTCAATATAAGTTGGACAATTCTTGTAAAACCACAAATGACCAACTTAAGCTTTCTTTTATAGGCAACCCAAATGAAGGGTATAATGGTCATTGTGTGGCCTCCATACTATTCCCACCTCCACAACAACTTAGCCACCAAGTAACCACTTTACTTGGTGGCTAAGTGGCCGGCCCCACATGCTTCATGGGTCATCCCCATGGGTTGTCCCATGGGTTTTACCCATCCGATGACTCATCGGTTCGATCCGCAGTTCAGTTTTTTGGATCGAACTTAATTAAACTTAACATCGGGCCTTAACTTGGGCTTGATTACTTAAGTCCTTGGGCTTGATATAATTCAAATACAACTAGATTATACAAAGTCCTTAAATTCTAAGTCCATTAACACCAATCGTATTCTACACGTATAATTCACGTATTCTCTTCATATAATACTCGTACGATATTCATATTATACGTCGTATTAAATCTTCATACTATATTCGTATACTAAATAGTATCACACTCGTATATTGTACGCATAATCATCGTAATCATTATACGTATTTCATTTTTTCTCGGAAATCATTTTTCCCAACCCTTAGGTTTTAAGTTCGCAAGCGAAAACTTCGTTTGCCATTAATGAAATATTATTAGATATTCCATCTTATCTTCGTATTCTATCATTACGCATTTCTCAGAATTTCAAACTTAATTCCCGAGCAGAAACGGATGAATAGTATTTTTACGAAAATTTCTCGAAAAACTTTTATTTTCGTCTTGAAAATTCAAAACAATTAATTCTAACACATAGCCAGAATACTAACCACATCCGCACATCCTAGGTCATAGAACGAACTTCACATAGCTTACTCACATAAATAATCAATTAAATTCATTTAATTCACATAATCAAATAAAAGTTTAATCCTCATATAAATCCATTTTTCTTGGGCGTTACAATATCAATAGTCAAATTCACTATATTTTATGTTTAGGGGGCTTAAACGTAATTTGAGATTCATTCGAAATTAAAATAAAAATAAGAATATATATTTTCAAATTTTTTGTTTCAAATAATGTATCAAATGGTATGTGAATATTGTATTAGTTATGTAAAATCTCATGTGATTGTTGGTGTCATAAAGTATATTTAATTTTTTTAATATTATATTATTTAAGACACATATGAGAACATAATATTATTAAAAGGAAAATAATATACATGAAAGGGTATAAACGAACCGAGTCGAACCTAGTATTAAGTTGCTTAGATTTAGTTTACAAAATTTATTGAGCATAAAATAAGGTTTGATTGAGGCTCATTTACTTACCGAGTCGAGCACGATTCCGAGTCGAGCCCGAGCAGTTTAAATTTTTCGAACGAATATGATCCGAGTATCAATAAAAAATTATAATTTGAGAAGGTTTGAGTAACTAATCGAACTTTAAAATTTGCTCATACTTGACTCATTTATATTTCAAGTCGAGCTCGAATTCGAATTTTTAGTCGAGCGAGTACGAATCAAGTCTGAACTGTTTGCTTATTTTACAGTCTTGTATACATGTAGACAAGTATTTGACGAAATTAAATTGCGACGAATGTGAAAGTGTATAATGGGATTCTTCTTAATTCTTACCTAACCGCACATACGTCGCAATTATAATTCGACTGATAATTTTCACAATACAATGAATAACAAAGCTCTTAATAAAAAAAACTTAACCCGAAATAATATCCTCTTATTTTTATTTTTTTTAAAACATCTATGTTAGTACAATTTAATCAAAAGAATACATTTCATCCTAGAAATAGAGAAAAGGCAAGACCTCCCATAAAAAAAGAAGATGTCTCTGTCTATGTTATCTAAATTAAAATCAAGATTATTTGTTGTTTCCTACAACGTATTGTCAATTTTTTTTTACATAGTTATTGAAATATAACAATATATGAAATTGAATAAAATTATAAAATTATAAAATTATAAAATTAATTTATGATTTATCATATTTTATTATTAATAAGGTCTAAATATAGATTAATATCCTGAATTTTTAATATTTTTTCGCTTTGGGGATTGTTTTTTCAATTTTTTCAATCAGAATATTAAAACTTTTATTTTTTTTTTCTATTTTAGGGATTGTTTCCTCAATTTTTTCAATTAAGGAATGAAACTTTTAATTTTTATCCATTTTGGGGATTGTCTTCTCAATTTTTTCCATTAGAGGATTATACTTTTAAATTTTTTTGATTACGTCTAAATTGATAGTAGCACATCAAAAAATTGATGGCATGGCAGCGACACATGACTAAAAAATATTTATGTGTAATATTAAATCTCATTTTAACATTTATTCCATTAATTTTTTATACCAAAAAGGATAAATATATGACCATTATTAATTTTATTTTAAAAATTGTCATTAAATTTACTTTTAAAAAATTAAATTTACCAAAAAATTAAATTTAAAAAATCAATAATTTACCAAAAGGGTAAAATTATCATTAAATTTACTTTAAAAAATTAATAATGGTTTAATATTAAAATTATTATAATAATAATTTACTTTAAAATTAATAATGGTCCTATATTTACCCTTTTGGTTTAACAAATTAATAGAATAAATGTTAAAATGAGACTCAATATTACACATAAGTATTTTTAAGTCACGTGTTATTGTCATGTTATCAATTTTCTGATGTGACACTATCAATTTAGACGTAATTAAAAAAATTTAAAAGTTTAATCCCCTAATAAAAAAACTTGAGAAAACAATCCCCAAAGTAGAAAAAAAAATTAAAATTTAATTTCCTAAATAAAAAGAATTGAGAAGACATTTCCCAAATTGGAAAAATATTAAAAGTTCATGATATTTTATGCACATAATTAACAATAAAAAAATGATACAAAAATTGCTAACCTAAGTTTCTCGTTGGCTCTATCTATCTAACCCTTGCGTAGTTGCGCTCTCTTCCAATAGCTCTAAACCCGTGTCATATAGAAACAAAATAAGCAGTCACAGAGTAGTCCCAAGGTCACACACAACTTTCCCAAATCGCCATTCTTGACTGAGTACTCGCAAATCCCATTGGCACACAATTCTCCTCCTGAATCTCCTTTTTCCTTCACTGTTAATAGCAAAAAGAATTTGTCTTTCTCTCTTCAACAATGCTCAATTTGAATCTTATTCCCTCATCAAGTGTCACTTTCTCCAAATCTAACAAGTACCCGATAAATGCTTCACTTTTGGATCCAAATCTTGTGAACAGAAGAACTCAACATCTGAAAAACCAACAATCTCTACCTGTAAGCAAGATCCATGTCGACCCATTTGGGTCCTTCTCCAAACCCGTTTCTCAGATCTCCAGTCTGAGCTCACATTTCAGAAAAAATAATGGTGACCCGTTTGGGTATTATTCAAAACCCGGATCCCAGATCCCCAAATCATCATCAGATGTTCCACAAGAATCAAGCCCAGATGGAGAAATTGAAGTTTCAAAGCCAAACAAAACTCTCCAACTTGCCCTTGTTTTCGGGTTCTGGTACTTTCAAAACATTGTTTTCAACATCTACAATAAGAAGGTACTGAACATCTTCCCATTTCCATGGCTTCTTGCTTCTTTTCAGCTGTTTTGTGGGTCTGTTTTTATGTTAATTCTATGGTCTACAAAGCTTCAATCCTGCCCAAAAATCTCCAAGTCATTCATCATTGCCCTTCTCGGACCTGCACTTTTCCATACAATTGGGCACATCTCTGCTTGTGTTTCATTCTCTAAAGTGGCTGTTTCTTTCACCCATGTTATAAAATCTGCAGAACCTGTTTTCACTGTGGTATTTTCCTCTGTACTTGGTGATACTTACCCTCTACCTGTTTGGCTCTCGATTATTCCAATTGTCTTGGGTTGTTCTCTTGCTGCTGTAACTGAAGTGTCTTTTAATTTTGGAGGCTTGTGGGGTGCTTTAATTAGTAATGTTGGATTTGTTCTTCGAAATATTTATTCAAAAAAGAGTTTGCAGAACTTTAAGGAAGTAGATGGGTTGAATTTGTATGGTTGGATTACTATAATCTCGACGCTGTATCTATTTCCGGTGGCGATTTTTGTTGAAGGTTCTCAATGGATTGGAGGGTATCACAAGGCTATTGAAACTATAGGAAAACCGTCCACATTTTATCTATGGGTTATGGTGTCTGGGGTGTTTTATCATCTGTATAACCAATCATCTTATCAAGCACTAGATGATATTAGCCCGCTGACGTTTTCTGTTGGAAACACAATGAAGAGAGTTGTGGTGATTATTGCCACAATTTTGGTTTTCAGGAATCCGGTTAGGCCTTTGAATGCACTTGGATCCGCCATCGCTATATTTGGGACTTTCTTGTACTCGCAGGTAACATCAAAGAAGAAGACGACAGGAGGTGAAAAGAAGAGTTAATTTTGTTCTTCTAGTAGGACCTTATTTTTAGTTTGATCATATTTGAAGTTGTGTTCTAGATTTTTTCAATCCGAAGCTATGAATTTTATCAGCATTTAAATTTGATAATTGTTTTGTGCTTTTGTTAGTTTTTTGTTTTTTCATATGAGAATGTTTCTTTCTCTTTCTCTCATATTTATTGTTGTCTCTATAGAAGTTACTTGGTCTCATAACCGAACAGCTCATCGAACCGGAAAAGGTACCGGGTGGACGGATCACTAGTCCAACCAGTAGTCGACCCAGTGACGTCATTAATATATAAAAATAAATATTATTAGTAATTAATAAAAATTTTAAAAATTTCGTTTTTCATGAACTAAAATATAATAAAGATGAGTTATAATATTAATAAAAGTAGTTAATTTTAATAAAAAAAAAATTTGGTAAAAAAAATAATAATTAAAAACCGGGCCACTTGGGTCAATTAACCGGGTTTACCGGTTGGACTAACAAATACTGCATTTTAAATAGGGTTCTTTACGTAAGTATACAACAAATAGAAAGTAATTATAAGAAAAGTGCATCAACCAAATAATTACAAAAAGATTGCACATATTATAAAAATAGTACAATTCACATTAATAAGGAAACCTAAAATCAAGAACAAATAACTGCCATAATTAATAATTCAAATTCAAATATTTGGATCTAATAACAAAAATAAATTCAAATTCAAAATAATAATTCAAATTTAAATATTCAAATTCAAATCTTCGTCTCCCTCACATATACTTTGAAATAATAGTCCTGCATTACACACTCACATACTCATGCTACACACCCAGAATCTCAAGTATCCAAAACGCCAATGAGAATAAGAAGAAGATTCGCCCTACAAAAAATTTAAAAATAAATAGATGTAACTTTTAATGTTATGAAATTTTTTTTATAACTATTTTGTTACTCATAAATAATAAAATGGTTACCTTTATATGAATGGTTGACTACCAACTGCATCACATTCAAACGAAATTGGTAACTTAATAAAATTAAATTGGTTACCTTGGTCTGAAGGTTTGGCTACCAACTGCACTATGAAAAAATTGCAGGTGTGGATGTGAATTAGTTACTTTGGTATGAAGGTTTTGTTACCTTGGTACGAAGATTTGGTAACCAACTGTACTAAGAAAAAATTTAAAGTGTGGAGGTTGATTTGTTACTTTGATATGACAGTTTGGTTACCTTGGTATGAATGTTAGGTTACCATCATCCAGTGTTCATATCCACCGCCACCACCGTCTGAATCTTCATACCCACCTCCATTTTGACCCTTTATTTTGAGAAGCTACGGGAGATATCCAGTTGGTTGACTCATAAATATATACATGATTTGGACAATGAAAATATGATGACGAGAGGTTGACTGATATGACACTAGGAATGGCAAATTGGATATATAGCTAGGGGTCGAGCAAAAGATATAAAGGAAGTTCAGGCTGAGACATACTCCACAGTGAAGCGAATTAATGGTACATTTGGGAAACCAGGATATAAGCCATTGTCTTCTTGATTGATCACCCTTCAAAAATTTCTAAGAGAATTGCTTATTATGTTGTTGCTTAGTGTTGTTTGGTTACTGATGATTAGGGATGGCATGAATCTGATACCATATGAGTACATAATTAGTCGCCAAGGGAACATATATATATATATATATATATATATATATATATAAAGAATACGTTGAATGAATAAGAAGGGTGATGACTAACTAATGCAGTTGTTATAGATGAGGAGAGAGAAGAAGCCATAAATTAAGGAATTCTAATTGAATACTAATTCCCTAAATTAAGGAATCCTAATTGAACTATTATTGTAAATAAATATGGAAGTGTATTAGTTGTGTAAAGATTTTATGAGGGCACTATTGTTGTAATTATTCTTAAAAATGTAATAGAATATGTAATTCATCCTTTTAAATATACCAAATGCACCCTGAAAATTCGGATAAAATATCCATGAATTATTTCCATCCAAATGAAAAATATTTATTAAATAAAAATATTTTATTTATTAAATTAATTAAAATAATTTATTTTTCATACATTACTTTAATATCCACAAAATAATTTGCTTCCATAATTTATTTATATTATATATATATATATATATATATATATATATATATATTCTAATATATTCATCATATCACGTATCACACATACGCATATTTTATATTGCAACAAATAAAGTATGCCACATCATACAACTCATTAAAATAAAAATAAAAATTTTATTTATTTTTATTTTATTTACTAGGAAAAAAAATGTAATCGCTACAGTTTTGGAGAGTACCTTAACCATCCACAGCTTCTTCATTACTTGACGCTGCTCATATGCTCCCTCCGTAATTTGTTTATGGACCCAAAGTACTCAAAGTTTAGAAGAAGAGAGGAGGGAATTTAAAATTTATGCCAGAAAAGGAAAATAGTGTAATTTATTTATTCTTTGTTTGTGTTAATTTTTTTTTTATGAGAAAAAGAAAAGAGTCCAATCCGTTATCTTTAATTTGTTTCCTAATGTTTTAAATTTGCTTTTATAATTTTTTATAATTTTAAATTGCATTTATAATTTTTTATAATTTTAAATTGTATTTATAATTTTATAATCAAATTATACGACTTTAATATAAGTATACGAATTTAATAAATACATGTATTATTTTTTTTAATGGTAAAATACACTAAAATACGTTGAAAATTATAAAAATATGATTTTTCTGGTGACATGTCAGCACTCGGGCAGTTTTTTGATCGGAAATGAATTTAGGGTCACTTTTGTTTACTTAAGTGCACTTCGAGTATGATAATGTGAGGTTTTAAACATTAGGGTCACAAGTATAAAATGGGTCATACTTCGAGGGACATAAGTTTATTTAACCCTAATAGGAATGGAGGGAGTAGTAACCAATGTTTTAAAACCTGAACCGGACCCGGACATGCTATTTTAACCGATAAAAATCGAGGCTCGTTCGCGATTCTCGGTCTCGATTTAGCCTGCATGACTTCGCTTTTGGTCAAAACCCGACCACCAGTCCAATCGGTAAACCCGGTTAATTGACCCAGTTGACCCGATTTTTAATTATTATTTTTTTTACCAAAAAATTTTTAATATTAAAATTAACTACTTTTATTAATATTATAACTCATCTTTATTATGTTTTAGTTCATGAAAAATGAGATTTTTAAAATTTTTATTAATTACTAATAATAAATATTTTTATATATTAATGACGTCACTGGGTCGACTACTGGTTGGACTAGTGATCCGTCCACCCGGTACCTTTTTCGGTTCGATAAACGGTTCGGTTATGAAAACCTTGGTAGTAACTTCTATAGAGACAACAATAAATACGAGAGAAAGAGAAAGAAACATTCTCATATGAAAAAACAAAAAACTAACAAAAGCACAAAACAATTATCAAATTTAAATGCTGCATATTATCAAATTTAAATGCTGCATATTAAAGCACCCGGTACCTTTTCCGGTTCGATGAACGGAGGGGTTAGCTTATGGTCTTATAGGAATTCCCAGCTAGACTCCTTTGGTAATGGCTGAAGGTATCACTTGTATGATATCTAACACATAATCAACACGGGGGAGTTAGGCTATGCAGCAAGCGAGGGTGCAAATTTCTTTGCCTAATGGCAACAAAGATCAAAGAAGAAGTTGTCGAAGTCGCTACCTAATGGCAACAACGTCTGACGAGATCTCGGCCATGTTGGTTTCTTGGCATAGTTTAAAAGCTTACCCTTAAAGCCTAGTCTATGACTCCTAAGTGAACAAGTGCGTAGTATATATAGAAAATTCTTGGTTCAGCTAGATGGGTAATGAAAAAGGTTGGATTGGCAAGTGGCGTAGCAAGTAACATGAGCTAAGGGGTTGTTAGGCTGCAAATGGGGCCGCAGGGCCACGCTAAGCTTAGCTAAGCCCCACGGAGCCACGGAGCCAAGCCAAGCTTGGTTGCCAACATAAAGAGATAATAGAGGGCTGCTATATATACACTTAACTAATAAGAGGCTGTTTTGGGCATTATAATGGAAAGCAAGTATATTTAACACAATAACGTATCGGAATGAAACTATAAATAGTTATGAGAACTATTAATTACCCAAACAAGACTTAGTTATACCCAAGTTATGTAACACACTATAAATGTTCCTTGAACACTGAGTTATATACAAAGAACATGTAATACATGTTCTAGGCTTCAAGTAGGGTACGACTTATTTCAAGGAAATCACATACTACAATCAAATCAAACCCTATTAAAGAGAAAAATGGATATTTTAAGAACATGGATGAGGTATTTGAAAAATGTAGACAAGTGTGTCAAAACTAAAAACACAAATTAAAGAAATGATCAATGTGGTTATGTGATGTATAAATATGCAAGTTATATGACTCGAATACTTAGCTAATGTGTTTGTAAATGAAAATATGATTGTGTAGGATCTGTGGGAACAAGTTAAGCTGAATTTTTATATTCATAGTTCACAATCAAGGAAAGTATCTAAATCTTACTTTTTATTGAGCAAGTATGTTGGATTTATTCATATGTAAGCCAGTTCTTTAGATCCTGAACTGCGTCTCATTTATTTATGAATAATACAAGGTAGTAAAACATTTTTATTCCAATCAGCTTCAAGAGAATGGTTAAGGTGTTATCATGTATATTAGATGAAATTTAATATGCATGAACAGTTTAAAAATAGTCTAAGCCATTTGTTTTGGCTAAACATAGATCAAAGTATTTCAATTCTACTATATTAAGTCTTGGGATATTACTGTGATATGATTTGAGCTATCTAGTTATATTGATATAGTTGGATTCTAGTTTGAGAATGAATAATTCCTGAATTGGGATATTTTATATTGCGCTCTGGGAGCGGTGACGTTGAACATAAAAATTGTTCTGGATAAGATAGTATTGATCAATACATGGGATAAAGGGCTGATCACCCACCGTGTCCGTAAGAGAAGACGATTCACAGATAAATTTCTGATAGAACCTTTTCATGAAAAGAAAAAGCTTGTCCATGGTCTTATGACCTCTCAACAATTCGATGTTAATATGTTATTCCAAAAATATGAATGATTCAAGATTTATTTGCTTTACAGTTTTGTTTCACTGTCTAAGTATGCTTCAAAGAAAACATTTATTTATTGTTAAGATATTAAAGAATGCTATTACTTGCTGAGCAATTGAATGCTCATTCTAGCTTTGTTATAAATGTTTTCAGCTAATCAGGCTCCAGCAGAGGGGTCTAATAGAGATAAAGGAAAAGGAAAAGCTACTGAGTAGTTGGAATATGATGTAATAGATAGTTTATATGTTTGTAAATATTTAGCTATCATGTAATAAGTACTTAAAGGTCTACGTACTTGGGATTAGAAGAACTCTGATGTAATAATGTTGAATGCTTGATATCGTGAAGCAATGAATAAGGGTTTCAAGTACCCGAATTTGGGGGCGTCAACTCTAACCCTAACATCCTATATTCGCCCATTTTCCTCATCAACCTCATCATCTTCGGCTAAAACTAGCTTCGCCATTAAGAATGTCACCAAATCCAACTTCGAATCGACTCTAGCCAAGCTTCGACGCCACTTTCGAGACGTTGACTTCTTGGTGATTGACCTGGAGATTACCAAAATCACCAGCGCCCGGTGGAATGAATCGTTCGAGTCCGACCGATTCAACATTCGGTATCTCAAAGTTAAAGACTTAGCGAAGAAGTTCACCATTGTTCAGTTTGGCATATGTCCCTTCCTTTGGAACTCTTCGAAGAATTCCTTAATAGCTCATCCGTTAGTCACTCTTCTTTAAACTAATCGTGTTTATAATTCTACAATGGTTTATTGGGTTTAAGGTGTTGGATGTGAGGGATCCGTTCAGATTTGGTCACCTTTAGATCTTGAATTGCTTTTCTGGCATCTAGGTTCGATTTTATGGGCGAGAATATGGAACCTATAATTCCAGTGGTTTGATTTTGGATTACACAAATAGCTAGATTCTGTGTGTTTCCGATCTGTCTTTTATGTTTTACTGTTTATCTATTTATTTTCAGATTGGATGTTTTCGATCTTGTTGTTCCTATGTTTATATCTTATTGTTTATGGGTGTTTATAACTTTTTCCTATGTTATCTCTTCTTGTACATGGGTGTTTTGAATGGACGAAATTTCTCCTCTATTCAATCTTATGCTGTGATTGGTTACTATTGCTGGAATTTGAAATGGTCACAACGATTCTGGGCATAACCTTGCCGGAATTCATGGAGTATGGGTTGGGGATGATGCTTGATCCATTTATTTTCAGTTCAAATTTGGGTATAATTTAGTCTTTATTGTTTTATCAATTTGGGTATAATTTTTGTGCCTAATTTGTTTTTTATTTTTATTTTTTTGTTTTTTGTTTTTTGTGTGTTTTGTTTTTTGTTTTTTTGTTTTTATGTTTATTTAGTTTTTTTGTTTTTTGTTTTTTGTTTATTTTTGTTTTTTGTTTTTTTTTGTTTTTTGTTAATGTACTCTTAATTTGTATTCAAATATATTTAATGTGTTTCCTAATGTTTTTAATTTGTTTTTATAATTTTAAATTGTTTTTTATAATTTTAAATTGTTTTATAATTTTAAATTGTTTTTATAATTTTTTTTAAAATTTTAAATTGTATTTATAATTTTAAATTATATTTATAATTTTATAATCAAATTATACAGATTTAATATAATTATACGAATTTAATAAATATATACATGTATTAATTTTTTTTAATGGTAAAATATATTGAAAATTATAAAAATACAACTTTTTCGATGACACATCAGCACTTGGGCGATTTTTTTGGTCAGAAACTGTCTTCGAAGCCAAGAATGGAAGTGTACGGCGTGGCTCAGAAGTTCTCCCTCGATCTGATGGTCTGCCTTGGGAATATCCAAGATACTATGGTTGAGCTTATGATTTAGGGTTACTTTTGTTTACTTAAGTGTACTTGGACTATGCTAATGTAAAGTTTTAAATATTAGGGTCACAAGTGTAAAAGGGGTCATACTTCGAGGGACATAAATGTATTTAGCTCTTCTTATTATTTGACGTTGTAGTGTATAGAACACTTTTTAAGAAAAGTCATTTATTGTTCTAATTTTATGATTGAGATTGATATATATATATATATATATATATATATATATATATATATATATATATTAAGCATTCACAATGAGCTTCTTTATCTTTATCCATCCATACTCTATAGTGTTATTGGGTCATTCTATAGGATAGGGGTTCAACAAGTTCCTTATATTGATTCCTTAAATATTAAATTTTGAAATTTAAAATTTAAATTTTAAAAGTTGAAATTTGAAAGTTCCAACAATCAAATCATATTTTGAACGTTGTAACTATTTTTTTTATTTAAAAGTAATTGTTGTTTGAATTTAAAAATTGCAATTATTTTAATTTAAAAATAAATATTGCTAGAAATCAAAATGTGCAACGATCATTATGTGTTTATGAGAACTAAAACAATATTATTTTAATTATAAAATAATAAAATTTATAATTAGTAGTAATATTTTTACAAAAATGATCAAAATTAAAATTTGATCGATTTTTAATTTTTTTTATAGTTCTCTTTCTTCTAAAATCCTCCGCCTAAAAAATAAAAATGAGTGAATTTGATAGGCATGCATACCCAAATCAGCAATTAAGTGAGATAAAGATCCTTTGACCAACATAAAATCGCAATAAATAGGGTATAAAATGTCATTTTACATAAATAGGGAACGCTCTTCTGATTCCCTCACCCTGAGGAGTCAAATCATATATAGTGTAAGACCCCGAATTTTATGAAATAAAAGTATTTAATTTTTCTTATAATTGTTATTCAGTAAATTGTTAATTGATAAAAAGTTAAAGTTAAAGGTGAGATATGAAATTTTTTCAAAATACGCATGTGGTTATAAAATACTCATTTCTGTCGGGGAATATTCGTTTGGTCGTGGAATATTCTTGTTGTCGGGGAATATTCGTACGACGGCGCAACCATTTGTGGGCCACATAACGAATAACTATCGGATGAAGAAAACGACAAGTTTGAGTTTTTATAAATAACGGCGTAATCGTAATCGTTAACACTGTTGGAATACCCGGTGGTTAAAATATAGTAATATGCGTGGATGTACAGTAGCACACGGTATTACACAATATTTTTGAATTATTGATCCTTACGTAAGAAAGCACTACTCAATAATTGTTACAGTAATTACTGTACAAAATTTTATTTTATTGATTCAATAATTGCTGCGTTGATATTTTATATTATTGTTATTTCAATAATTGTTAGTGCACAGTATTTTTCATTATCAGATCAATAATTCATATTATTTGAATAATATTATTAGATAGCATTATTGATAGTCTAAAAAGTTCTGTCAAAGAGAGGTTTGGTCACCTAATTACGCGTCAGTAAGGAGAAATCCTTATCGGAAAGCCCCATCTTTCCTGAGAACTGCTTGGTTCTCATAATTGTGATTTTATAATATTATTTGTGAATAATTAATTTTTGATTTATATGATAAGGAAATATTTATTTGATGTGGATATAAATGATGGATTTATTTATTTTATGTGGTTATAATTGAAGGAATTAATGTTGAGGTGTTTTATCGGTATTTTTTGTCGAATCGGAGGTATTAAAAATCAAATCAAGATTTTTACGATATATATCATGTGAGTTATAATTTTTAATCCCAATCGCTGGATCGTTGTGATTTTTGGATATGTTATACATATATAAGTTGAGTATATGTCCACAAATTTTGAAACCGTTAAAAATAAACGTATGATTTGTTATGAATTTTAAGAGGTGACCGTTTCAAAATTGTTGAAGTTTACGAATTTATCATTTTGGTAGAAAATTCTAGAATCGTGGGCCCCCACTTATGGTTGGTGAAGAAATGTGCTGAAATTCTAATTCAAATGTGGTGGGTGGAAATAGTAGGAAGTAAAACCATCAGGTAGCAGGTCAAGTCTGCTTCGGCGTGCTAACATTTTCCTATAAATAGAGGGCTAAGTTAGAATTAAAAATCACACCAGAAACATATGTTTTCTCTCTTTCTCTCTCTATATTATCGAGCGTATTTTTGTGAGTATTTAGATACTTTTAGAGTTGCTATTCAGTGCAAGGTTCCTTCGGCTTTACATTCCGGTCAGAAATACTGCTCTTTTGAGGTAAGGGATTTTAAGGGTTATTATGTTTTTCAGTTTCGTAATTTTTCTGACCTTCAAAAATTCTGGAAAAAATTGAAATGATAATTTGATGAGTTTTCTTGATTGTGTCCAAAAATGGTGATATTTGGATGTATAGATTAAGAGTTATGAATTTTATGAGAAAAAACTATTTTAAAAGTAAACCCTTATAATTCCTTGTGGTTAACTTCAAAATTGATGAAATTTTTATTGGGAGTACATCTATATAAGATCAGTATACCCTGTAAATTTCGGAATTTTTGGATAAAAGTACAATTTATGATAAATGTCTAAATATTCGGCAGTTTTGGCCATATGAAAAATAGTAAATGAATTTTAAAAAATTCTGAGAAAAATATATGTTCAATATGGGACTATATTCTGCTAAATCTCAGAAAAAAAATATTTTTGGGACTGATTTGGTATTTATCATGAAAATGAACTAGTTATGAGTAAATAAATTAAATATGTTATGTGAAGTAAAAAAATTGGAAAATAGGATTTTATAGCTTGGGAATCCTATATAAGGTATATGCAGATTTTTGATGAGGGTTTTGGTTATTGGTGATAAAATTTTATGAGTTTGACATTTTTGGATGATTAAATGCATTAATTAGTAAAGTGTAAACAATTAAAATAAATTGTTTATAAGTTTAAAAAATGATTAAATATTATGGTAATATTAATAATATTGGATTATGAGATTATTAAGTGATTTATAACATTTGGATTAAGGTGTTATGAAATCATTGATTTATAAATCTTACTTTTGAAATTAAATGCAGTTGTTGATCATATTGTTTTTATTATCATATATAACATTTTTATAAATCCTGGTGATGAAATTTCTCTTTGACTTAAGTGTAAAGATGGGTAGATTATTGGTGTGATCGTGACTATGGGTTCTATTTGGCCAGTAGTGCAAAGATGAATTGTTGACTGGTATGATCATGACCATTGAATTTACAATTGAATATTTTTAGCTTAAGTGCAAAAGTGAATTAATCAACATGTTTATAATTATGGTTTATATAAATTCTGAAATGATTATGTATTTCTTTGAGATATTAATATCTTTGGCACATGGTCAAAGATGAATTATTGATGAATATCTTTGGCCGTAATGCAAAGATGACTGTTCTTTGAATATCTTTGGCATGTAGTGCAAAAGATGAATCATAATGAATATCTTTGGCCCAGTAGTGCAAAGATGAATTATTGATGAATATCATTGGCCCGTAGTTCAAAGATGACCTGTTGCTGAATATCTTTGGCATGTAGTGCAAAGATGAACTGTTAATGAATATCTTTGGCCTGTAGTACAAAGATGAATTTATTAGTATGATTATGAACAGGAACTGTGATTTGGTATAACCATGATCTTTGATGTTTCAGGTAAAGACAGGTGATAAAAATTATCTTCGTCCTGGATGAGAAAAGGAATTTGGAACCACAAATATGATTATGAGTTATTCATATGATTGTGGACATGAACTGCTGATTGATGTTACAGGGATAAAACATTGTTGGTGAACTTTTAACATAGAGAAGATAATAGACATTATGGTCTATTTGACTCTTCTAATGGATTGCTCATTCCGCTGCAACTATGGTTGAAAAATTTTATCATCTACCATATGTTCTAAATCTCTGATTTATTACTGATGAAGGCTATTGATAATTTAATTATCTTTAGTCATGATATTCTTTACTGAGCTAGTTGTGCTCACCCTTTTGCTTCACAATTTCTTTCAGGTAATTAGAGTGTTGCCGGGTCGAGCGGGGATAACAGGGGAATAGAACGATGGTCTATAGCTGATGAGGTTCTCCCTAAATAGTATGTAAATAATTTTATTGAGAACTTTAAATAAGTGTGTCGTATTGTATACGTCATTTGATATTTAATTTTGGTAAACCGAATAGGATGAAGTGAACCCAACTTTGGAAGGGGTTTTGCCACTATCATACAAGATGTCTAATGACATACATCCTCGTGTTATCATAAGACAGGGTTGTGCACATCCACTTGCTGAGTATATCTACGAGCACTACCTATATGATCTTGGAGTTTGGTTGAAATATAATTCTCAATTGCAGACAGTGGAGATAGTTATATGTCAAGAGAAGACTCACCATTGGAAGGAACATGATAGTAATCTTCTCGTTTTTCTTTGGGGTCTATTGGGTCAACCAAGAATAATTCTCGAGTCATATGATATCTATCATAACCTAGACGCATGGCCTCCCATGTACGAAGGTTTCCTTGAGCACTTCCTAAAGATTTTAATTTCTAAAATAGTTATTGACTGTACCTTTATGTAATGTATCAATGTGAGGTGTTGTCCATAGTTGGGACATGAGTCACAGTTAGTATTAAAACTCACAGTATATGTGTTGTTGTATTTTGCACGACAATTGTAGTAATAAAGTTGTAGTTGTTTTCTGTACCATGTATTTGGCGACTCAGAATAGGTTGGATGGATTGGACCTATTTTGGGGGTGTCACATATAGGGATTAAAATAGAGAATTATATAAGGATAAGAAAGCTGTTGGATATTGATTTATTGATATATTCTTCAAATGTGGGGATAGAGAGTCTATTGGAGAATCTATTGTGAATGCTCTTACCACAACTATCCTTACATGAATTAAAGAAATATGTATAAAGTTGCCTAGATAAATGAGAGATTATAAAAGAAGATAATTGAGGGCAATATAGAAAAAATTGTAATTAATGCTTTCTAAAAATTTGCTAACAACAAATATATAGAAAAATTTTGAATTGCCTAAAACATCTAATAAATGGGAATGGAGGGTACGAAATGCTTTACTTTGGAACGTAGTACGATAAGAAAAAACTTTCTAAAAGGAAGGATATAGTTAAAAACAGTTTAGTTGTTTTTAAGCGATATGTCCTAACAAAATCATTTTTGTCAACGTTTACCTTGACACCCATAAGGTACTAATTTGGCTGCATTAATTGGCATTCCCTAGATTTTAATTTTTTTTTATGTATATTAGGATTTTTAGTAGTGTTTTTGATTTTCTAATGCGATAATTATATTTGTAAATATCCTTATAATTTAGAGGATAATACTATATAGTTGATCGTAGCTTTCCATTGTGTTTGATCTTAGCCATTGGTTATAGGGACAAGGCCTATATAAGAACTAAGAAGATTCTCCTCGTTTATAAATGATAAAGTTATAATCATACTTGTGCAATAAAAGTTTAAATAAATAGGAGGAAAATGTTTTGGATCGCCACATTTAATATTTCAGAGCAAAGTGTACAATGTTTTGAAACGTTCGTAAACAAAATGTGTTTTGCTAACTTTGAGTTCTTAGCTTATTTTTACTTGTCCAAAAAGAATATAATATGTGCTTATTTATTTATTTATTTGTAATTGTTCAATCTATTAAGTTTGCATTTAAATATGTTATATTTTCTTTAATTGCAAAAACTTTGTCCCTGATGTAATATTTGTAAGTTTTACTTTGCCTAGACATGTTATATCATTTAATTATTGCAAAGCTACAATTGAGTTGAAAAATGATATGCCAAAAGGAATTGTGTGGAGATACCATTTTTGTTCAACAAATATCAAATACACAGGCCCAAGGTTAAGGATAGTCCTTATATATGTCAAAAACAATCTGAACTAAAATGTCAAATAAGGACCAAATTGTGTTAAGCAGTTGTTCAAATTCGTCTGATTTCGCCCTAATGCGACTTGATTTTTAAAATTTTATAGTTAGGGTCGGGTATCAGATATACCATCTCACCCTCGCCCCAATATGCATTATATATAATTTTTAATTTTTTTTAGCATTTTGTATATATTTAATTATGCACTTATTTAAGTTATTTCATTATAAATTCATAATATTTTTTATATAATATCTTGCTAGTAATAAAAATATTACATATTTGATTTTAAATTAAAAATAGTTATACAAAGTAATATAAAAAAATTAGAGAAATTTAATTTTGAAAAAACTGGATAAATCAGATTGGGCAGGGTAGGTATAGGGTATTGTTTTCGAGTTCAGGTCAGGTTCAGGAAAGAGCTACAAGTTGGCTACTTTTTGGTGGGGAGGGGTCCCTGGAACTACACATGCCCTGTTGTTAGGCCTATTCGAAACAGTCATGTCAACAACTATTGAGAAGGAAAATTATGTTAAATATATTATATCGGAATTGTTATTACATTGAATAAAATTAATTAATTATTATATTAAATACTTATATGAATTGAGAGGAGACATATTGTATGTATTACACGCGTGAAAATCTTCAATTGACTCTCTCAATTTTATATTATAGGACCCATTATGCCAAATAAAAGAATAAAGCTAATTAAAGAATATGTGACGGGAATAAAAGTAATAGCAAACTGTAAATGTAATATGAAGTTCAAAATAAAGAGTTCAAAAATGTCGTCTTACATTAAAAAAATTCACTAATTAAGACTACCAATTAAATCCATACCGACAACATGCTCTAAAAAGAGCTTGGGTGGTAAGACTTTTGTAAGTGGATTCACTAACATATCATGCGTACTAATATATTTAATGACAACGCTTTGATCTTTAACTCTTTCCATGACAAATAAGTACTTAGTGTCGAGATACAATCCAATACCACTCGAACTGGTGTTGTTGGAAAACTAACAGTACAATTATTATCACAAAATACTTTCAATGACATTAAAATGGAATCTAAAATCTTACGTCCTGAAATAAGATTTCTCAATAATACGGCATGACAGGTAGTATGATAACAAGTCACATATTAATTATGCCATCATCGTGGCAGTGGCAGTTAACTCCTGCTTATGACTTCTCCACGAAATAGGGCATCTTGAAAGCATAAAGATGTACCCTGATGTAGATTTCTTTTCGTCTTTACACTTGACAAAATCAGAATCAGAATGACCAACAACTTCAAGGTTATCTATTTTTCTAAATGTAAGCATAAAATCCTTAGTACGCTGTACCTTTCGGCTGCTTTCTAGTGATCCAAACCTGGATTTGACTGGTAATGTCCAAGCATACCAGTTACATATATACGCTATATCTGGACGTGTACAAACTTGAGCGTACATAAGACTCCCAACCACAGAAGCATAGGGAATAAGATTCATTTGATCACGTTCAAGTTGATTCTTAGGACATTTATATGAGCCAAATTTGTCACCCTTAATAATAGGGGCGATAGTAGGAGAACAATTTTGCATGTTGTATTTGTTAAAAACTCTGTCAATATAAGTTCTTTGGTACAATTCTAATATCCCGCAAGACCTATCTCAATGAATTTCAATACCTATGACATAGGAGGTTTCACCGAGATCTTTCATATCAAATTTTCCTGAAAGGAAATATTTGGTCTCATGAAACATGTCTAAATTATTACTTGTAAGTAGTATAAGATACCATTGTTGAGAAGTTTGTTTTAACCCATAGACAGACTTCTTTATCTACATATCATATGTTCCCTGCCTTTAATTAGAAAACCTTCTAGTTGTGCCATATAGACATTTTCATGCAAGTTACCATTAAGTAATGCAGTTTTAACATCCATTTGTTGTAACTCTAAATCATAATGAGCTACTAGAGTCATGACTATTCTAAATGAATCTTTCCTGGATACTGGTGAGAAAGTTTCATTATAATCCACACCTTCCTTATGATTGAAGCAACTAATTGAGTTTTATACCTTTCAACTTTCCCTTTAGGATCTAATTTGGTCTTATAGACCTACTTGCAACGAACATGTTTAACACCTTTTGGTGACTTTTTAAGATCCCAAACGTTATTAAGCTCCATTGATTTCAACTCATCATTCATGGCTTTAAGCCATTGAGTTAATATTTGGGCACCCGTAATGGCCTCTTTAATCTTACTTGAATCATAGTCATTCTCATTGAAAAAGTTATAAAATCATCAAAAATAACAGACTTTTTATGTCTTTAATTCAAACCTATGTAAAGGCTGCACAATTTCAAAAATATAATTTGCAATAATGTGAGGTTCAACATTAAGTGGTGGCTCAACTATCTCAGGGGAATCATTCACCTCAAAAGGAGGTTATTTTGCCTCAGCCTCTTGAATTACAGGATTAGGAACATAAATCATGTTTTCTTCAAGATCAATTTTTCTAGGCTCACCACTCCTACTTAAATCACCATTATCCAAAAACTCTACATGCCTAGTCTCAATAATTCTAGTGGTATGTGAGCGACAATAAAAACAAAATCCCTTAGATCTATCAGGATATCCAATGAAATGACAACTAATGATTTTAGAGTCAAGTTTCTTTATTTGTGGTTTAAAAAATATTCTTTGCCGCAGCTGGACAACCCCATACCTGTAAGTATTTTAAACTAGGTTTCCTACCCGCCTAAATTTCATAAGTAGTGTTAGGAACAAATTTATTAGGAACCTGGTTTAAAATATGAACAACTGTCTTTAATGCCACAAAACATATATAAGTAAAAATTTAATAATATACTATGTACTATATCCATAAGGGTACGATATATTTCGCCTCTCCACTACACCATTCTGTTGCGGTGTACCAATCATTGTATATTGAGTGACGATGTCATTTTCATGACAAAATAAGGCAAATGGACTAGGATTATGACATGCATCGGAGTGTTTACGATAATACTCTCTGCCTTTATCTGATCTCACTACTTTAATTTTTCGATCAAATTGATTTTCAACTTTAGCCTTTAAAATTTTAAGCATATTTAATGATTAATTCAGATTTTTCATTAATTAAGTAGACATAAGTATAACAATAATATTTATCAATGAACATAATGAAAGATTTGTGTCCACCATTTTCAGAAGAAAATGGTCCACATATATCAGTGTGAAAAACCTCAAGAAGTGCCCCACTTCAAGTGGCCTGGCTTCTTTCTTACTTCCTTTCACAAATTTTCCTTTTGTACATTCAATACAGTAGTCAAGATCAGAGAAATGTAGTGAATGAAGAATTCCATTGTAATACCCGGTAAAAAAAATAAAAATAAAAATAAATAAATAATATTTAAATCCATATTTTAATTGGGCTTTTCTTATGTTTGGGTCAAATTGTATTTAATTATTGTGGACCATAATAAGTATGTGATTACATTAATTTGGGCTTTTATACTAATTGGGTCTATTTTATATTTGGATAATATTAAAATTCTATTTAAATTAGGAGAGTTAATAAATTAATAAATAAATAACTAAACCTAATCTTCCTCACCGATTTTGTACGAATCGGTGGAGAGAGAAAGGAGAGGGCGGTACCAAGCTTGAAGGAACCGGAAGAATTGTTAATCATGTAAGTTGTTAATTATTTGTTTATTTACGATGTGATCATTTAGCAGTTAGAGAGTATTGAATTCAACAACCATAAAAGAGTTCATCAAGGAAAGGGGTAAAAACCTTATTTTTTTTAATTTAAGTTTCTTCCGTGAGTATCATTTGGAGGAAAGTGTTGACTTAAATAATGAACTTCCACGTGGGATTCTAAATGCATATTTTATAATACTAAAGGCCATTTGTAGAGATTGTCAGATTTGCCTTGGTTGGAGCGTAAGACATTGAATGTTGTTTATATATATATATTGAACTCACGCTTGCCAAAAAAAAAAAAGGGGGGTGGTTAACGTCATCATGCAATTTAAAGGCTGCTCTTCTAATGTTATACTATAATATATATCATCCTTTCAGCGTTATTTCATTATATATATATATGTTATATTTTAATTAAATTTTGGTCATGAAACTTATAAACAGAATTAGTAAATTAAATTGAAGTTTATATATTAATTTGAATTTATTAATTTTATGGACATAGTTGTAAAGTTTTAATAATAAATTTAATAGAATTATGTTATTAATGATTGGATTGTAATTAAATCTTATTAATTATTTAAATTGAACGGAAAGAATTTAAAGAGTTATTTTTTATTTGGAATATAAATTTTGGAGTATTAATAATTGATATAAGACGATGATTAAAGGCATATTAAATAGATTATGAATTATTTTGGAATTATTGAATTGGATTATATTTAATTTGAGGTGAATATGTTTAGGTGATGAATAACGTTTACGTATTTGATATCGTTGGCATTTGAGGGTAAGATTTTGTGGAGTGTCTTTATAAATGGTTTGGAAGTATCAGTACGGATTCCGCACTCTTTCAAATGATACATTTGTTAAATTTGATTTGTTTGTTTGTTTCCTTATTTGAATTCTATTATGATTTCACATAATTGTTTCTTGTGAAATAAATATATTAGTTTCATTTTAGAGTTGATACGTGTGACTCGTATTTGTACTCTTTGAATTAGGTTATCATGTTTAGTATTATTTATTTTGATAATTGTAGAGCGCGTGCATGTTGCTTTACCTTCCTTTTGAAACCTTGTGACTATAATTTGATTCGGTTCAACATGTACATATAGAACCCTTTTGTTGGTTTTATGTCGCATATGTTGTGACATGATATTTTGTTAGAATATACCGTAGAGTATACGAGTTATAACCACGTGGGGGGGTACCACGAGCACATCGTCTTAACACGAGAGACGTGACACTTTCCGTGGCGGTGTGATTAGTCCACTGGCGTCTCCATTTTGGGCTTCGGAGAAGTGGGCCATTTGGTGTTTTGTTGTGAGAGGCGTATGGGTTAACCTTAGTTTTCTGCTTACTCATGGATTTGTGATGTTGTGCCAAACATACCTATCCGATTTGCATACATTTGGATTCGCGGTCCAATGTGTGATTTGCAATAATGGCATTATTTTAACTTGCACGTGTGGCAATGTGTATTTATTCGAGCTCATTCGGTATAAAATAACTCCAAATGCATTTGTTTGACCTATTATTTTATTGGATTAGTTTTGTTGGTTTCGCATTCGA
The DNA here is from genome assembly GCA_020205605.1 of Panax ginseng. Taxonomy (NCBI): domain Eukaryota; kingdom Viridiplantae; phylum Streptophyta; class Magnoliopsida; order Apiales; family Araliaceae; genus Panax; species Panax ginseng. The sequence goes on along the minus strand of CM035133.1, from coordinate 135,527,969 downwards.
TTCAAGTCATTGAGTTAGTTACTTCATTCGTTATTTCTTTATTCTTTTATTGGTTTCAATCAATTACGTTGATTCGAGATATATTCATTACGTTGATTCAAATATATTCCATTCAAATCTTTGGATATTATATGTTCGTTCGTATTTGCACTTGAGGTTTTGTTCAAGATTTTGTCTCGATTATTTTCATTATATCGATTGTATATCTTTTGTATATACTCAGATCCGTCTTTGGGCAATTGGCTCATGCTATTTTTTTCTTCCGGAAGGTTTGCAGGGGTGATTCAGGGCTAGTGTGATGAGATTTTTGCCTTTGACCATTTAGGTTTATTCGAATTTTAAGTTTTGATTATTTTGACTCAGTTTGGAAAATTGCATGTACTTATTACTTTATTAATGAATCACCACTATTAATATTTTGAGGTTGTTAGTGCTCTGTTTATTTATTTTGAGGTTTGTTGTGCTTTGCACGTGACCTCCCTTTCCTTTTCGGGAAGGGTGTTACAGAGATGGTATCAGAGCTTAGGTTCTTTCTTGTAGAAAACCTATTTAGGTTTGACCTGTGAGTTATGGGTAAACCATTGGGTAGATGTAGAAGTTTGATTCGATTTTGTTCTTTGTTTGGTTGGTCTCTATTTTGACCAACCGCCGATTTCATTTCGATTTGTAGTTGATTTGAGGAAAGTGGAATAATTTGTTAAGGTGATTGAGTAATGATATTAGTTAAGAATTGTGATTCAATCATTGAGGTGAATAAAGTTATACTTTGTACAGATAAGAAGTGATCTTATATGAGACGTGATTATGATGTGAGTATTTGTATCGACGAGTATTTAATTTTGGAAAATTATTTGTTAATCATTTTTTTGTGGCAATTATTATGATCGTTGAATTGAGGAATTAATTTGAGTTAAGTTTTGATTTATGTTAAGCTTGTGGATGATTTGAGGTATGCATATTGATGACATATTATGATAAAGTGAAAGTTATTAAGTATGGAGGATTTCTTGTAATTTGAGTTGTTGATATTCGAGGTAATTAGATTAATCATTTGGAGTTAATGATCAATTTTGTGGCTATTTTTCTAGCTATTATGATATTGGAATCATGTCCTATGAAGTTTCTTTGTGATAGTAAGATGAGATTTTGAAATTTGTTGAGTTAAGGTTTGCACTAAGAGAATGATTAATTTATTGAATGATTAGATATATAATAAGTGATGAATTCAATATATTTTAAGAGATTTTGGAAGTTATAGTTTGCTTATTCAGATAGTAGGATATATGATTTGGAGTTTGGTATGATGATGGAGAGATCTTAGTAGTAGTATATTTTTGGTGTGATAATATTTGAGAACTAATTTGATTTGAGGTTATGATATTTTGTTGAAACTCTTTAGGACTTAGGAGAGTTGGTGATAAAGAGATATTAGTAGTATATTCTTTGGTGTAATAATATTTGATGAATAGTTCAAATTAAAGATGAGATATTTTGAAGCTCTTGAGTACTTGGGGAGAGTTGGTAATATAGTTTGCATAGTTGTTTTGTTTATCTGATGTCATCAGAGTTTTGTATGAATTTATGTAAAATAAAACAAAAATAATTTGTTAGATCCTTGTCATGTGTGAAACATAAACGTTTTACGAATTAAAGATAATTTTAAATATTTCGAGTATTCGAATCGTATTTAGATGAAGAGATTTTTGTGATTTCGAATTATATTCCGAAGAGTATGTATGTTTGCAAGAATGAAACTCAATGATATCAACGGGGGCCGCACCAATAGTGGATCATGTGATTTAACGCGAAGAACCTTACCAAGGCTTGACACGGTAGCTGACGAATCTTTTACAAGTGCATTGATAATTAGGTGGACCGATGACTTATTCGCGTTGATCGTTACAAATGGCGACGCTACGTCGTAACTAAATTCATTTTTTTTGTAGCTTATTTGAATTCCGAGGACAGAATTATTTTTTAAGGGGTAAAAGATGTAATAATCCATTTTTTAAAATTAAATATTAATTAATTTTATTGTATATAATTGTATTTAAATTGAAAAAGGTAAATGATTTTGTTTCCCTCTTTTCTTCGTTGTTTTGTTTGGAAAATTAAATTCTTTTAGTAGATAATTAAATAACTGATTAAATTAAAATTGAGGTAGATAATTCCTTTTGTTAAAGTCTTGTGGTAAAATTATTCGGAGCGGGAAGCTACTTGGGAGATAGAGGAATCTATTCGAGCGAAGTATCCATATCTTTTGATAAGTAGGTACATTCATTCTTTTGATTCCGGGGACGGAATCCTTTTAAGGGGTAGCCCAATTAAAATATGGATACTCCCTTCCCGAAAAGGAAAGGGAGGTCACGTGCAAAGCACAACAAACCTCAAAATAAATAAACAGAGCACTAACAACCTCAAAATATTAATAGTGGTGATTCATTAATAAAGTAATAAGTACAATTCTCCAAACTGAGTCAAAATAATCAAAACTTAAAATTCGAATAAACCTAAATGGTCAAAGGCAAAAATCTCATCACATTAGTCCTCAATCACCCTCGCAAACTGCGGGAAGAAAAACACAAGACATAAAGCCAATTGCCCAAAGACGGATACTGAGATATACAAAAGATATACAATCGATATACTGAAAATAAGCGAGACAAAATATTGAACAAGACCTCAAGTGCAAATACTGAACGAAAATATAATATCTAAAGATTTGAATGGAATATATTTGAATCAACGTAATGAATATATCTCGAATCAACGTAATTGATGAAACCAATAAAAGAATAAAGAAATAACGAATCAAGTAACTAACTCAATGACTTGAACCGAATGAAACCAACAAAACTAATCCAATAAAATAATAGGTCAAAACAAATGGTTTGGAGTTATTTTATACCAATGAGCTCGAAATACACATTGCCACACGTGCAAGTCAAAATAATGCCACACAGCAACCAAAATAATGCCACAGTGCAAATCACACATTGACCGCGAATCCAAATGTATGCAAATCGGATAGGTGTGTTTGGCACAACATCACAAATCATGAGCAGTAGAAAAAACTAGGGTTAACCCATACGCCTCCCACAACAAAACACCAAATGGCCCACTTCTCCGAAGCCCAAAATGGAGACGCCAGTGGACTAATCACACCGCCATTTTAAGTGTCACGCCTCTCGTGCCAAGACGACGTGCGTGGTACCCCACAGTGGTTATAACTCGTATACTCTACGATATATTCTAACAAAAAAATATCATGTCACTACATATGCGACATAATACCAACAAAAGGGTTCTATATGTACATGTTGAACCGAATCAAATTATAGTCACAAGGTTTCAAAAGGAAGGTAGCAACATGTATGCATCTACAATTATCAAAATAAATAATACTAAACATGATAACCTAATTCAAAGAGTACAAATACGAGTCATACGTGATCAACTCTAAAATGAAACTAATATATTTATTTCACAAGAAACAATTATGTGAAATCATAATAGAATTCAAATAAGGAAACAAACAAACAAATCAAATTTAACAAAGGTATCATTTGAAAGAGTACTAATCCATGACTGATACTTCCAAACCATTTATAGCACACTCCACAAAATCTTACCTCAAATGCCAACGATATCAAATACGAAACGTTATTCATCACCTAAACATATTCACCTCAAATTAAATATAATCCAATTCAATAATTCCAAAATAATTCATAATCTATTTAATATGCCTTTAATCATCGCCTTATATCAATTATTAATACTCCAAAATTTATATTCCAAATAAAAAATAACTCTTTAAATTCTTTCCGCTTCAATTTAAATAATTAATAAGATTTAATTACAATCCAATCATTAATAACATAATACTATTAAATTTATTATTAAAACTTTACAACTATGTCCATAAAATTAATAAATTCAAATTAATATATAAACTTCAATTTAATTTACTAATTACATTTATAAGTTTAATGACCAAAATTTAATTAAAATATAACATATATATATATATATATATAATGAAATAATATTTGAGACAATTTGATATATATATATATATATATATATATATATATATATATATATATATATATATATATATATCATCATCACTATAGTATAACATTAGAAGAGCAACCTTTAAATTGCATGATGACGTTAACCCCCCTTTTTTTGCGTGAAAAGTTCAACATATATATATAAACACTGCTCAATGTCTTCCGCTTCCAACCAAGGCAAATCGACAATCTCTACAAATGGCCTTTAGTATTATAAAATATGCATTTAGAATCCCACATGGAAGTTCATTATTTAAGTCAACACTTTCCTCCAAATGATACTCACGGAAGAAACTTAAATTAAAAAAAATATGGTTTTTACCCCTTTCCTTGATGAACTCTTTTATGGCTGTTGAATTCAATACTCTCTAACTGCTAAATGATCACATCAGAAATAAACAAATAATTAACAACTTACATGATTAACAATTCTTCCAGTTCCTTCAAGCTTCAGCCGCCTTCTCTCCTTTCTCTCCACCAATTCATACAAAATCGGTGAGGAAGATTAGGTTTAGTTATTTATTTATTAATTTATTAACTCTCCTAATTTAAATAGAATTTTAATATTACCCAAATATAAAATAGACCCAATTAGTATAAAAGCCCAAATTAATGTAATCACATACTTATTATGGTCCACAATAATTAAATACAATTTGACCCAAACATAAGAAAAGCCCAATTAAAATATGGATTTAAATATTATTTATTTATTTATTTTTATTTTTTTTACCGGGTATTACATCAATTTAGATCTTTGTCATGTGTGGAATATAAACATTTTAACGAGTTAAAAATAATTTGGTACATGTTGCTACCTTCCTTTTGAAACCTTGTGACTATAATTTGATTCGGTTCAACATGTACATATAGAACCCTTTTGTTGGTATTATGTCGCATGTGTTGTGACATGATATTTTTGTTAAATATACCGTAGGGTATACCTGAGCTATAACCACCTGTGTGACATTATTTTGGTTACCTGTGTGGCATCAATTGATTTGCCTGTGTGGCATTAGTTTGACTTGCCTGTGTGGCAAGATATATTTTTGAGCTCAATTGGTATGAAATAACCCCAACCATTTGTTTCAGCCTATTATTTTGCTGTATTAGTTTTGTTTGTTTCTGTTTAGTTCAATTCATTGAGTTAGTTAATTCAGTTCGTTATTTCTTTATTCGTCTATTGGTTTCGTCAGTTTTGTTGATTCAGATATATTTCATTCAGATCTTTGGAGATTATATTTTCGTCCGTATTTACACTTGAGGCTTTGTTCAGTATTTTGTCTCAGTTATTTTCGTATATCAGTTGTGTATCTTTTGTATATCTGTATCCGTACTTTGGGCAATTGGCTCATCTTGTGTTTTTTCTTCCCAAGAGTTTCATAGGGGTGATTCGTATTAGTGTGATGAGAGAGTTGTCTTTGACCATCGATCTAGGTTGTTTCGATTTTTAAGTTTTGATTATTTTGACTCTAGTTGGAGAATTGTAATTAGTACTTCATTGATAAATATCATTATTACATATTTTGAAGTTGTTAGTGCTCTGTTCACTTATTTTGAGGTTTGTTGTGCTTTGCACGTGACCTCCCTTTCCTTTTCGGGAAGGGGGTGTTACTTCCATCCTTTATAAGACGTTGCATTCTATTTTTTGAAATATGGCCTAAACGTTTATGCCACAATTTTGAAGAATTTTTATTATCTAGTTTTATCTTATTTCCACCTTTAGAGGTACTTTTTGTCACATTCATTGTTAACAAGGATTCAACAAAGACATTATCCAAATTTAACTTATAATAGAGGTTTCCTCTAAAGAGCCAGGACTAATAACATGAGAGTAATGATAAATAATTATTTTATTATTTCCAAACTTAAACAAAAATATAAAGAGTATTGGGATCATAAAGAGTTTCATACTGGGATACAAAAATTAAATTTCATGTCATACTGGGATCATAAAGAGTATCATATAAATACAAGGTGGAACCACTCTCTAAAACTAAAGGAAAAGTTCCTACAGCTTCAACTTGTATAGACTCTCCATTGCGAACTTTAATTAATGGTTCTTTCCTCCTTTTGGAGTGTCTTCTTTGAAAGGAATCCCTGCAATTAATTAGTAATGTGAACCATATCACCAGTGTCAATCCACCATGTATTAGAAGGAACACCAATAAAAAATGATTCATAAGTCACATAATTGAAGGACATACCTAATTTCTTTTCAAGCCATTATCTGAACTTAGGGAATTTTTTTTGAATATGTCCTTGTTTCTTACAGAAGCGACATTTAGGACCTGCATTAGAGTTGTTACCTGAATAATTTGCCTTATTTTTTGGTAGAAATTTGTTTATCCTTATTCTTAAAATCCTTGTCATTTTTATGAGCCTTCTTTTTATGAGATTCAATGGTAGTCAAATGAGTAACATTAGGTTTTTCAATCTGAAGCCTTTCTTCCTCTTGGAAACACATGATGATCGACTCACTCATCTTCCACTTTTCTTTCTGCGTGTTATAATTGATCTTAAATAGATCAAACTGTGCAGGAAGAGAAGTCATAATAAAGTGAACAAGAAAACCCTCAAAAATCTCAATGTCCATACCCTTTAATTTAAAGACCATGCCTTTCATCATCATAATGTGCTCGCGCACTCCACTAACCCTGAGAATTTTCAAAATAAAGGTACTTGCATGAGTTTTAGAATAACCCTTAAATTGTTCCTCGGTTGAAGCTAAACACTCTTTAGCATTCTCAGAGTCAGGAATAGCTTCTCGAATGGCTTCATGATAGAGTTTTTCATAATCATAAGGGACATGCAGTTGGATCATTCTCACTTTTTGTAAATAGCATTTTGCTCTATTGAGCTTGTAGCTGTAAGTGGAGCAGGTGTAGAGTCCCCAAATCTGGGTACTAATCACCACGAACCTGGTACATCATTTCTATAAATATTGCGGAAGATATAAACATAAATTGTTTATACAATAACCTTTACACATAATCCCCAAGGTCGATAACCTTAACTTAATACACACATTCATATACTACAGGACTTACAATGTTATTTGCCTTCAATATTATTACAATTTTAACTGTACACTAATCCAATCCTGGAACTTGTCTTTGCCTTTGCCTGTATCCGAAGTTTTGTCTTAATCTGAAATGTTTATCATGATATAGCAAGGGTGAACAACAAGTTTGCCCAGCAAGTTTAAGTTTAAAGAAAGATATATCATGATTGAAAGAATAATAAGCCGGCTGACAAACTTTCAACAATATAAAAATTGTAAAAGAGCATGAATCAATTTTTATAACTGAATGATCGAGTCAATAATGATGAATGGTCAACAATGAACATGAACAAGTATAACTGGACCAAATGGTAATGAAGGTGAAAAGCCTTTCACACCTGATGAACACATACAACATGCACAACATGCAAATCAATAAACCATAGACGTGGTATAATCAACAATAATTATCCACTACTGTGCTTGAAAAACAATAACTCAAGTTAGAGTTAAGGAAACTTGCACAATAAAAGTATAAGAACTTGCACAATCAGAGATTATCAAGCATGCAAAGCTAATTTAACTTCAGTTGAAAGACCTATTATTGATAATATCGATCTCTCAATTAGAATAATACATCATATACACTACTGTTAATTACAGTCATTATACAACTTAAACACTTATCACATAATCAAATATTAGATTACTCCTTAAAACATTATTATTATTATTGTCCTTTGATAATTCTTTAATCACTATATCATATACATTATGCTTTAATACTTTAATCTTATATATTATAAGTTCTTGTTTAAAATCTAATAAGTCAAATATTAATCTAACAACCTGGATTATCCAAACATACCAATTCAGCAACCCAGATTGCAATCCAGCAAACCAGATTGCAATCCAACAAATTGGATTCCAAATCCAGCAACCAGATGGTCAATCCAGCAAACTAGATTGCAATCCAACAAACTGGATTCCAATCCAGCAGACTGGATTTAGCTGATTTCCAATCCAGCAAGTCTGGATTCACCAATCTTCAATCCAGCAAACTGGATTCACAATCCTTCAATCTAGCAAGCCTCGATTGTGTACTACACAGCTATATACATATATTTTTGGGGACTAAAGTAGAACCTTAAACGATATAATAGAATAATAATGTGTGAACTTTTTAATTCATTCATATCACATCTATTAACATACGTTAGACATTTAATATAAATAAAAATTTATTTTCATATGTGGCTAGGCTCTTCCTGATCCTAGAGCACTTCTCTCAACACATTTTGCTTCCTCATCCTAGCACTTCTCTCGACATATTTGCTTTGACTCACGTAATTATATAAACTGTATATCCAACTTATAGTAGATACTTACAGAGATGGATAACTTAGAGTAGATACTTATAGAGATGAATAAGAATATTACTATTAAATGAAAAAGAAAATAAGGAATTCTTTTTCCTATTAGTTAGGGATGCATGCTTCATTTATCACTTTATGAAATGGTTGGTATGTTTGGAGGTTTAAATGTAGTTGAATATCCTATTTGTTTATAAACAATTTAAACACAATTTATTTAACTCATAAACTTACAAACAAAAATAATCTCTAAAACACACTAAATGCTGATGCACGTTGGTAACCAAAGATATAGTGTCTGTTATGTGTAGGATTGTAAATGGTAATGAGAAAATAGAATATTGGTCCATGTTCGTATTCATTTAAAGCGGATATTATTCGTATTCGATTTAAACAGATATTATTCGTATTCGATTAGAGATATTTGCAAATAAACGGATACGGATACAGATACATGTATATTCATATCCATTTAACATCCAACCATCAACATATTTATCGATTCTTATATGCGGTATCATAATCTCGAGCAAAAAACGAGTCTTATTATAAGTTATAATATTTTTTAATATATTTCATAAAGATATTTTATTAAATAGAGTGGTTAATTATTATTTTTTCTTCTGAATTTTATAATTTAATCATATGGTTGATGATTGTGTTATATTATATTAATATCAAAATAGTAATTCTTTAATTAATTATTTACTAATTTTAATTAACTACGCTAATGAATTCGGATAATTATTCTGAAACGGATAATGTTCGAGTTCGAATACTTTTTTGAATATTGAATTTGAGTAGTAACTTAAGAAATTCGTCGAATATTAGATACGAATACGGATAATTTTTTTTTTTTTTTGCCGATACGAATACGAATATCACTGTATTCGGATTCGAATATGTTCATTTACATCCCCATTTACGCGAGGTTTCCAATTTTCCTAAATCATCAACTCAATTTTCTTTTTTAGTTACCAAACATTCATCTTCATTTATAGATACATAAACATTTATCACAATAAATAAATAAAAAGACAATAAATAAATAAAAAGACAATAAGTAAATTCATAAAATATAATTAATCTAATTCAAAAATTCGGATTATAAAGGTTCCCCTTTTATAATTTACAAATGTCAAATCTTAACCTAATATATCAACTGCACTTTCACTTGTTTTATAAAATTCATGCAAAAAGAAATGCATAAAATTGGCGCATTTCAGTATACTATCTAGTATCTTGTTACGACTTACAAGTTACAACCACTCTCTTTACAAGGAATGCAATCAACACAAGCTCGTACTGACCTTAAAATTCTCAACTCATTCCGAAACTCCTGGCACATTCACATTTTGTCAACTCTATCTTCTCTCCCAATAATATGAAAAATGATATACATGTTCAAAAATTACATGATGAAATTGGATTTCGATTAACATGGAATTGTAAGAGGAAAAAGAGAATATTAATGTCTGAGCCTCTCTTTAATTCCTATGTGATGCAGGAGAATCTGATCCTGATGAGGCTGGATTATCAAATAGCACATTGATGGCAGAGATACCATGCGTTGGTGGATCGGTGCTAATGTCTTGGAGTTTGAGAGGCTTCGGGTATCGATGTCTTCATGGTCGGAAGTTCGGATTGGAGAACTTCTTCAGGTTCGGGGTGTAGTAAAATAATTAAAAACTAGTATGAAAATTAAAAAAGAATACTTAAGAAGATATCACCAAGATTGAATTGAGGCGTGTGTAGAACACTGTCCTTAAGGATAATTTCCGCCACTTCGATATTGTATATCACTGGTGCAAAAGGTCATAACAAATACCCTCAAGGATTCAACAATTCCATCTTCTCTAATGTGCACTCAAGTAGAGAATGCGACATGAACAACTCATTGTTTTTCTTAAGTTTTAGAAAAGATGATTCAAGAAAAAATATTGTAATTAATGCAATATTTTATATAAAGTAGAAGATATGCATGCTAATTAACTCTCTTCCTAAGAGTAGAAGCCTAACTGTATATATATATATATATATATATATATATATATATATATATATATATATATATATATATATATATATATATATGCATAAAATATTAAACTTTTTTCTAGTTGTTTTAAAAAAGCAAAAAAAAAAGTCGCATTTTAACAAAATGCGGGAGTCCGGACCTGATCCGCTCCCATATATATATATATATATATATATATATATATATATATATATATCATGCATGGTTAAGCTATGAACCAAGAAGTTTTTGTAACGGCTAGAAAATTAAAGGTTTTACAACGACTAGTTTTACAACGGTTAGTTTTAATAATTAAATATAAATCAATCTTATAAATTTTGTAACAGAAGGCTATTAATAATTATTGAAATTTAACCTAAGATAATAAAGCATACTATCTTAACTTTAAAATTCCTTTCAATTTTTATAAACCAAAAAAATCTAACAATCCCCCACAATTTCAAAGACAAGTTTTAAGAGAAATATGAATAAAAATCAAGAAGTGAAAATGAAATGCATAAGTATTGGTACCTTTTAGGCTATGAACCATTACATAGAATAAACAAGGCTAAATTCACAGGAAATAGGTGAAACAATAAGTTTCTTTGAACCACATTCCTTTAGTATGAAATTAAACACTTATCATTCACATTTTGAAGCGGGCTTGTTCAACGCGGTTGGGAACATTTTCGGCCATGCGCCAAATCCTGATTTCATGAGAGTTTTAGAGAATTTGCCTAAGCTCTCATAAAGGCGGCCCCATCTTTTCTCTCACATAGTTGTTTTTCTTCAAGTGTGTTTTGTAGCTTACCGCACAATCCAATATAGACTATGAAAACATTAAGAGCTTAAAGCTCAAGCTTCATTCGCTATAAATGCACTCATATACCACATAGATGAATTTTTTTTTTATAAATTAGATAGTGCCACAACGATCAACCCGTGACTTGTTAATATGAATTTAATTCATGGGATCTCCATTCACATAGGTTGGGTTACCATCACTGTTGATCTTTGTTCTAGCCATATATGTGACGCCCCCAAAAATAGGTATTCATCACCCATCTTGAGTCGCCACATACATGGTACATAAATTGAAATACAACTTAATTACAAAACAATCGTGTAAAATACGACAAAACATAAATTGAGAGTTTTAATAAGAATATTCTCATCTAGACAATATCCACACTCAATGGAGTCCTCATTACATTTATTGACATACTATTTAACAGAATAGTGAGGACTACTAATGCTATCATCTGGACCGTCACTCCGTTTTCCGACTAGTCCATTTACGCTTCTCATTTCAAGAGAAACGGTGAAAGAAAGGATGAGCTCAACTAGCTCAGTAAGAAATATTATGACTAAGATAATGCAGAATAAATTATCATTAGCCTTTAACAATGTTAAACTGATAAAATACAATAGACATCAAGTTTAACTGCAACGGAACAAGCAATCCAATAGAAAAATCAAGTAGAGCATAAAACCTACTATCTTCTATGATCTAAAAAGTTTTTCATCAACTTAATCGCTGAGACTCAGCTTAATAAATAAACCAAATCATCAAGTTATCCCTGCTTTATGGGCCAAGGATATTCATTAAATTATCAAAGGTCATGACTATACCGAATAATCTCTGGTCATAATCATACCAAAAACTGTCCATCAATGCACTACAGGTCACTGAGGACTTTTACCACATCATTCGTCACATTACGGTCATGATTATACCGAATAATTCCTGGTCATAATCACACCAAGTCCACCTATGCACGTAAGCCAAAGATGACTTTTATCACAATATAAACATGAGAATGATGACAATGATATAAACATTAATCAAACAAAAATAAGGATAAATATTAAAAACTTTAAATTTATCCAAATATTATAAACTCATAATCTAATATTATTAATATTATAACAATATTATAATCACTTCATAAACTTATAAACAATTTATTTCAATTGTCTACACTTTACCAAATAATGCATTTAATCATTCAAAAATGCCATACTCATAAGATTTCATCACCAATGATCCAATCCCTTATCAGAAATATGCATATACCCTATATAGGATTCCCAAGCCATAAAATCCTATTTTCCAACTTTGTTACTTCACATAACATGTTTAACTCATTTACTCATAACTAGATCATTTTCATGAAAAATACCAAATCAGTCCCAAAAATATTTTTTTCCAGGGATTTAGCAGAATATAGTCCTATATTGAACATATATTTTTCTTGGAATTTTTAAAATTCATTTACTATTTTTCAAAAATCAATTTTTAATTAATTCCTTAAGAAATTAGTTACCTCAAGTTTAACTCCAAAAATTCTCAAATCTTGGCAGGATCTTACACCTGTTAACGTGATCTTCCAGTTTAAATTTCATGGTCATCGGAGCTATAGAACTCTGGTTATAGCATTTTTCGTCAGAAAAACCTAAATATTGAAATGGTCATAACTTGCTTATTTTAAGTCGGAATGAGCTCATTTTTGGACAGGAGGTACTTTATACCATATATTTCCATGTCTCAAATGGCCAAAATTTTTCTCAAAAATTAAGTGGCCGAAACAGCCCTTTTAAACTTTCATGTTCCATTTTCACCAAAATCTGATTTTCAACCCTTTGTAATTTCTAAGAAACTTTCATGTTTTCACATAATAACCAACATAACTCATCATGACAATCACAAAATAATTCAATAAAATAAGTTCAAGAATTAATTTATCTAGGAACCAATAACGTCCAAATTGTCAACATGATACTACTTTGTGGAGAAAAGTTCAAGAATGCTCAGAAGAATATTTCCACGAAAAGATACTGGATGAAGCGCAAATATCCAGGATATTCCACTAATTTCAAGGAATATAGAGGCCAAAGCTTTAACCAACTGTGTATAATAGAATATATGAAACTGCAAATAGATTTTCGCCCGCCATGCGATAATCCACGTAGACAGATCATTTCCATAATTTAATAAGGAATGAAAACAAATGATCATTCACCATGCATGTGGTAATCCAAATAGACAGGCTATTCCAATAGAATAATAAAGAATGGAATAACAAAAGGATTCACCATGCGTATGCGATAGATCGCATAGTAGACATGTTATTCCCAATGTAATAAATAAGAATGGAACCAGTCACGCGAAAGCGCACGTATAGGATATTAAACGACGAATAATAAAGAATCGGAACCAGTGTCAAAGTAAATTGACCGGCAAGGATATATTCCAATGTAATAATAAAGAATGGAATAACAAAAAAATTACCATGCATGCGATAGATCACATGCATGTGTTATTCCAATGTAATAATAATTAATGGAACTAGGTCAAAGCGTAATAACGCATTCCCAGACGGAGTTATTCTAACATAATAATAAAGAATGGAATAACATAAGAATATCACCAAATATAGGATAGTCCGCGTATACAGGTTATTCCAACAGAATAATAAAGAATGGAATAACAGAAGTTCTCTTCATGAATACGAAAGAAATAATACCCCTTACGGGTACAATAAATAATATCCTTTACCTTAGAAGAAAACTGGATACTGGAATAGTGAGGTAGCAGACTTCTCTTCTTCTTTCTCTCAATAGATTTACTCTCTATAGCCTCTCTCTATAATTTCTCTCTATAATTTCTCTCTCTAGAGTTTCAGTGAATTCGTAAGAAATAATGAAGGAATGAGCTTCTATTTATAGGAGAATGGACTGAATAGTAACTAATTGATGAACGGTCCAGATTGATTTACTAATAAAACAAAATCTTTTAAATAAAATATAATATATTCTATTTATAATCTAATAAAATGAATAACTTTATAAAAGTATTCTCATTTTATATAAAAAGATTTTACTATGCAAACACTATACGTGCACTATACAAACACTTGTGCATAATAAAATATAATATATTCTAATTATTGTCTAATAAAACAAATAACTTTATAAAAGTATTCTGCTTTTATATAAATTTTTTACTATTAGCCTAATAAAACGAATAACTTTATTAAAGTATTCTGTTTTATATAAAAAGCTTTTATGTTTTATTACATTAATAATACTAATAAAATAAAACTCATATATATATATATATATATATATATATATATAACAATCAACAATAATTGAATCCAATAATGTGAGATACTATGCAGCAACTACTGTAGCAATAATTGAATAAAACTGAGTGACTTCTCACGTAAACATCAATAATAAATACCGTGTGCTACTATGCAACCACGCCATTCATCGTACTTTTTTACTACCGAGTAGTTCAACAAGTATTAATCAGAAAACTTCCGCCGCTATTTTCATAAAAATATTTTTTCGCTTTTCAATCCGACAATAATTCCGTTAGGGGTCCATAAATAATTGTCTTGCCGTCGCATTTAATATTCTCTGTTAAAATGAATATTCCTCGACCAATTGAATATTATATAACAACTTGCATACTTTGTAAAATTTATAAATACTACCCACAACTATAACATTATATATAATATTAAAAAAAATATTTCGAGAAAATTAAATCTTTATTCGTAAAATTTGGGATTTTACAATCTCCCCTCCTTATGAAATTTCGCCCTCAAAATTTACGTACGTACGTACCTTGTACGCCGAACAGATGAGAACACTTCGTCAGATTCTAACTCTTGAGGTATAACCTTTAAGCGTAGAATATATTCCAGGATTTTAATAGGTACATCTTCATACATTAAATTATCCGCTATCTCGTCCGGTTCTAAATCAATAATGTGGTTCGGGTCGTCCACATATTTACGTAACATCGATACGTGATAAACGTTATGAACACGCAACATATTTGGCGGTAAAACGAGTCTATAAGCCACAGTTCCTACTTAATCGAGGATTTCAAATGAGCCAATAAAATCGAGGGTTGAGATTTCCTCTTTTCATCGATTCTTGCTTCTAGAATAACGCCCTCTTGAACCTTCTTTTTCACATTTATCAGCTCTGAGTATTTAGCTTGAGCGGCTTTAACTTTATCGATTAAAGTCGATTCTACTCGTATATTCATTATCTTCACGTGGGTTTGTGTAAACGCATACGATCTTCTACTCAACGCGTCAGCTACCACGTTCGTTTTTCCACGATGGTATTGAATGGTATCATCGTAATCTTCAACAGCTCGAGATAACGTCTTTGGCGCATGTTACGTTCATTTTAGTTGAAGAAATATTTAAGGATTTTAGAAATGGGGTTTTGTACTAGGGTCAGTACAAAATTCGATTTCACGCTCTGGGGTAGGCCATGAAGACTTCAGGAATACGTCAAGAAATTTATTAATAATAGAAATATCATTCAAAACTTTGACTCTCATCCAAGACTTGGATAGCACATGTAATGAAGGTTTCTCCTAACGGAGTTTCAACAGATAAGTCAAAGTCTAACTTCTCTGGAGTCAAATTTAAACATTGATCGCAAGCAAGAGAGATAAAAGAAATGGGTAGAACCGGTATCTAATAAGGTATAGACTTCGCAAGAATTTATAATTAACTAACCCGTGCTAACTTCGTTCAGGTTACTCGCTTTTTGAGAAGTCACGAAAAATGCTCTTCCTGAAACCACCGACTTTGTTTTGTCCGTATTCGCCGTTGGTGCCACCGTCCCAGCTGGACTTGACTTTGGTGCACGACAAAATCGGGCTAGGTGACCTTATTTTCCACAATTATAACATGCTTTGGACTACATCGTGCAGTTTGGTTGTTATGTGTCCTTCCCCTCCACATTTGTAACATACGACCGGCGGTCGTTCTCCTTCCTTTACAGCGGGTGCTAGTGCTGACGTCTTTCCATCTTTGCTGAACTTTCTCTTTTTGAACTTCCCACTCCTATTGTCTTGGCCATGATTACCACCGAAGTGGTTATCATTTCTGGCATGTTGATTCCCTCCACGTTTGTTATCACCGCTTCGATGACTACTACCACTGGTATTATCGACTTGTCGACTGCTCTCTCTTGGTTGGGTTGACTCATTATCGCGTTCCAATAACTGAGCCCTATTCACAACATCTGAATACAAACACAGTTTATGAGAGATAAGGTATTGACGTATCTCGAGTTTCAAACCTCTTAGAAACATCCGTGTCATTCTCTCCTCATTATCAACCAAGTGGGACGCAAACCGAGACAACTCGGCAAACTTAGATTCGTACTGCGCCACGATCATATTGTTTTGCTCAAGCTTGATAAACTCTACCTCCTTCATGTGACGGATACTTTCAGGAAAGTACTTGTCGTTGAACAGCTCTTGGAACTTCTCCCAAGACATCTTCAAGTCATGGCGAGTTGAGTACGCTTTTCTGATTCCCACAAGTAATCACGCCTCTGACGCATGAACATGAAGGTGGAAAAGGGAACCTTTTGCTCCTCGGAGCATCCCAAGACATCAAATATCTTGTTGATTTGATTTATCCACGTCTCCGCATTAAGTGGTTTTGGCTCTCTAAAAAACTCCGATGGTCCCAGCTCCTTGAACTGCTTAGCGCTGACCATCCGAGAGTTGTCATTGTTTCACCTGCATTTTGGACAGGAGCCGCCTTCGCCTGATGTTGCATGAATTCTAAGAAGCTCCTAAACGTACCGTCATTCGTCATTTGATCAGTGTTATTATTTACAGGAGGATTATCGCCATCCTGTTGCACATTGTCCTGATTATTGATCTGTGGAGACTCAACGGTCTCCTGTACTCCATTGCTTATCTCAACATTTTCGGATGCAATTTTCAAATACTGCAACAAAACAAGGGTTAATTAACATATCACATATTATCCCTATACTCTGACCGACCAATTAAATACCAAATAAACTTAGATAGGTCATACTAGCGAAGGAATTCCCCGTCTCTCTCCTCCTAGTTCTTGTCTCACATCTCAGCCAGGGATCATATCCCTAAGCTTTGGTACCAACTGTGACGCCCCCAAAAATAGGTATTCATCACCCATCTTGAGTCGCCAGATATATGGTACATAAATTCAAATACAACTTAATTACACAACAGTCGTGTAAAATACGACAAAACATAAATTGAGAGTTTTAATAAGAATATTGTCATTTAGACAATATCCACACTCAATGGAGTCCTCATTACATTTATTGACACACTATTTAACAGAATAGTGAGGACTACTAATGCTATCATCTGGACCGTTACTCCATTTCCCGACTAGTCCCGACTATGTTCTCATTTCCTGAAGAGAACAGTGAAAGAAAGGGTGAGCTCATCTAGCCCAGTAAGAAATATTATGACTAAGATAATGCAGAATAAATTATCATTAGTCTTCAACAATGTTAAACTGATAAAATACAATAGACATCAAGTTTAACTGCAGCGGGACAAGCAATCCAATAGAAAAATCAAGTAGAGTATAAAACCTACTATCTTCAATGATTTAAAAAGATTTTCATCAACTTAATCGCTGAGACTCAGCTTAATAAATAAACCACATCATCAAGTCATCCCTACTTTACGTGCCAAGGATATTCATTAAATTATGAAAGGTCATGACTATACCAAATAATCCCTGGTCATAATCATACCAAAAACTGTCCATCAATGCACTACAGGCCACTGAGGACTTTTACCACATCATTCGTCACATTACGGTCATGATTATATCGAATAATCCCTGGTCATAATCACACCAAGTCCACCGATGCACGTAAGGCAAAGATGACTTTTATCATAATATAAACATGAGAATGATGACAATGATATAAGCATTAATCAAACGAAAACATGGATAAATATTAAAAATTTAAATTTATCCAAATATTATAAACTCATAATCTAATATTATTAATATTATAACAATATTATAATCACTTCTTAAACTTATAAACAATTTATTTCAATTGTCTACACTTTATTAAATAATGCATTTAATCATTCAAAAATGCCATACTCTTTATCTCATAAGATTTCATCACCAATGATCAAATCCCTTATCAGAAATCTGCATATACCCTATATAGGATTCCTAAGCCATAAAATCCTATTTTCCAACTTTGTTACTTCACATAACATGTTTAACTCATTTACTCATAACTAGATCATTTTCATGAAAAATACCAAATCAGTCCCAAAAATATTTCTTTTCTGAGATTTAGCAGAATATAGTCCCATATTGAACATATATTTTTCTCGAAATTTTTAAAATTCATTTACTATTTTTCAAGAATCAATTTCTAATTAATTCCTTTAAAAATTAGCTACCTCAAGTTTAACTCTAGAAATTCCCAAATCTTAGCAGGATCTTACACATGTTAACGTGATCTTCCAGTTTAAATTTCATGGTCATCGGAGTTATAGAACTCCGGTTATAGCTTTTTTTGTCGAAAAAACCTAAATATTGAAATGGTCATAACTTGCTCATTTTAAGTCGGAATGAGCTCATTTTTGGATAGGAGGTACTTTATACCATATATGTCCATGTCCCAAAAGGCCAGAATTTTTCTCACAAATTAAATGGCCGAAACAGCCCTTTTAAACTTCTAGGCAGTAGCCTTTTTGTAATTTGCAGCTTTTGACTCCTTTGCTAAAATCAGTCCACATGAAAATCTACAACACCTTTTCCAGTGATTCCACTTGGATAAATTAGAAAACTCATAGATCTAATTCTAGAACTTGACCACACTCAAAAATTCAAAATATAATAGGAGATATGGTCAATTGAATTTCATGTTCCATTTTCACCAAAATTTGATTTTTAACCCTTTGTAATTTCTAAGAAACTTTCATGTTTTCACATAATAACCAACATAACTCATCATGGCAATGACATAATAATTCAATAAAATAAGTTCAAGAATTAATTTATCCATGAACCAATAACGTCCAAATTGTCAACATGATAATGCTTTGTGGAGAAAAATTCAAGAATGCTCAGAAGAATATTTCCACAAAAATATACTGGATGAAGCAAAAATATCCAGGATATTCCACTAATTTCAAGGAATATAGAAGCCAAAGCTTTAACCAACTATGTTCAATAGAATATATGAAACTGCAAATAGATTTTTGCCCGCCATGCGGTAATCCACGTAGACAAATCATTTCCATAATTTAATAAGGAATGAATACAAAGGATCATTCACCATGCATGTGGTAATCCAACAGACAGGTTATTCCAACAGAATAATAAAGAATGGAATAATAAAAGGATTCACCATGCATGCGATAGACTGCACAGACATGTTATTCCCAACAGAATAAATAAGAATGGAACCAGGTCATGCATAAATGCACAGACAGGATATTCCGAAAGAATAATAAAGAACGTAACCAGGTCAGGCGAAATTCGCACCGACAGGATATTCCAACAGAATAATAAAGAATAGAATAACAACGAAAATCACCATGCATGCGATAGACCGCACAGACAGGTTATTCCAATAGAATAATAATTAATGGAACCAGGTCAAGCGTAATACGCACCGACAGGATATTCCAACAGATTAATAAAGAATGGAATAACAGAAGAATTTCACCATGTATGCGGTACTTCACATAGAATTGTTATTCTAACATAATAATAAAGAATGGAATAACAGAAGAATTTCACCATGTATACAGTACTTCGCATAGACAGGCTATTCCAACATAATAATAAAGAATGGAATAACAGAAGAATTTCACCAAGTATAGGGTAGTCCGCGTATATAGGTTATTCCAACAAAATAATAAAGAATGGAATAACAGAAGTTCTCTTCATGAATACGAAAGAAATAATACCCTTTACGGGTACAACAAATAATATCCTTTACCTTAGAAGAAAACTGGATACTGGAATAGTGAGGTAGAAGACTTCTCTTCTTCTTTCTCTCTATAGATTTTCTCTCTATAGCTTCTCTCTATAATTTCTCTCTAGAGTTTCAGTGAATTCGTAAGAAATAATGAAGGAATGAGCTTCTATTTATAGGAGAATGGACTGAATAGTAACTAATTCATGAACGATCCAGATTGATTTGCTAATAAAACAAAATCTTTTAAATAAAATAAAATATATTCTATTTATAATCTAATAAAACGAATAACTTTATAAAAGTATTCTGTTTTATATAAAAAGATTTTACTATCTGAGACACTATGCAGAGCACTATCTGAAACACTATGCATAATAAAATATAATATATTCTAATTATTGTCTAATAAAATAAATAAATTTATAAAAGTATTCTATTTTATATAAAAAGATTTTACTATTAGCCTAATAAAATAAATAACTTTATAAAAGTATTCTGTTTTATATAAAAAACTTTTCTGTTTTATTACATTAATAATACTAATAAAACAAAACTCATATATATATATATATATATATATATAGGGAAAATGGATATGCACAGCCGTGCATTTTTTTTTACACAGTCAACCAAAAAACGACGTCGTTTTAGTCGTTTTGGCTATCTTGTTTTAAAACAAAAAAACACGGCTTCTCTCTCCCATGTCCCTAATCGTGAAGAAGGCTTCATCCTCCCAAATCAGAGGCTTCTCTCCCTCCCTAATCGCGGAGAAGCCCTTTATCCTTCCAAATCAGAAAACAAGGAACCCTAAATGTAGAACCCTAGATTTAGCCATGTCGGTGCTGCTTCAATTTCCTTCTTCTTCCCATCCAAATCAACTTCATTCATCTTCTCCTAAATCAATCGTGCATCAGGTCAAATAGAATGGAACTAGGGGTTATGCCTGTAAGATGGGGAGTTGTTTGCCGTTGATGCAATGCCTTTGTCCCACTGTAATGTTGCTCCTTTCTCTCCTGATGTTTATATATCTATGTGGTCTAGCTTCTTTGAAATTTGGTAGTTGGTAAATGATTTTCTTTGGAATATCTATGGAATCTCTTTTTAGAAAGGGATTTAACATTTTCACATGAAGATTTGATATTTTCACTTTAGAAAGGGATTTAAGATTTCTCATTTTTGTGTTTGATTGTTGAAGAATGAACATCCGTAGGCATGATGTCTGAATTTAGGATCTTTTTTCGTACATTTTCGTGTTGGCATACTTAGAGGATTATTGATGCAACCTATAAAAAGAAACAGAATGGGTGAAGGGTAAGAAGGATTCAGCAGGCCAAAGTGAGTATGATAGGAGGATATTTTTGAAATTTTTAGAATTTGCAGTTTAATAATGCATAGCAGACATCTCCTGTATTAAAGTGGATGAGATATTATTTTCACATCTCGGGAGCTGAGACAAAAATAATAGTACAAATGCTCTAGCTCGATATTTAATGTCTCCGTAAATCTATCTACACATACAGCTACCACCAAAAGCTGGTCATTATCTCTCATTTTTTGCGTGATTCCACTTTCGGTCTTTCAGATATATTGGTAATGTTCATCCACTTCGGTTCAATAATTGTTTCAGTTTAATTTAATTATTCCTATTCGTAATTTTACTTTCTGCTATTCTATGTAAATATGTAATACGGGGTGTTAATCTTTTAATGGTTGTTTGTGATTTTTATTTGTTTTGTGAAATTACGATGTGGGTATTTGGGATTTATTATTCTTACGCATCATGATGATGTCTCTTTGGTTAATTATAATGATATTACGCCTCTAGATATTTCTCTAAATGAAGTGGGTATGTAAAAAGTGGATTCTTTTGTGTTGCAGAAAGATCTGTGCATTAATTTTCCTTTTTGGTAGGAGCTAGATCTTTATACTGTTATTGTTTATATGATGCTTAAGGTTGATTGTATGTTTTGATGTGCATCATGCTATCTAATATGGTTATTCATCAAGTCTCTTTATAATATTTAATTGTTTGCTGAGAGACTTGAATCTTTATGTTGATTGTGTTCTTTGTTGACTGCCAGATCTCTCCCTCCCTCCATATATATGTATATAAACACACATGTAGTGGTGTAAAATAGAGCACCATCTTAATCATAAGCTTCTCTTCTGGTTTTAATTAGGTGGAGATAATTATTTTGTTATTTGACCAATCTTGAGTTAGCCTAAATGGATCCCATGGTATTAACACCACCTAACTATAAGCTATCCGTTAGGATATTAGCTTGCCTAAACAACAATTATCTCCTCACCATATTTACTCCTGTCAATCACTTAATTATAGGGATCATGAATATCTCTTGATTTTAGCCAAAGTCTGTTACCACACACACATATATATATACAGGACAACGTCCTTTGTAATACGATATACAAGAAATACAAGAACAATATTTGTTCTATTCTGGTATCAAAGCCAGCCTGATCCCCTATTTTTTTTCTCTCTCCCCCAACCCCAATGTCTTCCATATACTCCGGCCCCCTCTCTTCTGCAGTCCTCCACACCTCCCCCTCTGTCCTTCTCTCCCACGCCCATCACTATATCACGTTAAAGCTAACTTCCTCCAACTACCTCCTCTGGCGTACCCAAATCAACCCATACCTGCAAGGCCAACAATTGTTTGGCTATGTTACTGGTGAGCTTGCTCGTCCTCCAACCTTTCTTCCCTCTAGTCCTTCCTCTGCCGACTCTGCTACCTCCTCTACTCCCAATCCCGCAGCCCAACTCTGGGATGCCCAAGACAAATTTCTCATGAGTCTGCTTATCTCTTCTCTTAGTAAAGAAGTGATCCCTCTTGTCATTGGCCTCACCTCCTCTGCTGCAATCTGATCTGCTCTCTCTGCTGCGTTTGCGAGTCCATCTCATGCCCGTATGTTACATCTCTCAATGTAACTCCACTCTCCCCAAAAACATGATGAAACTCTCACTGCTTACCTCCATCGCCTGAAACGTGTTTCCGATGAACTAGCCGCCTCTGCACGCCCCATCTCCCTGTCTGACTTCATGGTCGCTGTTTTAAAGGGCCTTCGTGCCGAATTTGTGACCCTCAAATCCACACTCTCTATGCTTGATCAGCCTTTTACGTTCTCTGCGCTCCTTGGAAAATGTCTCAGCCATGAGTTTCTCACCGAACCATCTCTCTTGGTTGATTCCGTTTTCACTCCCTCACCTTCGGCCAATTTTGTTCAGCCCATCCCCAGTCCTGCTCACCGTTTCCATAGTCACCGTGGTAGAGGTCGGGGAACTCGTGGTCGTGGGCGAGGCTCCTTTCATTTTCTTCATACTCAACCTTCATTCAATTCCCAGCGTGCTCGGTGTATCTTCTGTGGCAGATCCAATCATCATTCATATCGCTGTTACTATCGTCCTCCCTCATCTCCGTCTGATGGCCTCCTTGGCCCCCCTCCTAGTCATGCTCCGGCTGCTAACTTTGTTGCTCCCAGTCCCACCACCACCATGTCGCTCTCTCTATCCTCTCTCCAATGGTACCCTGACACTGGGGCTAACTACCATGTCACCCCCGACTTGGCAGGTATCAACCATGTTGATGAATATACCGGCTCGGATCACCTTCAAGTCGCCAACGGTAATCTTGCCCCTATCAATAATATATGCTCCACCACTTTTACTTCTAACAATAAAAATTACCATATCTCTCATATCCTGCATGTCCCCTCTGCTTCCAAACGCTTGCTATTTGTCAATAAGTTTTGTCAAGATAATAATGTTTTCTTTGAATTTCACTCCTCCTGTTTTCATGTTAAGGACCCCGTCTCCAATCAAACTCTTTTCAGTGGCCCAACTAAGGATGGTCTCTATACCGTCCCCGCCGCTCCTGCCTTCCATGCTCTCTTTGCCTCCCAGGTCTCCTTGCCTGATTGGCATCGCCGCTTGGGCCACCCTCATGAGCACGTCCTCCGTCATATTATCTCTTCAAATAGTTTAAGTGTGTCCCCCCATAAAGCCACCCCTGTATACACGGCCTGTCATATGGGCAAGGCCTGCCGATTCCCCCTTCATAGTAATTCCTTTTCTGCAAACCATGTTCTTGAGTTAATATTATGTGATGTTTGGGGCCCTGCTCCCTTGACCTCTCTACGAGGAAATAAATACTATGTTCTTTTCGTTGATGCCTTTACTAAATTCTCATGGATTTACTTTATTAAATTATGCAGTGAGGTCGTCTCTACATTTTTGAAATTTCAATCCATGGTGGAACGCCTCTTTAACTAAAAAATTAAAATTTTCCAAACTGACGGTGCAAAGGACTTTCTACCTCTTAAATCACATTTTTCTCAAACTGGCATTCTTCATCGTCTTTCCTGCCCACACACCTTGATTCAAAATAGACTTGTTGAGCGCCATCACCGTCATGTAGTTGAGACTGGCCTAACTTTAATGGCTCAAGCCTCTGTCCCAGGAATTTTCTGGGACTATGCCTTTGACTGTGCCACTTATCTCATTAACTGTATGCCATCTCACACTAATAACAATATCTCTCCTTTCCAAAATATATTTTCCAGAGCACCTAATTATAATTTTTTGAAAATATTTGGCTGCTTATGTTTTCCCTTCTTATGGCCGTATAACCACAACAAATTAGAATATCGCTCTCTTCCGTGTATTTTTTTAGGCTATAGTGCCACTCACTTAGGATACTATTGCTTTGAACCGAAGTCGCAAAGACTATACCACGCTCGATATGTTAAATTTGACGAGGGCCAATTTCCCTTCTCTCACCCACTCCCTTCGGTCCCCTCATCCCTGTTATCCACTTCTCCCCCTCCCGTCCAATCAGTCCCTCATCCTCAACCGTGGGTTATATTGTCCCCTCCATCCCCTGCATCCCGTTCCACCTCTTCACACCCACGTCCGTCATCTACTTTATCCCAGGACACTCTCCCTTCACCTACTTCATCTCCTCCATCTATTCACTCCCATTTGGCTGCACCATACCTTTGAACTGCCAGCTTACGTGCCATCTATAATCGCACCACCCCTCTCTCTGCTGCCCTTCCTTCCCAGTCTGAGCGAATCACCTCTGCACCAGCCCGAAGTGTCCCCTTCCTCGCCACACTCTACCTTGGACCCAGTCCTCCCCGTTCCTCCAGGTACTGTTTCCCCCCTTCCCTTCTCCAGTTCATCCTCGCAAGCTCCCTCATCCCCACTTCTCCTACCACTCTCCCGGTCCGCAACACACATCCTGTGTCTCCCACTACACCGGTTCTCCTCACATCTCCACTGCCTACAACTCCACCGGATCCCGATCCCAACCTGGCTACTATCACTCTACCGGTTCCCGCTGTGACTCCTCCAACCCGAACCCATCCCATGGTTCTCCGCAATCACCACCAAGCCCATACTGCATCCCTATTCACCACCGAACTCACCTCCTTCCAATCAGCACACCACATCCCAGTCTGGCGACAAGCTATGTTAGATGAGCTCACTGCACTATATAAACATCAAACATGGACACTGGTCCCCAAATCCCCTCACATGAATGTGGTCGGTAACAAGTGGGTCTTTCGCATCAAGACACATGCTGATGGATCTATTTCCTGATACAAGGCCCGCCTTGTTGCCAAAGGCTTTCACCAGCAACCTGGGATTGACTACTTCGACACCTTCAGTCCGGTCATTAAACCGACGACCATACGTTTAATTTTATCCTTGGCGATAACAAGATAGTGGCCCATTCACCAACTTGATGTGCACAATGCCTTCCTACATGGTTTCTTGGCAGAACCCGTCTACATGCAACAGCTGCAAGGGTTTTTTGATTCCACACATCCGAATTACGTGTGCAAATTGTACCGGTCCCTATATGGTCTCAAACAGGCACCCAGGGCCTGGTTCTCTCGTCTCTCTGATTTTCTTCTAAATAATAATTTCACCCAGTCCCGCAATGACACTTCCTTGTTTATCTATAATGATTCTCATACCTTTCTATTTGTCCTTGTCTATGTTGACAACATTCTCATTACAGGTAATTCAGGAAACTCTCTTTCCAAACTGATTATTGATCTTGGTGCTGAATTCTCCCTCAAGGACTTAGGTTCCTTACACTATTTCCTGGGCGTTGAAGTTGAACGTACTCCTGTTGGTCTCCTCCTTTCTCAGACACAATATACCAAAAATATTCCGCAACGTGCTTTTATGTCCAACAGCAAACCCCAGTCTACGCCTACTTCTTCGGACAAGCTGTCTCCATCTTCCGGCATTCCATTTGACAATCCTACTCTCTATAGGCAAATTGTAGGCTCTCTTCAATACCTCAGTCTTACATGGCCTGACATCTCCTTCGCTGTTAATAAAGTCTGTCAGTTCATGCACCAACCAACGGACATTCATTGGGCTGCTGTCAAACGGATTCTGCGATATCTCCAAGGCACTATGTCTCATGGCTTATTCTTCTCGGCCAGTGCCTCTCACACTCTTCATGCCTTCACAGATGCCGACTGGGCAGGCGACATCAATGATCGAAAGTCTACTGCTGGAAATGCCCTTTTCCTTGACTGCAACTTGATCTCCTGGGCTTCACGTAAGCAACGCACTGTTGCACGCTCTTCAACAGAATCTGAGTACAAAGCTGTCGTCGATGCTGCTGCCGACTTAAAATGGTTCTCTTCGTTGCTCACCGAACTACGACTACCTCTCCATCATCCTCCTGTGTTGTGGTGTGACAATCTTGGCACGTCGTACCTTTCTTCAAATCCTGTCTTTCATGCTCGTACGAAACACATTGAGATAGACTACCACTTTATCCGCGAAACGGTTGCTGCCAAACAAATCTCTATTCAGTTTGTCTCCTCCAAAGATAATGTGGCTGATGCTCTAACCAAACCATTACCACCTATCTGCTTCTCGTATAACCGTTCCAAGCTCAAAGTGTTACCCCGGATACCCTTTGGCTTGCGGGGGAATATTAACACCACCTAACTATAAGCTATCCGTTAGGATATTAGCTTGCCTAAACAACAATTATCTCCTCACCATATTTAGTCCTGTCAATCACTTAATTATAGGGATCATGAATATCTCTTGATTTTAGCCAAAGTCTGTTACCACACATATATATACAGGACAACGTCCTTTGTAATACGATATACAAGAAATACAAGAACAATATTTGTTCTATTCCATGGCTGAAGAGCAATTAGATTATGAAGATGATGGATATGGAGGATCTCAAAAGATGCAATATAATGGAGGTGGGGAAATTTCTGCACTTGCAGAGGATGAAATCACAGGTGAAGAAGATGAGTATGATGATCTTTACAGCGATGTTAATGTCAAGATGAGTATTATGAGTATTGAATTTGGGGTATCGAGAATCCATTCCCACTGTCCACAAATTTGAGGTCGTCCCTGTTGATATGTCAAGTAAAGTTGCCAATGAGTCTGTACCATTGCTTATATGACAAGTTTGCTTATATACTTTCATTTATTTTTTAATTAAGTTTGTGCAACAACATAGATACTCTTTGGAAAAAAATTAATAGTAGTAAATATTATTCTTCACATGATAAGTTGGTCACAATTGACTAATTGAGGTCCTTAATGGCAATTACATTCCACAAAAACAAGAATCTGTATAACTTACAACATTCAAATGTTATAAAATTGCAGAAAAATGAAATATCAAACTGAGATATCTCTAATTTTTAAACAAAGGAATACTAATTGGAGATGAATATTGAATGCACTTAACATACAACAAATTTTTAACAAGTGGAGTGTAGATAGTGAAATATGAAGTGCATTTACTAGTCCCATAATGGGTTGTAGATCAATCAGTAAGCTGTGTGATGATAGTAAACAACTTCCTTTATCATAAACTTACAAGCATAATAGTTAAGCTAAGCCCATATAGCCAGAGAAGACATTGATCCAACTCCAAGGAATAAAGTGAAATAAGATACAATTTTGACTCTCACATTGCAACTCATTCTCTTACTCAAGAAATCGACGACGATTAGATCTACTAAAGTCATGTAAACTAAAATTCCAGCATTTATCGAATCGAAGATGACTCAACAACCCTCTTGGGCTGTTGGGGTTGTAAAATGATGAAATCCCGGTCCCGATGGCAATCCCTATGGGGGTTGTTATTGCAAAAAAGTAGGCCATCAGTGTTTTATGGAGTGTCCTAAATTGAGCCTGAGAAATGCAGTCTCCAAGCACAAACCCTTCAAAGAACTGGTGAAATGATAGTGCCCCAATCAAGGGTTTAATGGTACATGGGCTTTGTGAAACTCCTAGCGAAATCCCGATAATGATCGAGTGTGACACGATCCCAAGTTCTAAAACCTGTAAAAGACGATAGTAATATAAGCGCATTTTTTCAGTCAAAGAACCACATCTATGAGAAAGAATAACATTTTGAATACCTAATACCCGCAGAACATGCCACATAATTATGTCATGCCAGTAGATAGAAAATATAAATTACAGCATGAAGAATAACCAGACTGTGCAAATCAATTTTGAAATATCTCCAGCACGTGCCAGTTCTAAAACCTAGCATTACTAAATTTTCCATTTGACTTGCCACTAGCTAGCAACCGTTGAAGAATTCAATAGAAATCAAAAAATAAATAGAAGGTCTATTTTAATCAGCAAGCTCTTACAAATCCAGAACTTAGAAAAGAAGAATTTAGTGACTCCTAAAAATACATATTAATCCATTTTAACTAATAAGAAGCTATAAATACATTTTCAGCAAAATTACGAAAAAATCAAAGTCAAATTATTTTAATTTTTCTTAAATATTAATCCATTTTAACTCCCCCAGCCCAACTTTAATTTATGAATTTCTATGATTAGACCTTCTAATATCTTTCCAAGGAGGTGGACTCCTATCATACTCACTTTAGCCTGCTGAATCCTTCTTACCCTTCACCCATTCTGTTTCTTTTTACAGGTTGCATCAATAATCCTCTAAGTATACCAACACGAAAATGTACGAAAAAGATCCTAAATTCAGACATCATGCCTATGGATGTTCATTCTTCAACAACCAAACACAAAAATGAGAAATCTTAAATCCCTTTGTAAAGTGAAAATACCAAATCTTCATGTGAAAATGTTAAATCCCTTTCTAAAAAGAGATTCCATAGATATTCCAAAGAAAATCATTTACCAACTACCAAATTTCAAAGAATCTAAACCACATAGATATATAAACATCAGGAGAGAAAGGAGCAACCTTACAGTGGGACAAAGGCACTGCATCAATGGCAAACAACTCCCCATCTTGCAGGCATAACACCTAGTTACATTCTATTTTCCCTGATGTACGATTGATTTGGGAGAAGATGAATGAAGTTGATTCGATGGATGGGAAGAAGAAGGAAATTAAAGCAGCACCGACTGAAATTGAAGCAGCACTGACATGGCTAAACCTAGGGTTCTTCGTTTAGGGTTCTTCGCTTTCTGATTTGGAAGGATGAAGGGCTTCTCCGCGATTAGGGAGGGAGAGAAGCCTCTGATTTTGGAGGATGAAGCCTTCTTCACGATTAGGGACATGTGAGAGAGAAGCCGTGTTTTTTTTGTTTTAAAACAAGATAGCCAAAATGACGTCGTTTTTTGTTGACTGTGTAAAAAAAAAGTGCACGGCTGTGCATACCCATTTTCCCCATGTGTGTATATATATATATATATATATATATATATATATATATATATATATATATATATATAACAATCGACAATAATTGAATCCAATAACGTGAGATACTATGCAACAACCATCAGAGCAATAATTGAACAAAACCGAGTGACTTCTCACGTAAACATCAATAATCAATACCGTAAAGTGTCTACTATGCAACCACGCGTATTATCGTATTTTTTTACTATCGAGTAGTTCAACAAGATTATGACAGTAAAACTTCCGCCGTTATTTTCATAAAAATATTTTTGTCATTTTCTCAATCCGACAATAATTTCGTTGTGGGGTCCACAAATAATTGTGCCGTCGTACGAATATTCCCTGTTAAAACGAAAATTCCCCAACCAATTGAATATTATATAACTTGCATACTTTGTAAAATTTATAAATACTACCCACAACTATAACATTATATATAATATTAAAAAAAAATATTTCGAGAAAATTAAATCTTAATTCGTTAAATTTGGGATTTTACAATATATAACTCCCATCCCCCTCGATGTAGTCTCTATTAATCTTTTGATAAGTGGTTTGGTAAAAGGGTCGGCGAAATTCATTTATAACCTTACATACTAGAGATATCACACCATCATTAAGCATCTGCCAAATATTTTTATGCCTTAAGCGAATATGCCTATTCTTGTCATTATGAGTTTGATTTAAAACTCGACCTATTGCGGCTTGGCAATAACAACACATAGACACAGATGGAACTGGTCTCTTCCATAAAGGAATATCTGCTAATAGATTTCTCAACCAATCAGCCTCAGCACTTGAAAAATTCAAAGAAATAAGTTCAGATTCCATAGTGGAACGAGCAACATAGGTCTTGTGACGACCCGAGAATTTGGATAGTCTTGAATTTAGGTTTTTCGATGAGAATATCTAAGAAATAAAATTTTATTGATATTATTACGTGTTATGTGATTTAGGTCGATTAATGACCTGATTTACATGTTACGTGATTATGTATGAGTGTTAGGAGTTTTTGGGACAAAATAAATTCTGAGAAAAACGCAAAAACACTATTCAAAAAAAGTTAATAAACGTATTTTTTTTCGAGAATTTCGAATTTTGTCATATCGTTTATTTGAGAAGGCGAGATGAAATTTGTAATAAATTGAAAGTTTTTTCAGAAAAAAGTCGTAAAAATACTATTCATGCTAAAAATGCATTTTCATTTTTTTTGACTTTTCAAAGAACGACATAACTTTTATTCGTAAAATGAGGATCAATGGTGAAATTGAATTTTCAAAAATCGAAAGTCAGTTTTTCGGCTAACTGAGTGAGTTACGAGAACGTAATCGAAAAGGTTAAAAAATCTAACTAGAAAGAAATCAGGTAATTGACTTAGTTTGGGAATTAAACCCTAATCAATTGTATGAAAGGGCAAAATGGACTTTTGCTAACTAAATGAATTATGAAAGTTAATTAGAAAATAAAATAACTAATTAAATTTAGTTGAACTTTTTAATTTAGTTGAATTAACTAAGCCTAGGGTTTTAAAGGTTTGGTTAGGGTTGGAATGAGTTGGCTAAGAAATTAAGATAGCTTGGCTAATAAATTAAATGGCTTGGCAAGAGAATAAGATGGCTTGAAGACTTTGAGGCAATTCTTACAAAGCTTGGAGCCAAAGAATAAGCTAAACTTGGAGCCAAAGACTTGAGAGACCATGTGTCATTTTCTAGCAAATTAGCATGCGATTTAATAAGAACCTAAAGAGCATGAATAACAAGTGGAGGGACATGTGTCATGTGTTGGTGATTAAACACATGGGATAATTGAAAGCAAAAATAAGTTAGGAAAGGAAGGAGAGAGATTCATATATATAGAGCAAGAGGGGGGAATATGTGGCGACTCACATATTTCTCAAGTGCCATCCTTTTACTCCTTAATCCAACATGAGTTAGCTTAACCTAAGAGGATGGTTAGGTTAGTTGGTGGGAGATGAGATAAGTTGATTCTCTACACTTAGCTAATTCATTTCATTTAAAAGAGGGACGCAAAAGAAAACAATAGGAAAGAGAGAGAGAGAGAGAAAGAGACTTTGGATGGAAGGAGCAAGAAGAGAAGTGGAAGATAAAGATCTAGCAAGCCATAACCAAGATTAAGTAAGAACAAGAAGAAGAAAGAACAAGAACAAGAACAAGAAGGAAGAACCCTAAGAAGGTAAACCTAAAATCCTGGTTTCATCATTTTTTTAAAGCTTTGTAAATTAGATTTGATGGTGGTTGAAGGTGATATATATGAGTATGCTTGTAATCTACCCGGTAGATGCATGAAAATTGGAACAAGTAATGAAAAACACAAACCTATGCGTAAAGGATGGAAAATGGACAAATAGTGGACTGTTAAGGGCTGTTTTGGGGCAATTTCTTTGTGGTGTCCCAAACCTGAAAATTTAGTTTTGTAATTATGAGTTGTGCTCTTATGAGTTACGAAAATAACCTAATTGGAACGAAGCAAAAAGAGGCTAAAATGAATTTATGGTGAATGTTTAGGTAAAACATTTTGAAAACATAAATCTAGTGACCTGCTGGCCTTTTGAAAATTTTGGAGCTAGTTTATATTTCTAGAAAATTATATTTTCTGGGGGGTGTGTATTAAACTAAATAAGGAATCGATAGCCTCCGAAACGGAGTCATTCTGAGTTCAGACAAATGAGTTATGACATTCCAAAGTAAACGCAT
Source organism: Panax ginseng (assembly GCA_020205605.1). NCBI lineage: Eukaryota > Viridiplantae > Streptophyta > Magnoliopsida > Apiales > Araliaceae > Panax > Panax ginseng. The sequence continues at coordinate 135,495,274 of CM035133.1, read as the reverse complement.
CAAAACTGTCCAATCTGGAAAATCAAATTCGGACCTTCCTTTTGTATGAATTTTCTTTAATGATGTGTTTAGAATTTGAAAAGGGTTAAAGCATAAAAATTTTATCCCCGGACGTTAGCTTCACGTGGGCACAGGAATCGCTCAAAAATATTTTGAAACGAATTAGTTATGACTTTTCTAGCGAGAGAGGGTATAAAATTGGCCAGAATTTTGATTGAAGGAGGACCTTGAACCAGGCTTAGATGAGAGTATAGTACACTGTATAAGCTTTAATTTGACGTAAAAATGAACAAAAACGGATCAGTAATGAAGGTAATACGATAAAAACAAGAAAGTTTTCCGAGAAAACTTAAGAATTGGAAAAAACTGTTTTTCGAGAAAACAAAGACTAAAATTTGAACAAGCATAACTCCCAACTTATTTCGAATTTTTGAGTGTGGTCAAGTCCTGAATTTAGAGCTATGAGTCCCCTAAGAGCATTCTCAATAGTTTCCCCAATAAATTCTCCACCCCCAACTTTGAAGAATACATCAACAAATTATTATCTAACAGTTTCATTATCCTTATTTAACTCTCTATTTAAATCTCTATATAGGATTTTACTCCCCAGGATGAGGGAGTCAAAATATCATTCTCTATATATAAAAAATGACATTTCACACCCTCATTTAAGTGGACAACTCATCAATCGTACATATCTTGATATTATTGTCACACGACTTTTTTACTACTTCATTTTTAAATTATAAAATTAATATTGACTTATTTTTAAAAAACCTAATTTCAAACGTATTCAAATTTAAAATTGATATAAATTTATTTAATTTATGTCCATATAATTATAAATATTATAAAAGTACTATTAGTTATAAAATTTAATATTTTCAAAATTTAAATGAATCATATTAATTTTAAATATAAAATATCACAAATTATTTTTTTTTAAAGTTAATATTGATCTTATGTACATTTACTGACTACAATCTATTCAATAATCGCTCCATAATTTAATTAAAATTTAAAATAAAATAAAAGTTATTTTATAGTGAAATACAATTGATAAATTATACTCTTTTATGAATTATAAGATTATTATTAATTTTATAAGTCAATTGGATGCATTCTCAAACTTAATAATTTTGCTAAGAGTTGTAAAAATAATAAATTTTATAAGTAGTAGTATTTTTTTTTTCTAAATAAGTTACAATATGTATTGATTAAATTTATATTAATTTTAAATTTAAAAATATCACATACTTACTTCAAAAAAGATTAATAAAATAATAGCTATTTTATAATTAAAAACAAGAGATTGTAGTCTATTACATCTATCATAAGTTCTAACTCATGAAGCCAATGCAAAGGTCAAATAGTTACAATGGTCAAAACATGATTTGATTGTTTAAACTTTCAAATTTCATTATTTAAGAAATCAATATAAGAAACCTATTGGGTACATAGTGAAAAAATTGAATACCTATCCTGTAGAATAATCCAAGGACACTACAGAATATGGATAGAGATAAAGAAAATATTGTGAATGCTCTAAATCCTCCACTTTGAATTTTCGGAATATCCATTGTAGATTTTTCGAGGGGACAGATTTTGCCAAAACAGTCTAGACCTGAAAATTTAGAAAACCCTACTGCCCAATTTGTTCCGTGGGCTGTTTGGTCCACTTAGGAAATGAAATAAATTCTAGCCTTTTGGAGACGAAAACTATATGGGATCATGTAATTCCTGTCCAAAGATGAATGAATTCTGACATCGAATGAAGGAGTTATGGCCAAAACAAGAACTAAGGTTTTTTCGACGAAAATAGTTATAACTTGAGTTCTATAACTCCGATGGCCACAAAATTTTAACTAAAAATTCATATTAGTATGTTTCAAATTCTGCCAAGATTTGAAAATTTTTAGAGTTAAGCACGATATATCTAATTTTGCTAAGTTACGTACTAAAATTGGATTTTGAAAAATATTTAATAAAAAGGAAAAATTCTAGATTTTTTTTTTTGTGTATGGAATATATGTATATATGTGTGACCAGAAAAGGAAAAAGAAATAATAAAGTGGTGAAGAAGAGTTTCATAAAGAATATATGATTTTAAGAAAACACGAAAAAATGATTTTTGAGTTACCAGGAAACGTATTTAGTAGGTTACCGGTAGAGACGTGGTAAAATAGGACACATAAGATGCAGTAAGGATAAAATGGTCATTTTGACCATGAGATTATAAAGAATGAAACCTAAGTTGGTATTCGAGGATGTAGTACAATAAATGGAATATCAAAACAAGATTACGAATAGTTATCGAATGTAACTATATGTTGTTTGATAACTGATAAATTAATTCAGTAAATCATTATGAATGATGTAGATTATCATTTGAAGGAAGAAATTATGGATGTGAATAATGTCGATGATGAACTACGGATTGTGGCAAGTTTTTCAGAACTTGTGTTTATGTGTTATGTCCATATTTTATGCGATGTAGAATTCATGTGAAATTGTTTTAATGTGCACTTCTTGCAACTACTTATTAAATGTTGTTAATACTTAATTGATGATTTAAGATGAAATGTTCAATGTGAACTTTATGGATTAATGTTATAGAACTTAAATGCAAAGTATGATAAGTATGAGACATGAATATGTGTCATGTATGAGAAACATGAAGCATGTAGAAATACAACTTATGAGGAGGATGAGGAATGTTTAAAATGAAAATTATGTACTATGTGATAACTATTAAACTGTCTGGGCAACGTATTTGCTCACACTTGCTATTCGATAAAGTCAGAAGATGAAAGATTAATGATCGAAGATGCATTGTATTAATTGTAATACTTTTAAATGATGTAATATTCATTTATATTATGTAATGATGTATAAGTAAAGATCTTAGAATCTGGGATTAGATGAACGATATTGTAATAATATAGGGGTTATATTTATGATGTTAAGGTATGGATTGGATGATTAGCACCCTAAAGCACTGGACCCGGGCTTGAAGGCACACTCGGGGTTTGGGGGCTTTATAGGTCTGCTTGGTTGATTTCCAAATGTACTCATGAATTTAATCTCATCTGAATCAGAGATCCATTAGCATGAGTGTACCCTTCAAGTACAGATGGATAACCTGTAAAAAAGATACCATAATCCATTGTCCCTTTTAAATACATAAACACTCTAGAAATTACTATCCAATGCTCATCATTAGGATTATATGTATATCTACTCAATCGATTTACAGCATATGCAATATCAGGTCTCGTGCAATTTGAAAGAAATCCAAGACTTCCAATAATTTGTGCATACTCATTTTGTGACACACTTTCTCCTTTATTCTTCTTTAAAGAAATGTTGTGATCATAAGGTGCAACTTTGGAGTTAAATTGTCAAAAGTTATTAAGCAATTTTTCAGTGTAATGTTCTCGTGACATAAAAATTGCACTAGCATTTTTGATCAATTTTATTTCAAGAATAACATCAGCTTCACCCAAATCTTTCATATCAAAATGCGAAGAAAGAAAAGATTTAATTAGTAACATTAACATGTTAATCAGTACTAAAGATAAGCATGTCATTCACATAAAGATATATAAAGACCTCCACATTTTTATCAAACTTAGAATATATGCACTTTTCTGCATCATTAATATAACAAATCAATTTTTATCATAAAAGAGTCAAATTTATCATGCCATTATTTAGAAGCCTGCTTAAGTCCATATAATGATTTTACCAATTTATAAACTTTATTTTCCTTACCATGAGCCACAAACTTTATTGCTCCATGTAAATTTCTTCATTTAAATCTCCATTTAAAAGGGCTATTTTTACATCAATTTGATGAATAACCAAATTATAAATAGAAGCCAAAACAATTAAAACTCTAATAGAAGAAACTCTAGCTACTAGAAAATAAGTATCAAAATAATCAAGGTCTTTCTTTTGGATATAACCTTTGGCAACAGACCTAGCTTTAAATTTATAAACAGAGCCACCAGGTTTTAACTTTCTTTTAAAAATTCATTTACACCCAATGGGTTTAGCACCATGAGGCAAATCAACTAACTCCCAAGTATGATTACTCATTATAGATTCTATTTCATTATTAATTGCCTCTCTCCAGAATGGAGCATCGGGTGAAGTTACAGCCTCAGAAAAAGTAATAGGATCATTATCTATTAAAAAAGTGTAAAAGTCATCACCAAAATTTGTTTCTTTCCTTACTCTTTTCCTCTTTCTAAGTTCAACAAGCAAGTCTTGTAATTTTTTAGATTTGTCTTCACGCAACTCAAGTCTATAATGAGTAGTATTTTTTAATATAGGAAAATTATTTTCAAAAAACTCTGCATTTTTAGTTTCAAGCACATTATTAATATTTGACATGTCACTTTTAATAACAAGAAATCTATATGCAGCACTATTTTTAGCATAACCAATGAACATGCAATTAGAAGTTTTAAACCCAATTTTTCTCTTTTTAGGATCCGGAAGTAAGACTTTAGCTAAACACCCCCACACTTTGAGATATTTTAAATTAGGTACATGATTTTCCCACAATTCAAACGGAGTCTTACCACTCCTTTTAGAAATTATTCTATTTTGAATGTGACAAGCAGATAAAATAACTTCTCCCCACAAGTTAGGAGGTGCTCCAGAACTAATCAACAAAGCATTCATCATTTCTTTTAAAGTCCGATTTTTTCTTTCAGCAACACCATTAGATTCTGGTGAATAAGGAGGTGTAGTTTCATGCACAATACCACGTTCTTCAAAAAAACATTTAAACGTTCATATTCACCACCTCTATCCGATCTAAGTATTTTAATTTTTCTATCCAATTTGTTTTCAACTTCAGCTTTATATATATTTAATAAACATATTAAATGCTTTATTTTTATGTCTAAGTAAATAAACCTTATTATACCTTGAAAAAATGTGAGACCCCAGATTTTATGAATAAATATTTAAATTTTTCGAAATATTTTTTTGAATATTATGGTGTGGATTTGATATAATGTTATAGTTGTGGGTAATATTTACAAATTTTGCAAAGTAAGCAAGTGGTTATATAATATTCGATTGGTGGGGAATATTCATTTTAACGGGGAATATTAAATGCGATGGCACAATCATTGGTGGACCCTATGAACGGAAGTATTATTCGTAGTAAGAAAACAGCGAAATTATCTTTTATTAAAAATAATCGGCGAAAGTGTTACCGTTAAAACTGTTGAACTACCCTTAATAAAAGTACGATGTCTGGCGTGGTTTCATAGTAGCACACGGTATTGGTTATTGATGCTTACGTGAGAAGTCACTCGGTTGTACTCAATTATTGCTACGATAATTCTTTGCATCATATCTCTCATATTATTGATTCGATTATTGTCACAGTATTATCTGCATAATATGATATATTATTAAATCAATAATTGAGACGACAAAGTTATTCATATTATTAAATTGCAATATTCAAAATGTCTAGAATTTCTGTCAAGGAGAGGTTTGGTCATCTAATTGCGCGCCAATAAGGAGAAATCCTTATCGGAAAGCCCCCTCTTTCTTGGGAACGACCTGGTTGTTAAATATTGTGAGTTATAATATTAATGATGAATAAGTTCGTGTTGATTAAAGATGAAATTGATAGTTCTATTGTGTTGGAATTATTAGTGTTAGTGGAAATCGACATTTATTTCGATATTAATTAATGTCTGGAAGTTATACTGACCAGTCGGGTAATTAATCGGATAAATGAGCAATTAATTGCTATTAATTCACATGATTATAACCATTTGTTCACATGTGTGTACTATTGATTCACATTCTTGTACTATTAGGGGCGTTGGTGTAAGATTGATAATACTTATATGACTAAGTTAAAAATGGAGGTATAGATGGAGGTACTATACTATAATTCGTATTTTCACATGATTATAACTATTGATTCACATGATTGAACTATTGATTCACATTATTTACTATTAGGGGAGGTGGTGCAAGTTTGATAATACTTACAGGACTAAATTAAAAATGAAGAAAAAGAGGAAAATATTATACTGTAATATTTTGAGCCCCAAAACGTGCAATTATCGAAACTATATTTTCCTATAAATAGAAGCTCATTCTTCCTTCATTTCTCACCAATTCACTAAAGCTTTAGAGCAATTATTATAGAGAGAAATTATAGAGAGAAAGAAGAAGAGAAGTCTGCTACCTCACTATTCCAATATCCAGTTTCTTCTAAGGTAAGGTATTATTCTTTCGTATTCATGAAGAGAGTTATTTTCTTTCAATACTCGTAAAAGTTGTTATTCCATTCTTTATTATTTTGTTGGAATAACCTATTTATACGAAGTACCGCATACATGGTGAAATTCTTCTGTTATTCCATTCTTTATTATTCTATTGGAATAACATGTCTGTGCGGTCTATCGCATGCCTGGTGAATTCTGTTGTTATTCCATTCTTTATTATTCTGTTGGAACATCATGTCTATGTGGATTACGTATGACCTGGTTCCATTCTTTATTATTCTGTTGGAACATCACATGCATCACAGATTACACGCATGACTTGGTTCCATTCTTTATTATTCTGTTGGAACATCTTATGCATGCGGATTACGCATGACACAGTTCCATTCTTTATTATTTTGTTGGAATATCACATGCATGCGGATTACGCATGACACGGTTCCATTCTTTATTATTTTGTTGGAATATCCTGTCTGTGCGGATTACGCATGACCTGGTTCCATTCTTTATTATTTTGTTGAGACTAACTCACATGCATGCGGTTTATCGCATGCACGGTGAATTCTTCATTATTCCATTCTTTAATATTACATTAGAATAACTTTTGTCTATGTGGATTACCGCATGCATGGTGAATGATCCTTCGTATTCATTCTTTATTAAATTGTGGAAATGATCTGTATACGTGGATTACCGCATGACGGGCGAAAATCCATTTGCAGTTTCATATATTCTATTATACTCAGTTGGTTAAAGTTTTGACTTCTATACTCCATGAAATTAGTAGAATATCCTGGATATTTGCGCTTCATCCAGTATCTTTTCATGGAAATATTCTTCTGAGCATTCTTGAATTTTACTCCACAAAGAAGTATCATGTTGACAATTTGGACGTTATTGATTTCAAGATAAATTAACTTATAAATCTTTGAAATTTATTCTTGAACTTGTTTTATTGAATTATTATGTCATTGTCATCATCTTCATGCTTATATTGTGATGAAAGTCATCTTTGGCTTACGTGCATAGATGGACTCTGTATGATTATGACCAGGGATCATTCGGTATAATCATGACCTGTAATGTTATAAATGATGTGGTAAAAGTCCTCAGTGGCCTGTAGTGCATTGATGGACAGTTTTTGGTATGATTATGACCAGAGATTATTTGGTATAGTCATGACCATTAATTATTTAATGAATATCCTTGGCCCGTAGTATAGAGATGATTCGATGATGTGGTTTATTTATTAAGCTGAGTCTCAGCGATAAAAAAATTGATGAAAACATTTTAAATCATAGAAGATAGTAGTTATTATGCTCTACTTGATTCTTCTAATGGATTGCTTATTTCGCTGTAGTTAAACTTGATGTCTATTGTATTTTATCAGTTTAACATTGTTGAAGGCTAATGATAATTTATCCTGCATTATCTTAGTCATAATATTTCTTACTGGGCTAGTTGAGCTCACCCTTTTGCTTTCATTGTTCTCTTCAGGAAATGAGAACGTAGCCGGGACTAGTCGGGAAATAGAGTGATGGTCCTAGATGGTGTTATAGTAGTCCTCACTATTCTATAAAATAGTGTGACAATAAATATAATGAGGACTCTATTTGAGAGTGGATATTATCTAGAAGGCAATATTCCTGTTTAAACTCTCAGCTATGTTTTGTCGTATATTACACGACGTTTGTATAATTAAGTTTGTATTTATATTCTGTATCATGTATTTGGCGACTCAAGATGGGTGATATATACCTGTTTTGGGGGCGTCACAAAAATCATCAATAAAAGTTACATAATATTTTTTACCACCTCTTGTCATAATTGATTTCAAGTCTCCCAAGTCTGAATGAATAAGACTAAGTAATTCTGATTCTATTTCTAAATCAAGTTTGCATGGTTTCTTGGTTATTTTAGCTTCAACACAAGTGTGACATTTATGATGTTTGGAAATTGAAATATTTTTAAGAATGCCTATTTCTTTCATTTGTTTAATATATGAGTAATTAACATGACATAGTCTAGCATGCCACAATGAATGACACTTAAGCAAATAAGTAGAAGAATTATCATTTTTCATTCAAGACATTAAGTACAAATAACCCAGTACCCTTTCCCCCACAAATACCCCATTTTTAGTCATTATAATTTTGTCTGACTCAAAAATAATTTTTATTCCCATTTTTCTTAGAAAATACACAGACACAAGGTTTCGACGAATATTTGGCACATGAAGCACATATGTCAATATGAGGATTCTCCCGGAGGTAATCCTAATAAGGACTTTCCCTTTTCCCAAAATAGATACAGGAGTAGTCTCCCATGTAAACTTGATCCTCTCCTTATATAGGAGGAAAGTGCATTTTTAATGCCACAAATGTACTTAGTTGCACCAGAGTCTACCACATAGTTATTATCATGTGCCATTATGTTAACCTCAACCAAATTTTCTTTTGGTGGGGCAGGTTTGTTGTTCCTCTTCATGTGTCTACATTGCATAACATGATGACCAAGGTCAAATCAAACAAGACAATTACCTTCTTTTGGTTTTTCTAGTTTTGGTTTTGTAAGAACAAAATCATCTTTTGCAATATCCAAGACTAATAAAATTTTAGTTTCCATCTTTTAAAATTAGAAACTGAAAGAGCCTCAATTTTTGTGATATCGGGAATGAAATTAGTAGCGGTTAACATAACAGAATCCAAATTATCCTTAAGATTGTAGTAAAATAATTGAAAAACTACTATAAAAATTAAAAGAGAGTTAAGAAGATATCACCAAGATTGAATTAAGGTGTGTGTATAACACTGTCCTTAAGGATAATTTTTGCCCCTCCGATATTGTATATCACTGGTGCAAAAGGTCACACCAGATACCCTCTAGGTTTCAACAATTTTGTTTTCTCTAATGTGCACTTAAATAGAGAAGGTACGGTGATATAAATAACCCATTGCTTTTTCTTGAGTTTTAGAAAAGATAATTTAAGAAAAAATATTGTAATACAATATTTTATATGAAGTGGAAGATATGCATGCTAATTAACTCTCTTCCTAAGAGTATAAGCCTATATATATATATAAAACGTACTATCTTGACTTTGAAATTCCTTTCAATTTTTATAAACAAAAAAAAAGCTAACACAGGGATGGCGAACTTCTTTGGATTCGGCTTCGGGAATCTCTTCTTCGAAGTTGTCTCTTTAGGAGTTCTAGATCGGATTCTTGATGGACTTCAGGTTCGACTTCGGATTCCTTTGGGTCAGTGTTTAGGAGTTCGGGATTGGATTGGATTTGGTTATTATTATTATTGTTATTATTATTATTATTATTATTATTATTATTATTATTATTATTATTATTATTATTAATTATTAGGAAGTGAATGCTTTTATGGTTGTAGTTTTTTTTATTAAGAAGTAAATCTTTTATATTATTACGTAATAGGAAATTGTTACTTATTAGGATTTTGTTTCCATATTTTTAAGAATTCTGTAATGACTTGGAAAGGAAGTTTGTTAGCTATAAAACCCAGCTTGTGGGTTGAGTTGAGAACACCTTTAATTTTGATAAAACATAATTTACACATTAGAGAGATTTCTATATGTTTAGGGTAATTCTTTTGCTTATTTTTCCTATAAATTTATTGTTATCCTAGCCCGTAGGATAATCACTATTCTGCCCGGCATCAATTGGTATCAAAGCATCAACATCTTCCTATGAATAGATTTTATCAATTTCAATGGCTGGTGGTCGTGGTCATGGTCGTTGAGGCAAGTTCCGATTGAGGAAGTCCCTCACCGTGATTGTAATATTCATGACGTGATGATTGAGGGTTTACAGAGATAAGTTGCAGAGTTAACTTGGCATCTAACGGCGCAAAATCAGGGTCAACGTGGACATGTTCTAAATAATGAAGTCCTGCACCTTGATCACTATTGTGGACATGTTTTGGATGAGGAACTTCCTGCCTTAATTATGATGAGGAGGGTTATTACTCTTATGGAAAGATTTCGGCTTAGGAAATCCAGAAGTATTTCTCTCACCTTAATCGTGATGAGGAATTTTATGATTCTGAATTAAATTTTGATAACCCTTACCACCATTGAGAGCAGTTATGGGAACAATGTGTTTGAATAGATCATCGTCGGGATTTGGGCTTTAAGGTGGATCTATTTGAAACTGAAGAACAGTTGGAAGAATGGTTAGTTGAGCTAGGAAGATATAGACGGCGAAGTGGAGGAGTTTGGAGATCCTGTATGTGATGAATATAAAGATGAAGAAGTATTTCATGGAGAACCTATATATGATGAAGACGTAGATGAATATGCATGTGTTATATGGAGATGGCCATGAGACTTTGTTCGTTCGCAAGAATCTACTGGCCCTTAAGGTTGAATCCGAAGATGAATGGTTGAGAACCAATAATCTTTCATACAAATTGTATAGTAGCAGATATTGTCTGCAAGTTAATCATTGACAATAGCAGTTGTGAGAAAAACTCAACAAATGAAAGCGCCGATGTAGCGTCCCCAAATCCGAGTCCCTTGAACCTCGGATCTGGTGCGTCACGGTACAACATCTTCTTACACATTCTATAAACTAACGTGGAACATACTTTGTTTATTTCACATGATTCTACAACATTTATCTTAATACATACCTTTAATATCTCACAAGGTTGTACATCACAATTTACGTAAGTTATCATAATAGATAAATGTCCATATAAAAATAATCTTCATCTTTGTCTTTGTCCTTCTTTGAACATTCGGGTTAAACTGAAATATTACTATGATATAGCAAGGGTGAACAACTACTTTACTCAACAAGTTTAAATACAAAAGGATATATCATGATTGAAAAGGAATAAGCTTTCAAGTTTTCAAAAATGTATAATAATTGTGAAAGAACATGAATCAAATTTCAATAATTGAATAACTAAATCAATAATGTTGAGTGATCAACAATGACAATGAACAAATTTAATTGAACCTTATGATAATCAAGGTGATCAGCCTTTCATACCTGATGAACATATACAACATGCACTAAGTGCGAATCAATAATCATAGATGTGGTATAATTGTCAATAATTAATCCATTAGCATGCTTAAAACATAATAACTCGAGTTTGAGTTAGGAAACTTGCCTTGACTGTTAATTATCGCTAAGCAGTCTAATTTAATATTTGATGAAAGATCTATCATTTATAAGATTTATCTTTCAATCAGTATAACATATCATACCTCATAATACTATTACCTCATTAATAATTTAGCTAACATTTAGCCACATAATCAATAATTCATTATCTCATTATCATTACTATCACTCAATCATCATCTTAAAACTTCTGTCTAATATTATTAATCACTTAATAATATTTCATTCACTTCCGAATAATCACCTCATAATATCTTAATCGTTTACAAATATTATTAACCTTTTAATAATATTTTAATCACTTACCCACATCTTAATCTTAAAAATATTATTAATCCTTTAATGTATTTTAATCACTTACTAATATTATTAATCATTTAATAATATTTAATTAATTAACAAAGTCTTAATCATTGTCTAATATTATTAATCATTTAATAATATTTTAATTCACTTCTCAATATCATTTAATAGTATCTTCATTACTTACAAATATTATTAACCTCAGTAATAATATTTGATTCATAATATTCTTAATTATTTACAAATATTATTAACCATTTATTAATAATATTTTAATAATTTTCTAATATTATTAATTATTTAATAATATTTTAAGCATTAAATAAATGTTATTAATTATTTAATAATATTTTAATCACATTCTAATATTATTAATCATTTAATAATATTTTAATCTAATATTATTAATTATTTAATAATATTTTAATTATTTAATAAACTCATAAACAATTTAATTTAATTGTTTACTTTTACTATTTCATTTATTTAATAAACCTAAAATGTTATAAATATAATTTTTTATCAAAAATGACCAAAATACCCTCCACAAACCTGATTATATCATATTAAGGAGTCATAAAAATCACATTTTCATAATTTCCAACATCATTTAATTTAATCTATATCCATTTATCCATAACTCAAACATTTACATGAAAAATACCAAAACATGTCTGAATTTTTTTATTTTCTAGGAAATATCAGTATATGATTCCCTTATGAACATATATGTTTTCTGGAATTTTCCAATTTCTTTTACTATTTTTAAATGGTCCAAAATAGTCAGATCTTGCAACATTTTTCATAAATCAAAATTTTGTCCAAAAATTCTGAAATTTATACGGTAGACTCATCTCATTAAACACCGATCCCTATAAAAATGTCACATTGTTTTGGGTTGTACATTTCAAGTTATAATAGTTTACTTTTAAAATAACACTTTCTTGTAAAAGCTAGATCTCAACTTCTTGACAACCAAAAATTCCCATCTTTGGACAGGACTTAGTTAAATTGTTATACTATCTTACTACAAAAGGCTAGAATTTTTAGAGCCTCCTAAGTGGCTGAAACAACCTTTTCAAAAACATGGCTAGGAAACTTTTCTATTTTCCATATTTTTGTTGCTGTTTGGACAGTTTGGGGAAAACGCATGCCACGGCTTGCTCGTTTAATATTTTCAAGTGCTACCACTTGGGTTTAACAGATAACTCATGTATCTAACATACTGTAATGCTCCCAAATCCGGTTCCCTTGAACCTCTGACCCGGTGCATTACTATACAACCTTCATATGAATATTTATAATCTTTATTCATAAAATAATGAATACAATCTCACTTTGATGCCAATTAGTACAGTAATTCCTTCTATTTATAGAATCCGCAACCTTTACAACCTGATGTTACACTTTTAAAACATATTGATTTAAATTATATATTTTAATTTATAAATAATCTTTTTCACTTGGATATATTGATTGTAACTATCCATGAACTCACAACTAGACTTAACTATACTTCTATACAATGTTCTTTGACTATGCAATTACAAAATGTCATTTGAACTCTATCTAGCATAGCTAGAGCTATATGAACAACTTCAATAAGTACTTCTTCCTCTTTCCTTTGTCTATCCCGAATCCTTCGATCCACTTTGGTTTAGCTGAAAACAATTATTTATAGCAAGGGTGAGCAATTACGTTGCCCAACAAGTTTAACAGTTATCACATAACACATAGTTCGCATTTTAAACACAACTTAAATTATTCATACTTCTTAGTTTATACATAAATTCATATTTTTCATATATTGCATTTATTCAGACATCATAATGCTCATACTCAACAATTATACCTGCATCATGCTTATCATATACCTCATATCATGAATATAGTAAATTTCCATAACTCAATTCACATCAATCATTAACTTGATTTAATAGATTTATATCACAGTATAGCACATTTCAATTTATTCAGAAGGAGTACATATAATACAGGCAGTATGTACACATTACAATTAACAAGTTCATATATAAAAACAAGTTCTGAAAAACTTGCCTGTACCGGCGTTTTACCATTACGCTAACCTTTCGTTCCTCTGCATGACATATACAGTATGTGAGATTGATAATAAACACAATCAATACTTGATCTCATGGTTAACCTTACTTTAATAACCAACTTTAACTTATATTGTCCTTGTACCACCTTTATATTCAACTTTGTTATTTATATAAGTCAGCTTAATTTCCCTTTTCATCGCTACATGCGTTAGCTTATCGCACTTGTAGTTTACTGTGTGTGTATCACACCACTACAACATACCATATTTGGCAAAACATTACTCATCTAAGTTCCTTAGACTTAGATTAGGCATATAGCCTTCGTTCATCACTTTGTGATCATACACACATGGTATATATTGCATTGTTATTTCTTATGCATTCTCAAATATACTCATTTTGGTCCAATCATAACATGATACAAATCATTGGTCATTATACACTTCAAATATCATCTTACGTTATGTTGTGACATTTCTAGGAATCAAATCCCATCATTCCATGATAGTTCAAAAATAGAAAATATGATTTTCAAGGGTACTTTGGGGATTTTTATGAATCTTTGTAATGAGCTTTTGACTTCAATGTTTGACCAAGATTTTAGACCATACATAATACTATTTAATTCTATAGTGAGTCAACTAAAACACCCTCTTAAGGCTTCTTAAGATAGTGCCTCAAAATGAGCATTTTACATTTCCACTCTACTACCAACTGAAGCAGAAATAAATTTTTAGGCCACTTTGATGATACTTTTGGACTTTATGAGTTAGCCCATTTGATCTTTTGTTTGTGCAAGCATTTAGATCATATATCATAGTATTTTTCCATGAGTTTAGTTTCTTAAATTTAGTTATGCTAGTTAACTAAAACTGGGCATAAACTAGGGTGTTTACCCATTTTCACTTTACTATCTGCACTCTACTATTTTCACTATACTATTTTCACTCTGCGATTTTTAGAGTCACTCTACTATTTTCACTCTACAATTTTCAGAGCCACTCTACTATTTTCACTCTACGATTTTCAGAGTCACTCTACTATTTTCACTGTACGATTTTCAAAGCCACTCTACTACCCAACTGTTGCAGAATTGAGTTTATTGCCTACTTTGATGATTTGTTTGAATTTCTTAGTTAAGCTTTTGGCTCTATCATCTGGCCCTACTTCTAGACCACATGCCAAGGTATTTTAATAAGGGTTTAGGTTCCTCATTCATATTAGTTAGGCCTACTTTAACTGAGGCTCAAACTAGACAGTTTAACACATTTTCCCCAAAACTGATTTCGACACTTCTTAAATTTCTTTCAGTTTTGACTACTTGGACAGTCTAGGCATGTGTATTTTAGTTTCCTAAGGTTACTTTTATCATCATCTCACTTTGTTTAATCATCTAACCAATTATGGCCTATCAAAGCTTACTTTAGGCTTGAAAAATAGACCCTAACTTGGTTTTCTTACTAGCTTTGGTCATAACAATGATTAGAAATCATAACAAGCATTCAGTAGCAACTTTATATGAGTTCATTACAGTCTTACAAATTCAGGTACTAAAATTTACCCCAAAATAGATCACTTTTGGCCTAAAACATGATTTTTAACAAGTCCAATATTGAAAACAGTTTATTCTTGGTTTCTTGAACTTGTGTAGCTTACTTATTCCATATTATAGCTATTGAAACTTGCCTACAAGGTTCAGGTGTGGCCTCTCTTCGTTTAAGTGTTAGATGACACCTTAAAGCTTATTTTTCATGGCTCTTAAACATGAAAACTGGGTAGTACTCAATATGGACCTCAACTAAGTTAAGGAGACCCTTTTAAATGTTATTTATGGACATATTATGATCCCTTTACTGACTTAAAAGTTTATATACTGACCTTGACCAAAAAAGTCCTCTAATCTAGAGTTTAAGCACAATTTTGGCTATTACTCACAAACAGTCCCCAAGCTATGATTCAAGGGTTATTTAAGCATTCATATAACTTCAAATTATCCTTAAAACTCATCATCACATACTCTAATCAGCTTGAAACTTTTCTCATGTATTAATACCAAAATAACTCATTTCTAGGCACTATTAGCATGAGTTAGTACTAAACCACCATAACAACCTTCAAACTTTCAAGTACAAGTTTTATCACCACAAGTACTTTTTGTATGCTATATGTTCAAGGTTTAATACATCTAAATGCAAGGATTCTATCTTTTGTTCAAAACAGTCCCTAATAGGCTTTTAATTCTTCTTTCATTGGTCCGGGAACATCAATTTACAGTGTTCTAATTTGAGACTCAAAATTGGGGGTGTTTCATTCGCATGATTAAGTTGAGATCTAAGATCGTGGAGTTTCACTCTACGATCGTGGAGTAAGATACTCTACTATCTAAAATAAAATTATCATAACATGTAAGTTATATCACAACATGTTATTTTTAAGCATATAAGCATGTTTGAGGCATTCATCTCAGTATATGAGCCTGTAAACATGATTTGGACTCTAATTCATAGCTAGCATGCTTTTATTTACATGTAACCACAAATTTTTTGTCCATTTTCCCCAGCCTTTTGGCTTTTGATTTATTAAGGGTTTCCATATAATGCCTCAACAACCACATAAAGCTCTAATATTATCATAACAACCACCATATATAGTCTTATTTAATACTATAGTCACTATCAACCCATTCTACTATCAAATATGAAATAGAAAAGAAATGGAAATAGTCTAAGCTTGCTTACCTTGCTAACTTCTAGAGATTGAAGTAACTTTGCTGCTCAATCCTTCCTTCCTTTCAAGTCGTAGCTTTGCTACTGATCTCTCAATCTAATGGACTGCTATTGATATTACTTTTGGAACTCAGATAAGTATAGAAGTTATTTGTTTTCAGGTGCAGTGTATGGTCATATATGGCTGAGCTTTCTCTCTCTTAATCAGCTTACTTGGCATATTGCTACTCTCCATCATTATCTCTACCTGGCAGCTCTCTTTAGCCCCTACCCAGCCTCTATATTGGCCTTTATCATTACCACTACATAGCCCCTAAAAGGTTTAGCAGCATCCTACTACTCTGCAGTCTACTTGGCCCCTATTCAGTCCTCTAGTAGCTACTTGGCTCATACAATGAACTTGGCTCCTACAACCACTCTACACCTTATTGCTACTAACTAAATTGCTAACTAACTGTTAGCTTACTATCTGACCCACAACCATCTCACTGCTCTTTTAATTTGAACTAACAGTTCCTTTTTTCTCCAATGTGGCTGCCGAATTGGGTCTAATGCAAGGCTGGGCATAACTTTACTTTCGGCTCAATGCACTTATATCATATTATTAAAATAAAGAAGGCTTGAATGCCTACATGGAAAAATTAATTTGGCCCAATTTATATAACTTGGACTTTTATTACCCCTCTTTACGTAATGCAATATATGGTCCATAACACTAATTATTTGCAAGCACACCTAGCAAATTTGACATGGTCCAATATTTAATATGGACTTATATTACATATTAATATACATGGATTTTTTTATCCACCACAATTCTTTAAGCTAAAAAAATAGCTAGCACATACATCATTAAAAATGATGGCTTTATGTAATTTAAATACTTCATGGTAGTACCCACCATTTTCCTTATTTGTCACTAAACAATACTTTTGAACGAAATTAATTATATTATAATATAATTATTTCATTGATCTCATATGTGGATTTATGTCAAGAATATTTCTTAATTATGTCATATTGGTTTCCCTTTTTATTTTGAATAATCAAGGTATACATTTAATAAAATTTAATCAACTCCACATATTACTTTCTTTTCATTATGAGTAAGTAATATTTATATCGTCTCGTACATTCTTAGTTAGAGCCTTTTATATTAAAAGTCTCTCTTCCCAATAATTTTATACCCTATGGGCACAAAAAAAAAATAATCCACTCTTTTTCCACATTTCCTTTATTAATAATTAGGTTAAATCTCTAACCTTTATTTAATCAATTAATATTTCTCTTAAAAGAAATATTACTAATATTCGGGATATCACATTATGACGGATCATAAAAACAAGTTGTAGATTTCAAATGGTAAAGCCTTAAAGAGGACTGATTTTTAGGGTTTTTAAGGTCAAAAATCAGTTTTTGTGCATATTTGGTTTTCAAACTTTTCAACACATGAAATGGTTAGATCTAAGCATGAAACACCACAAAACATATAAATCTAGTACTCTAGGGTTCAAGATCATAAATTTCATGGTTCAAAACAACAAAAAATTAAATACATAAACTAGTTAGGATTTTATACCTTTTGTGTTTTGTACTCTTGATTTCCTCTTCTCTTTTCTTTTTTCTTCCATGGCTACCTCTCGCTTTCTTTGCTCCATCATGGTTGACCTCATCTCTCTCCTTTCCTTTTCTTGTCGGGAGGTTGAGAGAAACTGAGAGAATGCTTTTATTTTCTTCTTTTCTCTTTTCATTTGGTTAAAATCATTTAGGAGCTAGAGAGAAAGAGTAGATAAGATAAGGGGGGGTTAGGTGACACCCATGTGCTAGAAATCCAGCTGATATCTATCTTGTGGGACCCACTTTTAATTTCTCGTTTTGCATATTTAATACCGTCTTTGACTTTTGGATCCCAAAAAACAAATTTTCAAGTTTATAGTCGATTCCTACTAAATTCGATGCTCCCAACGTTATGGGAACATCTTTTTCTTCAAATTCATCTCCGAATTTCAAGTTTTTCTCCAAAAAAGTCAACTGTTGACTTTGACCAAAAAGGTAACTCGGATACATTTTGTGTTTAGAGTCTATTCTTACTAATTTCGACTTTCCGAACTCAAATATCTTGTTTGCGTCTTCAAATTCCACTCCCAACTCTGATTTTGACTTTTTCTCCATTTTGCTTGTAAACTTGGTTAAAGTTGGTGGCCAACTGAAAAGATGACACACAAGGGTAGTTGGTGAACAACTAAAGTAAAAAAAATTTAACCCACATGTGCTTATATAAAGTTACTTTCAATTTCTTATAAGTTGGTCACCCAACTTAATTATTCTCTAGTCTTTCCCCTCGTCTTCAAAAGATTGCAAATCACCCCCAAAAATATTCTTAGCATATTCTCAAAATATTCTTTATTCCTTAAGATATTTTCTTAAGTTTCAAATATTAGGTTTCACCCCTAAGGTTTTTCAACTTTGTAGGAATTTAAGACTGAGGGCAAAATTGTTTTTAACCATTACTAGGGAAGGGCAAGATGGTCTTTAAGTCATCCCAAGGAAATTTCCTAGAAATTTTCTCCAGGACGCAATTGTTATTACCAAATTTCTCTTGGGGCAAAATAGTCACTTCCCATTACTAGGAAACTTCCTAGCAATTTCCTTCCTAGGGCACAAAAGTTATTAACAATTTTTTTGGGAAATAAAGTCATTTCCCATAATTTCCTACATTTAACTCAAGTATGGTTAGTTCCTAATTATAGTTATTCTACTAACACATGTCTCATTATTAGTTGAACCAAGACTTGGACTTCCACTTAGTTGTTTGGGCTCTCTAATTAAAATAATTGGGCTAACTGAATTTGCATGATCCACTACCTTAATTGTATCTTACCCTAATTATTTAATTAGGGTTTCCATTCTACTCCTTTGGAATTTAAATAATTACTCATGCACATAAAATTTTATAACCCAATTAGACTTGTTTTTTTATTTCTCTTTATATAATAAATAAATATATACACATATTTATTATATATATTTATTTAATCACATACATATTCCACACAAAGTGTAGTCACAAAATATTTAATACACGGATAAATAATTAATGTGACCTAATATTCTTGTATGATTAATTTAATTAATCATTTCTCTTGATAAAATATATATAGCACATCACTAAGTATATATGTACCTATACATATACACATTCACTTTATCTTTATAATATCTCTTCATTTGAAATTTATTTCCTTAATAACTTTTCTTCATACATTATTACATAATCTCTTTCACTATTTAATTCACATAAATTTAAAGGTATCCTAATACTTTATTCTTAATATACTTCAAGGGTACATATAAATCCATTCTATGGTTTTGGACTTTTGTAACCCATATTTTCTCACTTTTACTGTCTATCTTCTCATTTCTTTCATTCACATTTAATTTTTTTGCATTGCTTAAAAATTTCAAACTATATAGGTTTTTCTCAAATTTTTTTAATTATTCCTCTATTTTAAGTCTAGGTTTTGTTCTTTAACCTTTAATTTAATCGTTCAAGATCTTATAAATATTTTTGGGTTGTCATAGCTGAAATGCCAGTCGATATTCAGAATATGCTATCGAAATTTGATGATTTGATGGTCGAAGAACTTTCATCGGGACAACCATCGATGAGGGACATTAAAATTATTTATTTTATTGTTCCTGAAATATTTTTTTCCATACAATTAAACTGGAAGATGTTGGTACTTTCCCACTTGTTTTCAGGATTATTTTTTGAGAAGGAAATTCATGGAGTTTTGATCCGGCGCGCGAAGTTGAATATTCGTTCTTGGTGTCTGATGCACATTTGCTTTAAAATTCGAGGACATATCTTTTCTAAGAAGAGGATATTAATGCGGTGCAAAATATTAATAAATTTCAATGCCAAAATCAAAGTTGTTCACAGGCAAAAGAAGCAAAAGAATTCACATGCAAAAGAAGTAAAAGAATTACCCTAAACACAGATAAATCTCTTTAATGTGTAAATTATATTTTATCACAATTAAATTAAAGTTGTTCTCAACTCAACCCACAAGCCTGGTTTTATAGCTAAAAAACTTCATTTCCAAGTCATAACAGAATTCCTAAAAATATGGAAACAAAATCCTAATAAGTAACAACTTCCTATTATTACCTAATAATATAAAAGATTTACTTCTTAATAAAAAACTACAACCATAAAAAAATTCACTTCCTAATAATAATAATAATAACTGAAACCAATCCAATCCTAAACTCCTGAACACCAACCCGAAGGAATCCGAAGTCGAACCTGAAGTCCGTCAAGAATTTGATCCCGAACTCCTGAAGAGACAACTCCGAAGAAGATATTCCCGAATTGAAGCCAAATCCAAAAAAGTTCGCCATCCCCGAACTTGAAGAAGTTCGCCAATCTGAACTTCCAACCCCGAAGACATCGATACCCAAAGTCTCTCAAACTCGAAGACATTAACTACCGTGATCCTTGCACCGATCCACCAATTCATGGTATCTCCGCCATCAATGTGTTATAGCCTCTCCTGTATCACTATCTATCCCATGCATCCACTTGTCGACATTTTTTATTGACATAAATTTTTTGTCATAAACCAGGACTCCAAAAATAATACTATCTCAATTTCAAAATTCAAAATATATTTGTCAAACAACGACTTTTAAAAAAAAGCTTTATTGTTGCAAATTAATTAACATTGGATAAAAATATAATAAGTGGTGACCACATGATATATAATACTAGATTAACTAAGAATTAATATAACCAATAATATGTTAAAAATTTCACATCACTTTATAATCTTAAAATAAAAATATTTATCTAATTTTAGAACCGATAAAAAAAAAGTATCTTTACTTTTTGAATAGTAGGAGTATTTGGTTTTACTATAAGTACACTCCACGTTATTCTACCCAGGTCATGCACATTTCTACAAATAGCTTAAACAACCATGGCTACCAGTCTTAAACTTAAATCATTTCCCTCCATAGCACTCTGTAACACCCCCTTCCCGAAAAGGAAAGGGAGGTCACGTGCAAAGCACAACAAACCTCAAAATAAATAAACAGAGCACTAACAACCTCAAAATATTAATAGTGGTGATCCATCAATAAAGTAATAAGTACAATTCTCTAAACTGAGTCAAAATAATCAAAACTTAAAATTTGAATCAACCTAACTGGTCGAAGGCAAAACTCTCATCACACTAGCCCTTAATCACCCCCCGCAAACTCGCTTGGGAAGAAAAATACAAAGATGAGCCAATTGCCCAGTACGGATACAGATATACAAAAGATATACAACTGATATACGAAAACAGTTGAGACAAAATACTGAACAAGCCTCAAGTGCAAATACGTACGAACGAAAATGTAATATCCAAGGATCTGAATGGATTATATATGAATCAACATAATTGACGAAACCAATAAGAGAATAAAGAAATAACGAACTGAAGTAACTAACTCAATGACTTGAACTGAACAAAAACCAACAAAACTAATCCAATAAAATAATAGGCTGAAACAAACGGCTGGAGTTATTTCATACCGAATGAGCTCAAAAATATATCTTGTCACACAGGCAAGTTAAACTAATGCCATACATGCAACCAAAATAATGCCACACAGGCAAATCAAATGATGCCACATAGGCAACCAAAATAATGCCACAAAGGCCAATCACACATTGGACCGCGAATCCAAATGTATGCAAATCGGATAGTGTGTTTGGCACAACATCACCAATCCGTAGAACAAAAAAATAGGGTTAACCCATACGCCTCCCACAACAAAACAACAAATGACCCGCTTCCTCCGGAGCCCAAAATGGAGACGCCATGGACTAATCACACTGCCACGGAAAGTGTCATGCCTCTCGTGCCAAGACGACATGCCTGTGGTACCCCCACAGGTGGTTATAGCTCAGGTATACCCTACGGTATATTCTAACAAAAATATCATGTCACAACACATGCGAAAAAATACCAACAAAAGGGTTCTATATGTACATGTTGAACCAAATCAAATTATAGTCACAAGGTCTCAAAAAGAAGGTAGCAACATATGCTAGCTTTATAATTATCAAAAATAAATAGTACTAAACATGATAACCTAATTCAAAGAGTACAAATACGAGTCATATGTATCAACTCCAAAATGAAACTAATATATTTATTTCACAGGAAACAATTATGTGAAATAATAACGAAATTCGAACAAGCGACAAAACGAACAAATCAAATTTAACAAGAATATCGCTGAAAGAGTACGGAATCCGTACTTGATACTTTCAAACCATTTATAGCACACTCCACCAAATCTTACCCTCAATTGCCAACGATATCAAATATGAAATGTCATTCACAACCTAAACATATTCACCTCAAATTAAAATAATCCAAACTAATAATTTCCAAAATAATTCATAATCTATTTAATATGCTTTTAATCATCGCCTTATATCAATTATTAATACTCCAAAATTTATATTCCAAGAATAACTCGTTAAATTCTCTCCGCTCGATCTAATAATAAAATAAAATTTTATTACAAATCTAACCATTACTAACATAATATTAATTAATTTTATTAAATAAATTTTTATATTTTTTAACAAATAAACGAATTCGATTTGAATTAATATACAAAACTTTCTTTTAATTTCTCAATATAACATAATAATTAGTTATTTATTAAGATAGTATACTAACTTATCACCCCACCGCCTTAATCGTCATCCCAAATCGATTGATAAGAAGCAACATATCTAAGTTTACATTTTGCTCATTATAATACTCATAATTCATATAAAGACATGTTTATCTCATTATTCACACAATATGAATATGTGACTTCCTTTGCAATCCAATTATTATATGTACACTATCATGTGATTACACTTACGGACTATAACTAGGAAAATAACAATTACTCACCAAAAAAGAATTGGCAATCGAAAGTACTCATTTGTTTTCTCTCCTGTACCCACACTTTCCGCTTTTTTTTTTTCCTTCATCATACTTATTATCGGTAAATTTAGGTTTTACTTATTTATTCACTTAAAAAATAAATTTTATTAATTAATATATTTATTAACTCTCCAACTATTAATAGGATTTTAAAATTACACAACTATAAATTAGGACTCACTTAGTTTTAAAGCCCAATTTTACCAATTTGATTTATCCATTATTTATTAATATTTATTAGCCCACATAAATTAAATAACTAGTTTGACCCAAATAAATGACAAAGTCTAATTAATATGTTTTAAAATAAAATTAATTTTATTATTTAATATTTTTTTTTTGGGTATTACATCACCTACCCCCTTAAAAAGGATTCCGTCCCCGGAATCAAAAGAATGAACGTACCTAATTATCAAAAGATGCGGATACTCCGCTTCGAATGAACTCTCTCTCTCTCAAGTAGCTTCCCATTCAATGATTTTACCACAAGACTTTAACAAAATGAATTATCTTCCTCAATTTTAATTTAATCAGTTATTTAATTATCTACTAAACGAATTTAATTTTTCAAACAAAACAAGGAAGAAAAGAGGGAAACAAAATTATTTTTACCTTTTTCAATTTAAACACAATTGTATACAATAAAATTAATTAATATTTAATTAAAAAAATAGGTTATTACATTTTTCACCCCTTAAAAATAATTCCGTCCTCGGAATTCAAATAAACTCTATTGAGTTTTATTTTAGTTTTTATTTAAATTACATAATTATTCATAAACTTAAATTGAAATGCAGCGTCGCCATATGTAACGATCAAGCATGGTAAGTCCATAGGTCCACACAATTATTCATGTACTCGTAAAATATTTGTCAGTTATCGTGTCCAGCCTTGGGAAGGTTCTTCGGGTTGCATCAAATTAAATCACATGATCCACCGTTGGTGTGGGCCGTCGCTAATATCTTCGAGTTTCATTCTTGTAAACGTACTCTTCGGAAAATAATTTAAAATCACAAAAATTTCTCTTCATCTAAATACGATTCGAATACCCAAAATATTTAAAATTATCTTTAATTCAAAAAAAAAATATTTATGTTCCACACATGACAAAGATCTAACAAATTATTTTTAATTACTTTACATAAATTCATGCAAAGCTCTAAGGGCATCAAATAAACAAAACAACTTAAATTATATCACCAACTCTCACTAAGTCCTCAAGAATTTCAAAATATCATAACCTCAAATCAAATTAGTTCTCAAATATTATTACACCAAAAATATACTACCAAGATCTCCTTATCCCCATATCAAACTCCAAGTCACATATTTTACCATCTATATAAGCAAACTACAATTATTCAAGATCTCTCAAAATCAATTGAATTTCATCACATACTATCTAATCATTTAATGAATCAAACCTTCTCTTAATGCAAATCGATCTTAACCCAACAAATTAATTCCAAGATCACTTCATACTATCACTCAAAATTTCATATAAGATAACTCCAATATTCTACTAGGAAATAATCGCAAAATTCGATTACTCCAAAAGTTTAATCTAATTACCTCTAATCTCTACAACAACTCAAAATTACAAGAGATCCTCTGTATTTAATAGTTTTACTTTATCATATTATCCCACCGATTCACATACCTCAAATTATTCACGACTTAACAAAAATCAGAATCTAACCCAGATCAAATTCTCAATTCCAAAATCATAATAATTTTTAATTACCTGAAATAACTCTTAACAAATATTTCTCCAATATCAAAACTTACTGATACAAATGCTCATATCATAATTGCATAATCATTTATCATATTATCTCATCAATACACATACCTCAAATTATCCACAATTTAACAAAACTAAATCATCACCCAAATTAAATCCTTAATTCTAAGATCATAATAGATTATTACCCAAAAGCACTATAAAAAAAAATCTCCAAAACCAAATTCTCGTTGATAAGAATAATCACATCATAGTTGCATCTCATATATGATCATTTATTAACTGTACAAGGTATAACTTTATTCTCCTTAATGATCCAATCATAATCTTTAACTAATATTATTGCTCCAACGCATAACCATAATAATCTTAACAAATTATCTCACCTTTCTCAGATCAACTACAACTAAAAGAGCATGACACTACATCAAAATCAAGACAAACCAAACAGAGAACAAAATTGAATCAAACTCCTACGTCTACCAAGTGCTTTACCCATAACTCACAGGTCAAACCTAAATAGGTTTTCTACAAGAAAGAACCTAAGCTCTGATACCATCTCTGTAACACCCCCTTCCCGAAAAGGAAAGGGAGGTCACGTGCAAAGCACAACAAACCTCAAAATAAATAAACAGAGCACTAACAACCTCAAAATATTAATAGTGGTGATCCATCAATAAAGTAATAAGTACAATTCTCTAAACTGAGTCAAAATAATCAAAACTTAAAATTTGAATCAACCTAATCGGTCAAGGCAAAACTCTCATCACACTAGCCCTTAATCACCCCCGCAACTCGCTTAAGAAGAAAAACACAAGACATGAGCCAATTGCCCAAAGACGGATCACAGATATACAAAAGATATACAACTGATATACGAAAACAGTTGAGACAAAATACTGAACAAGCCTCAAGTGCAAATACGTACGAACGAAAATGTAATATCCAAGGATCTGAATGGAATATATATGAATCAACATAATTGACGAAACCAATAAGAGAATAAAGAAATAACGAACTGAAGTAACTAACTCAATGACTTGAACTGAACAAAAACCAACAAAACTAATCCAATAAAATAATAGGCTGAAACAAACGGCTGGAGTTATTTCATACCGAATGAGCTCAAAAATATATCTTGCCACACAGGCAACCAAAATAATGCCACACAGGCAAATCAAATGATGCCACACAGGCAACCAAAATAATGCCACACAGGCAAATCACACATTGGACCGTGAATTCAAATGTATGCAAATCGTATAGTGTGTTTGGCACAACATCACCAATCCGCAGAACAGAAAACTAGGGTTAACCCATACGCCTCCCACAACAAAACACCAAATGATCCGCTTCCTCCGTAGCCCAAAATGGAGACGCCGTGGACTAATCACACTGGCACAGAAAGTGTCATGCCTCTCGTGCCAAGACGACATGCCTGTGGTACCCCCACAGGTGGTTATAGCTCAGGTATACCCTACGGTATATTCTAACAAAAATATCATGTCACAACACATGCGACAAAATACCAACAAAAGGGTTCTATATGTACATGTTGAACCAAATCAAATTATAGTCACAATGTCTCAAAAAGAAGGTAGCAACATGTACCGCTCTATAATTATCAAAAATAAATAGTACTAAACATGATAACCTAATTCAAAGAGTACAAATACGAGTCATATGTATCAACTCCAAAATGAAACTAATATATTTATTTCACATGAAACAATTATGTGAAATAATAACGAAATTCGAACAAGCAACAAAACGAACAAATCAAATTTAACAAGAATATCGCTGAAAGAGTACGAAATTCGTACCTGATACTTTCAAACCATTTATAGCACACTCCACCAAATCTTACCCTCAATTGCCAACGATATCAAATATGAAACGTCATTCACAACCTAAACATATTCACCTCAAATTAAAATAATCCAAACTAATAATTTCCAAAATAATTCATAATCTATTTAATATGCTTTTAATCATCGCCTTATATCAATTATTAATACTCTAAAATTTATATTCCAAGAATAATTCGTTAAATTCTCTCCGCTCAATCTAATAATAAAATAAAATTTTATTACAAATCTAACCATTACTAACATAATATTAAATAATTTTATTAAATAATTTTTTTTTTAACAAATAAATGAATTCGATTTGAATTAATATACAAAACTTTCGGTACAATTTCCCAATATAACATAATAATTAGTTATTTATTAAGCTAGTATACTAACTTATCACCCCACTGCCCCCACTGTCATCCGAAATCAGATTGATAAGAAGCAACATATCTAAGTTTACATTTTGCTCATTATAATACTCATAATTCATATAAAGACATGCTTATCTCATTATTCACACAATATGAATATGTGACTTCCTTTGCAATCCAATTATTATATGTACACTATCATGTGATTACACTTACAGGACTATAACTAGGAAAATAACAATTACTCACCCGAAAAAGAATTGGCAATCGAAAGTACTCATTGTTCTCCTCATACCACCACACTTCGCTCCGCTTTTTTTTTCCTTCAAGGTCATACTTATTATCGGTAAATTTAGGTTTTACTTATTTATTCACTTAAAAAATAAATTTTATTAATTAATATATTTATTAACTTTCCAACTATTAATAGGATTTTAAAATTACACAACTATAAATTAGGACTCACTTAGTTTTAAAGCCCAATTTTACCAATTTGATTTATCCATCATTTATTAATATTTATTAGCCCACATAAATTAAATAACTAGTTTGACCCAAATAAATGACAAAGTCCAATTAATATGTTTTAAAATAAAATTAATTTTATTATTTAATTTTTTTTTTTGGGTATTACATCACCTATCCCTTAAAAAGGATTCCGTCCCCGGAATCAAAAGAATGAACGTACCTAATTATCAAAAGATGCAGATACTCCGCTCGAATAGACTCCTCTATCTCTCAAGTAGCTTCTCGCTCCAAATGATTTTACCACAAGACTTTAACAAAATGAATTATCTTCCTCAATTTTAATTTAATCAGTTATTTAATTATCTACTAAACGAATTTAATCTTTCAAACAAAACAAGGAAGAAAAGTGGGAAACAAAATCATTTACCTTTTTCAATTTAAACACAATTGTATACAATAAAATTAATTAATATTTAATTAAAAAAATAGGTTATTACAACTTGCAACAACAATGACAGTCCTGTCTTTCTCATATTTCTCTTTGTCAATATTCGCCCGATTTCGTCACCAACTTGCAAGCAGATCAATTTATGCAGATCTCCGTCGGAACTCCCCCACATCCTTGCTTTTGCTGATACCGCAAGTGACATGGATTTTGGTAATAATGAGATAGTTTCAAACACAAAAAATGGTTACCACTTCATTAATTCCACAAGGAATAAGTGTTGGTGGAAGAAGAATAAATGTTCATGATCATATACTCTCATCAGATGTACCTACAGGTTATACTGAAGATAACATTATTACAGACTCGAGGGCACGTTTACCATTATCAAGTGAAAACAGAAGTGAGGGGTTTTGTGAAGTTAGAAGTTGCTACTCCATCGCCTGATATCCCGAGTTTGTGTTATTCTATGGAGGAGGCTGTTGGGAAAAAATCACCTCCCAAATACTATTGTTTTTGATAAATTAGACGGATAAAATATCAGCACATGCCAAACAGATTAAATTTGCAGTTCCACCAAAATAATAATCATGCAGGAAATATCCAACCACGAGACACCAAGATTTTTACGTGGAAAACCCTCTAAAACTAAGAGGTAAAAACTACGAGACAAACTCCGAAGAATTCACTATAATAAACTGAGAGAATACAAAGATATCTTAATTTGAGTACAAACTCAAATTACTTCACCACAATAACTATGTGATGGAACACAAATAAAACACTCTTTTATTTGAACTATCTTTCTCTCTCTATTTTTCCTAAAGCTTTAGAAAAGCTTTATTCCACCCTTTCTCTTTTTCTCTCTCGGATGGGTTTTCTCCCAATTGGTGTTGGTGTGTTGTTCCTTTGCAGCATTGCTGCCTTTTTATAGCAAGAGAAAGGAGGGAGTAGTATTAATTGAGGTTGGCAATTTTTTCAAAGGGCCGAACGGTAGGAATTTGAAGGGGCGATACATTAAATGGGTGAGGACCAACTCTTTGACCAATAGAGGCAGATAAGGGGGATTATTTTCCGGATATTACATTGCATTTTAAGGACAATGTGGACGTGAAGTTGACGGATCATTCGAGTTCTTTTTATTATTTTATTATTGACGATAGTGTAACGATTGGTGGTGCTTGGGATCGATCGACACAGTGAGGAGGTCTACTGCTTGGCTTTCCTATCTACTGATGAAGATTTTGGGTTTTGGGGTACCTTGCACAGCATGGTTTCTTGATAGCTTAAGACTTGGAAAAAAAGGACTATCATTTTAGCCTACTGATTGCCATAAGCAGTGATCGTCATACAACTCCGTAATGTTTTGCCTAAGTAAAGCCCAAGTAAAGTAGACAACTTCATAGTTCTTTAGCAATGCAGCAGTATATATGTGTGTGATATATATATACGGTCCGGATCAAGTGCATACCTCTTATCTTACTTACCCGTGCTCACCCCCTTTTAGCGACGGACCCGGCGACGGTTTAGTCATACAACCGTCGTCTATACTTTTAGCGACGCTATATGTTGTCCGTCGCTAAAAGTATAGATGATGATTGTATGTGATCGAACAACTCGTCACGGTCCGTCGCTAAAGGGAGGTGAGCACGGATGAGTAAGATAAGGGGTATGCACTTGATCCTTGCTCTCTCTCTCTCTCTCTCTCTCTCTCTATATATATATATATATATATATATATATATATATATACACACACACACACATAATTAGAGCATTAATAAAAATACCTATTATAACTTCCCGATATTATGATTTTCTCCATGTGTTTTCTTGAGTTTTTATTTTTGATCGAAATAAATTTTATTAAAAACCCCAAAGTCATACAGTAAACCAAATATATACTTAAATCCCAAATGTAAACCTTTTAATACTCTAACCCAATTTTTGATTCTAAAACTCCCTAAAATATGTATTTTTGGAGAAGCTTCATATAAGCAAAATTGCTGACCCTTGAAGAAGAATAATCTCAGAAACAACACAAATCCTGAATAATTGATGCATAAAAATCATCCGGCTATTCATGTACACAAGCAAAACCCTTTCACCTTTTACAATCACTGTTCAATAATTGAAATTATAATTAAATAATTACCAGATCCGAGTATAGGCAAAAATCAACAAAAAAAAAAAAACAACCACCATTCTACTGCTGCTCCATAAGAAAACTCATCGGAATCCCAAATGAGTAAACACCAATATTTAAATTCTATAACCATATTAATTCCGCCAAACTGAAAATTTTGCCCATATCATAAAAATGAAATATATACCCACACTAAGACTTTAAAACAGAATCATAGTACTCACCCTGGCCTCAAAAAGATCTTTCAAACCCAAACAAACTAGAAATCAAACGATAACATAAAATATTTCATATACCTTTACAACTATTCCTTAGTGCTTCCAACCATGTCAGTAATAAATTGAAAATTTTTCTTTGACCCTCTTTTTAACCTTTTTATTCCTCTCTTTTTTGGCCTTCTTTTCTTTTTTCCCATCTTGAAAGATTTGAAAGCTTCAGACCCATCTAAACTTGAACTTTGATTTTCAAAAAACATAGTTTCACAACCATATCGGCGACCCTTGATTTTTTAGCATCCTTATCAAACTTACCTTCCTTTACTATCATCCCTCTCTTTCTGAAAGTTTTCAATATCCTAAGAAAAAATTTCAACTGATTTAAAGTTATCCGCCCCTTGATTGGTTTCCTACTTTTCTTCCTCCTCCTTAATCATATGACATTCGTCTAAATCGTCGGCTTCAAAGATCACTTCCTTGACTCTCACACTATATGACTTAGATTCAAGCTCCAAATCAATTATGTCAACAATCTCCTTAACATCTGGATCACCAAATAAGCAATCTCCATTGCTTTCAATGTATCCGTCTCTTCCTTTATAGCTAACAGGTTATTATACCCCATAAATTAGCTACCATTTTCATAGTCTTTCTAGTCCAAGCCTTCATCGGAATACCCCGACACGCAATCCATGTGTATCTTCTATACTTAATTACTTCCTCTTCCATATTTAATATCTTCACAAAATCTTTCGAAAATTTTTCTTTTCTCTTGGCCATTTTTTGCTATTCTTCGTCATTTGCACAAATGATGATCACCCCATGAAAGCCCCATCTGATCATAGATGATACTTTTACTTCTGCAATTTTCAGCACCTTTTTTATTTACTTCAAACATTTGTTCTTTTTTGAAATCAACATTAACTCTTGCCTAATCGCTTGTTCACCTCTTCGTTTATAACTCAGGTATCCCTATCGCTTATTCTATCAAAGATATCATATCGCAACACATGCGACACAATGTGTTATAATATGTATATGTCAACTCAAAACGAATCATTAACACAAGTCTCCAAAAATATATTAACATGTACTTTTCTACAAAAATTAAAATAAATACTAAACAAGATACACTAGATCGAAGAGTACAAATACCAGTTCTAAGTATCAATACCAAGACGAAACTATCACATGAATTTGAGAATGAACAATCATGTACACACATGACACTCCACAAAATTAAAAGAATAACACTCCAACTTCTAAACGAAAAGAAAAACGAACAAATCAATATTAAAAGGATTGTCGCTGAAGGAGTACGGAATCCGTACCTGATACGCAAAACCACCTATATCACACTCCATAAAATCTTACCCTCAAATGCTAACGATATTAAATACGAAATGTTATTCACCACCTAAACATATTCACCTCGAATTATATATAATCTAAACTAATAATTCCATAATAATTCGTAATCCATTCAAGGTGCCTTTAATTATCACCTTATATCACTATTAATACTCCAAAACTTAAAAATCAATAACAAAACTTAAGAAATCTTAAAACCCAGTATAACAATTTATTCTTAAGACCTCAGTCCATTGTTCTGGTCTTATCATCATTAACTAAAACTTATTTGTCAAATTAATTAATTTTAACAGAAACTAGACTTCAAATACTCCAATTTAGCCTTAAGAATCACCCTAATCGGATTTAAAATTATTAAGTTATACATTTAAATATTAGAACTTGTTACTAAAATTAAATCTGCTTGAAAAATCCCAAACCAACCACTTCTTAAAATTCATAAAAAATTATACACTAATCTTTAACGATTCAAAATTGGCGAACATATTCTTAGGTTATATATGTATAACATATCAAAATATTATAACGATCAAACGGTCGGATTAAGAGATATAACTCACACAATATACCTTTTCAGATTTTAATCAAATTATATTTTATAATATAAATTTATCTTGTAAAGCCCCCAAACCTCGGGTATGCCTTTAAGCCCAGGTTCGGTGTTTCATGGTATTACTCATCTGGCATATTCTTAAGACATGAATGTAATTAATATATTATTACATCAAATCACTTCTAATCCCAGGTTCTAAGACCTTTATATCTTCAAATTATAATATTAATGAATATTACATCATAAAAATATTACAATTACAACAGCTATTACAATACAATATGTAATCCTTTAAGCCTTCTTCTTTAACGAATTCCTTTCGCTTAATATCACCCGACTAATCAAGTCCATTCGCTTTAGCTGCAAAAGTTTTAGAGTTTTGCAAGAGTGAACATTTAATTGCCCAGCAAGTTATAACAGTTGAATAAGTAACAAAAATCAAGAATCACTTCATTAATCTTTGAAAACTTCATAAACGAAACAATAGTTGAGAAGCAATTCGAATAAACAAGAATAACTTAAATTCCTATCATTCTTAAACATCACAATCTCTATTAACTAGTCCTACCGACTTTTACCTTTTTCCTTTCTTAAATCCTACGCTTTGACCCCAACAATGTCAACATTAATATCATAACACAACATATGTTTATTTCCCTATAACAACTTAACATGTGCCCATCTAAAACAATTAGCATAACATTAATCATAACATAATTCATACATCAACAGAACTGTAATAACTTAAACAAATCAAAAACATAACATTTCTTTCATGAAAGCACATAAGTGCAGATATTGGCAACCAACACAATTCATAGCTCAACAACTTTTACAAATATAATCTATTTACACAAAAACATGAAACTTGCATCCAATTTAAATGAAGTTAAGAAACATGCACAAAACAACTATCTTGTACGTGTTAGAAAACTTGCTCAATAGAATTCGAGTAAGTTTAAGAAACTTGGCTTTCACGCGATTTACCGGAACGCTATCCAATCGCTCCTCAAACGATCTATATATATCATTAAGGCCAATTATACCAATTAGTTACGTATATACATCACTTATGGTTTACTTTAACTCTATTCCACGTTTTATAATGTCTGTTTCATAATAATCGAAACACTATTTAAGTTCATTAACATTCGACTTGGAGTTTAGACGTTCGTACATCGTACGCCCGACTTATTTAAGCCGAACGCTTAACCGACACGCCATTGCGTACGATTAACACGTCCAATATACCTACCAAACCTTGGTCTATATTTTTATAAACTATATTTCCAAATTCCAATGTTTAGAACATGAAAATACTAGTCAAACATGGCTTGTCGCCCCGGCGTTCCGAAGAAACCACCCTGGTTTGCCTCCAATTACACAACAGTCCTAAAGATGCCCATTTTAGGCCTTTATCCCGACCTTAAATGTCAAAACTTAAAGAATGAAAGTTGCAGGTCTACTCTTGATCTTTCCGGATCATCTTTAATTACTTCATTCGGAATTCGTACAAAAAGGTTATGTCCTATTTACTAAAGGATTTCAAAGCTGATTCTGGCCTAACATTGGCCCAGCGTAATTACGCCCAAAATATGCTTGTGACTGGCGTAATTATACCCGAGAACCAAATGTAATTCTATAATTAAGCACACCTAGGGGGGTGAATAGGTGTAAATACTTAGAAGTGATCTACAGTGACCAATTTTCAAAGTTTACTATAGCAGGCTATAATCAGACGGTCTAACCCTGTCCGTATTAGTTATATTCTTCGTCTGTTATAAATGGAAAGCTAATACCTATCCGTATTAGTGTAAAACTTTTTCGACGCAAACAAAAACTACAGAATATTAAAGCTAAAAATAGAAGCAAAAAAAATAGTAAATCACACCGAGATTTTTTACGTGGTTCAGCCCCTATCTTCTACTCTAGTGGCCTAATCCACGTCCAATCCCAACTAGGATTGGAGACTCACTTTATTAAAATAATATTCAGCAATTACAAAGACAATAAAACTCCACGTTACAACGACGATCGATTGGACACCTTTGCCCCCTTTGCACCTCTACAACACCTCTCACCTTTGAGACTTTGATAGATTCGTTGAACAAACTGAATATTACTAAAATAAAAAACCACCAAGTCAACCTCGACTTGTACTATGTTTATAATAGATATAAATAAAGAATACAAGAACACTGTAAACCAAGACTAACAGAATGATATGATAATTTGTATCTTGGATAACTTGAAGAATTTTTGTTCAGTAGTCTTGTTCTTCCAATGCCGAGCAAAGCAAAGATATATATAGAAGATAGCAATGGCTATGTAACGCTCCAATCCTCCCTAACAACTGGCTAGCACTTTTTGATTGAAATAGAGATCAACGTTACCAATGACAACCTCGATGAGATAAGGAAATACAGCTATGAAGAAGTCAATTAAAAATTAAATACTAGCTGAAAGAGTCCTATTAGCAATTAGCAAGATCTCTTAAAAATAGCAACTACTGTTTAGCATGTGACCAAATAACAGCTCCATCAACTTTAAATAAGAATCCTTAATAAAACCAATTCCTAAAAAATCTCCCAAATACATATAAATTGGTAGCTCAATATATATATAACAGATAACACATATATATATATATATATAACCCCACAATTAAATATGAGAAATTTAAGGAATATTAAACAGATTTTCAATCTCCTTAAAATACTCCAATTTGAATTAGTCTTCAAAGCAAATCAGGATTGGATATATATTCTATATAAAAACTTAAAGCATGTGACAAAAATAACCAATTTGTTTTACTCATTCCAATACTGCAGTAACTTGCGTGAGCTAGGAAACAAAGTGATTACTCCATGCAATAACCCATGCAAACTATTATATATTATATAATTAATATGCATAAAAATATTTGAATAACATGACCCAAATAAAGAATAAGATAATATAAAATCAATTAAGCCCATATAAATATTGTCATCATTAAAACCACAAAGTATATAAACCAACATTCTCCCCCTTTTTGATGATGACAATATATTATTTTTTTAAAATTTATATGCTCCCCCTATCTATAAGGCTCCCCCTAAATTTATGCATATTAAGTCAACATGAATACCAAGTCAATTCAAATTTCAAATACCAAATATCTCTCCCCCTTTGTCATTATCAAAAAGAAATCATTAAGAACAAGTTGGTTATAACATAATCATCATTACCCAAATATCTCTCCCCCGTTGTCATTAACAAAAAGGAGAGATTAGTGAGATCCTTGAATTTCACATCATCCTTGAATTTCACATTTTAACCACATACAGACATTCCAAGTTCTCTTCTCAAAGTGCAAAAATGCTCTTCACTTAAAGGTTTTGTAAAAATATCTGCCAATTAATGTTCAGTAGGGACAAATACTAATTTAATTATCCCTTTAGCAACATTATCTCTTAAAAAATGATGTCACACTTTAATATGCTTAGTACGAGAATGAAGCATGGGATTTTTTTGAAATATCAATTGCACTAGTATTGTCACACATAATAGGCACATTTTCACATATCACATAAAAATCATGAAGAGTTTGAATCATCCATAAAATTTGTGAACAACAACTACCTGCCGCCAAATATTCACCTTCCGTAGTAGACAAGGCAACTGATGTTTGCTTTTTGCTATGCCAAGCCACAAGGCTTTGTCCTAAAAATTCACAAGCACCGCTTGTGCTTTTTCTATCAACTTGGCACCCTGGATAATCTGCATTTGAATATCCAATTAGTTCACAGCTAGGAGATACAGGATAGTATAAGCCAAAATTAATTGTACCAAATAAATATTTAAATATTCTTTTTACCGCTTTAAGATGAGATTCTTTAGGTTGAGCTTGAAATCTAGCACAAAGGCATACACTATACATAATATCAGGTCTTGATGCAGTTAAATAAAGTAAACAACCAATTATACCTCGATACATTGTCACTTCAACATCTTTACCTGTAGCATCCGTAGTAAGCTTGATGGTAATACTCATTGGTGTTGACTTTGGTTTGGTATTTTCAAAACCGAATCTCTTTAATAACTCCTTTACATACTTGGATTGGTGAATGTGAATCCCTTCATTGGATTGTTTGATTTGAAGCCCCAAAAATAGTTTAATTCCCCCATAAGGCTCATGTCAAACTCATTATGCATACATTGGGAAAACCACTCACACAAAGAGTTAGTAGTAGCTCCAAAAATTATGTCATCCACATAAATTTGAACAATTAATAAATCTTTATTTTTGGTTTTAATAAAAAGAGTAGAGTCAATCTTACCGTGATTAAAACCATTTTCTAATAAAAACTTGCTTAGTCTTTCATACCAAGCTATTGGAGCTTGTTTTAATCCATACAAAGCCTTTTTCAATTTAAACACATGATGTGGATATTTTTCATGTTCAAAATCGGGTGGTTGCTTAACATATACTTCTTCATTTAAGTAACCATTTAAAGAAGCACTTTTCACATCCATTTGATATAATTTAAATTGTCTAAAGCATGCATAGGCTAATAAAATTCTTATAGCTTCTAACCTTGCAACAGGGGCAAAGGTTTCTTCATAGTCTATACCTTCCTATTGATTATAGCCTTGAGCTACCAATCTAGCCTTATTTCTAGTGATTATGCCATTTTCATCAAGTTTATTTTTGAAAATCCATTTTGTACCAATTATAGAAGCATCTTTAGGAGGTTTGACAAGATCCCATACCTGACACCTTTCGAATTGGTTTAATTCTTCCTGCATGGCAATAGACCAATTTTCATCTTGAACTACTTCCTTGGCATTCTTTGGTTTTATTTGTGAAAGAAATGCGGAGAATGCACAGTAATTCCTTGCTTTCCTTCTTGTGTTCATCCAAGTGTCAGGATCACCTATGATCAAATTTCGTGGATGATTTCTCATTGTTCTAGATGGTTTAGGAAGCCTTGTTGTAGTCATTTGTTCGTTGGATTCAAACTGTGGTATGTCACATTCTGCGTTAGTGTGTTCGGCTCCGATTTTCTTCTAAATTGACGAATCCTGATGCATTCTGCTTTTTTTAGGTCCGTATGTCCGAGGTTTCTACTAAAATGGACGGTCAGTCATTCGATTTTTCAATCAGATTTCCTTCTGATTTGAATGACTTAGGCTGTCTGATTTCAACTATATTTCCTTCTGATTCGGAAGACTTAGGCTGTCTAGATTTAGCAGTTTGGCTTCCATGACTCAAATTGTTATTTCCTGCAGAATCCTCATCTTTTGACAGATCATGGTTAACTTCATTAAATATTACATGTACTGATTCTTCAACCTTTGACTTGTCAAGATTATAAACCCTATATGCCTTACTATGTGCTAAATAACCAAGAAAAATAGCTTCAATTGATTTTGCATCAAATTTTCGAAGATTACTATTAGTATTTAAAATAAAACATTTAGCACCAAACACTTTAAAATAATTAATATTAGGAATCCTTTTGTTTAGTAACTCATATGGTGTTTATAATAAAATGGGTCTAATCAATACTCTATTTAAAATGTAACATGCAGTACTTACAGACTCTGCCCAAAATCTTTTAGGCAGTTTACTTTCTTGAAGTAACGCTCTTGAAGTTTCTTGAGAAATCGATTTTTAGGTTCCACTACACCATTTTGTTGTGGTGTTCTTGGTGCAGAAAATTCATGTGTAACACCTTTCTCACTGCAATATGGTATAAAGACTTTTCCAAATTCCCCACCATGGTCACTCCGAATACCAATCAGCTTGAGGCTGTGTTTTGTTTCAACATTCTTTATAAGCTTTTTAAATTCATTCCCAATTTTACCTTTACCGATGATTTGGCATGTGGTGTTATCTCCAAAGGTAACAGTTCCTCCCTTCTTAGTAGTTAATGAGATGAATTTAGCACTATCACTCGTCATGTGTCTAGAACACTCACTGTCTAGCACCCATTTATGTGATGGTACTTTAGCTTTAAAACACACCTACAAAACAAAGAAGTAGCTCATCGTTTTGGTACCCAAATCTGTTTGGGTCCAGTATTGTTAGTAGCAATTAAATCTCTTTTCTTTACCCAAACTTGTTTTATTTTAATTTTGTTACAATTTGTATCAAAATGTCCTTTTAAACCATAATTTTTGCAAGTAACAAAAGGTGAGCAATAAAGAAGCTTGTTCCTTAGTTTATTATTTATTACTCTAATTTTATTAGTAGTTCTTGTAATGTTCTTAATAGGATTGTATCCAATTTCTTGTTTATCTAGACTTGACCTTTGAGCACCTAACATTATATTTAAATTCTCTTCCCCTTGAACAAATTTTGCAAGATCCTTTTTCAATGAAATTATTTCTTCCTCATTATTATTTTGCATGTTTAATATTTTTCCATCATTAAAAGCATCAATACAAATATCTCTCATTTTCAAACTTTCTTTTAAAACATTATTTTCCTTTTTAAGATCATTAAATTCTTCATTTAATTTGTTTGCACGTTTATATAGAATTTTATTATAGTTATCAAGATAATCAATTTTAGCATTTAACTTAGATACTTCACTTGATGTGCAATCTTTTAACTATTTCTTGTTTTTCTTCAATTAATGTTTCTACCTCTTTCATTAAATCATTTATCCAATTTTTTAAATGAACATTTTTCTGTTTAATACGAATATTTTTATTTTTTAAAACTAGATAATCAGAAATAGTAATATCATCAAGTTCAGAGTTTACCTCAGATGATTCTTGATTGCATAATCTAGTGAAACACAGTTGAGCAGTTTCATCTTCTTCCTCGTCATGATTGGACTCCTTATCGCTCCATGTCATTAACGCCTTTCCTTTTGAATTGCTTGCTTTGTTCTTCCTTTTTAATTGGAAACAGTCTCTCTTGAAATGTCCGGGCCTTCCACATTCAAAACAGTTATCTTCTTGTGGCTTTTGATTGGCGTCTTTCTTGTTGTTGAATGTCTTGCCTTGAAACTTTGATTTATTCTTCTTTCTAATCAGCTCTCTCAATTTTCGGGACATCATAGCTATTTCTTCATCGAAGTCTTCATCATCATCTTCTATGTAGCTTTCAACTGGAAGAGCTAAGGTCTTCCTTTTAGGTCCTTCATCTTCTTCATCATACCTCTTTAGTTGATTTTCAAATTCTTCAAGTTCTCCAAACAAAGTTAGAGTTTCCATCGTACTGATTGTAGTGAAGTCTTGAAGAGTTGTAACTTTTGGTGCAAACCGTTTGGGCATGACTCTAAGTATCTTTATATTTATCTCCCTTTGATCAATTTTTCAACCGAGCATGCTTAGAGAGTTCATAAGAGTGAGGAATCTAGCTTGAGCTTCTTTGATGGATTCATTCTTCTCTAACTTGAAAAGCTCATATTCTTGCATTAGCATACTTAATTTGACTTCTTTTACCTTTGTAGTTCCCTCATGGCTCATGACGATTTTATCCCATATTTCTTTAGCAGTTGTGCATGCAGAAACTTTGTCAATTTTAGCTTGAATCATCCCACTTAGCAGCGCGTTCATGGCTTTGGAGTCGTAGGATACCATGTATGATTCATTTGAATCCATTTCCATGAGAGTCTTTGGTTTTCCATCATCATGTCTTGGAATGACAGGGCCATTCTCAACAACCCA
Source organism: Panax ginseng (assembly GCA_020205605.1). Lineage (NCBI taxonomy): Eukaryota > Viridiplantae > Streptophyta > Magnoliopsida > Apiales > Araliaceae > Panax > Panax ginseng. The sequence goes on along the minus strand of CM035133.1, from coordinate 135,454,910 downwards.
CCATTCCCATGGGTCTCATTTGAGATAAATCATCATTCTAAACTTCCAAAAGTTAAAGTTTTCACTTCCGAGCAACAAAGGTGGCTGACTTGTGGATTGACCTTCTTGAAAATTGAGGTGTGCCATAGGATCTTTCCCTACGACCTACAAAGATCAATATTAGTAGAGCCTCGCTCTGATACCAAATGTAATTCTATAATTAAGCACACCTAAAGGGGGTAAATAGGTGTAAATACTTAGAAGTGATCTACAGTGACCAATTTTCAAAGTTTACTATAGCAGGCTATAATCGGATGGTCTAACCTCACAAGATTAGTTATATTTTTTCGTTCATATGAATGCATACTAATACTTGTACATATTAGTGTAAAACTTTTTCGACACAAACAAAAACTGCAGAATATTGAAGCTAAAAACAGAAGCAAAAAAAAATAGTAAATCACACCGAGATTTTTTACGTGGTTCAGCCCCTATCCTTTACTCTAGTGGACTAATCCACGTCCAATCCCAACTAGGATTGGAGACTCACTTTATTAAAATAATATTCAGCAATTACAAAGACAATAAAACTCCCTGTTACAACGACGATCGATTGGACACCTCTGCCCCCTTTGCACCTCTACAACACCTCTCACCTTTGAGACTTTGATAGATTCGTTGAACAAACTGAATATTACTAAAATAAAATCCCCCCAAATCAACCTCGACTTGTACTATGTTTATAATAGATATAAATAAGGAATACAAGAACACTGTACACCAAGACTAACAGAATGATATGATAATTTGTATCTTGGATAGCTTGAAGAATTTCTGTTCAGTAGTCTTGTTCTTCCAATGCCGACCAAAGCAGTATATATATAAAGAAGATAGCAATGACTATGTAACGTTCCAATCCCTACTGCAACGGCTAGTACTTTTTGATTGAAATAGGAGATCAACGTTACCAATGACAACCTCAGTAGATAAGGAAATACAGCTATGAAGAAGTAAATTAAAAATCAAATATTAGCTGAAAGAGTCCTATTACCAATTAGCAAGATCCCTTAAAAATAGCAACTACTATTTAGCATGTGACCATATAACAACTCCATCAACTTTAAATAAGAATCCTTAATAAAACCAATTCCTAAAAAATCTCCCAAATATGTATAAATTGGTAGCTCAATATATATATAATAGATAACATATACATATATATATATATATATATATATTGGAAGGATATAACCCCACAATTAAATATGAGAAATTTAAGGAATATTAAACAGATTTTCAATCTCCTTAAAATACTCCAATTTGAATTAGTCTTCAAAGCAAATCAGGATTGAATATATATTCTATATAAAAACTTAAAGCATGTGACAAAAAAAATCAATTTGTTTTACTCATTCCAATACTGCAGTAACTTGCGTGAGCTAGGAAACAAAGTGATTACTCCATGCAATAACCCATGCAAACTATTATATATTATATAATTAATATGCATAAAAATATTTGAATAACATGACCCAATTAAAGAATAAGACAATATTAAATCAATTAAGCCCATATAAATATTGTCATCATTAAAACCACAAAGTATATAAACCAACACCAAACCCCCCTTCGGGTCTTGAAGCCCAAACTCAATTTTTTTCCAGTTTGACGTACCTACTTCCCCACTTCATAACTTCGTCATCCGATATCAGAATGAGTTCGTTCTTCAGCCATCTTCTTCCTTATAACAAAATTTTCAAATTACTCTGGAAAGAAAAATTTTCATAATTCTCTAACTTGTCTGGAATTAGGCTCAACCCTTCTGGGAGCCATTTTTCACAGAAAATCTTTTGAACGACAAATCTTCTAAATATCATAACTTACTCATCCGAAGTCGAATTGAGTTTGTTCTTGAGCCCACGACTCACGTTTTCACCCAACTACATAACCCCCATAACAAAATAATTTTTCGGAAGCGTGAACTACTTGTAAACTTACCAAGCTAAGATTTTTCATGCTTAACTTTTTTTATGGAAAATTTCGCCATAACTTCGTTATAGCGTATTTTTCCTCTGTTCCACTTGGAACAACGTTACAATCCACATATCTAGGATTCCATCTTTCCAGAATCGCACAAAAATACATAGACAACACATATTAAGTCTATTTATAGTCCTTTATTACTTATTTTCCATCCTCATGCTAAGGCATACCATTTTAATTACTTGGTTTACTTTACATGCATCATGTAAGGTGTTTTAACAAAGTTCTCTCCTTCATATATACCTTATAAATTCAAGATCCACCGCGATCTTCAATTAACCAACCACTAATAACTACTTTAAATAATAAAATACAAAGATGAAGAGATGGTGGTTTAGAAACTTACTCTTCTTGGTTCTTCTTCTTCCTTAGCCTTGATCAAACTGTATCCTAGCTATCCATGGCCTCTCTTCCTTTCTCTCTTGTCCGTCCCTCTCTATAGCTCTTAAGCTTCTCTCTTGTTTTCTCTCTTCTCTCTCTAACACTTAGGCAATTTTTTGCTAAAATGAAATAGATGATACTTGGTTTTGCTTATATAAAACCTAGTTTCCACTTCTTACAAGTTGCTCACACAACTTAAGTCTTATAATGTGCTTTACCTCATGTTTGAAAGCTTACTAATCATCCCCCAAGTTAGCCTTATCAAAACATAATTAAAACTAACTCAAGAAACTTAATAGCCATTTAATGGCTAAGACATATCTTAATAGGGGAGACAACCATTTAATGGTTTGTCTAGATAAGGTGAGTCATGCTAAATGACTCACCATATTTCCCCTCCACCCTGCATATTTCTTCCCAATTTAGGACCAAAATGCCCTCACTTATGCTTCCTTTATCCCACATGGGATAATCATCTAACACATTAGCTTTGGCTCCAAGTCTTAGGTTTTAACTCTGAGGCTTGAGCCATGGCTCAACACTACCAAACCACCACATAACCTAAGCTTTACCCTTAGCTCAATCCTAGCAAAGCTCTCTAAATCCCAGACTCAACCCTAAGCTCAAACTTTGGCTCAACCCTAGCCACTTTCCAAAATTCTTAGCCTTTAGAATTCTTAGGCTTAGTTAGTCTTACTAATTATAGTAAGACATTTTCTTGTCCAATTAGGTTATCTAACTTTTTCAGTTACTTTTCATTTCGCTGGGTTAGCCGAAAAATTGACTTTCGATTTTCAAAAATTCGATTTCACCTCCGTTTCCCCTTTTTCGAAGAAACAGTCTCCCATAATTCAAAATTTCAAAAAAATGAGTTTGCATTTTTAGCATGAATAGTGCTTATACGACTTTTGTCCAAAAAAAACTTTTATTACATATTTCATCTCGCCTTCTCAAATAAACGCTATGACGTAGTTTGAAATTCTCAAAAAAGTATATTTATTAGCGTTTTTCGGCGTTTTTTGCGTTTTTATGAATAATGACTTTTTCATTTTTTTCTCAGAAAAGTTTTATTTTCTTATATTATCCTAAAACTCATAAATTCTATCACAGAAACACGTTCTACAACAAAAATTCAACTTTTAACACATAAAACAGAATAATATTTATAAAATCTTATTTTATTCAATAATATTCTAAAATACTTAATTTACAAACTAAGTAGAATTTATGGGTCGTCACATATCTTCTCTTTTCGATTATCATGATATCTAATTCCATGTCTATATTTTATTTAAAAATAATCTATAATTTAAAAACCCTCATAACTAAACTTAAAATCAAAATATAAATAATATTTACATTCCTTGTTCGTCTTTATTCAATACGCAACAATAAAGAATTATCTGACTTTCAGGTCTTTTAGAATCTTCAAAATCTCTTCACGTCTTCATGAAAATTGTAACTCTCGAAAAGATACACGAAATAGGCTCAAGAATCACTCGATTCGGAGTTAATATGACTGAGTTACAAATTTTCAAAACTAGGGCTAAATTCAAAAATAGTAACATGAATCAAGACATGTTGCGGTTTTCAGTAGTTTAAGGGATGAAGATAATGCCAAATAATTTATCTTCCACTTCATAATGGTAGAGAATGAAAAACTGAAGAAATAGGCTTTGGATTCACTCAATTCCGACATCGGATGAATTAATTTTTATTTTTCTAATGGGATGTAGTGCTTATAAGTATTATATTCGGGAATTAAACTAATCAAATTAGAATAGGATTATGGTTACATCACCACTCTTTAAATATAACAAGAAAACATCACATCAATTACAATTACTCTTATAAAATAAAATCAATTAATATTTAGTTATTAACAAAAGTATGAGTTATTACAAATATCTTCATTTGCCTCCCTTGATATGGAATTCTTCTATGAAACCTCTCATCTTCTTTTCTCATCCAAACTTCATTTTTCCCAACATATCCACCCATTGTCTTTGTTGTAGGACCGCTAGCTTTGGAGTTTGAAGAGGAGTTAGATAGGAAACGGGAAAGGAGAACTGGTTTGCGGAAACGACCATAATTCCCAAAGACTGAGGTTGGTCCCGAAGAGCTAGGTTAGATAGGCTTCGGGAGATATCTTCAGGTTCAGAGATGGTGTCATGGCTTCGAGAGATTGAAACTTCTTCAGAATTGGCGTCATAACTTCGGGACGACTTGATTAGTTATTATTATTATTATTATTATTATTATTATTATTATTATTATTATTATTATTATTATTTAGTTCTTTTATGGTAATAGTATTTTATTAGGTAGTAAATCTTTTATAATTAAGTTGTTACCTATTAGGATTTTATTTTCGTAATTTTAGGAAGTTTGTTAGGATTTGTTTCCATATCTCAAGTAAGATTCTAGAGTGACTTGGACAGAAAGTTTTGTTAGATATATAAACCTGGCTTATGGGTTGAGAGAATTATTCATGATTATTATCTTTTACAATTGATATCGTATTATTTTCTGGTGGATTCCAGTTTGTGTTCTTAGAATTTACCCTGGTAAATTCTTTGTGCTTTTCGTTCTGCGTCAATTGGTATCAAAGCTAAGGATTTTGCCTTGTCAATGGCGAGGGTGGAAGCCATGATATAACTATGTTTTCAGTTATGTTTTTATTAAGGACATGTAATGAATGATGTATTTCATCAATGAATGGGTAGTTAGATGTGATATGTATAATGAATCTTGGGCGCCAAACCCGAGGTTAGGGAACCCGAATTTGGGGGCGTCACAGGTTGTTATCCAGGTTGTAGGGTATGAACCTTAGGTGGGGAAAAAACCCTTAGGAATATAACCTTAAGAAAGATAGAGAAAACTTATTTAGAGTTCTACATGATGAGATTAAGGAATAGTAGGAGATAAAACTCATGTAGAGTTTTCTTGGAGAATTAAGAAATATATTTTCATTCCATACAATGAATTTATATTTTATTGAGAGATATTAATGGAATTTGTTTGTTGTGTTATGATTGTAGGATGTTAGGAGATGAAGAGATTAGAGAAACCCAAGTAGTTACTGAGACGTTAGCAGTTGCACCAGTGCCAATAACCGAGGTGTCATCTCAAAGTGAGATAGTTGAAAAAGTCCTAAAAGAAGAACCTGCGGTAAATATAGGAAGTGGTCATGAAGAGTACCCCAAGATGGAACTGAATGAAGAGGAGGAAGTAGATTCCAAGGAAACTAAAGTAGAACCAAAAATAGAGAAAAGATAGGGGAAAATGCAATGTAATAGCTGAATATGACCAAGCATCTGTAAGACCCCGAATTTTACGAAATGAAAGTATTCAATTTTTATAATTATTATTCTATTTAGTAAATGGTTAAATTGATAAAAGTACAGTAATACGCGTGGTTGCATAGTAGCACACGGTATTGATTATTGATGCTTATGTGAGAAGTCACTCAGTTATACTCAATTATTGCTACAATAATTGCTACATCATATCTCTCATATTATTGATTCAATTATTGTCACAGTATCATCTGCATAATATTTTATATATTATTAAATCAATAATTGAGACGACAAAGTTATTCATATTATTATTTGCAATATTGACAATGTCTAGAAGTTCTGTCAAGGAGAGGTTTGGTCACCTAATTGCGGCTACCAATAAGGAGAAATCCTTATCTGAAAGCCCCTCTTTTCCGGAACGACCTGGTTGTTAAATATTATGAGTTATAATATTAATGATGAATGTTATTAAAAATCAAATTTGAGTTCGAAGTTGAATTTGGAGACGCGGACGTGATATTTGAGTCTGGAATGATGAAATTAGTAGAAATAGATTATAAACAAAAAATTTGTTGGGGTTGACTTTTTGGTTTAAAAAGTCAACAGTTGACTTTTTCGAAAAAAGTCAAACTTTGAAATTTCAAAAATGAAATTTTTGAGAAAAATATTTCCATTGTGTTGGGATTGTTAGTGTTAGTGGAAATCGACATTTATTTCGATAATAATTGATGTTTGGAGGTTATATTGACCAATCGGGTAATTAATCGAATAAATGACCAATTAATTGTTATTAATTCACATGATTATAACTATTTGTTCACATGTGTGTACTGTTGATTCACATTCTTGTACTATTAGGGGAGTTGGTGCAAGATTGATAATACTTGCATGACTAAGTTAAAAATAGAGGTATAGATGGAGGTACTATACTGTAATTCGTATTTTCACATGATTATAACTATTGATTCACATGATTAAACTATTGATTCACATTATTTACTATTAGGGGAGGTGGTGGAAGTTTGATAATACTTGCAGGACTAAATTAAAAATGAAGAAAAAGAGGAAGGTATTATACTGTAATATTTCGAGCCCCAAAACGTGAAATTATCGAAACTATATTTCCTATAAATAGAAGCTCATTCTTCCTTCATTTCTCATCAATTCACTAAATCTATAGAGCAATTATTATAGAGAGAAATTATAAAGAGAAAGAAGAAGAGAAGTCTGCTACCTCACTATTCCAGTATCCAGTCTTCTTCTAAGGTAAGGGATATTATTATAGTAAGGGGTATTATTTCTTTCGTATTCATGAAGAGAGCTATTGTTATTCCATTCCTTATTATTATGTTGGAATAACATGTCTATGCGAAGTACTGCATAAATGGTGAAATTCTTCTATTATTCCATTCTTTATTATTCTGTTGGAATTTCCTATCTGTGCGGATTACGCATGACCTAGTTTCATTCTTTATTACTCTGTTGAAATATCCTGTCTGTGTGGTCTACGCATGACCCGATTCCATTCTTTATTATTCTGTTGGAATAACCTGTTTGTGCGGTCTATCGCATGCCTGGTGAATTCTGTTGTTATTCCATTCTTTATTATTCTGTTGGAATATCCATGCATCAGGCGGATTACGCATGACCAGTTCCATTCTTTATTATTCTACATTGGGAATAACTGTGCACATGCGGTCTATCGCATGCATGGTGAATTCTTACATTATTCCATTCTTTATTATTCTATTGAAATAACTTTTGTCTATGTGGATTACCGCATGCATGGTGAATGATCCTTTGTATTCATTCCTTATTAAATTGTAGAAATGATCTCGTTCACGTGGATTACCGCGTAATGGTGAAAAATCCATTTGCAGCTTTAAGTAATTTTTCTGACCCTCAAAAATTCTGGAAAAATTTGAAATGATAATTTGATGAGTTTTCTATATTGTGTCCAAAGATGGCGATTTTTGGATGTATAGATTAAGAGTTATGGATTTTATGGAAAAAGACTATTTTAAAAGTAAACCCTTATAACTCCTTGTGGTTAACTCCAAAATTGGTAAAATTTTTATTGGGAGTACATGTATATAACAGAAGTATACCCTATAAATTTTGGAATTTTTGGACAAAAGTACAATTTATGATAAATATCTAAATATTCGGCAGTTTTGACCATATGAAAAATAGTAAATGAATTTTAAAAATTCCGAGAAAAATATATGTTCAATATGGGACTATATTCTGTTAAATCCCAGAAAAGAAAATTTTTGTAACTGATTTGGTATTTTTCATGAAAATGAACTAGTTGTGAGTAAATGAATTAAATATGTTATGTGGAGTAACAAAATTGGAAAATAGGATTTTATGGCTTGGAAATCCTATATAGGGTATATGCAGATTTTTGATGAGACATTTGATCATTGGTGATGAAATCTTATGAGTATGACATTTTTGAATGATTAAATGCATTATTTGGTAAAGTGTAAACAATTGAAATAAATTGTTTATAAGTTTAAGAAGTGATTAAAATATTGTTATAATATTAATAATATTAGATTATGAGTTTATTAAGTGATTGATAATATTTGGATAAATTTAAAGTCTTTAATATTTAACCTTATTTTTGTTTGATTAATGCTTATATCATTGTCATAATCCTCATGCTTATATTATGATGAAAGTCATCTTTGGCTTATGTGCAAAGATGGACCGTTGATTATTAGTTTTACGATTGTATATCTTTGGCTTACGTGCGAAAGATGGGTCATTGATTATTGGTTTTACTGATTTATATATTTTGGCTTACGTGCAAAGATGAACTATTGATTGATGAGTTTCTTTGGCTTATGTGCACAGATGAACTGTTTATTGTTATGATTATGACCAGGGATCATTCGGTATAATCATGACTCGTAATGTTATAGATGATATGGTAAAAGTCCTCATTGGCCCGTAGTGCATTGATGGACAGTTATTGCTATGAATATAACCAGGGATTATTCAGTATAATCATGGCCATTGATGATTACATGAATATCCTTGCTGAGTATATCTACGAGCACTACCTATATAATCTTGGAGTTTATTTGAAATATAATTCTCACTTGGAGACAACGGAGATAATTATATGTCAAGAGAAGTCTCACCATTGGAAAGAAGGTGATAGCAATCTTCTTATTTTTCTTTGGAGACTATTGGGTCAACCAAGGATAATTCTGTGGACATATGATGTAAGACCCCAACTTTTATGAATAAAGATGAATTTTCTATAATTATTATTTTTGAATATTATGAAATGAATTTGATATTATGTTATAGTTGTGGGTAATATTTATAAATTTTGCAAAGTACGCAAGTTGTTATATAATATTCGATTGGTCGGGGAATATTAGTACGACGACACAATCATTGGTGGACCCCACAACGGAATTATTATCGGATTGAGAAAATGACAAAAATATTTTATTGAAAATAACGGCGGAAGTTTTACCGTTAATATTGTTGAACTACTCGGTAGTAAAAGTACAATAATACGCGTGGTTGCATAGTAGCACACGTTATTAATTATTGATGCTTACGTGAGAAGTCACTTAGTTTTGTTCAATTATTGCTACAGTAATTGATGCATAGTATCTCACGTTATTTGATTCAATTATTGTCAATATTTTATATATTATTAAATCAATAATTGAGATAACAAAGTTGTTAATATTATTATTTGCAATATTAACGAAGTCTAGGAGTTCTGCTGAGGAGAGGTTTGGTCACCTAATTGCGCGCCAATAAGGAGAAATCCTTATTAGAAAGCCCCTCTTTCACAGGAGCGACACAGTCGATTAATAGTGTGAATTATAATAATGATGATGAAGTTTTGTTTTATTAGTATTATTAATAAAATGAAAAGCTTTATATATAAAGCAGAATACTTTTATAAAGTTATTCGTTTTATTAGACTATAAATAGAATATATTATATTCTATTATGCATAGTAAAATCTTTTTATATAAAATAGAATATTTTTATAAAGTTATTCGTTTTATTATATTATAAATAGAATATATTATATTTTATTTAAAAGATTTTGTTTTTTTTATTAAATCAATCTGGACCGTCCGTTTAAAAGTAAATCAATCTGGACCATTCATGGATTAGTTACTATTCAGTCCATTCTTCTATAAATAGAAGCTCATTCCTTCATTATTTCTTACGAATTCAATTTGAAACTCTAGAGAGAGAAACTATAGAGAGAGAAGAAAAAAGTATTCTCGCTACTTCACTACTTCTATATCCGGTTTCTTCTAAGGTAAGGGGTATTATTTCTTTCATATTCATGAAGAGAACTTACATTATTCCATTTTTTTTTATTTCGTTGGAATAACTTTTATATACTGGTCTACCCTATACTTGGTGAAATTCTTCCATTATTCCATTCTTTATTATTATATTGGAATAACTTTGTCTATCAAGTACCACATACATGGCGAAATTCTTCATTATTCCATTCTTTATTATTACATTGGAACATCCCATGCGTATGCGTTTACGCATGACACGTTCCGTTATTTATTATTTTGTTGGAACATCCTGCTTGGTCTTGCAATTTACTTTGACCTAGTTTCATTATTTATTATTACGTTGGAATATCCCATCTGCATGCGTTCGCACGACACGGTTCCATTATTTATTATTACGCTTGGAATAACTTTTGCCTATCTACGCTCTATAGCATGTCCGGTGATTTCTTTTGTTATTCCATTCTTTATTATACTCGGTTGGTTAAAGTTTTGACTTCTATACTCCATGAAATTAGTGGAATATCCTTGATATTTAAGCTTCATCCAAAGATCATTTCATGGAAATATTCTTCTAAGCATTCTTGAATTTTACTCTACAAAGAAGTATCATGTTGATAATTTGGGCGTTATTAGTTCCTGGATAAATTAATTCTTGAACTTGTTTTATTGAATTCTTATATCATTGTCATCATCCTCATGTTTATATTATGTTGAAAGTCATCTGTGGCTTGTAGTGCATAGATGGACTTGGTATGATTATGACCAGGGATTAATTGGTATAATCATGACCGTAATGTTACAAATGATGTGGTAAAAGTCCTCATTGGCCCGTAGTGCATTGATGGACAGTTGTTGGCATGATCATGACCATTTAAATCCCAGCGATAAAAGTGATTAAAAACCTTTTAAATCATAAAAGATAGTAGATTTTATTCTATACTTGACTCTTTTAATGGATTGCTTGTTCCGCTGCAGTTAAACTTGATGTTTGTTATATTGTATGAGTTTAAAACTGTTGAAGGCTAATGATAATTTATTCTGTATTTTATTAGTCATAATATTTCTTACTAGGCTAGTTGAGCTCACCCTTTTACTTTCATTGTTCTCTTCAGGAAATGAGAACGTAGCCGGGACTAGTCGGGGAGCGGAGTGACGGTCCGAGATGGTGTCTTAGTAGTCCTCACTATTCTATAAAATAGTGTAATAATAAATGTAATGAGAACTTATTCTGAGAGTAGATATTGTCTAGAAGATAATATTTGTATTAAAACTCACAGCTCTTGTTGTATATTTAAGATTGTATTTGTATTCTCTACCATGTATTTGGCGACTCAGAATAGGTGATGTATACCTATTTTGGGGGCGTCACATATGATATCTATCATAACCTAGACGCATGGCCTCCCATGTACGAAGGTTTCCTTCAGTACTTCCCAAAGACTTTAATTTCTAAAACAGTTATGGACTGTACTTTTATGTAAGGTACCATTGTAAGGTTGTGGTCAAGGCACCATGATAGTTACATACATTTGTAATAAAACTCACAGTTTAACTGTGGTCGTATTCTGCACGACAGTTCAACAGTTGTAAAAATGAAGTTTGTATTTGATTTTTATAGTATGATATCTGGCGACTCAGAATGGGTCGTGTGGACCTATTTTGGGGACGTCACAACATCAGTGGAAGTTCAAGATTTAAGGAATAAGGTGTTTTTTTGGGGAGGAAATGTGGAACGCGGAAAGATTATTAAATGATCAATTGGTATGGGCATTGACTAAGATGACAAAAGAATGAGATGAGTTGAAGGCACAAATCGATGGTATGAGAGTTGAGTGCAATGTATCGTCTGAAGCTTTAAGTAAGAAGGAGAAGAATAATAATAATAAAAGGAAATGGAACAACGACAGTGACAGTGACTCAGGGAATCCACGGCATAAGAAGAAAGCATGTGCTGATTGCGAAAAGAAACATTTTGGGGAATGTATGGAGGGTAGGAATGTGTGTTATAATTATGGACAATGAGGGCATATATCACCAAATTTTCCAAAGCCAAATAGAGGAGGATGTTTTTCATGTGGTGGAACAGTTCATTGGTTTAAAAATTATCCTAATAAGAAGAGATGTGAATGAAGTGGACAAAAGAAAGATTAAGTATGAGAGGTAGTACCTTTTTGAAGTAAGATAATATGTTAGTAATGAAGTATTGTAGACGATGGATAGGTGTATATATATATATATATATATATATATATATATATATATATAAATGTAATACTCACTTTTGTATGAATATCAAGATAACTTTTGTAAGTCTCAACTTTTTGTACAAGTTGTAGCAGTAAATCCCGACTATTGTTATAAAGGGTTAGTATATGTTTATAGCAATATGAGCTATAGGATGTAAAGTACTATAAACTAGTTGAATGAATATGAATATGTGTTTGATGAAGTAAATAGGTTTTGAAAACAAAGATAGTAAGCTGTCTATCTGATAAATTGTTAATTCAGCAAGCCGAAGTAAAAAAAAATAATAAAATAAATTAAAAAATCCATTAAACTGAATTATGGTTTGAGTTTAAATTACTTGTTAATTTTTAAGATACCACTAATAAGATGTGGCATAAAGGTGTAAAAGATGAAGTAATAATTTAAGATATTATATAACGAGATAATGTCGTCAAGAAGAGAACCACGAAACCGAAAGGTGGAAGACTATGTTAACAATGCAGGAGGTCAAGCCAACTGTGACGCCCCCAAAATAGGTATACATCACCTATTCTGAGTCGCCAAATACATGGTACAGAATACGAATGCAATCTTTAATATACAACAAGAAAGCTGTGAGTTTTAATACAAATATTATCTTCTAGACAATATCCACTCTCATAATAAGTCCTCATTACATTTATTGTCGCACTATTTAACAGAATAGTGAGGACTACTAATACTATCATCTGAACCGTCACTCCATTCCCCGACTAGTCCCGGCTACGTTCTCATTTCCTGAAGAGAACAGTGAAAGAAAGGATGAGCTCAACTAGCCCAGTAAGAAATATTATGACTAAGATAATGCAGAATAAATTATCATTAGTCTTCAACGATGTTAAAACCGATAAAATACAATAGACATCAAGTTTAACTGTAGCGGAACATGCAATCCATTAAAAGAGTCAAGTAGAGAATAAAATCTACTATCTTCTATGATTTAAAAGGTTCTTCATCACTTTTATCGCTGAGACTCAGCTTAATAAATAATCCACATCATCCCTACACTACGGCCAAGGATATTATTTAGTATCACGACCACGAATTATCCATGCACTATGGGCCAAAGATAATTGTGTTTTATCAACGGTCCTGATCATGCCATAAAACAATTCATCTTTTCACCCTTGGCCGAAGAGAATCCATAGCCATAATCATACCAAAAACTGTCCATCAATGCACTACGGGCCAATGAGGACTTTTTCCACATCATTTGTAACATTACGGTCATGATTATACCAAATAATCCCTGGTCATAATCATACCAAGTCCATCTATGTAAATAGGTTTTGAAAACAAAGATAGTAAGCTGTCTATCTGATAAATTGTTAATTCAGCAAGCCGAAGTAAAAAAAAAATAATAAAATAAATTAAAAAATCCATTAAACTGAATTATGGTTTGAGTTTAAATTACTTGTTAATTTTTAAGATACCACTAATAAGATGTGGCATAAAGGTGTAAAAGATGAAGTAATAATTTAAGATATTATATAACGAGATAATGTCGTCAAGAAGAGAACCACGCAAACCGAAAGGTGGAAGACTATGTTAACAATGCGGGAGGTCGAAGCCAATTTGTGACGCCCCCAAAATAGGTATACATCACCTATTACAGAGTCGCCAAATACATGGTACAGAATACGAATGCAATCTTTAATATACAACAAGAAAGCTGTGAGTTTTAATACAAATATTATCTTCTAGACAATATCCACTCTCATAATAAGTCCTCATTACATTTATTGTCGCACTATTTAACAGAATAGTGAGGACTACTAATACTATCATCTGAACCGTCACTCCATTCCCCGACTAGTCCCGCTAAGTTCTCATTTCACAGAAGAAACAAAGAAAGAAAGGGTGAGCTCAACTAGCCCAAAGAAGAAATATTATGACTAAGATAATGCAGAATAAATTATCATTAGTCTTCAATAGTGTTAAACTGATAAAATACAATAGACATCAAGTTTAACTGCAGCGGAACATGCAATCCATTAAAAGAGTCAAGTAGAGAATAAAATCTACTATCTTCTATGATTTAAAAGGTTCTTCATCACTTTTATCGCTGAGACTCAGCTTAATAAATAATCCACATCATCCCTACACTACGGCCAAGGATATTATTTAGTATCACGACCACGAATTATCCATGCACTACGGGCCAAAGATAATTGTGTTTTCATCAACGGTCCTGATCATACCATAAAACAATTCATCTTTGCACCCTTGGCCGAAGAGAATCCATAGCCATAATCATACCAAAAACTGTCCATCAATGCACTACGGGCCAATGAGGACTTTTTCCACATCATTTGTAGTATACGGTCATGATTATACCGAATAATCTCTGGTCATAAACATACCAAGTCCATCTATGCACTACAGGCCACAGATGACTTTCAACAAAATATTAACATGAGGATGATGACAATGATATAAAAATTCAATAAAACAAGTTCAAGAATTAAATTATCCAGGAATTAATAACGTCCAAATTGTCAACATGATACTTCTTTGTAGAGTAAAATTCAAGAATGCTCAGAAGTATATTTTCATGAAAAGATACTAGATGAAGCGCAAATATCAAGGATATTCCACTTATTTCATGGAGTATAGAAGTCAAAACTTTAACCAACTGAGTATAATAAAGAATGGAATAACAAAAGAAATCACCATGTATTCTAGATTTCCCATGATTGAGTTATTCCAACAGAACAATAAATAATCAAACCAGTCGAAGCGATGCAATCGCAAGATGTTCCAACGAATAATAAAGAATGGAATAACAATAGAAATCACCATGCATGCGGTACTTCACATAGACGAGTTATTCCAAAATAATAAATAACGGAACCAGTCCCACAGTAAAACATGCATGTGATAGGATATTTCAAATGAAATAATAAAGAATGTAATAACAATGAAATCACCATGCATGTGGTACTTCGCGTGATGAAGTTATTCCAACATAATAATAAATAACGGAACTAGGTCCAAATAGAGAACGCATGCATGAGATATTCAAATGAATAATAAATAATGGAATAACGAAAGAATTATATAGGGTGAAATGGCATATACAAGGTTATTCCAACAAAATAATAAAGAATGGAATAATAGAAGTTCTCTTCATGAATATGAAAAAAATAATACCCTTACGGGTACAACAAAAATAATATCCCTTACCTTATAAAGAAGAGTACTCTCACCGGTAGAGGCGGGGGATATACTTGAAGAAACTTGCACTACGCAAAGCTTTCTTAAACGCTAAAGAAATACGCCAAGATAGAAGAATAATTCTCTACGGTTTCTCTCTCTAGAGTTTCAATGAATTAAAAGAAATAATGAAGGAATGAGCTTCTATTTATAGAAGAATGGACTACATAATAACTAATTCATGAATGGTCCAGATTGATTTACTTTTAATCGGACGGTCCATATTTAAAGCAAAATCTTTTAAATAAAATATAATATATTCTATTTATGATCTAATAAAACGAATAACTTTATAAAAGTATTACATTTTTATATAAAAAAAGATTTTACTATGCAAAACACTATGCGGGCACTATGCAACACTATGCATAATAAAATATAATATATTCTATTTATAGAATAACTTTATAAAAGTATTCATTTTATATAAAAAGCTTTTACGTTTTATTACATTAATAATATCAATAAAACCAAACCGAGTGACTTATCACGTAAGCATCAATAATCAATACTGCGTGTCTTCTTATGCAACCACGCCAGATTCTCGTACTTTAACACCGAAAGTGTTTCAACAGTATTAATGGTAAAACTTAGCCGTTATTTTCATAAAAATATTTTTGTCGTTTTCTCAATCCGAATGCAATAATTCCGTTATTAGGGTCCACCAATGATTGTCTTGCGTCATCGAATATTCCCTGTTAAAAGGAATATTCCCCGACCAATCGAATATTATATAACAACTTGCATACTTTGCAAAATTTATAAATATTACCCACAACTATAACATTATATTAAATCCACACCATAATATTCAAAAAAAAAAATCGAGAAATTTGAATCTTTATTTGTAAAATTTGGGATTTTACACAAACTGTATGCAAGATTTTGTGAATATGTTAGATGAGGCTATGCAAAATCGAGCACCAGCCGCAGGAAATCCTCCAGGGAAACAATTGGCAAACTTCAAAGACGTTAAGGAAGTAGGATCGCCGGAGTTTAAGGGGACAACAAACCTTATAGAAGCTCAGACTTGGGTGAAAGAAATAGAGAAAGATTTTGTTATTGCTAGAGTAGCAGAGGAACAAAAGACAGCTTTTGCTACCTACTTGATAAAGGGTGAGGTGAATTTTTGGTGGGAGTCAAACCAGAACAAAGCCGGAGCAGGAGTTATAGCATGGACAAGATTCACAGAACTGATTCTCAAAAATTACTTTTCGCCAAGTATGAAAGCAAGAATGGAGGTCAAATTTTTAGAACTGAAGCAAGAAAATATGTCGGTTTTAGAATATGCCGACAAGTTCAACAAGTTAGCCAGATTTGCTCCACATCAAGTGGATAGTGAGGCACGAAAGACGCGAAGGTTTGAGAACGGACTGAAGCCAGGAATATTTAGCAAAGTAGTTATGTTGCAGATCAATTCATTTTCAACCCTGTTGGAAAAAGCCATCATCGCCGAGGGAGGAAGTGAAGCAGTGTCAAAGTACCACCAAGAGCAAAAGAAGAAGAAGACGAATGAAGGAGGTAGCAGTGGAGGGAGTAACTTCAATAAGCGTAATTGGATCGATAACATTCAATCAGGAAATAAGTTAGGAGAGAGTAGGAAGAGAGGTGAGTCGTGTGCAGTTTACGGGAAGAACCATCAAGGAATCTGCTTGAAGGGAAAAGGCGTGTGCTTTAACTGTGGTCAAGAAGGACATTTCTCCCAATTGTCCCAGCCCGAAGAAAATACAAGGCTATTTTTCATGTGGGTCACCAGACCATCAAATTCGGAACAGTCCAAAGAAGAATGCAGAGAAGGGAAGCAACAATAAAGGGAACAGCAGTGGGATGCTGATGATCAAAGGACTAGCTCAGCCAGGAGACCAACGACACACACGTTCAACATGACTGTCCAATGTGGTAACGGCAAAAGAAGTAGTGACGGGTAAAATTTTAATTAGTAATATAATTGTTTACTTTTTGTTTAATAGATATCGTTATGAGGTGCTATCCATTTACGGATATAAGTCACAATTTAATGTCACACACGTGTGAAAATGAAGGAATTGATGATACAACTTTAAAAAGTTATTAGAAAACAAATATAGTTATGAGCCATGGTAATTAAGTCAAATGAGACTCAAGTTAAGTAAAGATTTTTTTCCACTCCTGAATAGGATGGGAAGAGTAAATGCAATAAGAAATGAAGTAACACCTATATTAAGGTAATAAATTGATTTATTAATAAAGATCTAAAGATGGACATAATTTGAATACAAGGTAATAGTGATTTCGGGGACAGAATCCTTATAAGGAGGGGAGAATGTAAGGACCGAGAATTTTATATGATTATATATGTATATTTTTATGAATAAATTTTTTTAAAGCATATTAATGAATATGTGAATTAAGTGAGTTAGTTAATTTAATTATTTTAAGTTAACTAAGATGAATACTTAATCAATTTGATTAAAGAAGAGTAAGATAAGTTATGTTGAGAATTAACATAACTTGAATGGTAAATTAAAAGATTTATAATCTTTAAGTGATTAAATTGATATGACTAATATAAAGTGATTATATGATTATGTAATAACTTATTAAGACAATTAGGGTTAATTAAGTTAATAAATTAATAGAACAAAAAGGAAAGCCAAGAAATAAGAATATTAAATTATTTATCAAAATATTAAACATTTTGTGGCATATATTGAATAAATATGTGAGTAAATAAATATAATAATTATTTATCAATGATGATAAATATGTTATGACATATGGAGAGATGTATGTGACTAAATAATATATATATATATATATATATATATATATATATATATATATATATAGATGTGTATATATATTTATTTATTATATATAGTGAATTAAAAAGAAAGCTTTGTAACCTAATATTATATATTAGGAATGTGGATTAAATAACCCAAGGGTTGTAGTATTGAAGAATTTTAGTATTTAAAATATATACTAACCTAAGAGATTTATTTTATTATCTCAATTTATTATTTATTTTAAACCTAATTAAAGAAAGTCTAATTGAGTTATAGAATTAAATGTACATGAGTAATTATTTAAATTCCAAATGAGTGGAATAGAAACCCTAATTAAAAAATTAGTGTAAGATAAAATTTTGGTATTGGACCCATTGTATTTTACATGGCCCAATTATTTTAAATAGCAAGTCCAAACAATTTAATGAAAAACACAATTTTTAGCCCATGGAAGAGGGACTTTTTAGTCATTTGATTAAGCAATTTTGGCATTAAAAATAAATCAAAAAGGGGGAGAAAAGAGATAGTATTTTTGGCAGCCCTTAGAGGAGATAAGAGAGGAGAAAGTGTGATTTTGTTTAAGCTTCATAACTCTTGGGGAGAAGAAGAAGGATAGCATAAATCAAAGGTAGAAAAATCTAACTATAAACTAGTTTATTACTTTTGTTTTGTTTGATTTTGGTGAAATAATGGGTTAGTGTTCTTGAAGTTTAAAACTCTTGATTTTCATGTTAATAAGTATTTTATGTTTGGATCTAACCATTTTGGGTGTTTTAATGTTGATCAAAAGGAAGAAAAGAAAATTAGGTTTTCTAGTTTAGAAAACCCTAATCTTTCTCTACTTTGAAAATCCACCATTTGAAATCTACACCTTCTTTTTGTGATCCGTTAAAGAGGGGTGCTAGATATGTAAGTTAATTGATAAACCCAAGTGGTAGCACTCAAAACTATTGATTTTACAAGCCTTGGCAGCCATTTTAGTACAAACAGTCCAGTTTAAAGAAAAACTGTTAAAGGGAAGTTTACGGCTGTTATTCTTGCAAGGGCGATTTAAATGCATTTTACGTGCTTTAAAAATTCTAAGAAAATTTGGTATGTTAATATGATGAGTTATCTAGATCCTGTCCAAAGATGCTATTTTTGGATGTGTAGAATGAGAGTTATGTATTTTACAAGGAATGATTATTTTAAAAGTAAACCAAAATAACTTTTTTCATGTAACTCCAAAAATTGTGAAATTTTTATTGGAAGTATATATGCATAACAGGAATATCTCCGAATTTTTTTTAAATTTTTGGACATAAAAACTGTTCATGATAATTGTTGCAAACCTGACTATTTTTTTCATTTTAAAAATAGTAAATGAAATTCAAAACTTTTAGAAAAATTATATGTTCATCATGATACCATATACTAATACTGTCCAGAAAATACATATATTTGGAGTTGATTTGGTATTTTTCATGTAAATGATTGAGTTGTGAATAAATGAATAAAATAAGCAATGTGATGTTATAAAGGATAAAAATGTAATTTTTTTGACCAAAGGCCCTTGATATAAGGTAATCAGATTTTTAGAGGGTAGTTTGGTCATTTTTGACAAACTTTTATATTTATAGCATTTTATGTTTATTAAATGAATGAATAAGTAAAGGATAAATAATTAGAATTAATTATTTATTAGTTTAATAAATGATTAAAATATTATTAAGAGCTTAATAATATTAGTTTAAGATATTATATATTAAGTAATTAATAATATTTAGATTAAAATATTATTAAATGATTAATAATATTAGATAATAAATTAAAATATTATTAAATGATTAATAATATTAGATTAAAGTTAAATAATAATATTATTAAATGATTAATAATATTATTAATTGATTAAAATATTATTAAATGGTTAATAATATTTATGAATGGTTAAGATATTAATTAAAATATTATTAATTGATTAATAATATTAGTAATTGGATAAGATGTGATTAATGTACAAAATATTATTAAGTGATTAATAATATTATCAGTGACTAAAATATTATTAAATAATTAATAATATTAATAATGGATTCAAATATTATTAAATGGTTAATAATATTAGAAAGTGAATAAAATATTATTAAAAGATTAATAATATTAGACAAGAGTTTAAGACAATGAATATATGATAATAATATTATCAAGAGATGATAATATTCCTAATGAGTAAGGTATTATTGAATGTTTGATTTTATGATTACATGTTAGATCATTTACTACAAGAATAGTAGTGTTATGAGTTATAATATGTTATGCTAATTGAGAGATCAATATTATTAATGATAGGTCTTTCAAATGAAGTTAAATTAAATTGTGTAGCAGTAGTCAACGACCAAGGTAAGTTTCCTTAACTCAAACTCGAGTTATTATCTTTCAAGCATGTTAGTGGATAATTATTATTGGTTATTCACATCCATAATGATTATTGTTATTCGCACACAGTGCAATTGATTCATGTTCTATTATTTGAACTATTTACGAGCCATGTCTTAGCTATTTGTTTTGGCGAGACTAATATTTGTTAAAGCATGAAACGTTCTATTTAGACAAGAAGACCCAAAGACAAGAGCTCGACCAAGCGTCTTTAAAGGTTGTTTACTAACTCGACCAAGAGGAGAGGAGGGAGGCTCGGACCGCTGAAACTGTATGCACCGCAAGATCCGGACCCCATATTCCCCTAGTCTTTCTCCACTTTAGGAGCCATCCTCGTTCAATCCCTCTCTCGCTCACTCAGTTGGTTAGAGTAAAGCGCTTTTGTCATTGATGTCGGAAAGGAAAGAGAAGTGGGTGCGGTCAGGTAGTTATGAACTGATTTATTATTAGAAGATCTATGTCATTTATTTCGGCTAGATCAATATGGATATTATATGTTGAAATCATAGTACTTCTTTAAAAGTAATCTAAACCATATTGTTGTGGTACGGACTCAAGATGTAAGACTGAGATGAACAACTCTTATAAAAAGGGGAACTTTATTGTCGAACATTCGACTATTGCGCTATTTTTTAGTATTATGCATAATATAGGGTACAATGAGGCTGATCACTTCATGTATTCAAAGAAGAGATTTAATCTTTATGATTAACTGATACTATTGAGGTAATTCAGTATTAATTAACTGATAATTCCTCTATTAGTTCTTGATCCATTTGTGATCACTCAGCGTGAAATCTGGGAATATCCCACTTTATTAAATATTGTTGCATTATTGCTAATTTTTCTTAATCAAATGAATATTATTGAATCTTCGAACGAATTTAATTCTTTCATTCTTGAAATATTATTTATTTTGGAATTTAAGAAAATTATTGTTATTGAAAATAATTTATTGTTCAGCTACTTCGAAATCTTTTGAACATTGTTGACATTCTAGAAAGTTAGATTCTTCTATATCTTTTAGTGTACGCTTTAACTTGCTGAGAAAACTCGTTGCTCACCCTTACTTAAATAAAACATTTCAGCTAAGGACGAGATAGTCGAAGGGTCAAAGAAAGACAAGGGCAAAAACAAAGTTCAAGAGTAGTTGTTGTGAACTTTACTTATTATGTTACTGTACGTAAATTAATTATGTAAACCTTTTGAGTAGCTAAGGGTATGTAAGTTATTTTAAGGGATGATGTTGATATAAATATGTTTTTATTAAGGACATGTAATGAATGATGTATTTCATCAATGAATGGGTAGTAAGATGTGATATGTATAATGGATCGTGACTAAACCCGATGTTAGGGAACCCAAATTTGGAGGCGTCACAATTTTGAACTAGATAAAGAAAAGTCAATGTCAATTAAAGTAGTTAGACAAATGTTTCGATTAAAATTTGAATTATGGGTATACGTCTAAGCTATTTGATTAAGCTAGACAAGTGTTTATGAAATTCAAAGTATTCTTTGAGAGCTTATGCCAAACCAAATGATTTTGGTGCGGAATCTTGTGTTAATTCTGTGGGCCATGGTGCAAGTTGGTGTCAAGTTAATGCAAATTGGTATCAAATTGATATAAGTTGGTGTCAAGTTAATGTAAGTTGTTATTAAAACAAACACGAGTTAGTTCACCTAAATGCGTATAGTCATTTAGGGATAAAGATAAGAGATTTCCTGGTCAGGTGATTAAGGAATACTCTAGTATAGATATAAGGAAGTTGATCTTAAAGATGCAAGCTCAAAAGATTTAGTTTGAAAATTTTAGGACTCTCGAAGTAATAAGAGGATTGCGTAGGTAATAACAGAAAGCTATAAAATGAAAAGATACGTACATGGAGATGCATGTTAATATAAATATATGTATTAATATATGCTATGACATGATTAAATTTTAGCATTAATACTGAATGCTTTAAAATGAAGGATAAGAAAATAATGTATTTTATTATACAGAATAATGTCACCAAGGAGAAATCAGCGTAATCAATCCGAGGCAGAGAACGAGAATAGAGAGCAAGCAGATGTTATGCAGTAATTTGTGGATCGAATAATAAGGGCTATAAATAGAAACCCCATTAGGATAAATAATCCTCCAGCTTTTCCAGTAACAAGCTTTAAGGATTTTAACAATGTTGGACCACCTAAGTTTAAGGGGACTACTAAGCCTATAGAGGCTCAAGTTTATATTAAGGAGATTGAAAGGCGTTTACTGTTGCCAAAGTGGGAGAGGAGCAAAAGACAAATTTTGCTACCTATATGATGAAAAGTGAAGCTAGATTTTGGTGGGAAGTCAATCAGAACAGAGCTAGTGAGGAAATAGTAACTTGGGAATGATTCAAGAAGTTGTTCTTCGAGAACTACATTCCCAAGGGCATGCAAAATCAGATGGAGATAAAGTTTTTTGAGCTGAAGCAGGGGGACATGTTAGTTTCCCAATATGCTACCAAATTCAATAAACTGGAAAGGTTTGCCCCACATCGAGTGGATATTGAAGAAAGAAAGACGTGTGGGTTTGAACAAGGTTTAAAACCTTCACTATATGATAAATTATCGGTATTGCAGGTCGACTCGTTTGGGATAATCTTAGAAAAGGCTATGATAGTCGAGGGAGGAAGCAAAGATTTAGATCAACTTCATTGTGAAGGAAAGATCAAGAAGAATCAAGCTGAAGGAAGCTGTAAACGAAAATGGAATAGCCAAGCTAATAAAGGGCGAGGAGACTCGAAGAAAAGTAAATTAAAGATGTGTTATAATTGTGGGCAAGGACATATCTCTCCTAATTGTCCCCAACTCAAAGAAAGGCGTATGTTTTACTTATGGATCAGAGGATCATCAGGCAAAGGATTGTCCAAGGAAAATGATCGATGGAAAAAGCAATGGCAATTCGACACTTGCCAAATATGTAAATATGTAAGATTATACCTTTAGTGAAGGTAGTAATGAAAATTTATATTTACTTTTGATGCAATAGTGATTCAGGGGACGAAATCCTTATTAGGGGGGAATAATGTGACTACCCGGAAATTTTGCTTAATTTATGAATTAAGTATAATCAAGGATATAGGTCGCAATGTAAATGAGGAATTTTTTTTAATACTTTGTGACTTATGTGAAATATGTATGTGGTTAAATAAATAAATATGTTATTTATATATATTTATTTATTATATAAAGAAAAATTAAGTAGAAAGCTACATAACCTAATTGTACATAGGTATGGTAATTAAATAACCTAAGGGTTATGGTATTGAAGAATTTTAGTATTTAAAATATATACTAACCTAAGAGATTAATTTTATTATCTCAACTTATTATTTATTTTAAACCTAATTAAAGCAAGTCTAATTGGGTTATAAAATTAAATGTACATGAGTAATTATTTAAATTACAAAGGAGTGGAATGGAAGCCCTAATTAAATAATTAGGGTAAGATAAAGATTAAAGTATTAGACTACGGTTAATTACATAGCCCAAGCATTTTATTAGAAAGTCCAAACCATTTAAATGAAAGCACAACTTTTAAGGGACTTTTATGTCATTTGATTAAAGCAAATTTAGCAATTAAAAATAAACCAAAAGTGGGGGATAAAGGAGGGAGTATACCCGACTATTAGAGGAAGAAAAAGAAGAGATCACATGTTGGTTTATTTGGTCAAATGTTGTTCACCAACTACACTTAGGTGTCACTAAATTATTTGTCCACCTTATTTCTCCAAAATTACAAGTAAAGGAAAAGATAAGAGAAGGAAGAGTTGGGAGATTAAGTATAGATATACATATGATATATCTATACATCTTTACTAATAATAAAAACTATCATCTCATTTATTAGTAAAACTTTACTTCATCTCTCTTTCATTCATCTCCAAATTTGCTAAATAAAAGAAATAGAGAGAGAGAGAGAAGAGGGCATTTTCGGCAGCCACAAGGAGGTAAAGGGAGAGGGGATTTCATCTTCATACACCATAGATTCATCAACTACTTTTGAAGATCTAGGAAGGGTAGCCATTAAATCAAGATAAAAACTCTAGATCTAAAGCTTTTGTTTTCATTTCTTGTGATGGTTTGATGAAATAGAGAGTTGATGTTTTTGAACTTCAAAACTTTAGATCTACATGTTTCCTAGTGTTTCATGTATGGATCTAACCATTTTTAGTGTTATAATGTTAATCAAAAGCAAAGAAATGAAAACTATGTTTTTAAAAGTTAGAAAATTAATTAACCCTAACTTTAGTATACTTTGAAAAGCTACCATTTGAAATCTAAACATTCTTTTTGCGATCCGTCAAAGAGGGGTGATACATATGTAAGTTATCTTTCAAATCCAAGTGGTAGAACTCAAATATGATGATTTTACAAGCCATAATGGCTATTTTAAGCAAAATTGTCCAGGAAAAGAAAAGAAGGGAAAATACACTATATTTGGGCAGTCCATTGTAGGGGTAATTTCGTCCGATTTTTGTGCTCTAAGAATTAAAAAAAAAATTGGGATGATAATATGATGAGTTAATTGAGTGATGTAAAAAGATGGAGGTTTTTGGATGCGTAGAATGAAAGTTATGGATTTTACGAAAAAAGGACTACTTAAAAAGTAAAAGCGAATAACTCTTAGTGTGTAACTCCAAAAATTATTAAATTTTTACTGGAAGTACATATACATAACAGGAGCATCCGCTGAAATTTTGGAATTTTTGGACAAAAACTCAGTTCATGAAAATTATTGCAAGATCCGACTATTTTAGCCATTTTAAGCATAATAAAAGAAACTAAAAAAATTCAGGAAAAATTATATGTTCATAAGGGTAATATTAAATGATGTTTCCCAAAAAATTAGAATTTTGGGAGTTGATTTGGTATTTTTCATGTAAATGATTGAGTTGTGAATAAATGAATAAAATAAGTAATGTGATATCATAAATGACAAAAATATAATTTTATGGCTTAAGAACCCTAAACATGATAGCTGCAGATTTATAGAGGGTATTTTGGTAATTTTGGATGAGATATTATATTTATAGCATTTTATGACTATTAAATAAATGAATTAGTAATGGATATCAATTAGAATAAATTGTTTATTAGTTTACTAAATGATTAAAATATTATTAAGAGCTTAATAATATTAGATTAAGATATAATTATTAAGTAATTAATAATATTTAGATTAAAATATTATTAAATGATTAATAATATTAGATTAAAGCTAAATTAAAATATTATTAACTAATTAATAATATTAGATAATGATTTAAAATATTGTTAAATGATTAATAATATTATTAATTTATTAAAATATTATTAAATGGTTAATAATATTTGTGAATGGTTAAGATATTTAAGATTGATTAAAATATTATTAATTGATTAATAATATTAGTAAGGGATTAAAATATTATTAAATGGTTAATAATATTAGAAAGTGAATAAAATATTTTAAAGGATTAATAATATTAGACAAGAGTCTAAGACAATGATTATATGATAATAATATTATCAGAGATGATAATATTCCTAATGAGTAAGATATTATTAAAGGTTTGATTACATGATTACATGTTAGATAATTTATTATAAGAATAATGGTGTTATGATCTATAATATGATACACTGATTGAAAGAGTAATCTTATTAATGATAGGTCTCTCATAAGAAATGAAATTAGATTGTGTAGCAGTAATTGATGGTACATGCAAGTTCCCTAACTCAAACTCGAGTTATTATATTTCAAGCATGCTAGTGGTTTAATTATTTATAATTATTCCACATCTTTGATTATTAATTCGCACTTAGTGCAAGTTGCATATGTTCATCATGTATGAAAGGCTGATCACCATTACCATAAGGTTCAGTTAAATTTTTTCATGGTCATTGTTGACCACTCTGCATTATTGATTCAGTCATTCAATCATTGAAATTGATTCATGATCTTTCACAATTATATTACATTGTTAAAAACTTGAAAGATTATTCCTTTTCAATCATGATATATCCTTCTTATATTTAAACTTGTTGGGCAAAGTAGTTGGTCACTCTTGCTATATCATGATAACATTTTTAGATTAAGACGAAGGTTCGAAGAAAGATAGAGACAAGGATAAATTCAAAGAGTAGCTTATTATGCGTTGTGGGCCCAAGTGTGACGCCCCCAAAATAGGTATATATCACCCATTCTGAGTTGCCAAATATATGGTACAGAAACAACTACAACTTTATTAATACAATTGTCGTGCAAAATACGACAACACATAAACTGTGAGTTTAAATATAAATATTGTCTTCTAGACAATATTCACACTCAAATAAGTCCTCATTACAATCATTGATACATTATTTTACAAAAATAGTGAGGACTACTAAAACAACTTTCTAGAACCATCATTTCATACCCCGACTAGTACTCGCTACATTCTCGCCTCCTAAAAAGAAAAATGGAACAAAAAGGAAAAGGGTGAGCTCAACTAGCCTAGTAAAGATCATTACGACTAAGATAATATAGAACAAATTATCGTTAGTCCTCAACAGGGAAAAATCTGATAGAATATAATAGACAACAAGTTTTAAATCAATATTCGCAGCGGAAATAACAATTCATTAGAAGAGTTAAGTAGAGAATGAAATCTATTATCTTCTATGATTTTAAAGTCCATCATCAATATTTCATCCCTGTAATATCAATCAAATATTCATCTTTGCACTACAGGCCAAAGATATTCATCAGTTGGTCATGTTCATCTCAACACCTGTTCATCTTTGCACTACGGGCCAAAGATATTCATCAAAAAATCATTCATCTTTACACTACAAGCCAAAGATATTCAGTTATATCATCATTTAGGACTGAGGATGATGAAAAATATTTTAAAGAAAACGAATCCAGTGAGACAAAAGAACAAATATTAATGATTCGTACTTCGGTTTATCCATGTTCAAAAACACCCCATAATATACTATGGTGGAGTAAAATTCAAGAATAATGATCAAAACATGGATACAATCAAAGATAATAACAAAAATAGACATTTGGGATAAAGAACGAAAATTTAATTTTTTTGTGAATAGTGCCGTATTCGTGAATAGTGTCGTATACATGAATAGTAATCCCGATACAAAAAGGTAGAAATTTCACAAGAAAAATTATACTAATATTTCGGCATAATGATATTGAAAGAAATAATATCATATACGAAGAAAATAACATCTCTTACCTCAAAAGGATGATTTTTATCGGAATACTGGGATATCGTCTTTGAGGGAACTTGTATAGCAACACTCAAAGTATCAAAATACTTACAAGAATACGCTCGATAATATAGAGAGAAAACTTGAGTTTAAGTGTGATTTTCAATTCTAACCTAAGCACCTATTTATAGAAATTGCTTAGAACACCAAAGTAGAAAATTTAATAAAATATTACTATAATTAAAAAAATTCACGCCCACCTTAGACAAACCGATTTCAAAGATGTTTACAATACATGTGGGGCCCACTAACCTAAAAAAATTTTTATTAAAAAAATATTTAAAACTTCAAAATTAATTATTCCTAACTTCAATAATTCATAATAAATAGCCCTTTTATCAGAAAAATTCGAATCTTATGTCCATTCTATAGGAAATTCAATTATCTACAACTTTGTAAGTTTAAGTTTTTCCAAATTTCAAGCAAAAATTGACCAAAATCCATATACAGACGATTTTACGGGCTATAATCCAATTTTAGTCACAAAATGGGGCCCACCAACATGTTTAACATGTTTTAAACATTTTTTTATAACAAAAATACTCTTCCTCCTCATTTATTCATATATCACACATTCATTGTAAAATATCACCATTATTATATTATTATAATATAATAATATATTTAAATGAATTATTTTATCAGAAAAGATAAAATATTAATTTTCAACAATTGTCACTTTTTTAAAAATTATCCCATTTATATCTACATAAATAAATATTTTTCTTATCATATAAATCAATAATTAATTATTCACAAATAATATTACAGAATTACAATAATGACAACCAGGTCGTTCCCATGAAAGAGAGGACTTTCTAATAAGGATTTCTCCTTACTGGCGCGCAATTAGGTGACCAAACATCTCCTTAGACATTGTCAATAATGTTATCTAATTATATTATTCAAATAATATGAATTATTGATCTGATAATGAGAAATACTGTGCAGTGACAATTATTGAAACAACAATAATATAAAATATCAACGTAGCAATTATTGAATTAATAAAATAAAATATTGAACAATAATTACTGTAACAATTATTGAGTAGTGCCTTCTTACGTAAGAATCAATAATTGATGCAATATCACAGTGCTACTGAAACACCACCAGACATCGTGTTTTAACCACCGGGTATTCCAACAGTATTAACGATAACAACTATGCCGTTATTTAAAAAAAACTTATACTTGTCGTTTTCTTCATCCAATCGCTTTCCGTTATGGGGCCCACACAAAGCTACGCAATCGTACGAATATTCCCCGATAGTAAGAATATTCCACGACCAAACGAATATTCCCTGACAACAATGAATATTTTTATAACCACTTGCTTATTTAAGATATTTGCGCATTTACCCATAACTAACCACATTAATCAAATCAACCCTTACTATTTCAAAATAATAAATAGAGGAAATTAAATTTTATTTATAATAAGTTGGGGTCTTACAACCTCCCCTCCTTATGAAATTTCATCCTCGAAATTGACGTAAGTACCTGGTGTTTCAAAAAGGTGAGGATACCTCGCTTTCATTTCCGTTTCCAACCCCCAGGTCATTTCCTCAATAGCATGGTTCCTCCACAAAACTTTAACTTGTGGTATGACCTTTGTGCGTAGGACATGCTCCTTCCTATCCAAGATCTTGACAGGTACCTCCTCGTATGTTAAATCTTCGGCTATTTCGTCTGGTTCTAACTCAATAACGTGGTTCGGGTCTTTCACATATTTACGAAGCACAAAAATGTGAAAAATATTATGAACACGAGACATACTTGGAGGTAACGCGAGTCTATAGGCCACATTTCCTACTCGGTCAAGAATCTGAAATGGACCAATAAATCGTGGATTGAGATTTCCTCTTTTTTCAAATCTTGTAACTCCCTTCCATGGAGCAACACGCAACAATACATGATCCCCAATACTAAATTCCCCATCCTTTTGATGAAGATCCACATAATTCTTTTGTCGATCCTGTGCCGTTTGTATAGGTTGTCGAATCATTTGGATCTTTTCTATAGTCATACATACCAACTCTGGTCCCAACAATGTTGCTTCACCCACCTCATCCTAGCATACTGGAGAGCAACACTTTTGTCCATACAATGCTTCTAATGGAGCCACACCTATACTTGCCTGCTAACTGTTGTTGTAGGAGAATTCTACCAATGGTAAATACTTATCCCAACTCCCTTTGAAGTCTAGGACACAGAGTCTTAATAGATCTTCAAGAGTTTGAATAGTCCTCTCGATTGTCCGTCTCCGCTTTGAGGATGGTATGCCGAATCAATCAGTAATCATGCCCATAGCTTTATGCAAGCTAACCCAAAATCGTGAAGTGAATCTTGGGTCACGATCCGAAACTATGGATACTGGCATGCCATGCAATCTCATAATCTTATTTATGTACATACGAGCAAGACGTTCAAGGGAATAAGTCTCCTGTATCGACAAGAAATGAGCAGACTTAGTTAATCTATCAACAATATAGCATCTATGCCTTGAGAAATCGTGGGAAGACCCATAACGAAATCCATTGTAATGTGTTCCCACTTCCATTTCAGAATCTCAAGTGGTTGCAATGGACCCTTTGGCACTTGATGCTCCGCCTTTACACGTTGACAAGTTAAACACCTCGAGATAAACTTTGTGATCTCTCTCTTCATATTGTTCCACTAAAATGTATGTCGAAGATCACGATACATTTTGTTACTTCCAGGATGGATTGCAAATGGTGTATTGTGTGCCTCTATCATGATCTTGTACTTCAAGGCAGAGTCGTTAGGAACACAAAGTCTGGAGTTGACTCGAAGTATTCCTTCTTCATCGATTCTTGCTTTTGGGATAACACATTCTTGTACTTTCTTCTTTATACGCATCAACTCTGGGTCTGTGGCTTGAGCAACTTTAACTTTATCGATTAAAGTTGGTTCTATGCGTATACTTGACATCATATGAAATGAAAGTATTCAATTTTTTTATAATTATTCTATTTAGTAAATGGTTAAATTGATAAAAGGTTAAAGTTAAGGGTGATATGTGAAACTTTTTCAAAGTAAACAAGTTGTCAAAAAATAATTGGTGATAAAAGTATAGTAATACGCGTGGTTGCATAGTAGCACACTGTATTGTACAATATCTTTGATTATTGATACTTACGTGAGAAGTCACTCAGTTTTATTCAATTATTGTCACAATATTTTATATTATTAAATCAATAATTGAGATGACACAGTTATTCATATTATTATTTGCAATATTGATAATGTCTAGAAGTTCTGTCAATGAGAGGTTAGGTCATCTAATTGCGCGCCAATAGGGAGAAATCCTTATCGGAAAGCCCCCTCGTTCCTGGGAACGACCTGGTTGTTAAATATTATGAGTTATAATATTAATGATGAATAAGTTCGTATTGATTAAAGATGAAATTGATAGTTCCATTGTGTTGGGATTATTATTGTTAGTGAAAATCGACATTTATTTCGATAATAATTGATGTCTGAAAGTTATATTGACCAATCGGGTAATTAATCGGATAAATGAAAAATTAATTACTATTAATTCACATGCTTATAACTATGTGTTCACATGTATGTACTATTGATTCACATGTATGTACTATTAGGAGAGGTGGTGCAAGATTGATAATACTTGCATGACTAAATTAAAAATGAAGGTATAGATGAAGGTACTATACTGTAATTATTTTTTTCACATGTATAGAATTATTGAGTCACATGATTGTACTATTGATTCACATGATATACTATTAGGGGAGGTGGTGCAAGTTTGATAATACTTGCAGGACTAAATTAAAAATGAAGGAAAAGGTGAAGGTATTATACTGTAATATTTCGAGCCCCAAAACGTGCAATTATCGAAACTATGTTTTCCTATAAATAGAAGCTCATTCTTCCTTCATTCTCACCAATTCACTAAGACTCACAAAAGAAATTATAGAGAGAGAAGCTATATGGAGAGAAGCTATAAAGAGTAGTCTGCTACTTCACTACTCCAGTATCCAGTCTTCTTCTGAGGTAAAGGGTATTATTTATTTCATATTCTGAAGAGATATTATTTTTTGTATATGAATATTATTTTCGTTCAATATTCGTAGGAATATTATTTTCGTTCAACAGTCGTAAGGGGTATTATTTCTTCGTGAATGATATTATTTCTTTCAATATCATTATGTCGGAATATTGGTATGAATTTTATTGTGGAATTTCTACCTTTTTGTGTCGGGGTTACTATTTACTCTAGTATTATTCACTCGAGTATTTGGGGCACTTTTTGTGCCAGAGTACTATTCACGAGTTATTATTCATAGGTTACTATTAACCCAATTACTATTCACTCTAGTATTATTCACTCTGATATTCGGGACACTTTTTGTGCTGGAGTACTATTCACGAGTTACTATTCACGGGTTACTATTCACCCAGTTACTATTCACTCTAGTAATATTCACTCGGGTATTTGAGACACTTCATGTTGGGGTACTATTCATGAGGTACTATTCCCGAAGTACTATTCACAGGGTACTATTCACGGGGTACTATTCACCCGAAAAATATATTTCTTTTCTGTCCAAATTATTTTTGGTACATAAATATTATTCTTGAATTTTACTCCACAAAGCAGTATCATGTTGACAATTTGGATATTTTTAAACTCTGGATAAATTTAAAGTCTTTAATATTTATCCTTGATTTCGTTTGATTAATTCTTATATCATTGTCATCATCCTCATGATTATATTATGATGAAAGTCATCTTTGGCTTACGTGCATAGATGGACTGTTGATTTTTGGTTTTATAGTTGTATATTTTTGGCTTACGTGCAAAGATGGACAGGTGTATGACATGATCATGACCACTGGTGATACTAACGAATATCCTTGGCCGTAGTGCAGGGATAATTCGATGATGTGATTAGCAGGATCATGACCATTAGTTAACAGTTGAATGTCTTTAGCCGTAGTGCACTGACAGACAATTGATTGGTATAATCATGACCATTGGTTTTATAGTTGAATATCTTTGGCCCGTAGTGCAAAGGTAGACAACTGATTGGTATGATCATTGTTATTACATTTGAATATCTTTAGCCTTTGGGGTAAGGATATTGAGTAAATGTTCTATTAAGCCTTTGTCGCAAGGAGAAACTGTTGATTTACATGATTATAAATATGAATTATGGATTTAAGTATAATCTTTGATGGTTTAGGTGAAGACAGGTGATGATAGTTCTTTTTGTTTTGGGTATAACAAAGAACTGTTGTTGAGTATTACAGGAATGAAATATTAACGATGGACTTTTAATCTAGAAAAGATAGTAGACATTATGTTCTACTTGACTCTTCTAATGGATTACTTATTCCACTGCAGTTAAACTTGATGTTTATTGTATTTTATCAGTTTAACACTGTTAAAGGCTAAGCATAATTTATTGTGCATTATCTTAGTCATAATATTTCTTACTGGGCTAGTTGAACTCACCCTTTTGCTTTCTTTTACTCTTCAGGAAATGAGAATATAGCTGGGACGAGTCGGGGAATGGAGTGATGGTTCGAGATGGTTGTTTTAGCAGTCCTCACTATTCTCTGAAATAGTGTGATAATAAATGTATTGAGGACTCCATTTGAGTTTGAATACTGTCTAGAAGACAATATTCCTGTTAAAGCTCTCAACTATGTTTTGTCGTATTTTACACGACAGTTGTATAATTAAGTTTGTATTTATATTTTGTACCATGTATTTGGCAACCCAAGATGGGTGATATATACCTATTTTGGGGGCATCACATGGGTCCCTGGAGTCTGGAATTCTATCTTCATCTTTTGTAAATCACACAAAATGGGCCTTTGTGTTGACAACATCGCACTCGTTCCCGCATATGATCTTCTACTCAACGCGTCAGCTACCACGTTAGCTTTTCCATGATGGTATTGAATGGTGTGGTTGTAATCTTTCAACAGCTCGAGCCAACGTCGTTGTCATATGTTGAGTTCCTTTTGGGTGAAGAAATATTTGAGGCTTTTATGGTCTGAATATATCTCAACTTTCTCCCCATATAGATAGTGCCTACAAATCTTTAAGCTGAAACGAAATCGCATCAACGCTAACTCTAGATCATGAGTAGGATAATTCCTCTCATATTCTTTAAGTTGTCGCAAGTCATAGGCTATGACTTTCCCATGTTGCATGAGAACACATCCTAACCCTTTGCCTGAAGCATCGCTATAGATAACAAATCCATCCGAACCAGATGGTATTGTCAAAACAGGTGCCGAAATAAGTCTCCTCTTAAGCTCTTGAAAACTCTTCTCGTATTCCTCGTTCCATACGAATTTTGTATCTTTCCGAGTCAGTTGAGTTAACGGAGTAGCGATTCGAGAAAATCCTTCTACGAATCTCCGATAATAACCAGCTAAGCCCAGAAAGCTACGAACTTCGGTTACCGACTTCGGTTGCTCCCAACTTTGTATTGCTTCAATCTTCGCCGGGTCAACAGATACTCCATGCTTTGACACCACGTGCCCAACGAATGCTACTTCCTCAAGCCAGAACTCGTATTTCTTCAGCTTGACATATAACTTGTTTTCACGAAGCCTTTGAAGTACCAGCTTCAAACGGTGCTCATGATCTTCACGACTTTTGGAATATATGAGGATGTCATCAATAAAAACAACAACGAACTGATCCAAATATTCCTTGAATACTCGGTTCATCATATCCATGAAAGCCGCAGGAGCATTAGTCAATCCAAAAGACATGACTAAGAATTCATAATGCCCGTACCGAGTTCTGAAGGCAGTCTTCAGAATATCCTCAGTTCTAATCTTCAGCTGATGATATCCAAAATGAAGATCGATCTTTGAAAATAATTGTGCTCCTTGCAACTGGTCAAATAG
Source organism: Panax ginseng (assembly GCA_020205605.1). NCBI lineage: Eukaryota > Viridiplantae > Streptophyta > Magnoliopsida > Apiales > Araliaceae > Panax > Panax ginseng. The sequence continues at coordinate 135,420,028 of CM035133.1, read as the reverse complement.
GTCATTAATGCTAGGTAGTGGATACCTATTCTTGATGGTGACATGGTTCAATTCCCGGTAGTCAATACAAAGTCGCATACTCCCATCTTTCTTCTTTAAGAATAAAACAGGAGCACCCCAAGGAGATGTACTAGGACGATTGAAACCGATGTCCAACAACTCCTGTAGTTGGACCTTTAACTCTTGAAGTTCAATAGGAGTCATTCGATATGGGGTTTTAGAAATGGGATTTGTACTAGGTTCAAGATCAATAGACCTAGCAAATATGGCCCAAGCCCGCGGGCCGGCCCACCCACCACGGCCAGCAAGCGCGCTACAGCTCTGATTCTTCTGTGAAAATACTTGACCATTTTGGCCTCGGCCTGCTTTTTGGCCGGCCCGTGGCCCGTAACTTTTTTTTTAAAAAAAAATAATAAAATGTTACTATTTGTGGGGTGTGAGGCTTGAACACAAGACTTATAAATAAATAAATAAGAGTTTAATAAAACAAATTTGTTTTGTCCTTGCGGTCTAGAGTTATTGTAAAAAGATTTCAGGACTAAGAAAATATTAGGGGCAGGTCAACAATATTATCAGTCTTCGTTGGCTTTTGGAAAAGGAATTGATACTGGACAACACAGCAAGAAACGTCAACCTCTATTCCGCTCCCCTACTGGCTGCATCTGTAATACTAGTGTCATGTGCATCTTAAAATTTACAAATTTTATTTTATTTGTGATCTGATTTCGGAGAAATATAAATAAAAATGAAGTAATTAATAAAAGTATAAAGGCACAAAATGTTCTCAAAATTATTAATATTATAATAGTTCTATTATCAAATTATTACTAAATTTAGTATTCAAGAGTAAATGGAAATTTTTTTACTTTTTTTAAACTACCTGGAAGTGTAAATTAATTAAAGTAACTATTCCTGGGTGGGTTGGGGGAAAAAAAGTATTTCAGAAAATAGAGAAGAAGTTCACTGGAAAAGTCCTTCTCGGGACAAAAAAGTAACTGGTGCTCTATTGGAATGTGAACCCGAACCTATCGTGTACTGCTGTGGTAATAATAAGTTTAGCAGACTTAACAACGAAGTGAGCGTGTGGTAATGCTAGCAATATTATTTATAATTGTTTATAGCTGTGTAATTGTTTTCTCTTATTTTCATTATCACATGTGCGTAGGGAGGGTAATTATTGTTTATTATAAATTATTTTATTAGTTTTAATATTTATTATTATTATTATTTTTGGTGTAGCAAAATTTTATAAAATAAATAAATAAATAAAGGAAGGAAGAAGTCTCATGGGCCCGTAACTTAACCACATGGCCTCACATTTTCAAATTTCAAAAACTTGGGCCATTTTGGCCCGGCCCGCCCGTTTGCCACCTCTAAAGGTCAATAAAAAATTTAACTTCACGTTCTGGGAGTAGACCGAGAAGTTCTTCAGGAAATACGTCAGAAAATTTACTAACAACATGAATATTATTCAAATTTGACGTGTTTTTATTCAAATTCATAACATGGGCCAAGAAAGCTTGACATCCATTTTTCAATAAACGAATGGCTTTATGGCTTGATATGACAGTGATTGATTTTAGTGGTTTAGTTGCTTGAATTCGCATAACAGGTTGGTTAGGAATATGAAAACTAACAACCTTACGAAAACAATCAATTTTGGCATGATGAGTAGTTAACCAATCAATCCCTAAAATCACATCAAAAGCAAGTATCTTTAAAGAGATAAGATCAATAGGTAATGTGATGGTGCCAACTTGGATCAAACAAGATTTATAAATAGTGGATGCAATGAAAATTTCTCCTAACGGAGTTTTCACAGATAAGTCAAAGTCTAATTTTTCCGGAGTCAAGTTTAAATGTTGAGCACAAGCAGGAGAGATAAATGAATGGGTAGAACCGGTATCTAATAAGGTATAAACTTCGCAAGAGTTTATGATTAGCTTACCCGTGATCACCTCGTTCGGGTTCCTCGTATTTTGGCTAGTTACAACAAACGCTCTTCTAGGAACCGATGACTTTGACTTCTCTGGGACAGCCTTTTGAGTCACCATCCCCGCTGGACTTGGTTTCGCTCTGATCTGATCTCGAAATATATGTTCTTCCTTTCCACAATTATAACATACCTTGAACTGCTGGATGGGCGGTTTGGTGATGTGTCCCTCCTTTCCACATTTATAGTATACGACCGGTGGTCGTTCTCCTCCCTTAGAAACAGATTGATCTTTGGTCGACGTCTTCACATTGTCATCGTTGTACCATCTCTTTTTAAAATCTCCCCACGACTCGCTTCTTCTCTATTATCATGGCCACGATTACCACCGAGTGGTTACCGCTTTTGTCCGTATTCTTTCCTCCCCTCACGATTATCATTGCTCGATGATCTACTCTCTACTACCGTCGACCACAGGTTGTGGTCCCTCGGTTGAACGTACTCATTATATCGCTCTAATAATTGAGCCCTGTTGACAACATCTGAATATAGAGAAAATTTGTGAGAAATGAGATATTGACGTATGTAAGACCCCGAATTTTATGAAATGAAAGTATTAAATTTTCTAATAATTATTATTTTATTTCGTAAATGGTTAAATTGATAAAGGGTTAAAGTTAAGGGTGATATGTGAAATTTTTTGCAAAGTATGCAAGTTGTTATAAAATATTCGTTTGGTCGGGGAATATTCTTTTTGACAGAGAATATTTGTACGACGGCACAATCATTGGTGGACCCCACAACGAAAGTATTGTCATAGTTAGAAAACGACATAATTATCTTTTTATAAAAATAACGGCGGAAGTTTTACCGTTAAACCTGTTGAACTACACGTAGTAAAAGAAATACGATGTCTACGGCGTGGTTGCATAGTAGCACACGATATTGATTATTGATGCTTACGTGAGAAGTCACTCAGTTATACTCAATTATTGCTACAGTAATTGCTGCATCATATCTCTCATATTATTGATTCGATTATTGTCACAGTATCATCTGCATTATATGATATATTATTAAATCAATAATTGAGACGACAAAGTTATTCATATTATTAAATTGCAATATTTACAATGTCTAGAAGTTATGTCAAGGAGAGGTTTGGTCATCTAATTGCGCGCCAATAAGGAGAAATCCTTATCGAAAAGCCCCCTCTTTCCTGGGAATGACCTAGTTGTTAAATATTGTGAGTTATAATATTAATGATGAATAAGTTCGTGTTTATTAAAGATGAATTTGATAGTTCCATTGTGTTGGGATTATTAGTGTTAGTGGAAATTGACATCTATTTCGATGATAATTGATGTCTGGGGGTTATATTGATAAATCGGGTAATTAATCGGATAAATGAGCAATTAATTGCTACTAATTCACATGCTTATATAACTGTGACGCCCCCAAAATAGGTATACATCACTTATTCTGAGTCGCCAAATACATGGTACAGAATACAAATACAATCTTAAATATACAACATGAGCTGTGTGTTTTAATACAAATATTGCCTTCTAGACAGTATTCACACTCAAAATAAGTCCTCAATACATTTATTAACACACTATTTTATAGAATAGTGAGGACTACTAATGCTATCATCTGGACCATCACTCCGTTCCCCGACTAGTCCTGCTACGCTCTCATTTCTCAAAGAGAACAATGAAAGCAAAAGGTGAGCTCAACTAGCCCAATAAGAAATATTATGACTAAGATAATGCGAAATAAATTATCATTAGCCTTTAATTGAAAGTTAAACCGATACAACATAACAAACATCAAGTTTAACTGCAGCGGAACAAGCAATCCATTAAAAGAGTCAAGTAGAGAATAAAATCTACTATCTTCTATGATTTAAAAGGTTTTTCATCACTTTTATCGCTGGGACTTAGCTTAATATATAATCCATATCACCCCTGCACTACGGCGAAGGATATTCATTAGTATCACAACCACAAATTATCCATGCACTACGGGTCAAGGATATTCGTGTATTCATCAATGGTCATGATCATGCCAACAACTGTCCATCAATACACTACGGGCCAATGAAGACTTTTACCATATCATTTTTAACATTACGGTCATGATTATACCGAATAATCCCTGGTCATAATCATACCAAGCCCATCTATGCACTACAGGCCACACATGACTTTCAACATAATATACACATGAGGATGATGACAATGATATAAGAATTCAATAAAATAAGTTCAAGAATTAATTTATCCAGGAACCAATAACGTCCAAATTGTCAACATGATACTGCTTTGTGGGGGTAAAACTCAAGAATGCTCAGAAGAATATTTTCATGAAAAGATACTGGATGAAGCGCAAATATCAAGGATATTCCACTAATTTCATGAATTATAAAAGCCAAAACTTTAACCAACTGAGTATAATAAAGAATGGAATAACAAAAGAAATCACCAGGCATGCGATAGACCGCATGCATGTGTTATTATTCCATGCGAGAATAATAAATAACGGAACTAGGTCATGCGTAAACGCACGCATGTGATATTTCAATGTAATAATAAATAACGGAACCAGGTGTCATGCGTAATCCGCGTAGACAGGATATTCCAATGTAATAATAATGAATGGAATAATGTAAGAATTCACCATGCATTCGATGAGATCTTACATGCATGGGATATTCTAACAGTAATAATAAAGAATGAAACCAGTGTCTAGCATGATCCGCATGCATGTGATATATTCCAACAAAATAATAAAGAATGGAATAACAAAGAATTCACCATGCATGCGATAGGCCGTATGCATGTGCGAGTTATTCCAATGAAATAATAAAGAATGGAACCCGAGTCTAAGCGTAATCCGCTTGACGAGGATATTCTAACGTAATAATAAAGAATGGAATAATGTAAGAATTTCACCATGTATGCGGTACTTGCGCATAGACAAGTTATTCCAACATAATAATAAAGAATGGAATAATGTAAGAATTTCACCATGTATGCGATGTTACTTATAAACAAAAGTTATTCCAACATAATAATAAAGAATGAAATAACGTAAGCTCTCTTCATGATTACGAAAAGAAATAATACCCTTACCTTAGAAGAAACTGGATATAGGAGTAGTGAAATAGCGAGAATACTTTTCTTCTTTCTCTCTATTGTTTCTCTCTAGAGTTTCAAAGTGAATTAAGTAAGAAATAATGAAGGAATGAGCTTCTATTTATAGGAGAATGGACCTAATAAGAACTAATTCATGAACGGTCCAGTTGATTTACTTTTAAAACGAATGTAGTCATATTGATTTACTTTTAAACAGACAATCCATATTGATTTACTATGCAAGATTAATAAAATATTCTAATAAAACACAATCTTTTAAATAAAATATAATATATTCTATTTATAATCTAATAAAATGAATAACTTTATAAATGTATTTTGTTTTATATAAAAAGATTTTACTATGCAAATACTATACAGTATTTATGCATAATAGAATATTATATATTCTATTTATAGTCTAATAAAATAAAAAATTTATAAAAGTATTTTGTTTTATATAAAAAGATTTTACTATGCAAACACTATGCATGCACTATGCAAACACTATACATAATAAAATATAATATATTCTATTTATAATCAAATAAAACAAAACTTTATAAAAAGTTTTCTGTTTTATATAAAAAGTTTTCTGTTTTATTATATTTATAATAATAATAAAACAAAACTTATCACCTTTATTATAATTCACAATATTAATCGACCAGGTCGTTCTCAGGAAAGAAGGGGCTTTCCAATAAGGATTTCTCCCAATTGGCGCGCAATTAGGTGACCAAACCTCTCCTTGGCAGAACTTTTAGACATCGTTAATATTCCAAATAATAATATTAATAACTTTGTTATCTCAATTATTGATTTAATAATATATAAAATATCGACAATAATTGAATCAAATAACGTGAGATACTATGTAACAATTACTATAACAATAATTGAACAAAACTGAGTGACTTCTCACGTAAGCATCAATAATCAATACTGTGTGCTACTATGCAACTACGCGTATTACTGTACTTTTAACACCGGGTGTTTCAACAGTTAACGGTAAAACTTCCGTTGTTATTTTCATAAAAATATTTTTGCCGTTTTCTCAATCCAACAATAATTCCGTTGTGGGGTCCACCAATAATTGTGCTATTGTACGAATATTTCCTGCTAAAACGAATATTCGCCGACCAATCGAATATTATATAACAACTTGCGTACTTTGTAAAATTTATAAATAATACCCACAACTATAACATTATATCAAATCCACACCATAATATTAAAAAAAATATTTTGAGAAATTTAAATCTTTATTCATAAAATTTGGGGTCTCACAATCTCCCCTCCTTATGAAATTTCGCCTTCAAAATTTATGTACGTACCTGGTATACAGAAGAGATGAGGATACCTTGACTTCATTTCAGATTCTAACTCTTGAGGTATAACCTTTGAGTGTTGAATACGATCCCTCTTATCCAAGATTTTAACACGTATCTCCTCATACGTTAAATCTTCTGCTATCTCGTCTAGTTCTAATTTAATAACGTGGTTCGGGTCATCCACATATTTACGTAACATCGGTACGTGATAAACGTTATGAACACGCAACATATTTGTCGGTAAAACGAGTCTATAGGTCACAATTCCTACTCGATCGAGGATTTCAAATAGACCAATAAAATCGAAGGTTGAGATAACGCCTTCTTAAACCTTCTTCTTCACATTCATCAGATTCGGGTGTGTAGCTTGAGTGGCTTAACTTTATCGATTAAAGTCAATTTTACTCGTATATTCGTTATCTTCACGTGGGTCCCTGGAGTCTTTAACTCAATCTCTATCATTTGTAAGTTATACGAAATGGGTCTTTGTGTTAACAACATCACACTCGTAAATGCATGCGATCTTCTACTCAACGCGTCAGCTACCACGTTCACTTTTTTCACGATGATATTGAATGGTACGATCGTAATCTTCAACAGCTCAAGCCAACGTCTTTGGCACATTACACGTTCATTTTGGGTGAAGAAAATATTTGAGGTTTTTAGAAATGGGTTTTGTACTGGGGTCAATACAAAATTCAATTTCACGCTCTAGGGTAGGCTAAGAAGTCTTCAAGAATACGTCAGAAAATTTATTAACAATAGAAATATCATTCAAAACTGTGACTCTCATCCAAGACTTTGATAGCACGTCACATTGATACGTATCAACTTGCCACCGTTATTCACGGCTTCCCCTTCAGAAAGTCTAGCTTCGGTGCATTCCACACAAGGAAGTCACCAGCGAAAGGCTCAGGGCTCTTTACTTATGCCTTAATATAACAGTGATTGACTTTAGTGGTTTGGTTGCTTGAATTCGCATAACAGGTTGGTTAGGAATATGAAAGCTAACAACCTTACGAAAATAATTAATTTTGGCATGATGAGTAATTAACCAATCGATTCCTAAAATCACATCAAGGGCAAGTATTTTCAAAGAGATAAGATCGACAGGTAACATGAAAGTGTCGATTTGAATCAACAAGATTTATACATAGTGGAGGTAACGAAGGTTTCTCCCAACGGAGTCTCAATAGATAAATCAAAGTCTAATCTCTCTAGAGTCAAATTTAAACGTTGAGTGCAAGCAAGAGAGATAAAAGAATGGGTAGAACCGGTATTTAATAAGATATAGACTTTGTAAAAATTTATAATTAACTAACCCGTGCTAACTTCGTTCGGGTTACTCGCTTTTTGAGAAGTTACGAAAAACGCTCTTCCTGAAACCACCGACTTTGTTTTGTCCGTATTCGCCTTTGGTGCCACCGTCCCAGCTGGACTTGACTTTGGTGCATGATAAAATTGGGCTAGGTGACCTTCTTTTCCACAATTGTAACATGCTTTGGACTGATATGTCCCTCCCCTCCGCATTTGAAGCTTACAATTGGTGGTCGTTCTCCTCCCTTGAAAACGGGTGTTGGTGCTGCTGTCTTTCCATCATTATTAAACCTTCTCTTCTTGAAATTTGCACTTCTATTATCTTGGACATGATTACCACTGAAGTGGTTAACATTCTTGGCATGATAATTTCTCCTACGATGGTTATCATTGTTCCGATGGCCGTTGCCACCGGTACGATTATTATCGTGTTGTTGGTCGTTGCCTTTTGGTTGTGCTGACTTATTATCGCGCTCCAATAACTGAGCCCTATTCACAACATCTGAATATAAACAAATTTTGTGAGAAATGAAGTATTTACGTATATCGGGTTTCAAACCTCTTAGAAACATTCGCGTCATTCACTCCTTATTATCAACCAAATGGGACACAAATCGGGACAACTCAGCAAACTTGGCTTCGTACTGTGACACGATCATATTATTTTGCTCCATCTTGATGAATTCCACCTCCTTCATGTGACGAATACTTTCAGGAAAGTACTTGTCGTTGAACAATTCTTGAAACTTCTCCCAAGACATCTTGAGTGCGTCAGGCTGGGTACGTTTTACAGATTCCCACCAGTAATTTGCCTCTTCACGCAACATAAAGGTGGCAAAGGGAACCTTTTGCTCCTCGGAGCATCCCAAGACATCAAATATTTTGGTGATCTTCTTTAACCACGTCTCCGCCTTAAGTGGTTCTGGCTTTCCCAAAAACTCCGGTGGTCCAAGCTCCTTGAAATGCTTAGCGGTGACCGACCGTGGGTTGCCATTATTTCCACCTATATTTTGAACAGGAGTCTCTCTTACCTGATGTTGCATGAATTGCATAAAGCCTCTGAACATCCCATCTTTCATCATCTGATCGGTGTTGTTATTTACCTGAGGATTATTGTCTTCCTATTGCACATTATCCTGGGTATTGATCGTTGGTGACTCAACGGTCTCATGTGCTTCATTGTTGATCTCAACATTTTCAGATGCCATTTTCAAATACTGCCACAAAACAAGGGTTAATTAACATATCACATATTATCCCTATACTCTGACCGACCAATTAAATACCAAATAAACTTAGGTAGGTCATACTAGCGAAGGAATTCCCCGCCTCTCCTCCTAGTTCTTGTCTCACATCTCGAATCCAGAATCATATCCCTAAGCTTAGATACCAACTGTGACGCCCCCAAAATAGGTATACATCACCTATTCTGAGTCGCCAAATACATGGTACAGAATACAAATACAATCTTAAATATACATCATGAGCTGTGAGTTTTAATATAAATATTGTCTTTTAGATAGTATTCAAACTCAAAATAAGTCCTCAATACATTTATTAACACACTATTTCATAGAATAGTGGGGACTACTAATGCTATAATATGGACTGTCACTCCGTTCCCCGACTAGTCCCTGCTACGTTCTCATTTCCTGAAGAGAACAATGAAAGAAAAAGGGTGAGCTCAACTAGCCCAGTAAGAAATATTATGACTAAGATAATGCAGAATAAATTATCATTAGCCTTTAACAGTGTTAAACTGATACAATATAACAAACATCAAGTTTAACTGCAGCGGAACAAGCAATCCATTAAAAGAGTTAAGTAGAAAATAAAATCTACTATCTTCTATGATTTAAAAGGTTTTTCATCACTTTTATCACTGGGACTCAGCTTAATATATAATCCACATCATCCCTGCACTACGGCCAAGGATATTCACTAGTATCACAACCACAAATTATCCATGCACTACGGGCCAAGGATATTCGTGTATTCATCAATGGTTATGATCATGCCAACAACTGTCCATCAATGCACTATGGGCCAATGAGGACTTTTACCACATCATTTGTAACATTACGGTCATGATTATACCGAATATTCCCTGGTCATAATCATACCAAGTCCATCTATGCACTACAGGCCACAAATGACTTTCAACATAATATAAACATGAGGATGATGACAATGATTATAAGAATTCAATATTCAAGAATTAATTTATCCAGGAACCAATAACGTCCAAATTGTCAACATGATACTGCTTTGTGGGATAAAACTCAAGAATACTCAGAAGAATATTTCCATGAAAAGATACTGGATGAAGCGCAAATATCAAGGATATTCCACTAATTTCATGAGTATAAGAGCCAAAACTTTAACCAATTGAGTATAATAAAGAATGGAATAATAAAAGAAATCACCAGACATGCGATAGAATCGCATGCATGAAAGTTATTCCAACAAAATAATAAATAACGGAACCAGTCATGCATAAACGCATGCATGTGATATTCCAATGTAATAATAAATAACTAACCGTCAAAGTGAATCGCTGCATGCATGAGATATTCCAATGTAATAATAAAGAATGGAATAATGTAAGAATTCACCATGCATGCGATAGATCGCATATGAGTTATTCCAACATAATAATAAAGAATGGAACCAGTGTCTAAATAATCCGCATGCATTTATATTCCAACCGAATAATAAATAATGGAATAACAAAGAATTCACCATGCATGCGATAGACCGCACAGACAGGTTATTCCAATAAAATAATAAAGAATGGAATCAGGTCTAGCTTAATCCGCACAGACAGGATATTCCAACAAAATAATAAAGAATGGAATAACAGAAGAATTTCACCATGTATGCGGTACTTTACATAGACAGGTTATTCCAACATAATAATAAAGAATGGAATAACAGAAGAATTTCACCATGTATGCGGTACTTCTCATAGACAGGTTATTCCAACATAATAATAAAGAATGGAATAGCAGAAGCTCTCTTCATGAATAAGAAAGAAATAATACCTCTTACCTTAGAAGAAACTGGATATAGGAGTAGTGAAATAGCAGAATACTTTTCTTCTTTCTCTTTATAGTTTCTCTCTCTAGAGTTTCAGTGAATTCGTAAGAAATAATGAAGGAATGAGCTTCTATTTATAGGAGAATGGACTGAATAATAACTAATTCATGAACGGTCTAGATTGATTTACTTTTAACGGACGGTCCATATTGATTTACTATGCAGTATTAATAAAATATTCTAATAAAACAAAATATTTTAAATAAAATATAATATATTCTATTTATAATCTAATAAAATGAATAACTTTATAAAAGTATTCTGTTTTATATAAAAAGATTTTACTATGCAAACACTATGCAGGCATTATGCAAACACTATGCATAATAGAATATTATATATTCTATTTATAGTCTAATAAAACAAAACCTTTATAAAAGTATTCTGTTTTATATAAAAAAATTATTATGCAAACACTATGCATAATAAAATATAATATATTCTATTTATAATCAAATAAAACAAAACTTTATAAAAAGCTTTCTGTTTTATATAAAAAGTTTTCTGTTTTATTACATTTATAATAATAATAAAACAAAACTTATCACCTTCATTATAATTCACAACATTAATCGACCAGGTCATTCCCAGGAAAGAGGGGGCTTTCCAATAAGGATTTCTCCCTATTGACGCGCAATTAGGTGACCAAAGTTCTCCTTGGTAGAACTTCTAGACATCGTTAATATTACAAATAATACTATTAATAACTTTGTTATCTCAATTATTGATTTAATAATATATAAAATATCGATAATAATTGAATCAAATAACGTGAGATACTATGCAACAATTACTGTAGCAATAATTGAACAAAATCGAGTGACTTCTCACGTAAGCATCAATAATCAATACCGCAGTGTGCTTTACTTATGCCCAGACATCGCATTTTTAACAACACTTGGGTGTTTCAACAGTAACCAAAAACTTCCGCCGTTATTTTCATAAAAATATTTTTGTCGCTTTCTCAATCTGACAATAATTCCATTGTGGGGTCCACCAATGATTGTGCCGTTGTACGAACATTCCCTGCTAAAACGAATATTCCTTGACCAATCAAATATTATATAACAACTTGCATACTTTGTAAAATTTATAAATAATACCCATAACTATAACATTATATCAAATCCACACCATAATATTAAAAAAAATATTTTGAGAAATTTAAATCTTTATTCATAAAATTTGGGGTCTCACAATAACTATTTGTTCACATTTGTGTAATATTGAATCACATTCTTGTACTATTAGGGGAGTTGGTGCAAGATTGATAATACTTGCATGACTAAGTTAAAAATGGAGGTATAGATGGAAGTATTATACTGTAATTCATATTTTCACATGATTATAACTATTGATTCACATGATTGAACTATTGATTCACATTATTTACTATTAGGGGAAGTGATGCAAGTTTGATAATACTTGTAGGACTAAATTAAAAATGAAAGAAAAGTTGGAGGTATTGTACTGTAATATTTTGAGCCCCAAAACGTGCAATTATCAAAACTATATTTTTCTATAAATAAAAGCTCATTCTTCCTTCATTTCTCACCAATTCACTAAAGCTATAGAACAATTATTATAGAGAGAAATTATAGAGAGAAAGAAGAAGAGAAGTCTGCTACCTCTCTATTCCAGTATCCAACTTTATTCTAAGGTAAGGGATATTATTATTATAGTAATGGGTATTATTTTTTTCATATTCATGAAGAGAGCTTCTGTTATTCCATCTTTATTATTATGTTGGAATAACCTGTCTATGCGAAGTACCGCATACATGGTGAAATTCTTTTGTTATTCCATTCTTTATTATTCTGTTGGAATATTCTATCTGTGCGAATTACGCTAGACCTGGTTCCATTCTTTATTATTCTATTAGAATAACCTGTCTGTGCGGTCTATCGCATGCATGGTGAATTCTTTGGTATTTCATTCTTTATTATTACATTGGAATATCCATCATATGCGGATTACGCTAGACACGGTTCCATTCTTTATTATTCTATTGGGAATAACTCATCATGCATGGATTCTATCGCATGCATGGTGAATTCTTCTATTATTCTATTCTTTATTATTCATTGGAATATCCTCATGCATGCGGATTATGCATTACCTGGTTCCATTCTTTATTATTCTGTAGGAATAACCTGTCTATGTGGATTATCACATGCATGGTGAATGATCCTTCGTATTCATTTCTTATTAAATTGTTGAAATGATCTGTCCACGTGAATTACCGCATGGTGGACGAAAATCCATATGCAGTTTCATAATTTTTTTGACCCTCAAAAATTCTGGAAAAATTTGAAATGATAATTTGATGAGTTTTCTATATTGTGTCCAAAGATGACGATTTTTGGATGTATAGATTAAGAGTTATGGATTTTATGGGAAAAGACTATTTTAAAAGTAAACCCTTATAACTCATTGTGGTTAACTCCAAAATTGGTGAAATTTTTATTGGAAGTACATGTATATAACCGGAGTATACCCTATAAATTTTGGAATTTTTGGACAAAAGTACAATTTATGATAAATGTCTAAATATTCGGCAGTTTTGGCCATATGAAAAATAGTAAATGAATTTTAAAAATTCTAAGAAAAATATATGTTCAATATGGGTCTATATTCTGCTAAATCTCAGAAAAGAAATATTTTTGGGATTGATTTGGTATTTTTCATGAAAATGAACTAGTTATGAGTAAATGAATTAAATATGTTATGTGAAGTAACAAAATTGGAAAATAGGATTTTATGGCTTGAGAATCTTATGAGTATGGCATTTTTGAATGATTAAAATGCATTATTTGGGAAAGTATAAATAAATGAAATAAATTGTTTATAAGTTTAAGAAGTGATTAAAATATTATTATAATATTAGATTGTGAGTTTATTAATTAATTGATAATATTTGGATAAATTTAAAGTCTTTAATATTTATCCTTGATTTCGTTTGATTATTGCTTATATCATTGTCATCATCTTCATGCTTATAATTGTGATGAAAGTCATCTTTGGCTTACGTACATAGATGGACTTGGTATGGTTATGACCAGGAATTATTCGGTATAATCATGACCGTAATGTAACGAATGATGTGGTAAAAGTCCTTATTGGCCTGTAGTACATTGATGGAAAATTTTTGGTATGATTATGACCAGAGATTATTTGGTATAGTCATGACCATTGATGATTTAATGAATGTCATTGGAACGGAGTGACATAGCATTAGTAGTCCTCACTATTCTGTTAAATAGTGTGACAATAAATGTAATGAGGACTCCATTGAGTGTGGATATTGTCTAGATGACAATATTCTTATTAAAACTCTTAGATTATGTTTTGTCGTATTTTACACGACTGTTGTATAATTAAGCTGTATTTAAATTTTGTACCATGTAAGTGGCGACTGTAAGAACCCGAATTTTTCAGAAAATATTAAAATAAGAATTTAGTGAATAAAATTCTTAAGGCTTGTGAAGGGTTCAAATAAAAATATATAATGTGTTACCAAGTATGTGGTATTGTGTTACATAGGGTAATATGAGCTATGTAATAAGTAATGTTGTGTTTAATAAATATATACCATTATTATATATTTTGTTAGAAATTGTAGAGATGGAGTTATATAAAGATGGATAAGATTTATCTATCAACATTAAATAATTTATAGAATTATTTTATAGTAGTAAGTTGGTGACATTAAAATATCTTTGATAATCACAAATTTCTTGAGTATATGTACGAGTGAATATCAAGTCTAAGGTAATGCAATCTTACTCTTTAATGGTTGACGTATAGGAGCTGGGCTAAACAATTCCTTTAGAGAGCGGAGGTATATACGAATTGGTAACCGATCTAACTCACTGTGAAAACAGTGTAGACGAGACGGAAACTAATTTGTTGGTTGTTTGTGGGAAACCACTCAGTGTACTATATTAAATACTATTAGAGACTCGATGTGTGCTACGTTTGGACTTGTATATATGTACGTTGTTGACGAGAGAAGAAAATCGATATATTTTTAGATAAATATTTTTAGAGATTTATTGACTAATATTGGGATATGGTTAAATGTATAGATTAAAGACAGAAGAGTTAAACTTGAAGTTTAATCTCTAAATTATTGAAGAATGTAGTCATTGGAGATTTATTTTGGTTAGTGTAATAAGATAGCATGTAGGGAGCATGTTAAAGGATTTGTGAGTTAAGATCTGTTTCTATCAAAGCATAACTTGTCTGCCTGAGAATTTGGTATGGTTCAATTTAGCGCCATTTTCCTTCTAGTCATGTGACAGGTAGCAATTGCTGTACGGTCTAGAAAACTCTGAGTTAGTTTATGAAAATGTGATTTTCAAGCCATGTATACTAATAACTCTTATAAGGTCATGAATGGTGACTAAGTGTTCATGAAGAAATTTAGTTAGGAAAACATGTCTTGAATAAAGATTTAGTTAATTAACCCGGAATAAATATGGTTAATTAAGAGAGATTATGGAATATTATGTTATAATCCTTGTGTGGCTGTGGCATGATAATAAATTAAATGAAAAAGGGTTAGTTCACTTGTATAAGATAGTGAGTTAACATATGTGTTTAGCATAAGAGGGTGAAAGAAGTGTGTTAATATTTTAATGTATTACATAGTTTTGTAATATATAAAAGGGTTGATATTAAAAAGATAAATGATTAATATTAATTAATCGATGTGATATTAAAATATGATAATGGGTTGAAAGTACCCAAATGAATAATATGTAGCCCAATTAAAATATTAATAGTATTATATTGTGTGATATGGGAAAAATGTGAGTAGTAGAAATAATTTTGGAACTACTCGGACAATAATGCCTAACTGCGTTGTATAGTGTAGTACGACACTTATGTGACTATACTATGTATAGTAACCATATATCAAGATTTATTGAAACTATTTGATAGGAATACATCATAAGAGGTGAATGTGACAATATGCATGTGGGGAAACATTAAAATAAAGTGTACATGAATTATAGGTATGATTAGTATCAACTACCTTAAAATATTAAATGTGTAAATCATATTGTAACATTAAGTTATAACTAATGTATGGTTGGTATAACATAAGAGTAGAAATGTGTATAAGTGTATGAGCTAAGTGTTGCAAGCATAGTGAGATAATTGGATTGTCCCAAATTGAGTGTCCCATTTGCTCCCAATTCTCAATCACGTGTAGAACATAAAGGCTAAGGCCTATGTTCTTCTTTTCTTCCAAGCTTGGCTAGACAATGATCATGGAGGGAGTGGGCAAAATGATGATCTCCAACAACCATTTACCAACTCTCTCTTAACCTTCATACAATCCTTCAATCCATGAGTTTAATTTAGTGAGAGATGACATCGTCTGTGTATTGATTTTCCTATAAGTATGAACTCTCCTTCTCTAATTTCATTGCTGAGAAATTCTAGTGTGGAATTGAGAGCATACAAGTGTTCTAAGAACTTGTAAGTTCAGTAGTATTGAGAGCTAGCAGAGGGTTGGAGTGCTATAGATAACAAATTGAAGCCATCAAGAGGTAATGATTCTAACATATATGTTCTTGAATTTAAGTTCTTCAATTCTTTAGAAATAACAAGAAAAAGTATCTTTTAAGTCACAAAATTGATGGCTAAGGATTGTTGTAATCCATGAATTGTTGTTAGATGTTGTTAATATAGTTCAATGTGAAAACAACGAAAGTTAAACGAACCAATTTGGTTTAGAAACGAATTCGTAGTGAATGAATTCACTAAACTTTTCAAAACATGAAATCTAAGTATGAACATGAGTTGTAGATTGATATTTGGATTATTTAATGTTTATGGTAATGGTTGATTATTTGGTATGTTGTAGTGTTATGAGTTACGAACCTTTAGAATCGAAAATGGACTGAATTGGATGAGTATAACTCATATTATGATGATTGGAAGGAGATGAGGTCTGTAAAATCATGAAGTGCAGAACTTGAAGGGTCGTTCTGCCTCCCAGGGCGCTGCTGCGCTGCCCCCAAGGCCAATTGGGGCGTAGCTGCGCTGGGCTTCAGTGTCGGGTAGTCTGTTTTGACCTGCTGTAGTAAATCAGGCATAACCTTTTCATACGAACTCCGATTGAGGTGATTCAAGATGATCCAGAACGAGGACGAATAGACCTACAACTTTTGGTCTTTAAGGTTTTCAATTTGAGGTTGTTAGGAAGGGTAAAAATAGTCATCTTTGTGACTATTACGTATTCAGAGGCGATCGGAGGGCGTCGAGCGAGCACATACGCAAGTATAGTGCTCCCGACGATGGATTATGTTATTCTAAGTGATATAACATGAAAATGCATGATAATAGACATGTCATATAGCTAAGATTACTTTACTCATAATGTAATTCTTTAGCATAACTAGTATGTGTTTTTGAAAAGAAACTTGGAATGTTGAAAAACGAATATTGAGGAACATTGAGTCTTTGGAGTTATGATATTTTAACACATACATATTGTTGAGTTATGAGTATACCTAAGCATGATAAGTGATTTAAAGTTGCTTTACTATTATCAACTTACAATAGTTTAGTTGAAAATGTTTTCTAAAGAAAAGCTTAATATAATAGAGCTAATGAACATGAATGCTACAAGGTGTAGTTTCTGATCTTGAAAAGATGATAACATGACTTGACTACACATGATAAGATCTTTAAGTTGTCTTGTATGTGTTGAATTTCATCGTTCAAGTTTAAAATGACTTCAAAGGCGAACCTACAAATGTTTTTAAATCAAGTTGCATTAAGTATGAGTAGCTAGATTTTAAAGATTTAAGGTGTCATGTTTGTGTTTATTACGTCTCTAAATATGATTCGTATGTGTTGGGTATACTAATAACTAACCAAGCATGAATTGAAGAATGTTTTAAAGTTATAAAAGATGCTAGATATGAATAAATAATATGAACACCATGATCATATGTTTGAATAGATTGTGAGACCTCTATATGTAGAAATATGGCCAAAGTTATAAAGCATGATAAATACATAACCTTTTATGCTTTAATTTCATTGAAAGTCATGAACTAAAACTTGTTCAAATAAACTCAAGAATGGTCATATTCTTATGTGAACACCTCTAACATGTATATATTAGTGCATAGGTGTGTCATAATTGAACAAAAAACAGGAAGTGCAATGCTCAGGTCTTGAGTGCGCCGGGAGACGGTTGCAATCTCACAAATCCCTAAGTTTGGATAGGTATAAATTTGCGCTTATCCTGCAGTTATAAATGAGTTCTATTTTTGATCTGATGTTTGAAGCATGGTAGTACGATTACTTTAAATTTCAATATATGATCAGTATGCTAGGTAATGTGTTAAGGAGTATGCTATGTGATAAAGATGAATGTTAATTAAGACTTTCAAAATGTTAAAGTCCAAAGGAATGTTTTCAAGATATAAAGCAATGATACGTGGTTTGGAGTCGTAATCTGACTTGTGCTATGTAGGTGATATTGTATAAAGTTACAACTAAGTTAGACGTTTATGTGTACGTTTGAACTTACCTAAATGAGTTTTAAATGTGTCGAACACTTAGCGAATCAAGTGCGTGATAGCTATATTGATGTCAAGTACGAGCGGTTAGGGTATACCTATACAAACCTAGCTATTCTAAGAGTATGATGAGAAAGTGAAGTGTAGGTTTTATGAACCTAGTTAAAGAACAATGTAAAAATATTATTACATTGAGACTATATGAAATATATGACTAATGGATGTGAATCCATGATTATATAACTGTGTAGGAATACACAAAGTGCGGATAACTATAAGAAGTTAAGTCATAGTTGATAAACTATGAATCAGGCAAGTCTTTCAGTTCCTATTTGTTATATGAATTCGATAACTGTTAGTTGATCTATATTATGTTATGCAAATGTTGATGTATATATATGAAATGCATATGAGATATGTATGAAATATGAAAGTTGATCTTTAATGATATGCTTATATTGGTAAATCTCTATGCCTATTATGTGTGACATAACATGCGTAGTGAATATTAATTGATTATGAATGCATGAACTGAATATGCTATTATATGCTATGTGCTGCATGAAAACTATTAGAATTGCTGGGCTATTGAGCTCACCCTTGCAAATAACCACTTTTGCAGGTTAAGGATACACGGTAAAGGTTACGTGCTATTTGATTGATAAGGTTCAATGGTATCGAAGGAGATTGATTTATTATTTAACTAGATACTCTTTTTGAACCATGTTTAGGTTCTAGTAGATGTACATGATAGTAGTTTATAATGTGTAATATCAGTTAAGTTGTACTATGTGATACATAGAGAAATTCGAATCGAGATGTAAAGATTTATACTGAAAAATGAATAAAGTGAATCATAAAATAATGTGATTCGAGGATTTGTAATTGATTCGAGTCAAGATATCAGTAAAAGATTTATTTTTCAAAGGAGAATGAAAAAGTTTAAATTATTCCGCATATTTGTATAACATCGAATGTGATGTAAAACAGGAATAGTAAATGACCAAGATTAGAAACTTATAAAAGTTTGGGGTCATTACACAGATCCTGGAAATAGAAAGAATTTATATTCTAAATTGTAATAAGCAAGGTTATATTCATTTAAGTTTTGAATATAAGATATAATAGTTTGACGATAGTAGTATCGTGGCAGACCAGATTTGAGGTTAGAAGGGACCTGGATTTGGGGGCGTCACAACGACCCAAGATGGGTGATGTATACCTGTTTTGGGGGCGTCACAGTTGGTATCAAAGCTTAGGGATATTATCCCTGGCTGAGATGTGAGACAAGAACTAGGAGGGGAGAGACGGGGAAATCCTTCGCTAGTATGACCTACCTAAGTTTATTTGGTATTTAATTGGTCGATCAAAGTATATGGATAATATGTGATATGTCAATTAACCCTTGATTTATGGCAGTGTTTGAAAATGGCATCTGAAAATGTTGAGATCAGCAATGAAGCACATGAGACCGTTGAGTCACCAACGATCAATACCCAGGATAATGTGCAACAGGACGACAATAATCCTCAGGTAAATAATAACATCGATCAGATGATGAAAGATGGGATGTTCAGAGGCTTTATGCAATTTATGCAACATTAGGTGAGAGAGACTCCTATTCAAAATGCAGGTGGAAACAATGGCAACCCATGGCTGGTCACTGCTAAGCAGTTCAAGGAGCTGGGACCGCCAGAGTTTTTGGGAAAGTCAGAACCACCTAAGGCGGAGACGTGGTTAAAACAGATCACCAAGATATTTGATGTCTTGGGATGCTCCGAGGAGCAAAAGGTTCCCTTTGCCACCTTTATGTTGCGTGAAGAGGCAGATTACTGGTGGGAATCTGTAAAGCGTACCCAGCCTAACGCACTCAAGATATCTTGGGAGAAGTTCCAAGAGTTGTTCAACGACAAGTACTTTCCTGAAAGTATTCGTCACATGAAGGAGGTGGAATTTATCAAGTTGGAGCAAAACAATATGATCGTGTTGCAATACGAGGCTAAATTTGCGGAGTTATCCCGATTTGCATCCCATCTAGTCGATAATGAGGAGCGAATGACGCTAATGTTTCTAAGAGGTTTGAAACCCGATATACGTCAATACCTCATTTCTCACAAACTTTGTTTGTATTCAGATGTTGTGAATAGGGCTCAGTTATTGGAGCGCGATAATGAGTCAGCACAACCAAAAGGCAACAACCAACAACACGATAATAATCGTACCGGTGGCAACGGCCATCGGAACAATGATAACCATCTTGGGGGAAATTATCATGCCAAGAATGGTAACCACTTCGGTGGTAATCATGTCCAAGATAATAAGAGTGGAAATTTCAAGAAGAGAAGGTTTAACAACGATGGAAAGACAACAACACCAACACCCATTTTCAAGGAAGGAGAACGACCACCAATTGTATGCTTCAAATGCGAAGGGGAGGGACATATCAGTCCAAACTGCGTGATGCAGTCCAAAGCATGTTACAATTGTGGAAAAGAAGGTCACCTAGCTCAATTTTATCGTGCACCAAAGTCAAGTCCAGCTGGAACGGTGGCACCAAAGGAGGATTCGGACAAAACAAAGTCGGTGGTTTCAGGAAGAGCGTTTTTCGCGACTTCTCAAAAAGCGAGTAACCCGAACGAAGTTAGCACGAGTTAGTTAATTATAAATTCTTGCGAAGTCTATACCTTATTAGATACAAGTTCTACCCATTCTTTTATCACTCTTGCTTGCGCTCAATATTTAAATTTGACTCCAGAGAAGTTCGACTTTGACTTATTGGTTTAAACTTCGTTAGTAGAAACCTTCGTTTCATGTGTTATCCAAGTCTTGGATGAGAGTAACAGTTTTTAAATGATATTTCTATTGTTAATAAATTTCCTGATGTATTCTTGAAGACTTCTTAGCCTAACCACTAGAGCGTGAAATCGAATTTTGTATTGACCCCAGTACAAAACCCATTTCTAAAACCCTTAAATATTTCTTCAACCAAAATGAACGTAAAATGCGCCAAAGATGTTGGCTCGAGCTGTTGAAGATTACGACTATACCATTCAATATCATCGTGGAAGAGCGAACGTGGTAGCTGACGCGTTGAGTAGAAGATCGTATGCGTTTACGAGTGCGATGTTGTTAACACAAAAACCCATTTTGTATAACTTACAAATGATGAAGATAGAGTTAAAGACTCTAGAGACCCACGTGAAGATAACGAATATACGAGTAGAATCGACTTTAATCGATAAAGTTAAAGCCACTCAACTTACACACCCGAATCTGTTGAATGTGAAGAAGAAGGTTCAAGAAGGCGTTATCTTAACCCTCGATTTAATTGGCCCATTTGAAATCTTCGACCGTGTAGGAACTGTGGCCTATAGACTCATTTTACCACCAAGTATGTCGCGTGTTCATAACGTTTTTCACGTATCGATGTTACGTAAATATGTGGACGACCCGAACCACATTATTAAATTGGAACTAGACGAGATAGTAGAAGATTTAATGTATGAGGAGATACATGTTCAAATCTTGGATAAGAAGGATCATATTCAATACTCAAAGGTTATACCTCAAGAGTTAGAATCTGAAATGAAGTCAAGGTATCCTCATCATACCAGGTACGTACGTAAATTTCAAGGGTGAAATTTCATAAGGAGGGGAGATTGTAAGACCCCGAATTTTATGAAATGAAAGTATTCAATTTTCTGATAATTATTATTTTATTTCATAAATGGTTAAATTGATAAAGGGTTAAAGTTAAGGGTGATATGTGAAATTTTTTGCAAAGTATGCAATTTGTTATAAAATATTCGTTTGGTCGGGGAATATTCTTTTTGACAGGGAATATTCGTACGACGGCACAATCATTGGTGGACCCCACAACAGAAGTATTGTCGTAGTTAGAAAACGACATAATTATCTTTTTATAAAAATAAAGGCGGAAGTTTTACCATTAAACTGTTGAACTACCCGGTAGTAAAAGTACGATGTCTGGCGTGGTTGCGTAGTAGCACACAATATTGATTATTGATGCTTACGTGAGAAGTCACTCGCTTATACTCAATTATTGCTACAAAGAATTCGCATCATATCTCTCATATTATTGATTCGATTATTGTCACAATATCATCTGCATTATATGATATATTATTAAATCAATAATTGAGATGATAAAGTTATTCATATTATTAAATTGCAATATTTACAATGTCTAGAAGTTCTGTCAAGGAGAGGTTTGGTTATCTAATTGCACGCCAATAAGGAGAAATCCTTATCGGAAAGCCCCCTATTTCCTGGGAACGACATGGTTGTTAAATATTATGAGTTATAATATTAATGATGAATAAGTTCGTGTTGATTAAAAATGAATTTGATAGTTCCATTGTGTTGGGATTATTAGTGTTAGTGGAAATCGACATCTATTCCGATGATAATTGATGTCTGGGGGTTATATTGATAAATCGGGTAACTAATCGGATAAATGAGCAATTAATTGCTACTAATTCACATGCTTATATAACTACTGTTCACATTTGTGTACTATTAAATCACATTCTTGTACTATTAGGGGAGTTGGTGCAAGATTGATAATAATTGCATGACTAAGTTATAAATGGAGGTATAGATGGAGGTACTATACTGTAATTCGTATTTTCACATGATTATAACTATTGATTCACATGATTGAACTATTGATTCACATTATTTACTATTAGGGGAGGTGGTGGAAGTTTGATAATACTTGCAGGACTAAATTAAAAATGAAAGAAAAGTTAGAGGTATTGTACTGTAATATTTCGAGCCCCAAAACGTGAAATTATCGAAACTATATTTTTTTATAAATAGAAGCTCATTATTCCTTCATTTCTCACCAATTCACTAAAGCTATAGAGCAATTATTATAGAGAAAAATAAGAAGAGAAGTCTGCTACCTCTCTATTCCAGTATCCAGCTTTATTCTAAGGTAAAGGATATTATTATTATAGTAGGGGGTATTATTTCTTTCGTATTCATGAAGAGAGCTTCTGTTATTCCATTCTTTATTATTATATTGAATAACTCGCTCTATGGCAAATACCGCATACATAGTGAAATTCTTCATTATTCCATTCTTTATTATTCATTGGAATATCACATGCATGCGGATTACGCTTGACTTTTGGTTCCATTCTTTATTATTCTGTTGAAATAACTTGTCTGTGTGGTCTATCGCATGCATGGTGAAGTTTTTGGTATTCCATTCTTTATTATTCTGTTAGAATATCCTCATGCATGCGGATTACGCTAGACCGGTTCCATTCTTTATTATTCTATTGAGAATAACTCCGTCATGCATGCGATTCATCGCATGCATGGTGAATTCTTCCATTATTCCATTCTTTATTACTATGTTGGAATATCCCATGCATGCGGATTACGGATTACTGGTTCCATTCTTTATTATTCTCATTGGAATAATGCATCATGTGGATTATCACATGCATGGTGAATGATCCTTCAGTATTCATTTCTTATTAAATTGTGGAAATGATCTGTCTACGTGGATTACCGCATGGCGGACGAAAATCCATTTGTAGTTTCCTAATTTTTCTGACCCTCAAAAATTTTGGAATAGTTTGAAATGATAATTTGATGAGTTTTCTATATTGTGTCCAAAGATGGCGATTTTTGGATGTATAAATTAAGAGTTATGGATTTTATGGGAAAAGACTATTTTAAAAGTAAACCCTTATAACTCATTGTGGTTAACTCCAAAATTGGTGAAATTTTTATTGGAAGTACAAGTATATAACAGAAGTATACCCTGTAAATTTTGGAATTTTTGAACAAAAGTAAAATTTATGATAAATGTCTAAATATTCGGCAGTTTTGGCCATATGAAAAATAGTAAATGAATTTTAAAAATTCCGAGAAAAAATATGTTCAATATGGGACTATATTCTGCTAAATCCCAGAAAAAAAATATTTTTGGGACTGATTTAGTATTTTTCATGAAAATGAACTAGTTATGAGTAAATGAATTAAATATGTTATGTGAAGTAACAAAATTGGAAAATAGGATTTTATGGCTTGAGAATCCTATATAGGGTATATGCAGATTTTTGATGAGGGATTTGATCATTGGTGATGAAATCTTATGAGTATGGCATTTTTGAATGATTAAAATGCATTATTTGGTAAAGTGTAAACAATTGAAATAAATTATTTATAAGTTTAAGAAGTGATTAAAATATTATTATAACATTAATAATATTAGATTATGAGTTTATTAATTAATTGATAATATTTGGATAAATTTAAAGTCTTTAATATTTATCCTTGATTTCGTTTGATTATTGCTTATATCATTGTCATCATCCTCATGCTTATAATTGTGATGAAAGTCATCTTTGGCTTACGTGCATAGATGGACTTGGAATGGTTATGACCAGGGATTATTCGGTATAATCATGACCACAATGTAACGAATGATGTGGTAAAAGTCCTCATTGGCCTGTAGTGCATTGATGGACAATTTTTGGTATGATTATGACCAGAGATTATTCGGTATAGTCATGACCATTGATGATTTAATGAATATCCTTGGCCCGTAGTGTAGGGATGATTCGATGATGTGGTTTATTTATTAAGCTGAGTCTCAACGATAAAAATTGATGAAAACATTTTAAAACATAGAAGATAGTAGATATCATGCTCTACTTGACTCTTCTAATGGATTGCTTATTCATTGCGCTTAAACTTGATGTCTATTGTATTTTATCAGTTTAACATTGTTGAAGACTAATTATAATTTATTCTGCATTATCTTAGTCATAATATTTCTTATTGGGCTAGTTGAGATCACCCTTTCTTTCACTGTTCTCTTCAGGAAATGAGAACGTAGCCGGGACTAGTCGGGGAACGGAGTGACAGTCCAGATGATAACATTAATAGTCATCACTATTCTGTTAAATACTGTGACAATAAATGTAATGAGAACTCCATTGAGTGTGGATATTGTCTAGATGACAATATTCTTATTAAAACTCTTAGATTATGTTTTCTCGTATTTTACACGACTGTTGTATAATTAAGTTGTATTTGAATTTTGTACCATGTAAGTGGCGACCCAAGATGGGTGATGTATACCTGTTTTAGGGGCGTCACAACGTATGTCGGGTTTCAAACCTCTCAGAAACATCCGTGTCATACGTTCCTCATTCTCCACCAAATGAGGTGCAAACCTTGATAACTCCGTGAACTTCGCCTCGTACTGGGACACCGTCATGTTGTTTTGTTCCAGTCTAATAAACTCCACCTCCTTCATATGACGAATACTTTCAGGAAAGTACTTGTCATTGAACAGTTTCTAAAATGTTTCCCAATACATGTTGAGTGCGGCTGGATGGGTACACTTCACAGATTCTCACCAGTAATTTGCCTCACTACGGAACATAAAAGTAGCGAATGGAACCTTCTGTTCCTTCGTGAATCCCAAGACATCAAATATCTTGGTAATTTGCTTGACCCATGGTTTTGCCTTAATCAGATCCAGCTTTCCCCAGAATTCTGGTGGTCCCAACTCTTTGAACTGCTTAGCCGTGACAAACCGCGCGTTGCTATCATTTCCACCTATATTTTTTACACGAGTCTCCCTCGTCTGATTTTGCATGAACTGCAAAAAGCTTCTAAACATCCCATCATTCATCATCTGATCAGTGGTGTTGTTTACAGGAGTAACATTGCCATCCTGTTGCACGTTCTCTTGATTGTTGACTAAAGGTGTTTCCACGGTATCATTTACTCCATTGTTAATATTTTTAGCTGCCATTTTTAAATACTACCACAAAACAAGGGTTAATTAAAGAAATTGACATAAAACATAATAACCCTATACTCTGACCAACCAACAAATAAGCTTAGGTAGGATATACTAGTGAAGGATTTACTCGTCTCTCCCCTCCTAGTTCTATTCCCCGATATCCACCAGAGACCATATCCCTAAGCTCTGATACCAACTGTGACGCCCCCAAAATAGGTATACATCACCCATTCTGAGTCGCCAAATATATGGTACAGAAATAACTATAACTTTATTAATACAATTGTCGTGCAAAATATGACAACACATAAACTGTGAGTTTAAATACAAATATTGTCTTATAGACAATATCCACACTCAACTAAGTCCTCATTACAATTATTGATATATTATTTTACAAAAATAGTGAGGACTACTAAAACAACTTTCTAGAACCATCATTCCATACCCCGACTAGTACTCGCTACATTCTCGTCTCCTCAAAATAAAAATGGAACAAAAAGGAAAAGGGTGAGCTCAACTAGCCCAGTAAAGAACATTATGACTAAGATAATATAGAACAAATTATCGTTAGTCCTCAACAGGGAAAAATCTGATAGAATATAATAGACAACAAGTTTTAAATCAATATTCGCAGCGGAAATAACAATTCATTAGAAGAGTTAAGTAGAGAATGAAATCTACTATCTTCTATGATTTTAAAGTCCATCATCAATATTTCATCCTTGTAATATCAATCAATCAAATATTCATCTTTGCACTACAGGCCAAAGATACTCATCAGTTAGTCATGTTCATCTCAACACCTATTCATCTTTACACTACGGGCCAAAGATATTCATCAGAATATCATTCATCTTTTCACTACAGGCCAAAGATATTCAGTTATATCATCATTTAGGACTGAGGATGATGAAAAATATTTTAAAGAAAACGAATCCAATGAGACAAAAGAACAAATATTAAGGATTCGTACTTCGGTTTATCCATGTTCAAAAACACCTCATAATATACTATGGTGGAGTAAAATTCAAGAATAATGATCAAAACATAGATACAATCAAAGATAGTAACAAAAATAGACATTTGGGATAAAGAACAAAAATTTAATTTTTTTTGTGAATAGTGTCGTATTCGTGAATAGTGTCGTATACGTGAATAGTAACCCCGACACAAAAAGGTAGAAATTTCACAAGAAAAATTATACTAATATTTTGGCATAATGATATTGAAAGAAATAATATCATTTACGAAGAAAATAACATCCCTTACCTCAAAAGGACAATACTTCTGACTGGAATACCGGATATCGTGCTGAAGGAAACTTGTATAGCAACACTCAAAGTATCAAACTACTTACAAGAATACGCTCGATAATATAGAGAGAGAAAAATTTAGTTTCTGGTGTATTTTCAATTCTAACCTAAGCACCCTATTTATAGGAAATTGCTTAGAACACCAAAGCAGAAAATTTAATAAAATATTAATATAATTAAAAAAAATTCACGCCCACCTTAGACAAACTGATTTCAGCATGTTTACAACACATGTGGGGCCCATCAAATGAAAAAAATGTTTTTATAAAAAAAATATTTAAAACTTCAAAAATCAATTATTCCTGAACTTCAATAATTCATAATAAATAGCCCTTTTATCAAAAAAAAATTGAATCTTATGTCCATTCCATAGGAAATTCAATTCTCTACAACTTTGTAAGTTTAATTTTTTCCAAATTCCAGGCAGAAATTGACCAAAATCCACATACGGACGATTTTACGGGCTATAATCCAATTTCAGTCACAAAATGGGGCCCATCAACATGTTTAACATGTTTTAAATATTTTTTTGTAACAAAAATATTCTTCCTCCTCATTTATTCATATATCACACATTCATTATAAAATATCACCATTACTATATTATTATAATATAATAATATATTTAAATGAATTATTTTATCAGAAAAGATAAAATATCAATTTTCAAAAATTGTCACTTTTCTAAAAATTCTCCCATTTATATCCAAATAAATAAATATTTTCCTTATCATATAAATTAATAATTAATTATTCACAAATAATATTACAGAATTACAATAATGACAACTAGGTCGTTCCCAGGAAAGAGGGGGCTTTCCAATAAGGATTTCTCTTTACTGGCGCGCAATTAGATGACCAAACCTCTTCTTAGACAGAACTTCCTTAGACATTACCAATAATGATATCTAATAATATTATTTAAATAATATGAATTATTGATCTGATAATGGGAAATACTGTGCAGTGATAATTATTGAAACAACAATAATATAAAATATCAACGTAGCAATTATTGAATCAATAAAATAAAATATTAAACAGTAATTACTGTAACAATTATTGAGTAGTGTCTTCTTACGTAAGAGTCAATAATTGGTGCAATACTGGTAGTCTACTGTAAGCAACACCGCGTATTCGTCGTGTTTTAACCACGGGTATTCCAACAAGATTAATTGTAATAACTATGTCGTTATTTAAAAAAACTTATACTTGTCGTTTTCTTCATCCAATCGTTTTCCGTTATGGGCTCTCACATTAAAGTGCTACTGGTCGTCGCATTTAATATATTCATGAAAACAATGAATGAATATTTTTATAACCACTTACTTATTTAAGATATTTGCACATTTTACCCATAACTGTTAGTGTTTATGCCCTAGAGGCCAATTATTTGATATAATTGCTTAACATTCTGATATTATATTTGATTGAATAAATAAATGATTTTATTATGGTTTTATTTATTGCGTAATATAATTGTTAACATAATAAAATTTCTTAGAATAGTGATACAAATTATATAGTTTCAAGTATGTGACTTGAACATGAGATTATATAATTATAATTAGTATCATTGTTCTTAAATGTCCCTAGTCGAGTATCATTGTTGATGGGACAACATTGATGCATTGAGACTAGTATGTGGATTGACTGATGACCAAATCTCATTGGTCATAAATATATGAGATATTAAGTCAATGCATAGGTACATGTTAGAGAACGATGTACTGGACAGACCCACCATGAGAATTCTATGTGGAGCATTATGCGAAGTGTCATTAGAAATTCTCATAATGACAATGATGTAATGGTCCTCCAACCTGAAATCACTATATTACTACACGGGAATTTATGTACTTTGATATCATCAAATGTCACCTTTAATAGGGTGGACTATAAAGGTGATTGTTGGGTACATCATGAATCGTATGAGGAATATGAGTGATCTAGATGGAATTTAACCCTCCTATATATTAGGGATGATATCCATAGGCCTCTTGATTGAGTAGGACTATGAAATGCATGGCCATGCTCAAATAGTGATTTGTTTCATATAGTCTACTCATTGATCAAGAAAACTCAGATTAAATTATGAAGAGTATGACACATTCCATGACTCGAGTTTAATCTAGGATATTAAGGTTAAAAGGATTAAATTACATTGAAACATTGGTCACGAAAAGGTTGCATCGAATCATCGATCTTATTATTACTTGGGTAGCAGTGATGCATTACTAGATGTCGCTCACTGTTTATAATTTTATAATATGATTTTAAAATTATTGTCAACGTAATAATAGCCTATAGGGTCACACACATAGAATGTTATTAAAAAGGAATTAATTTAAATTGTAAGGATTTAAATATATCAATATGATTGATAGTATTTAAATCACGAATTTAAATTAAAAGGATGATTTGTATATATATATATATATATATTCGAATTTTATTTTAATTAGATTAGGGTTTTGATTAATTCTGATTTATTGCTATATATATGATATATTGGCGTTTAGGGAAGTTAATCATAACCAAAACCCTAGCCGCTCTTAGAGAGAGACTAGAAAAAATTTCGAAAAATTCTAATCCTTGGTGGCTAGTACCGCAATTCTCTTCACTGCAGATCGTGTGACGATTCGCAGGGCGTTCATGTGGATACCGTAGAGGCGCGGTTCTGATTGGATTGCATAAAGGATTCGAAGCCGTTTCAAAAATCATTCATAATTGGTATAATATCTAAACCACTGAATTAATTATTTTCGCATGGATCTTGTTTAGGGTTTCGAATTTGTTTTAAATTGTTCTATTTCCGCTGTGCGTTTCTGTGTCGAAACCCTTCAATAACTAACCACATTAATCAAATCAACCCTTACTATTTCAAAATAATAAATAGAGGAAATTAAATTTCATTTATAATAAGTTGGGGTCTTACAACAAGTGCAAATTAGGGTTCACTTGACCTAATTGAATTAAATGCACAAATTAAGGTTTGTATTATGATTAAATGAAAAGTCGGAAGAGTCTGAAATAAAGAAGCAAGACCTGAGAGAAACTTCTACGTGTCCTGAGGCAGAAGACATGTGGAGGCAACTCATTTTGGAAATTAATTGAGAGATTGGATTGGTGGTTAAAAGGACATGACGATCTGAGCATTACTTTGATGACTAAGGGTAAATTTGAAATTTTCTCGACATGACCTCTCTCCAGAAAACCCTATAAATACCCCCTTCCACTAAATTGGGAAAGGGGGATCTCTTTTGTACTTCTGACTCTTGGACCTTTTGGAAGACTAGAAGACTTGGAGATTCTCTCTCAACCCAAAGGCTCAAGAAGGCTCTCTGAATCCTTGCTACCCTAAAAAGGTTCTCGGATTCTAAGAGTTCTGCCACGTGTCGTCACTACAAGAAATCATACATTTTATGACGATTTTTTTTGCCACGCACAAAATTTTATCACAATTTGTTAATTAAAAATTACGAAATTCATAATCGTCACTAAAACTTTTATTTTTGTGACGACCTTTAATTTTGTTACTATTAATCATTTATATCGTCACTAATTTACACATTTAATGACGATTAAGAAAATTTTGTCACAAGTTATTTTGGAGGTAGAATTTCGCACCAAAATTTTGGAGGAAAATCTTTTAGTGACATTTTGTAATAATTGATGACAATATTTATTGTCACTAAATATTTCTTTCGATGACAACATAATAGTTTGTCATTAATTATTTGTAAATTTTAGTGACAATGTGATTTCGTCACTAATGTTCACATTTAGTGACGCCAAATACGAATTCATCACAATTTTATTTGGAGGCAAAATTATTTTTGGAGGAAAATTTTTTAAAGACGGAAAACTAATAATTTATGACAATTTTTATTGTCATAAATACCAATTTTATATGACGAGAAAATAGTTTGCCACTAATTAGATGAGTAGATAAGTGACAAAAATGGTTTGTCATAAATTCTTATATTTAGTGACAAAGTACGTAATATCGTCACAATCTTATTTGGAGGCAAAATTTTTCTGAAAAATTTTGGAGTGAAATTTTTTAAAGAAAAAATAATAATTTATGACAATTTGTATTGTCATAAATACCAATTTTATATGACGAGATAATAGTTCGCCACTAATTAGATGAGTGGATAAGTGACAAAAATGATTTGTCATAAATTCTTATATTTAGTGACAAAGTATGTAATATCCTCACAATCTTATTTGGAGGCAAAAATTTTCTGAAAATTTTTGGAGTAAAATTTTTTAAAGAAAAAAATATTAATAATTTATGACATTTTGTATTGTCATAAATACCAATTTTATATGACGAGATAATAGTTCGCCACTAATTAGATGAGTGGATAAGTGACAAAAATAGTTCGTCATAAATTCTTATATTTAGTGACAAAGTACGTAATATCGTCACAATTTTATTTGGAGGCAAAAAAAATTAAGAAATTTTGGAGGCAAATTTTGTAAAGACGAAAAATTAATAAATTATGACAATTTTTATTGTCACAAATACCAATTTTATATGACGAGATAATAATGCGTCACTAATTAGATGAGTGGATAAGTGACAACACTGGTTCGTCATAAATTCTTTTATTTAGTGACAAAGTATGCAATGACGTCACATTTTTATATGGAGGCAAAAATTTTCCCAAACAAACTTGTATCCAAGCGACGTCACCGGTCTTTCTTTTATCATTGGCAGCCTCCATTTAGTCAAAAACCGACCAACCGCATCAATTAAGTCGCATTAATGGTTATGTCGTAGACGCTTCCTCTTCTATTAATCCCACTACAAAAAAATAGACATTTGGCAACGATTTATCGGGCAAAAAAAATGGACATTTGCCCAAAATGCATATTTAGCAACAAAATTTTTCATTCGTTTCAATTTTTGAAAGGCTTTTATTTTTCGCAACGAAATTCATAGGTTGTTACAAAATTTCGTTGCCAATTTGTTAGTGGGAAAAAAATAATTTTTTGCATATTTAATTTTTTTTGCCGATGTTATTTCTCCTCATCTTGGACAAAAAATTATTTTTTTACTGTATTTCGTATCCTAATATGGGCTACATTCATTGTCAATAATTTTTTTTCGTTGCGTATTTTGTATAATTTTTTGCAACGACTAGTAAATTGTTGGCCAAAATTAAGATAAACCCAATAAGCATGTTTCAACCTTTTTTTCCAAAACGCATCATTTTTTATTTCAAAATTATTATTTATTTGGACGCAAACTTATACAGTGAAATGTTTCACTTCCTCTGTCTCAAAATAAGTGTCCACTTTTAATTTTTTGGTCAGATTTATAATTTTTGAAATTAAAATTGAGCACATATAGATATATTTTCTAATTTTAAAAAATTAAAGTTTGTAGTAAATTGAATGTAATTTATAATGACCATATTCTTTCATTTATAATTTTTTTTAAAAGTAATAAATTTCTAAAATAATTTATATGAATCTTTTCTTGTAACTCATTTTTTACATATATAAGTTTTGACAAGGGCTGAGCAAATAAGTTTTTTACATATACAACCATTGGTCGGACAAGGTGCTCGACGAAATGACTTAGAGAGATTGGCGTATTTTCAAGGAAGATTTTAATATTACACCACAAGAAATTGGGGCTCTTGCTAAGAAAAATTTGTGAATGAATTATTTCCTTCACAAATAAGTCTTTTTTATGAAAGATTAGTGAAGTAAAAAAATTGTGTGACAAAAATCAATTAGCGAAAGAAATTTCTTTCCCAAATTAATTTTTTTTCCTTCACAAATTTAAGATAGTAAAATAATAATTGGCGCCTATTTTTTGTTAAAAAATTGTGAAGAAAATTTTATTGGCAATATGTAATTATCGATAATTATTTTGTAAGAAAAAAATTCTTCATTACTTTGTTGAAGTAAATCTCATAAAATCAACAGTCAAGGATATTTCCTTCACGAATCTTAAAAAAAATCATTCGCTAATTTCTTTTTCCCTTTCATATTTCCTCCCCCATTTCTTTTTTGCGACATCTTCATCTCCCCCATTTCTTTGTTGCGACATCTAGACACCTACAGGTTCCTCCTCTCGTTTCCCCCACCCCATTTTCAACTTTCCCCATTTTGGCGGCTACAACACGGGGGCGTAGGCGGCTGCTCAGAATGACGACACAGGAGCGAGCTTAGTTGGGAGTGGAGGTGAGGGGTATGGCTGCACGTCGAGTGCACAGTTGTTGCTGTCAACGGACAACTCCCTCTTCTTCTTTATATACTTCTTCTCTTCTACCTCTCTTCTCCTTCTCTTACTTCAATCTCTCATCCATCTTCCCTTTCTTTCTAATTTCTTCAAATTGTAAGGTTAGGGTTTGGTTTTTACCCCCAAATTTTATTTTTTTAGTTTTATAATATTTTTTAAAACTTATTTTTGTTTATAATGTGGCTGCCCTGATCCATAGCTTCTTGCGTGGCTGCCTTGATTTTCCCAAATTGCAGCTCCTTGTGTGGTTAACCTCTTCCTTGTGCGACAATATTTTCCCAAATCTTCTTCTGGTTCTACTTCCAGACTTTATTCCGCTACTTCTTCCTCTGCTCCTCCCAAGGTTCTTCAATCCTCTAAAAAAGGTATTCTGTCCATCTCTCCATCTCTTGTATATTTTGTACTAGCTATACATATATATATATATATATATGTGTGTGTGTGTGTGTGTGTGTGTGTGTGTGTGTGTGTGTGTGTGGTGTGGGTGTGGTCATAACATTGTTCAAATTACTTTTCAAAGCTGAACAATTGACGATAAATTACACATATGAAGGAAATAGAGACTTGACCCCACTAAAATGATAAACTTTATGTTTAAAATGGAATGAAACAATTGTGGGATTAGTTACCATGATTTTTTTTGCACCTAAGTTAGTTACTTGAGAATAAGGTGCCAACAAATATCTTTGTAGGATTTCGAGTATCTATTTGTGTACAAAGCTGACATTTGCAATATGATTTCCAATAAACAACTTTTTCATGAGAATTTGAGTATATATGTAACCAATCTTAATTAAGACAATTTCACGTGAAGAAGGTCTCTTTAAAATTTCATGTTTTTTTTTATGATTATGAAGTATATGGTATTTACAACTTTAGAGGAGATTATTGACAGCCGCCACCCTTTGCTTGCTTTTAGGTGGAGGAGCTTATGCAAGTACTGTGGACGAAGCAACTTTTTGGTACTGTGGGAAAGCTGCTTTAGGAAAAATCTGCTATTGTTTGAAGTACCAGCAGCAGGACTTGCTTACAATTTCTCCTTTTACAATATAACGTTATCTATCTGTGTAGAGATTTGACCATTCTGCATTCTTGCATTTGAAATCGAGCACGGATTTTACCTTCCCTCCTCGCCTTTTTTCTAGCGTGCCTTGGTTTTTACAGTCAATTTGCTGGAAGGTCTCATGAAGTGGATCTGTTTGGACAAAGTCTAGTTGGCGACCTCTTGGATGTGCTGTGATCATTTCCCACGAAAATCCTCACCGTGAATACCACTTCATCAGACGTTGATTTGTTTGCCGATGCAACTTTTATATCAGCATCATCCAACGTAGAAGCAGGGGTAAATTTTGAGGCCCAAATCATGTTTTTTTCTTATGTAATAGTATTACCATATAAATTATAACTTAGTGGGATATGTTGAGTGGCTCTTTTGTCCTATATGACTCTGGAGCTTGCTGTTGTACTGCGCACTTATTGCCTGCATTCACATTCACATTCACATTTAAATTCAAATTCAAATGGACGTGCATGGCTAGGGAGAAAGATACTCGAACTTTCCCCTTCTAATAGTTTTGTTTTGTTTTGTTTTGTTTACTAGATGTGATTTCTAAAATGTTTGGATCTCATGCTATATTTTTTTCTCTGTGGCTTGGCGCAAAGGGATAGTTAGGAATGACATCAGGAGTCCGCAAAGTTCTTGAAAATAGAGAAAGTACTTTCATTGTTATTTTCCTAGGTCTTTCTTCTTCTTTTTTGCTATGTTTCTCTATTACATGCAATTTTTAAGCTAATGTATTATTAATTATAGGTTTCCCATAGGACCCATACTTGCTAATTTACTATTGGTTAGGAAGCTGTAATTGCATAATTTTTTCATATCTTAAGGAATTATTGAACTAACAACTGTTGAGTAGGAAGTCTGGAAATAAAATTTGGATTTGTGAGCTTTATTTAAGGAGAATAGTCTTGTAAAAAGTACCATACCTTGTGGGTGAGGATTATTTGCAAGGTGAGGAAACTCACACAACTGTCTAGGTCTTGACTAGTAAACAAGAAATGTCTGGGTTATACATGGTTCAAAAGTACAGTAACAACCTCCATGCAGTCTAGTTTTTGTTGGTGTTAGACTAATTAGAGGATTTATACTGAAACAATAGTCAGAGCCTAGAGGGCTTTAAAGTATCTGTAAATATTTTAGATAAATGTTGAACAAAAAGAATAAGAACAACTCTATTACATATACTCTCCTGATATAGATATATCCTGAACTTGACTAGCGGAATGTTTGTAAGTACTTTATCCCATACAAATATGCATAAATGTGTCGCTCACAATAAAAAAATATATTGAACTTGCGTAGTAGCGGTTGATATAGCAAATTGTTGGTACCATTCTCTATCGACTTCAACTTTTAGAGCAATTGGTTACTTAATAGTAGATTGGTTATGCTATTAAGCGTTGGCTTGCTCATTCTTTCTTGGTAACTTTGTTCTGCAATAACTAATTATATCATGGTCATCTGTTCGAGCCAATATCAATCTATTTGCACCCGCCTCTTCTTAGTAGTTTCTTCAACAATAGATTTTTTCTTTGCTCGATCCAAAGGACAACCAAAGCAAATGAGCCATTTGCCTCAAGAATGAGCCATTGAAGCTTATAGTTCTTTGTGTTCCACATTCTAAAGCTTGAAATTTATTTTGACTTAATTTGTCAAGGTAGAATTGATTGGTTATCTTTGCTAGTGTTGATGAACTCTTCCTAATTTATGAATATGCGTAAAAGGGTTCTTTGAGAAGCCACTTGCATGATCCTCAGAACAAGAGTAAGTTCCAAGGTTATGTATTGTCAACAAGTATTTGTTTTGCATGATTAAGTTGCTATCCGAGTTTAGAAAAGTAGTCATTTCGGATCAAACAAAAACGCAAAATAAGCATTCATAAAGTTATGATTAAAAACTCTTTAACACGTTTTTTAACGTACTCGTATAAAATAGAGAAATTTATACTTCGTGCAGCAACCGCTATGGTTTTTATTCTATGGTTCTCATTTACCATAAATGTTTTTCAATGTTCCTGAGATAGCAGTTTTAACCATGATGGACTCTTAATTTTGGACTTTCTTTCTCTAGTAAACGTAAGCCAAGAAATCATGTCATCCAGATTATATCTTTAAAATTAGTTATCTTAGGTCCAAATTTTTATTTTATTTTTTTATTTTTTTATTTTTTCAATATGAGTAGAAGATGGAAACTATCATGTCACAGACAATTAGTTTGTGTAAGAAATCAACAATCAAGTATTTTTTCAAAAAAATTATTGTCTTTATAGCTCATGAAAGCGGTCAAGCTATCAAAGCTTGAGTATCTTTACATTTATATAATACATTTATGTAGGGTCGAAAGGCATTCAACATGAGATGGCCAAATGTGACCAATTTTTGAGTTTAATTTGCTTTACGTTCGACTTGGTGCATCGATTTGTAGCTATCTATGCAACTGCCATTATTGTCAAATCAACACTATGCATAGTTTAATGGCTTATTTTGGGGATATTTTCTATTTAAGTTTCTTAGAATAGTGTGTACTCTTCTCTTTATAATACCATATATATCACATTGTCAAGTGTGCGTGCAAAAAAAATTTGGTGTTAAGACATCATAATATCTCGATGTTTTAGCCATGTGAATTTTAGTCGAAATATCTGAATATGCAAATAATTAAATCACTAACCATATGAAATTCTAAGTGTCTAGGTGACTTTTTGTACAATCATGGTAGATGTTTTTCTGACGAGAAATAAGAAAATTGGTAATGGAAGCACCCAAGTTGTGAAATTAATTTTATTCCTCCCATTTTCCTCGTATGTTGATAGGTTTTGGACGTAGTGATATGTGGAGTTTAAAGTGTGCCCATGTAGTCCAACTAGGACATTTAACCTTTTGACGCCATGTAAGCTTTATAATCATGGGTTTGCATATCTTCTACTAGTCAACAGCTGAGTGTGTTAGTTTGGAGAATCTCCATGGTGGTTCATTTGGGTAGCTTGAAGGTCATGTGAATGCATTCTTACTACTTTATGGTATCGTTATAAAGTTTAAATCTCTAGGATTGTATAAAGCAATGGGTGAACATTCCAAATCTTTTGTTGATTTTCTCGGATTTTCTCTCATATGGAAAACGGTTTGTAGATTAAATTATGGTTTTAGTTTCTCAAATTACGGGGCATTGGAATTAAACTCTACATCTCTATTTACTGGTGAGCAATTGGATTGGCTAAGCTTGAAAAGATGTGTGAAAATAACTTTACAGTCTCATCAATGCATTGAGACATGTCTCAAAAGGAGCGAGATGCAATAATGGTGGAGTTTCGGGATGGCTCAACTTGGGTTCTGATCATAACAAATGTTTGGGCTAGGGGGCTGGATGTTCAACAGGCAAGCCATTTTGCTCATTTTTTTGTTATTCGTCAAGTTCTAATAATTTAAGGAATCCACATACCAATGAGGGTGAAAGGATTGATAAAATGATTTGTTTGAAGAAGATGATGGTGTTAATGACATGTTATTTGATGGGTTTCTTCTTATTAACTTTTTTAGGCATTCAGGTGAGAGTTCTGAACTTTTTTTTATCTTCCAAGTTTGTTTAAGGAAACAAATGATGTTTGGTGACACTGCTTAAGGGGTTTCCACTCTAAGATAAACTTACCCAAAATTGTTATAGAAACTTACTGGAGTCACTTTGTAGGACCTACCAGGCATATCTCTTTCTTCAAAATCGAAAATTTAAAATCTAAATCCAGCAATAAATTTCTCATGTATGTCTTGGGGAAGCAATGACTTATTTATGTGATATTTACCCCTATTGTTGTAGATCTTAAATTTATGGTTAATAGTTTTAAGTTCTCCCAAGGACGTATATTCTGGATCAAAGACTCTATATTGGGACAAAGAGAATCTTCCTCATTGATCCGATTCTTGAGATCTAAGAGTAGGATAAATATAATTAATAAGGCGTTGAAAATGTCTATAATTTTTTATTAAATGCACGCGTCGAAGATGTGAATAATTTTGCGAAGAACAATAGGGTAAAAATTACTTTAAAAATAGTACATATACCTTATAGTTCTTTGTAGATGCGATTTCTCTGGACCTTCTTATACCAAAGGCGTTTCTTATGGAATTTATTTGTCTAGATATTACGGTTCCATTGGACAACTATATATCCGTAAGTACAATGCATTTCCTCACATGCAAGGAACGGACTACCAAAGAAAGTCTTTGGAATGTGATTCCATCTGTGAGTTGCCTTTTGCCTAAAATTCTTATTATGTAATTCTGCTAATTTTATCAAGTTTCATTTTCTTTAGGTTTTTTTTTCTATTCTCATGTAGATCATGGGAGATAAAAATTTGGTGGACAATGATATTGAGCACGCACTAAGCTCATTGAAGTGGTATTCGAGCTGCGGGGGACGGTGGATCACTTTGGGTTGAACCATATATTAGAATCACAGTTGAGTGTTGCATCTAACTAAGAGACCATATTTGAAATGCCTTTTAATGCAAGTGGTAAGAAACTCAAAGTCGACACCTCCCCCCCCGAACCTCGAAGTCACGTCACGAAGCCTTATACCTTTGGCATTCCATGATTATTAGGCTGATGTGCGCTTAATTTTCGTGAAAATAGAGATAATGTTAGAAATAATACTCAAAAAGTTCATTTCCATTCTATTATCCTATTTTCTCAGTGTCCAAAGGCTTAACTGTAAAGTTCTTCCTCGCTCATGGCCCTACCTTTGTATTCCACTTCAAGTTTCTCGTCATTTTGGTCTCCCCATTGAACACCGTTCACATATCTCTGTACATGGTTCATAGATATTATTGGGGTGTTATATCAATGTTACACGAGACTACTATGAAATGGAAAAACCGAAATATACGTTTACTTGTGGATGTTCAATGTTTATGCCTTTCTGTCTGGAAATGATTCTTTATCTAAGCAGGTGCAGGTGCATATACTGAATTTATTCATTAATTAAAAGCTTTGTAAGCAACATCAGCATTCAGGCAAAACAAATTCTTCTTTTTTGGTATTCAATTAGTGACGGAGAAAAATGTGTCATAGAAAGTAACTCTTTGGTGACAAACTATATCGTTACTATTATATATTCAGCTAGTCACAACAACTAATTTTGTCACTATTAATAACTCTATCTGTGACTAGATGCATCGTCACCATAAGCATTCAATTAGTGAAATTGAAAAATGTGTCCCAAAAAATAGCTCTTTGGTGACAAATTATTTTTGTAATATTATTTAAAATATGAAATGACAATGACATAATTGTCATGTTAAATATATTATTAGGTGAAGAATTGTTTTGTTGTCATTTTTTTTTTTGGTGACGATAAACACAATAACATGACGAAAGAATAATCATAAATATGACAATATTGTCGTCATTAAAATTA
Source organism: Panax ginseng (assembly GCA_020205605.1). Lineage (NCBI taxonomy): Eukaryota > Viridiplantae > Streptophyta > Magnoliopsida > Apiales > Araliaceae > Panax > Panax ginseng. The sequence continues at coordinate 135,379,813 of CM035133.1, read as the reverse complement.
GATGATTTAAATAGAGTAACACATTTTCGTCACTAAAACAATATCATTTAATGACAAAAAACGATTTTTGTCATTAAATGCACTAAGTTTTGATGACGAAACATAATATAGAGTGATGAAAGTTTCATTCAAATAGTGACGCTATTAACGTCACTAAAAGTAATTAATTATAGTGACAATGATGTAGATCGTCACCATAAGTTAAAACATTTAGTGACGACATCAAATAGTGTCAAATAAACCTAATACCACGCTCATACGGTAACGGTCTCTGTGACGATTAACAATCGTCACCAAATATTTTAGTGACGAAAAATGAATTTTATGTGATAAATTTTAGCGTCATTTTTTGTGTAATTTCTTGTAGTGCGTTGGAGTAATCGCTCACCTGTTCTTCTCCCCTCTTCAATCAATCAATCAATTCTGTATTCTTCGTGGATTTCTCTCATCCTCAGCCAACACGAAACCCTAACCCTAACAAGGTACGATTTCCTTGCCCACATTTCTTTGGCGACTCTGTTGGGGAGGTGTAGAATTCGTGAAGGGTATGCCCACAACTCGAAGTGGGAGAACCACAGGAAGAGTTTCACCAACAAATAGCATTACCTCACCGGATCCAGTTCCAAGGCAAGCAAATCAAACTTTCCAAGGCGTGAATTTAGATCTCGATCAAACCATTCTTAAAGACGCCTCGAAAGGAAGTTCAACATACATGGATAATAGGAAGGGTAATATGGAAATTAATATATCTACCATAGGCAACAGTCACATTGGGCATTATTACTTTTGCATTAAGTCGACATAAAGAAAACAACTTCTCTTTGGATATATATATATATATATATATATATATATATATATATATATATATATATAACAAAGCATACATGTGAGAAAGAAAAAGATAGCCTTAGTGATTATTGGTACAACTGATTATCTTACTATGCGATGTGGATATATATGTTTCCCCTTTGTTTCTTACTTTGATAGTGACGAATGGTGGCAATTGATATTGACGGCAAGGAATGAAAGATTAAAGAGATCTATATATTCACCTTCTATTTCCGCTGCCTTCATTCAGAAAAAAAAAGTCTCAGTTGGATATTGGCAAAAGGCAGGTCCTTGTTTATTCTTTCTACACACCCAAGGTTGAAAGCATCATAGAATTCAATCAATAATCATAATACATCATGTCCTGCTGCTGTCCAAATGGAAGTTTCGTTATTCGAGGCTGATTTCAAGGATTTCACTTTATAAATTGATGAACCAACATTATGAAATCATCAGTTTATAAAATCAAATAATCTTTTATTTCATTATATATAATTATCTTTTTGAGTATATATATATATATATAACTATCTTTTTGAGTATATATATAAAAAATTTAAATTTGAGATTTAACTTTTGAGTAAATATATAATTATCTTTAAGAAAAAGAGGTGGAATTGATTTTAGGTTTCCAAATTTAATTTAATTTATCATGATTTAGTTTTTGAATAAATATATATATATATATATAAAATAAAAAATTATATATTATGGAAACAAATATTCTATTTCTAAATGCAAAAGATTTGAAAAGATGATTTGATCTTATTTACAAAATAAAATAAGATTTAATATTATTTAGTAATATATAATTTATCTTGATTTAGTTTCCCAATATATATATATATATATATATATATATATATAAGTTAAAAAATATTGTTAAAAGCGGATTTGGTACCTAGTAGCGAGAATTCTAACTTTATGAATAAAGTTTTGAAGTAATAGTGACTACTAGATTTTTATGGGAAAAAGATAAAAAAAAAAAAAATTGGAAAAAGCTTGAAGTGGGTTTGTGATTAGTAGTATAATCAAGTACAGGATCCTTTAAAAGAGATGAAGTTTACCTTCTGTTGTGCGTTTCTGAATTGAAGAATCCCCTATAGGTTTGACAGTTTCCGCCTGCTTTGTTTTTAGAACAATTATATAATAATAATAATAATAATAATAATAATAATAATAATAATAATAATAATAATAATAATAATAATAATAATGATAAATTTGGAAACAAATATTTTTTTTCTAAATAAAAATGATTTGATTTTATATAAAGAATGATTTTATTTTATTTTCCAAAATAAAATAAGATTTTATTTATTTAGTAATATATATTAGGAAACAAAGATTGAGTAGGATTTGGAGAGGATTTTTAAAATTTCTTGGGAGAGCTCTCCTAGGGGTCCCCTCTCCAAAGATTTTATGTTTTCAGGACTTGAAAGATCGAGCTCCGCGGATTTTTCAGAAATTTGAAACAGAATTCACAGAGTTAAAGTATTTTGCACGATCGTCACTCCAAATACGTGACTCGCGCAGGGGCAAATTTGGGACCAAGTGCAAATTAGGGTTCACTTGATCTAATTGAATTAAATGCACAAATTAAGGTTTGCATTATGATTAAATGAAAAGATGGAAGAGTCGAAAATAAAAAAGAAAGACTTGAGAGAATCTTCCACGTGTCCTGAGGCAGAAGACACGTGGAGGTGACTCATTTTGAGAATTAATTGAGGGATTGGATTGGTGGCTAGCACATGACCACTCTCCAGAAAACCCTATAAATACCCCTTCCACTCAATTGGGAAAGGGGGATCTCTTTTGTACTTCTGACTCTTGGACCTTTTGGAAGACTAGAAGACTTGGAGATTCTCTCTCAACCCGAAGGACTCAAGAAGGCTCTCTGACTCCTTGCTACCCTAACAAGGTTCTCGGATTCTAAGGGTTCTGTCACGTGTCATTGGAGTAATTGCTCACCTGTTCTTCTCCCCTCTTCAATCAATCAAACAATTTTGTATTCTTCGTGAATTTCTCTCCTCCTCGGCCAACACGAAACCCTAACCCTAGCAAGGTACGATTTCCTTGCCCACATGCGTTAACTATTATGTTACCTTAGATAGGTTGATTATGTAAACCTTTTTAATTGTTTAAGGTATGTAATGATTTAAGGTTGTAGACCTTGGGGAAATTTGTAGAATCATTTTAAATGAACAATGTATGTTTATATATTTCACGTTAGTTATAGAATGTGTACAAGAAGATGTTGTGCCGTGACACACCAGATACGAGGTTTGAGGGACTCGAATTTGGGGGAGCTACAGACTCAAAGGGGAGTGGACTCTGTATTTGTTTTGGTTGATCGGTTCTCAAAGATGGGACATTTCATTCCTTATCGGAAGACCTCGGATGCATCCCACGTGGCTCTATTGTTCTTTTGGGAAGTAGTTTGTCTACATGGGGTTCCTCAATCTATTACTTCTGATAGAGATTTGAAGTTCCTTAGCCATTTTAAGATCACACTGTGGCGATGGATGGATACTACTTTGAAGTTCAGTAGCACTGCACATCCACAGACTGATGGATAGACTGAAAATTCGAACTGAACGCTAGGAAATTTGATTTGGAGTATTTCTGGTGATAAGCCGAAGCAGTGGGATGTAGCGTTAGCACAGGCTGAGTTCGCATATAATAATGTTACTCACACTGCTACATGTCAGTCTCCTTTTGCTTTAGTATATTGGCAGTCTCCTAAACATGCGTTAGATCTGGAACGTCTTCCCAAGGTTACTCGGAACAATATTGCTGCTGAAAATCTGGCTGAACAAGTTCGTGATGTTCAGGGCGAAGTGAAAGCTAGGTTGGAGGAGAAAAATAAGAAGTATAAAGCCGTAGCCGATGCCAAGAGGCGTTCGAAGTTATTTGAAGAGGGTGATCATGTTATGGTATTTTTGCGAAAGGAGAGGTTTCCAGTCAATACCTAAAATAAGTTGAAATCGAGAAAGTACAGTCCGTACAAAGTAATCAATAAGATCAATAATAATGCTTACGTGATCGACTTACCTGCTGAGATGAACATATCTCTTACTTTTAATGTATCCGACCTTTATGAGTTCTGTGACGATGTTCCACTTTATCCAGCTTATAACTCGAGGTAAAGTTCTTCGCAGGTGGGAAGGACTGATGTAGGACAGCTAGCTTTGGAGTTTGAGAAGGAGTTAGATAGGAAACGGGAAAGGAGAACTAGTCCGAGGAAACAGTTATAATTCCCGAAGACTGAAGCTAGTCCCGAAGAGCTGGGTTCGATTGGCTTCGGGAGATGTCTTCAGGTTCGGAGATGGCGTCAGGAGATCAGAACTTTTTCGAAATTGGCATCATAACTTCGGGAAGACTGAATTAGTTATTATTATTATTTAGTTCTTTTATGGTAATAGTATTTTATTAGGTAGTAAATCTTTTATAATTAAGTTGTTATCTATTAGGATTTTATTTCCGTAATTTTAGAAAGTTTGTTTCTGTATCTCTACGAAGATTTTAGAGTGACTTGGGCAGAAAGTTTTGTTAGCTATATAAACCCAGCTTGTGGGTTGAGAGAGTCATTCATGATTATTATCTTTTACAATTGATATCGTATTATTTTCTGGTGGATTCCGGTTTGTATTCTAACAATTTACGTGGTAAATTCTTTGTGCTTTCTATTCTGCGTCAGTCTTCCTGTAACTATGATGAGAGAAGCCCGAAGGTGATTGGACAGAGGAAAAAGAATTGAGATTTTGTGATGATCCTATGTTGATTCTTCACTGAAACACATCTTCTCCTAAAGCCCAAAAACATTCAGCACAATAGCTAGCTAGGATACTGGACAAATTAATGAAAGGATCCAACTATAAATCCGACTACATGCATAAAAGTCTACAAACAAGATTTGCTGGAGTTCCAATGTTATCTTACTTTTTACTAGATTACTCAATAGTGACTAGTATCAAGTTTGTCGAGTTTGCAAGCTATCACCTGCTCTTTTACTGCTCTTATGCTAATCAGTTGCTGCAAACTGTTTTTGGGTTTCATGGCTGGTGCGGTATGCCTTCTGACTGGGACCAACTGCTGCTGCATATAAGTAACACTCCGATGGATACCATTACTGCTAGTGTAGTAAAGCTTAGTCTGGCTACTATTGTCTATAAAATATGGTTTGAAAGGAACAAACGCTTCAATGGAGAGCCTTCAACCTCAGCTGCTATCCTTGCTAAAGACTGCATCCATATGATTAAGCGTAAATTGTCCACTGTTAAAATTTTTTAATGCCTTTGAAGTAAAATTTCATCATCTTATGATGTGACAACTATAGCTCTTTCTTTGTTGGTCTTTTGATGTGGCTGCTATAGCTTGTTGCGGGGTATGCCTCCTTGTTTGTAATCTTTTTAATCTATTTAATATATACTCTCAAATTAACAAAAAAAATCAAAATCTATGATGTTATGTATTATAAAAAGAATGGAAGATCATGTAACTGTTGTGAGTGATGGACTGATGGTATGGATTTCCTAGAACAATTTTGTGAGAATTCAATCTAGTATTTAAACATTTATGGTCTGTTTAGAACTCCGAAAATTTTAGGGAAAAGGAAAAATATTATTGAAGCTTTTTTTTAACCACCTAATGTACTATATTTTTTAAATTGTTCTTGTTATTAGAATTTTGAAGTATAGCTAATTAAATTTATTTTCATTAAGAAGATATTTTTTTCCCTATTTTACATTTATAATTCTAAAGGTTTCTTAATCTTTTGTAACTCAGACTGTTTTAGTGAAATTAAGAGACTATAAATACTTTCAATATTTTTATTATTTTAATTTTTGTATAGAGTGAAAACGGTAAATTAATATCTCTCATCCATCAAGTCCAAAAACCAAATAAGGAGAGAGAAAGAATAAATTTGTCCAAAAGTAACATTTGGTAAGTAAGGGTAATTAATATGACAGATATAAATTTGCTGGCAAATAAAAGGAGTTACACAGACTATCCTCGTATTGAACGAGACTCCCCAACTCAGATTAGGGTTTCCGTCAATTCCCAGGTATGACTTTGATTTTCTCTATTTCATCTTTTTTTCATTTCGTTTTCTCCCATTTAATTCTCAGCTTTGTTTCTCCATTTTATCATCTAGTTTGTGGTAAGGAACTAACGCATTGCATAAAATAATTGTTTAGAAGTGATTCTGTTCATATTTGTATGCTTTTCATTTGATGGGGAAACTTTAGGCCTTGAATGATCCGCCAACTTGTTGAAAACAAAATCTTGATCTGGTGAAATTTTTATGATTATTTTCTTTTATCTAAGTGAAAACTTAATTCATGCTGAATTTATATAATCCGCTCTAGAGTAAATCATACTATTTTATGTTCACCTTTATTTTTCAATTGGGGGCAACTTTAGATTCACATTCAAGTGAGCTTTTATCATATATATAATTGTCTTGATATTCATAATAGATTCTCATGAGCCTGTAGCTAGAGAATCTAGAGAAGACTAGCTAAGTACATTGATTAATTGAAGTGGATGTATATATAAATTAGGGGAATGATTAGCATGATTCAGTATTCTTGACTTGGAGATCAACCTCCCGCTTTTGTTGATCCGTCTGTAATACACAAATATGAAATGAACTTACTGTGAAGTTTCTTTGTACTTAGGATCCATAAATTAAGTACATTTAGTATTTCTTGTAATAATTTTACAAATATGAGATTCTTTACTTTCCAAGCTTGAAACATAGGGTGATCTATTGTAATGACTTAATGACCTTGTACCACTCCCGTTTTACATTCCCTTCAAGTTTGTCAAATATTTTATCAAATTTCTATGAGAAACCTTGATTATTGAAGTTATATCCATTGCAAGACTTAGTTAGATAGGTAATCTGCAACTTAATAGAGAACTAACACACCATCAATTAGCAGCCAACAAGCATAGAGCATATATGTTAGGATCACTTGTAAGAGAAATAAGGAAAAACTGAAGTGCTAATATACATGAATGGACCTAAAGCTAATTGGCTTATAAGTTTTTTGGTCATGAATTGGGTTCCAAATATGTATATATATTAGGACCTTATATGTGAGTTGTGTTGCACGGGCTTCATGGTTCTTCCTGGACTAATGGGGTGATCGAGATTAATCACTTAGACACTTACAATTAAAATTACTTAATCACTTAATCACTTGGACACTTACAATTACACCATAAATTTGTTTAACTAATCTTTTACACGCACAAATAGTTTCTTCATTAGTTAGGCACTCAAATATATGATAAATACACATGATCTATCTAACAAAAATTGTGCTGGTAACTTTGTTTCAGTATATGATCCATTTGAATTTCTCAGCTATTTCATTTTTCTTTGATTACTTTTGTCTATTTATATTTTCTTGTATATTACGTAGATTATGTAAAGTTAAATGCTTAGTTTAATAATAAATGAAATTATTTGTGCTTTGAAAATATAAATCAGTAAAGTATGGGTCTAAGAAGTCTAAGTTTATCGCTGAGAGTCAAAGAGAGTGAAGAAGTAAACAAAGAAAGAGAGTTTTAGAAATAAAATATGTACTTTAACTAAAAGCTACTGAATTTACTTATAATCATTAGGTACTTTATCCCAAGTCCTGCATCTCACCATCAAGGGGAGCGCAGATCAATAACAAATCTAGTCAAAGACCAACATGGCAAACAAAGGAAGCAGAAGTTATATTCAACAAAGTTATGTTCCAATATTTGACGGTGACAATTATGACTTCTGGGCTGTGAAGATGAAAACAATATTCCGAGCAAAAGGATTGTGGGAGATTGTTGAAATGGGATATACCGAACCTGCCATGACAGAAAATTTGTTGGAGAATCAAAGAAAGAATTTGAAGGAGATACAACAAAGGGATGCAGAGGCTCTTTCAAATATTCAAGGAGGAGTTTCAGATTCAATTTTTCCAAAAATAATGGGAGCAACAAAAGCAAAAAAGGCTTGGGAAATTCTTCAACAAGAATTTCAAGGAAATTCCAAGGTAAGAGCTGTCAAACTTCAATCTCTTGGGAGAGATTTGGAAAACATGAGAATGAAACAATAAATGATTTTTATTAAGATTTTCTAAACTAGTAAATCTAACGAGGTCCTATGCTGAAGCAATTAATGATCAGAAAATTGTTGACAATATTTTTATTAGTCTGCCCCAATAATTTGATTCTATTGTATCGGTGATCGAAGAAACTAAGGCTCTTTGTGTGTCAGCATTCTATTAATCAATTGACCAACTTGCCAAAAAATAAATTTTATGCTAACTGGATCCAATATCTATATAAGTGTCTAGGAGCGCCAAATATACTAATTAGTCAATTGGGTTAAAAACACAATTAACCCTACCAAACAGTATTGCTTTATAATTAATTCCAAAAATAAAATGAAAAGAGAGAATAAAATTGTATGTAAGTGGCATATGATAAGTGTGGGCAAATAAATCGTACCTTGCTAGTTAGGGTTTCGTGTTAGCCGAGGAGGAGAGAAATCCACGAAGAGTACATAATTGATTGATGAATTGAAGAGGAGAGAATAATAGGTGAGTGATTACTCCAATGACACGTGGCTGAACTCTTAGGATCCAAGAACCCTGTTAGGATAGCAAGGATAGATCCAGAGACCCTTTTTTAGTGCTTCGGGTTGAGAGAGAATCTCTAAGTCTTCAAGTCTTCCAAAAGTTCAAAAGTCCAAAAGTGCTTCTTCATAGAATTGAATGAGTATTTATAGAGTTTCCTGGAAAGTGGTCACATGCCAGACACATGATCTCGGGAAAATTTCAAAAATACCCTTAGTCATCAGAGTAATGCCCAGATCGTCCAGTACTTCTAGCCACCAATCCAATCCCTCAATCAATTCCCAAAATGAGAGTTTTCTGCCTTGGGACATGTGGAGAATTCTCTCGGGTCTTGCACATTTATTTCTGACTTTTCTGTTTGTCATTCAATTCTTTTAGGTCATATGCCCTAATTTGTATTTGGACTCACATGCATTTGCCCCCTGCACATGAGTCGCGCCTTTGAAGGGATGATCGTGCAAAATTCTTCAAGTCTTATAATCTTGATTCAAATTTTTGAATAATTAATCAGTGGAGCTCGATCTTGCCAGCCTCAAAAATAAAAAATCCTAGGAGGGAGCTCTCCCAGAATATCTTTAGACCTCCTTTTATCAAATCTTTCCAAACCTTTTTGTTTCCCTAATTAATTTACACACACACACACACACACACACTGACGCCCCTAAAACAGGTATACATCACCCATCTTGGGTCGCCAAAAACATAGTACAAAATTCAAATACAACTTAATAATACAGCTGTCGTGTAAACAATACGACAAAACATAAACTGAGAGTTTTAATAAGAATATTGTCATCTAGACAATATCCACACTCAATGGAGTCCTCATTACATTTATTGTCACAATATTTAACAGAATAGTGAGGACTACTAATGCTATCATCTGGACCGCCACTCTGTTCCCACTCATCCCAAATATATTCTCATTTCACGAGAGAACAATGAAAAGAAAGGGTGAGCTCAACTAACCCAGTAAGAAATATTATGACTAAGATAATGCAGAATAAATTATCATTAGTCTTCAACAATGTTAAACTGATAAAATACAATAAACATCAAGTTTAACTGCAGCGGAACAAGCAATCCATTAGAAGAGTCAAGTAGAGAAAAAAAATCTTCTATCTTATATGTTTTAAAAAGTTTTTCATCACTTTTATCGTTGGGACTCAGCTTAATAAATAATCCACATTATCAATTCATCCCTGCACTACAGGCCAAGGATATTATTTAGTATCACTACCACGAATTATCCATGCACTACGAGCCAAAGATAATTGTGTTTTCATCAACGGTCCTAATCATGCCATAAAACAATTCATCTTTGCTCCCTTGGCCGAAGAGAATCCATAGCCATAATCATACCAAAAACTGTCCATCAATGCTCTATGGGCCAATGAGGACTTTTTCCACATCATTTGTAACATTACGATCATGATTATACCGAATAATCCCTGATCATAATCATACCAAGTCCATCTATGCACTCACGAGCCACGTATGACTTTCAACAAAATATTAACATGAGGATGATGACAATGATATAAGAATTCAATAAAACAAGTTCAAGAATTAAATTATCCGGAAACTAATAACGTCCAAATTGTCAACATGATACTTCTTTGTAGAGTAAAATTCAAGAATGCTCGGAAGAATATTTCCATGAAAAGATCTTTGGATGAAGCGCTTTATCAAGGATATTCCACTCATTTCATGGAGTATAGAAGTCAAAACTTTAACCAACCGAGTATAATAAAGAATGGAATAACAAAAGAAATCACCATGCATACGGTTGCTTAGCGATGACGGGTTATTCAAGCGAATAATAAATAACGGAACCAAGTCGGGGAGAAATTAAGCTCGACGCAGGATGTTTCAACAGAATAATAAAGAATGGAATAACAACGAAATCACCATGCATACGGTGCTTGCAGATAGACAAGTTATTCCAATGAATAATAAATAATGGAACCCGGTCCCAGGCGTAAAAGCGCATGCATGAGGATATTCCAATGTAATAATAAAGAATGTAATAACAATAGAAATCACCATGCATGCGATAGATCGCATGCAGCGGAGTTATTCCAACGAATAATAATTAATGGAACCGAATCGGCGTAATATACGCAAGCGGGATATTCCAACATAATGATAAAGAATGGAATAACAGAAGAATTTCACCATGTATGCGGTACTTCGCATAGACGGGTTATTCTAACATAATAATAAAGAATGGAATAACAGAAGAATTTCACCATGTTTGCGGTACTTCGCATAAATAGGTTATTCCAACATAATAATAAAGAAAAGAATAACAGAAGAATTTTACCATGTATGCGGTACTTTGCATAAACAGGTTATTCCAACATAATAATAAGGAATGGAATAACAGAAGTTCTCTTCATGAATACGAAAGAAATAATACCCCTTACGAGTACAACAAATAATATTCCTTACCTTATAAAGAAGAGTACTCTAACGGTAGGGCGGGGATATACTTGAAGAAACTTGCACTACGCTCAAAGCTTTCGTAAACACTAAAGAAATACGCTTAAGATTATAGAAGAAGATTCTCTCTACAGTTTCTCTCTCTAGAGTTTCAGTGAATTCGTAAGAAATAATGAAGGAATGAGCTTCTATTTATAGAAGAATGGACTGAATAGTAACCAATCCATGAATGGTCCATATTGATTTACTTTTAAACGGACGGTCCAGATTAGTTTACAATAAAATATAATATATTCTATTTATAATCTAATAAAATGAATAACTTTATAAAAGTATTCTATTTTATATAAAAAAAATTTACTATACAAATACTATGCAAGCACTATGCAAACACTATGCATAATAAAATATAATATATTCTAATTATTGTCTAATAAAACAAATAACTTTATAAAAGTATTATGTTTTATATAAAAAGGTTTTACTATTAGCCTAATAAAACGAATAACTTTATAAAAGTATTCTATTTTATATAAAAAGTTTTTTGCTTTTATTGCATTAATAATACTAATAAAACAAAACTCATATATATATATATATATATATATATATATATATATATATATATATATATATATAATAACAATCGACAATAATTGAATCCAATAACGTGAGATACTATGCAAAGAACTCATGTAATAATTGAACAAAAGCGAGTCACTTCTCATGTAAGCATCAATAATCAATACCATGTACTACTATGCAACCACGTGTATTACTGTACTTTTACTATCGGGTAGTTCAACAGTTTTAACGGTAAAACTTCCTCCGTTATTTTCATAAATATATTTTTGTCGTTTTCTCATTCCGAGGCAATAATTCCGTTGTCCCAATTAATCCACCAATGATTGCCTTTGTTATAAATATTCTCTCGCTAAAACGAATATTCTCCCAATCAATCGAATATAATACAACAACTTGCATATTTTGTAAAATTTATAAATACTACCCACAACTATAACATTATCTCAAATCCATACCATAATATTAAAAAAATATTTTAGAGAAAATTAAATCTTTATTAAGTAAAATTTGGGATTTTACAATCTCCCTCCTTATGAAATTTAAGCCCTCGAAATTTACGTACTTCACAGTATCTTAGAATGATGAGGACACTTCATGATTCTAACTCTTGGGGTATAACCTTTAAGCGTAGAATATATTCCGAGATTTTAATAGGTACATCTTCATATGTTAAATTATTATTTATCTCGTCCTGGTTCTAAATCAATAATGTGGTTGAATCGTCCACATATTTACGTAACATCGATCGTGAAAAATGTTATGAACACGCGACATACTTGGCGGTAAAACGAGTCTATAAGCCACAGTTCCTACTTAATCGAGGATTTCAAATGGACCAATTAAATCGAGGGTTGACATTTCCTCTCTTCATCAATTCTTGCTTCTAGAATAACGCCCTCTTGAACCTTCTTTTTTCACATTCATCAGCTTCGGGTGTGTAGTTTGAGCGGCTTTAACTTTATCGATTAAAGTCGATTCTACTCGTATATTCGTTATCTTCACGTAGGTTCATATATTCACACTCATAAACGCATACGATCTTCTACTCAACGCGTCAGCTATCACGTTCGCTTTTCCATGATGGTATTGAATGGTACGATCGTAATCTTCAACAGCTCGAGCTAACATCTTTGGCGCATGTTACGTTCGTTTTGGGTGAAGAAAATATTTGAGGGTTTAAGAAATGGGTTTTGTACTGAGGTCAATACAAAATTCGATTTCACGCTCTAGGGGTAGGCTAAGAAGTCTTCAAGAATATGTCAGGAAATTTATTAACAATAGAAATATCATTCCCAACTGTGACTCTCATCCAAGACTTGGATAACACGTCACATTGATACCTATCAACTTGCCATCGTTATTCACAACGTCCCCTATGGAAAGTCTTGCTTCGGTGCATTCCACACAAGGAAATCAACAACGAAAGGATCGGGGCTCTTTACTTATGGCTTGATATGATAATGATTGACTTTAGTGGTTTGGTTGCTTGAATTCGCATAACAGGTTGGTTAGGAATATGAAAGCTAACAACCTTACGAAAAAGCATGATGAGTAGTTAACCAATCGATTCCTAAAATCACATCAAATGCAAGTTTTTTTTCAAATAGATAAGATCGACAGGTAACGTGAAAGTGTTGATTTGAATCAAACAAGATTTATAAATAGTGGAGGTAACGAAGGTTTCTCCCAATAGAGTTTCAACAGATAAATCAAAGTCTAGTTTCTCCGGAGTCAAATTTAAACATTGAGCGCAAGTAGGAGAAATAAAAGAGTGGGTAGAACTGGTATCTAATAAGGTATAAACTTCGCAAGAGTTTATCATTAACTTACCCGTAATAACTTCGTTCAGGTTCCTCGATAAACGCTCTCACTTAAACTACCGGATTTGACTTTGCTATAGGGTACATTCCACCCTTAAGTGCTTCTTCACATTCCTGGTCCATGATTTGAATCATTATTCTGATCCATATCGAATTGGAGTTAACCGCTCTGCACAGGGTAATTCCGAATTCGATGTTGGATTCTCCCAGTTGTTGTCCAAAAAGCAAAATCCATTTCATCTATTTTTGCCTTATTGAATCGGACGTCTTTTTCTACAATATCTACGCGTCGTGCGACTTTTACCCATGCATCATCTATTTTCCTTCGTTCAGTTGTTTCTTCTTTCATCAGAACTTTGATCATAGCATTCTCAGATTCCAGCTCTAATATCTTATACTCTTCCAAAGAGTGCTTCTGTTCAAGCATCGCACATCGGGTAACACAAATTTGAATTGTTACATCTCTTTGCTCCACGACCGCCTATCGTTCTTCAGCCTGCTCTTCTAACTCATGAATACGATTTTGTAATTCTAAATTTTGATCATAAAATTCTTCTAATAAATTATCCTCAGGTTCCTCTTCTTCTTCTTCTTCCTCACTCTCAGCTGCTACCTCTGCAACTAGCTCGGGTGCAACTATTAGCTCTTCACTCACCACGTAGATATCTCTAATTTCTTCTTCGTCTGACACCACATTAACCTGATTAGTGATTAAAGGTGTCTCAATGGTCTCATTCACTCCATTGTGAACATTTTCAGCTGCCATTTTTAAACACTGCCACAAAACAAGGGTTAATTAACATGTCACATATTATCAATATATTCTAACCGACCAATTAAATACCAAATAAACATAGGTAGTTCATACTAGCGAAGGAATTCCTCGTCTCTCCCCTCCTAGTTCTTTCCTCACATCTCAGCCAGGGATCATATCTCTAAGCTCTGATATCAACTGTGACGCCCCCAAAATAGGTATACATCACCCATCTTGGGTCGCCAAAAACATGGTACAAAATTCAAATACAACTTAATAATACAGTTGTCGTGTAAACAATACAACAAAACATAAATTGAGAGTTTTAATAAGAATATTGTCATCTAGACAATATCCACACTCAATGGAGTCCTCATTCCATTTATTGTCACACTATTTAATAGAATAGTGAGGACTACTAATGCTATTATCCGGACCGTCACTCGGGTTCCAGACTCATCCCAAATATATTCTCATTTCACAAGAATAACGGTGAAAAGAAAGGGTGAGCTCAACTAACTTGATGAAGAAATATTATGACTACGATAATGCAGAATAAATTATCATTAGTCTTCAAAAATGTTAAATTGATAAAATACAATAGACATCAAGTTTAATCTGCGATTGGAACAAGCAATCCACTAGAAGAGTCAAGTAGAGAATAAAATCTACTATCTTCTATGATTTAAAAGTTTTTCATCACTTTTATCATTTGGGACTCGACAATAAATAATCCACATTATCAATTCAACCTCACACTACAGGCCAAGGATATTATTTAGTATCACGACCACGAATTATCCATGCACTACGGGCCAAAGATAATTGTGTTTTCATCAACGGTCCTAATCATGCCATAAAATAATTCATCTTTGCTCCCTTGGCCGAAGAGAATCCATAGCCATAACTATACCAAAAACTGTCCATCAATGCTCTACGGGCCAATGAGGACTTTTTCCACATCATTTGTAACATTACGATCATGATTATACTTAAATAATCCCCGATCATAATCATACCAAGTCCATCTATGCACTCTGAAACCACAAATGACTTTCAACAAAATATAAACATGAGGATGATGACAATGATATAAGAATTCAATAAAACAAGTTCAAGAATTAAATTATCCAGAACTAATAACGTCCAAATTGTCAACATGATACTTCTTTGTAGAGTAAAATTCAAGAATGCTCGGAAGAATATTTTCATGAAAAGATCTTCGGATGAAGCGCAAATATCAAGGATATTCCACTAATTTCATGGAGTATAAAGTCAAAACTTTAACCAACTAAGTATAATAAAGAATGGAATAACAAAAGAAATCACCATGCATGCAGTAATTAGATATAGGCGGGTTATTCCAACGAATAATAAATAACGGAACCAAAGTCGGTAAATTACCTCCAACAGGATGTTCCAAATGTAATAATAAAGAATTGAATAACAACGAAATCACCATGCATGCGGTGCCCATGAGGCAAAGTTATTCTAACGAATAATAAATAACGGAACCAGTCCGGCGTAAAATGCATGCAGACGGGATATTCCAATGTAATAATAAAAATGTAATAACAATGAAATTACCTCGCATGCGATAGGCCGCACAAACAAAGTTATTCCAATGAATTATAATTAATGGAACTAGGTCAAAGCGTAATACGCACCGAAGCGGTGATATTCCAATGAGAATGATAAAGAATGGAATAATCAAGAATTTCACCATGTATGCGGTACTTCGCGCATGCATTATTCCAACATAATAATAAAAAATAGAATAACAGAAAAATTTCACCATGTATGCGGTACTTCGCATAAACAGGTTATTCCAACATAATAATAAAGAATGGAATAACAGAAGAATTTCACCATGTATGCGGTACTTTGCATAAACAGGTTATTCCAACATAAAAATAAGGAATGGAATAACAGAAGTTCTCTTCATGAATACGAAAGAAATAATACCCCTTACGAGTACAACAAATAATATCCCTTACCTTATAAAGAAGTGTACTCCAACAGTAGGGCGGGGATATACTTGAAGAAACTTGCACTACGCTCAAAGCTTTCTTAAACGCAAAAGAAATACGCTTAAGATTATAGAAGAAGAATTCTCTCTACAGTTTCTCTTTCTAGAGTTTTAGTGAATTCGTAAAAAATAATGAAGGAATGAGCTTCTATTTATAGAAGAATGGATCTGAATAATAACTAATCCATGAACGGTCCATATTGATTTACTTTTAAGCAGACGGTCAGATTGGTTTACAATAAAATATAATATATTCTATTTATAATCTAATAAAACGAATAACTTTATAAAAGTATTTTGTTTTATATAAAAAGATTTTACTATCTGAAATACTATACGCAGCACTTATGCAAACACTATGCATAATAAAATATAATATATTCTAATTATTGTCTAATAAAACAAATAACTTTATAAAAGTATTACATTTTATATAAAAAGTTTTAATATTACCTAATAAAACGAATAACTTTATAAAAGTATTACATTTTTATATAAAAAGTTTTTTTGGTTTTATTACATTAATAATACTAATAAAACAAAACTCATATATATATATATATATATATATATATATATATATATATATAATAATCGACAATAATTGAATCCAATAACGTGAGATACTATGCAAAAGAATCATCAGTAGCAATAATTGAACAAAACTGAGTGACTTCTCACGTAAGCATCAATAATCAATATCGTGTACTACTATGCAACCACATGTATTACTGTACTTTTACTACCGGATAGTTCAACAGTTTTAACGGTAAAACTGCCGCCGTTATTTTCATAAATATATTTTTGTCGTTTTCTCATTCCGACAATAATTCCGTTGTTGGGACCACCAATGATTGCGCCGTTGTACGAATATTCTCGGCTAAAACGAATATTCTCCGACCAATCGAATATAATACAACAACTTGCATACTTTGCAAAATTTATAAATACTACCCACAACTATACCATAATATAAAAAAAATATTTTGAGAAAATTAAATCTTTATTAGTAAAATTTGGGATTTTACACACACACACACACACACACACACACACACACACACATATATATATATATATATATATATATATATATTCTATCTTTGGAAACTAAATCAAGATAAATTATATATTACAAATAAAATAAAATCTTATTTTATTTTAAAAAGATTTTATTTTAAAAAACACAAGATCAAATCATTTTTTATTTTGGGAACAAGGATCAAATATTTCCTTCTATATATATATATATATATATATATATATATATATATATATATATATTTTACCCCTGATTTGCTATATCCACCGAGGGGGAGAGCATATATAGAGCATATGTATCTATGTCCCATAATAAAGTACTCAAATGTACCAACCAAGTTTAGTTCGTCCTTATTGTTAAAAATTTAAAGTAAACTTTTGATAATTAATTATTAATTTAAATATTTTATTTTTTGAGGGATGTAGTGAGAATTAATGTATTTGAGATTTTCAATATCTAGAACATTGTAGAGCATGCTTGCACTTGATATCCTTCTTGAGCCTTCCACCATCATCTAGAACCTTCATTTTTCCAAATCTCCACCTACCTTGATCTAGAACCTTCACCAATGCTCACTAAGTTAGAATTCTTGAACCTTCCAAACTTTCACTTACCTTGAGCTTCTAGACCCTTCTCTAGTCACCTATAAATACACCCACTTCCACCACCCAAAATCACCAAGCCAACACAAACACAAATCACCAACAACAACAACTACCTTTGCAAGCTTGTTCCTACTTTCTCTTTTGTAAGCTTTCTCTTTTGTAAGCTTTTGCTTGTAAGCTTGTAATTTAGATTCCTCCATAATAAAGGTTTTTTTTTCTTCCCTCATTTTTTGGGAGCTATATTCTAATTTCTTCATTCTTCTTCAACTTCGGTTGTGAGTCTTGGGCTAGTGGAAATTTATTTTTCACTATTCTAAGGAAGAAATTTTTGGAATTTGGAATTTGTCTTTCTTCAAGGTGGGTTGGAAGTTATGACAGCTTGATGTAAAGAATGCTTTCCTATATGGCGAGATTGATAAGGAAATCTACATGGAGCAACCACTTGGCTATGTTTCTTCAACTGACCCAGATTATGTGTGCAAACTTAAGAAGGCTCTCTATGGCCTTAAACAAGCTCCGAGGGCGTGGTACGGTAAGATTGCTGAGTACTTACAATTTTGTGGTTATTTTGCTTCTAACTCAGATTCTAGTTTATTTTTAAAGAAGCAAGGATCACTACACATTATTGTTTTATTATATGTGGATGATATGATCATTACCGGTAATAATGAACGAGAGGTTGCTAAGCTTCGGGCTGAACTCTCTATTCGATTTGAGATGAAAGATTTGGGAGAGTTAAGTCATTTTCTTGGCTTGGAAGTAAAAAAGGTGAATGATGGGATTTTTCTATCTCAGGAAAGCTATGCCAAGAAGCTTGTTGATAGGTTTGGAATAAACAAAAGCAAGAACTATTCCACTCCTCTCGAGCCTAACTTTAAAATTAGGCGTAATGAAAGTAAACTTTTGTCAGATTCCTGACCTTATCGTGCTCTTGTTGGTAGTCTAATTTATTTGACTATTACAGGGCCAGATATTTCATTTTCTGTTGGGCTTGTTAGTCGCTATATGCAAGAGCCACGAAAATCTCACCTTGATGCGGCGAAGCGGATATTGAAGTATGTGAACTCTACTTATAACATGGGACTTCTTTACAAGAAAGGGGTTGAATTTTCTCTACGTAGGTTCACAGATGCGGATCTAGGAGGTGATTTGGATGATCAAAAATCTACCTCTGGGTATGTGTTTTCTTGTGGTTCGGCATGTGTTTCTTGGTGTAGTAAAAAGCAAGACTCGGTCTCGCTTTCTACTACTGAAGCGGAGTATAAGGCTTCCACTTTGGCTGCTCAAGAATGCACTTGGCTTCGTCGGCTTGTTGGGGATGCGTTTTCACCTATTCATAAACCTACAAAACTTTTTGTGATAATCAAAGTGCTATAAAGTTGGCTACTAATCTGCTGTGTCACGCAAGAACAAAGCATATTGAGATCGAGCATCATTTCATTCGTGAGAAGGCACTTGACAGAAAAATTGAAGTATCAAAAATGCGGAGCAAGGACAACATTGCAGATATTTTCACAAAGTCTCTATCCAAGGGACCATTCGAGAATCTTTGTGCAGAGCTTGGACTTATTTCCAAAAGTTTACTTTAAGGGGGAGTGTTAAAAATTTAAAGTAAACTTTTGATAATTAATTATTAATTTAAATATTTTATTTTTTGAGGGATGTAATGAGGATTAATGTATTTGAGATTTTCAATATCTAGAACATTGTAGAGCATGCTTGCACTTGATATCCTTCTTGAGCCTTCCACCATCATCTAGAACCTTCATTTTTCCAAATCTCCACCTACCTTGATCTAGAACCTTCACCAATGCTCACTCAGTTAGAATTCTTGAACCTTCCAAACATTCACTTACCTTGAGCTTCTAGACCCTTCTCTAGTCACCTATAAATACACCCCCTTCCACCACCCAAAATCACCAACAACAACAACTATCTTTGCAAGCTTGTTCCTACTTTCTCTTTTGTAAGCTTTCTCTTTTGTAAGCTTTTGGTTGTAAGCTTGTAATTTAGATTCCTCCATAATAAAGGTTTTTTTTCTTCCCTCATTTTTTTGGAGCTATATTCTAATTTCTTTGTTCTTCTTCAACTTCGGTTGTGAGTCTTGGGCTAGTGGAAATTTATTTTTCACTATTCTAAGGAAGCAATTTCCGAAATTTGGAATTTGTCTTTCTTCACACATGTATTTATGATTAGGCTAGGTGCCTGTATGCATGAATGTATTCAAAGTAAGGACCTCAATCTTGGTATGATATATGCAGCAGTTTTCATATATAAATTGGGATGTTTCCAATCTCAGGCATTGATTAAGTTATTGCTTTCCTGTTTTCAAAGTACAAATTGGGTAACAGATTGAGAGTCCAACTTGGCATAGAATTATATCAGAAAGAACCCCAAAGATTTTATATATTTATATATGAGGAGGCTTAATGTTACTCATAGTTACCTTATCATCCTCCTTATATACTCAACTAAACCATAAATTCCAATGATAATCGGAATTTGGACAAGTATTATATATTTGAGTGTTGACCATCATCACGGAATTTTATTTACCATATTACCCTCTCCTATTTAGAGAAGAGACCCACATAATTACGTACGACTAAGTTGTTAGCCTTTTGTTTTCAAGAGTTTTGAATGTTGATTGGGATTTGAGTGTAGCAGTAACAATAGTTGTAGGCATGATCCGGCGACAGCGGTAGATTGGGGGAAAGGAAAGAACCAATTACATTATTTAAGAAGACAGCATCGAAGGAGGCGTACACCGTATGAGGTCAGTCGACAGGCTTTTATTTGAAAGGATAATAAAGAATAACTTAGGTTTAGGCTTAGGCTTAGGGTTAGCAAGCCTAGTAATTTACTCTTCATGATCTCCTTCATATATAATGCATGGACCAATTAAAAAGGTTAATTAAATTCAAGGAAAGGATCATATATAGTTTATTTGGCCTCTTAACCAATTAACAGACCAAACACAAAGAGGGAGGAAGAGAATCAGAGGTGGCACTGGCATCCCTCCAAGAGATAACACACTTCACGGAATGAAGCAGCTATACTTTGCATAGTTGTTGGTCTTGCCCCTAGTCCTATTCTTCCTTTCCTTTTAGCAATTTCCTAAAAGGTTCCGTAACTTTTCCTGTGACACCTCCAAATCCGGGTACTTCAATTCCACGGGATTTGGTGTTCACTGTACAAATATCATCTATCTATCTACCCATAATAAATGCAAACCATGCAATAGATAGAAATAATAATAAATCTCCCTTTATGGGGTTACATCAACTACATAATAAATACAATCCAAGGTTACTCTAACCTTAAACATCTGTCTTGGAATCATAAACAATTAAGTCTTAAACAACATCATTAACTTAAGTCTAACATAAATACATCATCAAATAAAATAACAAGTCTTCAACACTTGCTAACTTTGCCTTTGCCTTTACTAGTGGAAGGTTAAATGGGTTCTTTAGTTCTTAATCGCAATGTTATTATTAAGCAAGAGTGAGCACTAATGCCCACAAGTATAATAATGAAATAACAAAAGATAATAACATGCGAGTAAATCAAAGACATCTCAATAAAAGCTCAACTTTTGAATCAAGAATGAATAAAAAAAAACAAAAGAATTACGAGGTTCATAAGACCTTGAACTATGTCCTAGGTTATCAAGGGTTATACTTGAAACCTTTAACGATCATAAGACTATGGACCTTTCTACTCGTTACTTGGGTGATCGACCCTTAGTACAATATTGTGCACAATATCTTAACACTAACGATAAGTAAATCCTTTGCGGGGTTGTTCATCTCGGTTTGACATTCGAGTCCGCACTTTTGAAGGAAGTTTAGTTTGGATAATTCATTAAGGGTTCGGAAATTTAGAACGCTTATCAACTATGGACTAGTCCGAATCAATAAGGGTTATTAGTCTAATAAGGTTCAATAATAATGATATTCAAATTGAATAATAATCTCGGGAAGTATACAATAGGACAATTATTGTATAACTGAATCATGCTTTGAAAAGATAATCAATCTTTAATATAACATTTGAACATGAATAATAATAATGATAATTTACTCGAGGTAATTAATAAACTTGAACAATAATGACAAGTAGGGTTAGGAAACTTGCCTCGTGCGTAGGCTAAACGATTACTACTTTCGTTCACCACAAATCCTACACACATACCATATATATTCACGACATTCATTAGTTACATTTTTACTTAATTATTTAATATAAACTCCACTTTATTTAACAAATCATTACCCTTCTAATTTAATTACTTAATTAAATTAGAATATTTTCATTCTCTTACTATTATTACACTCGAATAAATTATTTCATAATAATTTCCATCGAATATTTAATTTATTCCATAATATCTCAATTAAAATATTTAATTTATTTTATAAATATTTTAATAATAATTTTCATCGAATATTTATTTTATTCCATAATATCTCAATTAAAATATTTAATTTATTTTATAAATATTTTAATAATAATTTTCATCGAATATTTATTTTATTCCATAATATCTCAATTAAAATATTTAATTTATTTTATAAATATTTTAATAATAATTTTCATCGAATATTTATTTTTATTTTTTTATTTATTTATTTTTGATCATGCAAAAATAATTTAGTTTTTAGTAGCCTTGCTTGAGAAGCGAAGTTACCAGAACTCATTTTCTGCGATTCACTGCGATTCTGCGATTCATTGAACATAACAAGGCCAAATTAGGCCAAAAATCAATCACACGTAAAATTATACATGAATATGGCCATAACTTCCAATTAGTTATTTTTTTACAGGAATTTAGACTTACCCAATCATTGTAATACATATATAATCATTACTTAACCCATCTAGCATGATTTTTAACAAGTTACAACACATAATTTGCAAAATCAACACATTTACTTTCATTGTTCTTGATGTTCTTGAAGGTTTTGAAAATAAAACATGAAAATTGTCACTACGGATTCGTTATAACACCGAATCCGTTTATTTAAACTTTGGTCTCTTCGTATCAACATGCATAACATCATACGTGTGTAAATTTTACGAAAACATTTTTGTTTGACATACTAAAATCATGTATAAGGCCTTAAGGCCAAAACCCAAACTCTGTAATTTTGTAGAAATCATATACGATGTAATACTATATAA
The DNA here is from genome assembly GCA_020205605.1 of Panax ginseng. Lineage (NCBI taxonomy): Eukaryota > Viridiplantae > Streptophyta > Magnoliopsida > Apiales > Araliaceae > Panax > Panax ginseng. The sequence goes on along the minus strand of CM035133.1, from coordinate 135,356,881 downwards.
ACCCGATGATATGGAATCATGCAATATATATATAAAACATGTTATGCTACTCTTATTATTACATATATCCATATAATAGCACAATTTCTCAATTACAGAGACATAACAGAGGTTTGAAAGCCAAAAACTATGAAACCCATTTTATGAAAACTAAATACGTAAAGTAGAATTTGGGAAGGAGGAGATTACCCTGTAGAATATAATTAGTAGGCTTAGTTTCCTCACTCTCAATTCTCTTTCACAATATCTTAATTCTTCTTGGAAATTCTCGGACTCTCTCGAGAATATTTCTTAGACTTAGGCAAAATGAAAAAAAAAAAAAAGAAGGCGTCGTATATAATGATCGATAATCGAGCGCGAGTGGTCATTGACCCAATCATGGGTTAAGCGCACCAACTCCTCTTAGGGCCTTGTTTGGCTAGCTTCAAAAGACTTAATCTCATTTAATTAAATAAAACCTTTATCATATAGTTTAATTAATGTCACACTCCTTTATAAAATAAACTCATATCTTATTTAATTTATTATAAATAAAATATAATAATTTCTCATAAATTCACATAGTCACATAATTAAATAACTCATTAATAAATAATGTCAATTTATTAAATCTCTAATTAATAATTAAATTAATTAAAATAACATCATGCTTAATTAAATAATTCATTTAATTCAATAAGCTCACATAATTACATGCTTTGAATAATAATTATTCTCTACATTAATTTAATAAATGTAACACATATAACTAAATTAATCTACCACAATTGCATCAATTAATTATTTAATCTAATAATTAAATCATCAAAAAAATATTTATTTAATTCAATAAATATTAAAATTAATTTAAAAAAATCTCGTTCGTCACATTTGCCAATGCTGACATGAATCTCCTCTGGTAGGAAACCTTCCATGGAAAGCTTTTCAATTGTTTCTGTGTTTTTGGTTGGGGCATCTCTATAATAGCTTTCACCTTGCTTAGGTCTACCTCCAGACCACTATTATGCACTAGGAAACCCAAAAATTTTCCAGTTGTCATCCCGAAGGCACACTTCTTTGGATTCATCTTCAACTTATACCTTTGGCACCACTCAAACACTTTTTTCAAGTCCTCTACGTGGGTTAACGCCTTTTTAGATTTTACCACTATGTCATCCACGTAGTCCTCCACTATATCATGAATCATGTCATGAAATATAATGTTCATTGACCTTTGGTAAGTTGTTCCCGCATCCTTCAACCCGAATAGCATTACTACATAGTGGAAATTCCCAAACAGGGTACGAAAGGCTGTCAACTCTACATCTTCTACGGACATCTTTATCTGATTATAACCTACAAGCCGATCCATGAATGACATCATCTCATGATTGGCCGTTGTATCTACCAAAGTGTCTATGTTGGGTAGCGGGTACATGTCCTTTGGGCATGCCTTGTTCAAGTCTCTAAAATCCACACATATTTGTAACTGTCCATTGGATTTCTTTACTGGTACAATACTTGATAGCCATATTTGATGTTGAATTGGCTTGATGAACCTTACTTCCAGTAACTTCTTGATTTCTTCCTTTATTTGGGTTTCAACTTCGGGTGCATAGTTGTGAGGTGCTTGTTTTACTGGTTTTATTCTCGGGCTTATGTTTAGATTATGCTTTACTAACTCCTTGTCAATCCCAGGCATCTCATCGTAATTCCAAGAAAAGACGTCCCTTACTCTCGCAGTAATTTCACGAGCTCCTCCTTTTGATTAGCATTCAGCTCTTTGTTAACATAAGTTGGTCTTAGTGTTTCTCTATCTGTTGCCAAATCAACTTCTTCTAATTCATTTTGTTGAGGTTTTAGTCTATCCTCAAAGCATTCTGGAGCAGGTTCTACCTTCTGTTGCACAACTTCTCCCTCTACATTACTTCTGGAGTAAGGGACACCTCCTGAGCTGTCAGGTTTGACTGTTCCTTTGGGCTCTTCCCCCTTGCATCGTCACAAGCGAAACACTACCTTCCCATTGGGTTTAACAACCCTCTACAATTTCGTCTTCTGGCCATATTCTGATTGTGTTGTCCGCTTGGCATTTATTATGTTCTTAGCATCTTCAGGGTTTGATGGCCTCTTCCTTTGTCATTTTCCTTACTTCTCCAAATCCACTACCACTAGTTTCTTGTTCTTGGAACATTCTCCTTGTTCTAAGGTTTTCTTCTTTTCTTTCTTTTCAAGTACGCACTTATCCTCTTGCACTTCCTCCCAGCTTACTAGTCTTAGGGAGTAAGGTTTTGCAATCTAGTTCTCTCCCTCTTCACCGACATCATCGAAAAAAGTTTCTTCGGTGATGTGTGTCTTCTCTGGTCTGAAGGGATTCCTTGTTTTTGGTACCTTCACTTCTATCCCTTTCCAAATAGCTTTTAGGCATTGGGGAAAGACCAAGGGTATTATCCTGTAGTCATTTTGTCAAGCCCTTCATAGCAAGACATGATATGTTGCATCTACCTCAGCTATATGGAACATCATAGGTCCCCGGATCTTCCTAACTTGCATATCCACCTTGATGTGTCCAAGGGTTCTTGTGCTTTGGTTAGCGAACCCTATAATGTTTATTTTTTCCTTCACAATCTTCTTCTCTGGCAGACCTAGCCTAACCATTTAAACACGGTGTAGGGAATAATATTTATAGACACTCCATTGTCAATGAACTCCCTCCGCAATTTTATGTCATTGATTACTACTGTCACATACAACGACCTGTTGAGCGGGTATCTTATCTCTTTATCAGCTTTAGAGAAAGATATCTTATTTTCTTATCCTTCCATTGTCTTCACGAATCCTTTACTTACAGTCATGCAGGTCTCATGCGTCTCGACAACTTTAATGATTGCCTTGGTTGCTTCTATTCTTTCTTCCTTGGCCAATCCTATTTGATCAATTTTTTTAATTTGTCTCTATTCATTAACGTCGTCACCTACAAGACTAGATCATATTCCTCTCTTTCTTCTATTATTTTTGAATTTTCCATTATCTCAACTTTCAGGACTATACCATGGGTAATAATGTTGCACGTTTATTTTCTTTTGTGATTTGGCAGTGGCTTGCCATGCACGCTGCTTAATTTCTTTTCCAGTTTACTTTCTCCGGTCACCAGCTTCTCATGGTATATCCTCCGCAGACTTTAAAAGTCCATAGTGGAATGTCCTTCGTATTGGTGGTATACACAGAAGTTCGGTCTTCTTTTCATCTCTTTCATCACAACAAATCTAGGCCTCGGTGGTTTCACCACTCCCTGCTCTACTCATTGTTCGTAAAGACCCCTGAATGCCTTCTCACTACATTTAATAGCCTCTCGGACTGACTTTCTTGAATATTTTTCCCCGGGCTTTCCTCTGCTCCGTTCAAAATTTCTCTCATTCTTCTCCCTCTTGCCTCCTTGTGGTTTTGACTGAGAATCTGCCAAGGCCATAGTTGTCGTCCTCTTGCCATGCAACCGTCGCATGGATGGTGGGCAGTATCATGATTCCTCCCATATCTTGTGCAAAAGATGAGAGGGTCGCAAATGAATCACATACCTTTGTAATGAGATGGGGCTTGAAGGCATCTAAAGCACCATTGTTATATATGTTCACCAAATTCTTTTCTTTAATCTGCACATTTTTGTGCTTGGGCCCTAAATCTGTCCACATAATCTGACAGCTCCTCGTTCGGCTTCTACTTGAATCGCATGAGCTCTACAATGGTTACCTGTTTCTACATATAGAAGAATTTCTTAAAAAAATGCAATTTGAAATCATCCTAATCATGGACTGACCCTTTCTCCAAATTATAGTACCAACTGAAGGCACTATCCGTCAAAGTCTTGTTGAATTCCCTCATCAACATATTGTGATTGTTCGCTTCATCATATCCTAACCACGGAGACATTGACTCTACAAACCTAGCAATATGTTCCCTAGCTTTTCCTTTCTCCCTGTTATATTTTGGAAACTATGGGGGATGCTCAATATACAATGTTGGGTAAGGTTGTCTCCGAATATGTGACGGGTAGGGTGGAGTAAAGTCTAACTCCGAAGGTCGAGATGTCTGCTTGCGAATTTGATTGATCACATCAATCATATCATCCTTCGTCACATACTGACTCGTGCTATGGACTCTTTGGGGTGTTGTAATGTATTGCTGCATGGGCAGTGTGTATAGTAAAGAAATTGGTTGGTGTACACTTGCATCATGTAAAGTCTGTATCGGTTGTGCTTGTTGGTTGGTTCGTTAGACGTGGCTCGGGATCGTTGGTATCTACACTTGTGAAAATGCGGGGAGAGTAGTCGAGATGATGTTTATCTGAGCCTGGCTTGCTTCCAGTTTGGGTTGTGACACATCACCACTGTTCTGGGGTTCCAAGTTGATGATTGGAATCGATGATTCTCCGTTAATAGCGGTACAGTCTGATTCTCTTTGTTGTTGTTGTTGTTGTTGTCCTCCACTTCTGCTCATTCTCCTTGCGAATTGCCTTGGAACATGGCCTTGAAAGTGGAGATTTGTATCAACTGCTGGCGAAAATTCATCATTTCCTCTTGCTTCCTCTGCATCTCCAGCATCATAGTCATCATCATTCCTTGTCCTTCTAGTGCTTCCTTCAATGCCTTGAGCATCTCCAGTTGCACAACATTTATCTGCTCTCCACTTGCTTCCTCGCCTTGCTTTCCCGTGCCTGCCTGCCCGACTTTTGTTTGTTGTTGTTGTTGTCTTACATATTTATTTTTGACTTTTCTATTTGTCATACAATTCTTTTAGGTCATATGCACTAATTTATATTTGGGCTCACAACAAGTAAGGGTATCCAATTAATATGACAGAAATATATAAATTTTATGGCAAATTTAAGGAGTTGCACAAACTACCCTCATCTTGAATGTGACTCCCCAACTCAGATTAGGGTTTTGTCATGTCAATACCCAGGTAAACCCTTTGAATTTCTCTATTTCATTTTTGTCCATTTCATTTTCACCAATTTCTCTCAGCTTTGTTTCTCCATTTTATCATCTAATTTGTGGTAAGGAAGCAACAGCATTGCTTTAAGAAATTGTTTGGAGGTAATTCAGTTCATATTTGTTATTTGTATATGCTTTTCATTGATGAGGAATCTAAATTTTGGCCTTGAAGATAAAATTTAGTGTAAACCACTGTTGACTGATCCACCAACTTGTTGAAAGCAAAATCTTGATTTGGTGAAATTTGTTTTTGAATATCTTGACGATTTGATGATATTTTTACTCTTCATGATGTAGGTTGTTATTGCATTTTCTTTTATCTAAAGTGAAAACTTCATACAGAATTTATATGATCTACTTTAGACAGAAAATATCATAATATTTATGTTCACCTTTTTTTTTATTGGGATAATTTTAGAATCATATTCAAGTACAATTTTACAATATCTAATTGTCTTGACAATCATAATAGATTCTCATTAGACAACCTAGAGCGACTATCTGCGGTGATTTGAATCAAGTGTATAAATTAGATGTATATATATAGTATTTCTCGTATTAATTTTATAAATATAAAATTCTTTAACTTTCCAAGCTTGAAAGATGTTTAGAGTTATATTGATAATGACTTGATGGACCTTGTTTCAGTACTCCCATTTTAAATTCCCTTCAAGTTTGTCAAATATTTAAACACATTTCTACGAGTTACCTTGATTATTGAAGTTATCTCCATTGCAACACTTGGGTAATCTTGAACTTAACTGAGAGTTAATATCAATTAGCAGCCAACAAGCATAGAGAAAATGTTTTATAATTACTTAATGAAAAAATGAAAAATTAATATACACGAATGAACCCGAAACCTATTGACTTGTAAGCTTTTTGGTCATAATTGTTAACGAGTTTCAAATATGTGTATTAGGGTCTTATATGTGAGTTGTGTCGCACGACCTGCACAGTTCTCCCCCTACTAATTAATGAGGTGAGATTGATGATTTGCAGTACCTCAGTAATGTGGATAAGATTATATTTTGACCCCCCATTCTAGTATTCTTAATCACATACAATTGCATCATAAGTTTGTATTACTAATATCTCTTGTACAATTAAAGTTTCTTCACTAGTTAAACACTCGAATTCATGATCAATCTAACTCAAATTGTGACTATAATTTTTTTTCAATATATGATACATATAAATTTCTCATCTATTTCCTTTTTATATATAGAGTGCCCATGAATATTTTTATTTTCTTGTATATTTAATTTGTAGATTAAGCTTCAAGATAATGTCATGTCTATGGATCCTATTGCACGTTTTCATGAGAATGAAGTTCAACGTCCTTTACACAATCCTCAGTTAGAGCACCCTGTGGAGGCTAAGTGTGAAGATGATGAATTTTGGCCACTTTCAGGAAAACCATACTTCAATGTGGTTTTCGCAACATCACATGTTAAACCTAATTATCATCTGGTAATCACTACTTTACTTGAATTATGAATTCCTATCTTCAATTGTGAAATTGGGTGCGCACAAATGACGAGTTGATTACTTTTACATGAATGACCTTATAAATGGTTGAATGTTATATTCAATTCTCATAACAATAATGTTCTATGAAATCAAATAAAACATTTGTTGTTAAATGGGATGCAACATGATATATATTGCTGGGGCGTATCTATCAATTTAAACTTTTAAGTAAGTCGTTTATTTGACATTATATACATTGGCATTGTTTGTCCAACTTATTTGGAACTACTTAATTATAGCGTACTTTCCATATATGTTGAGACAGTAATGTGTGCTTTAGCTTATTTAGAATAAGCTATATATGAGCTGAGCACAACATTTTCAATACACAAAAGAAAAGGTTGGTATTTAGGTTAAAAAAAATTCCCTTTAGCTTATAGCTTATAGCTTATTCAACATTTCAATTAAGTATACATTCTCAGTATTTTTGGCAAACACAACAGTTTATTCCGGTGATAAGTTGGTATAGAAGAGCTATTCCAAATATGATAATTGTTGTGGTATTATTTTGTCAACATAATATACCAACATTGTTGGTGTCTCTCATCTCTAACATCTTAATCTTTTAGATAAATTGACTTTACTAATAGAATTCTGGGTATGCAAGATATTGACTTCATATCTTTATGTGTTCATTGCCCTTTAGTTTGCCCCATCGCTTTCTTGTTGCACGTGAGGGGGACTACTACCATGATTTACATTTTTAGAGCTTCTCAAAAGACTTGAACTTTCAGATAAGTTGATAACATGTTTAATCTCAGCTGTTATTGATTACATGATTTGATTTGTTTTAATTCAGTCCCTCCCGGCCAAATTACACCGTGTGCTTCCATGTGCCATAGTCCCAGCAGTTGTCACGTATTGTGGGAAAATTTGGAAAACAATTTTTCGCGGAGAAGGTAACGTGAAAAGATTTGATAGCAGCACTTGGAAGCACTTTGTCATTGACAACGATCTGAAAACTGGAGATGCTTTGGTATTTGAACTCATGGAATCCAGCTATGAGAAACTCAAGTTTAGGGTTCAAATTCTCAGAGGTGATTTCCCAACTGAATTGTTGGAGAAAGTAAGCGGTAAAAGTATAGAAACTGCTAATCCCATTGATGAAGACCAGTGACTAGTAATTCTAGTAAATCAAGTAAGATAACATTGGTACTTGGAACTCCAGCAAATCATGTTTGCAGACTTTTATTGTAAGTTTTTGGTCTAAACATTTTATTAGATTCTTATAACCATGTCAATTTGTATCCTTTTAATATGGAACCTATTCAAGAATGCTTGATTTAGTTTTTAATGTTTATGTTTTATGGAACCTGTTTAAGAATGATTTATGAAAAAGATTGGTACTCAAAGAGAGGAATATTTATTTGATCATAAGTATTATGCTACGTTTGAATTGGAGAAATGAAATAGGTGAAACAATAGAATAGATGAGGGAATGGAATGAACAGTGGAATGATCATTCAATTCTTGACTGGAATGAGTCATTCCATTCTTGACTGGAATGAGTCATTCCGTACCCAAAATTTACAAATTTGATAGTAATAGAAATGGTTTATTTCATTCCAATAAAACAACCAAATATAATTTTTTTTTATTCCATTCTCACTTTGATTTCTACGATCCAAACGTACCATTAGTCTTTCTGATGAGGCAGTTTAATGCTAGACGTAAGCCAATTAATTATAAAGCCATGAACTAATTAAAAGATAATAGGGTCATAAAGTCAAAACAAAACTCTCTACCGGAAAAGGATATCCAAATGTTTCATTTTGAAAGGTACATTGTGACATTGTTGGTCTAAAAGTGACAAAGTAGGGGACGATGACAAGGAGAAGGATGACGAATGTAACGCCTCCAAATTCGGGTTACTTAACCTCGGGTCTGGTACTCACGATTTATTACACAAATAACATCTAACTACTCAATCATTTATGAATATCATTAAATATACCATTAGATAATATATTTAATACAATATCTCAGGTTGTCTAACCTTAACATAACATACATACCTTCAGATATACAAAAAGGTTTACATACAATAACATAATAATTAAAGTCATAATAACTACTCCTGAATTCTGTCCTTGCCCTTGTCTTTATCTACCCCTCCTGCTACCTCGCCACTACCTGAAATGTTATATTTAAGGGTGAGCAACAAGTTTACTCCGCAAGTTAAAGCATACAATAAGAAATATGAATCAAGAATATTAGAGTCTAGATTCGATAGGAATTCAATGATACTCAACAGATTTCGAAGTAGCTGAATAAATCATTTATCAATAACAAGACTTTATCGAATTTCATGTTAAACAACAATTCAAAGATGAAAGAGTAAAACTCTTACGAAGTTTCAATATTGTTCAATTGAGTAACAAGAGATAATAATACGACAATAACAAAGTGGGATATTCTCAGATTTCATGCTGAGTGATCACAATGGGATCATGAACAAATCGAGGAATTATAAGCATACAATACCAAATTTCCCCCAAAATTATAATTTAGCTATAAAAACTAAACTATAACTCTCTGCAAGTACCTGGAGCGGCCAACCCCTTGTACCCGATATTATGCATAATACTCAAAAAATAAGCCTTGACAACCCGGGATGACCAAACCACAAAGTTCCCTTTTATATAAAGGTTGTTCATCTCAGTCTTACATCAAGAGTTCCTATCACAACAATATGATTTGAATTTAAAGAAATGCTATGATCTCAACATATAATATCTATATCGATCTAGCCGAAATAATTGGCATTGATCTTTCAATAACAATTGAGTTTAAATACTAGAACGTATCAAGTTTCAACAAATATTAGTCTCGCCAAAACAATTAGCTGAGACCTAGATCATAAGCTGTTCAATAATAGGCAGAAATCAATTACACTATTTGCAATCAACAATACTATTTATAGATGTGAATAACCAACAATAGTTATTCACCAGTCACGCTTTTGAAATTCAAAACTTAGTTTGAATTAATAAATTTGCACTAATTGCAAAAAATCAATAATAATCTTAGACATGGTATAATCAACAATAATTACCCACTTAACATGATGATAAATAATAATTCGAATTTTAGTTAAAGAAATGATAATACATACGAATATTCAATAACAATCTTAGGTGTGGAATAATTATCAATAATTATCCACTACTATGCTTGAAAAATAATAATAACTCAAGTTTGAGTTAGAAAACTTGCTTTGGTCGTTGACTACTGCTACACAATTTGAAAGACCTATCATTAATAATATTGATCTCTCAATTAGCATAACATATTATAACTCATAACACAACTATTCTTGTAATAAATTATCTAACATGTAATCATGTAATCAAACATTCAATAATACCTTCCTCATTAAGAATATTATCATTATTTGATAATACTATTACCATATAACCATTGTCTTAAACTCTTGTTTAATATTATTAATCCTTTAATAATATTTTATTCACTTTCTAATATTATTAACCATTTAATAATATTTTAATCCCTATTAGTATTATAAATCATTTAATAATATTTTAGTCACTTGATAATATTATTAATCACTTAATAATATTCCGTATATTAATCACATCTTAACCAATTACTAATATTATTAATCAATTAATAATATTTTAATTAATATTTAATATCTTAACTATTCATAAATATTATAAACCATTTAATAATATTTTAATCAATTAATAATATTATTAATCATTTAATAATATTATTATTTAACTTTAATCTAATATTATTAATCATTTAATAATATTTTAAATCATTATCTAATATTATTAATTATTTAATAATATTTTAATTTAATTCTCATCTAAATATTATTAATTACTTAATAATATCATAATAGAATATTATTAATCTCTTAATAATATTTTAATCATTTATTATACTAATAAATAACTTATTCTAATTGTTTACCCTTTACTAATTACTTTATTTAACAGCCCTAATATGCCATAAATATAAAATCCCATTAAAAATGACCAAAATACCCTCCCAAAATCTGGACACATCATATTTAGTCTCGAAGTTATAAAATTATATTTTTGCCATTTATGACATCACATAACTTATTATTCTTATTTATTCATAACTCAAACATATCCATGAAAAATACTAAAACAGTTCTGAAAATTCTTATTTTTTGGAAAATATCAGTACATGGTATCATGATGAACATATAATTTTTCTGATATTTTTAGTTTTCATTTATTATTTTTAAAATGACCAAAATAGTAAGATCTTGTAACAATTATCATGAATAGTTGTTAAGTCCAAAAATTACGAAATTTTCAGGAAATGTTCATGTTATGTATATGTACTTCCAGTAAAAATTTCACAATTTTTGGTGTAACATGAAAAAAGTTATTTTAGTTTACTTTTAAAATAGTATTTCCTTGTAAAATCCATAACTCTCATTCTACACTTCTAAAAATAGCCATCTTTGGACAGGATCTAGATAACACATCATATTAGTATGCCAAATTTTCTCAGAATTTTTAAAGTAAAGAAAACGGATGAAATCGCCTCTGCAAGAATAGGTCAGAAATTGCCCTTTAACAGTTTTTCTTTCAACTGGACTGTTTGTACTAAAATGGCTGCCAAGGCTTGTAAAGTCAACAATTTTGAGTGCTACCACTTGGTTTTAATAGTTAACTTACATATCCAGCACCGCTCTTTGACGGATCACAAAAAGGAGTTGTAGATTTCAAATGGTAGATTTTCAAAGTAGAGAAAGATTAGGGTTTTCTAAACTAGAAAACCTATTTTTCTTTTCTACCTTTTGATCAACATTAAAACACCCAAAATGGTTAGATCTAAACATAAAACACTTATTAACATTTAGATCTAAGGTTTTTGAGTTTGAAAATATAAGCTCATGATCTTATCAAAAATAACCACAAGGGAATACATTTAAATCTAACTAGATTTTTAGTTTTGGAAATTTTTATACCTTTTTGGTTGGATGATCTCTCCTCCTACCAAGGTAGATGGTATGAAGAAAATTTTCTTCTTTCTCCCTCCTTGTTACCCACGGATTCTCTCTCCTTTTTTTCTTCTCTTTCTATTTTAGTTTTCTTAGCTTTTTGGAACTTAGGAAATGAAACAAACTTCTAAAAGCAAATGGGGTGGAGGCTATTTATAATGGCAAAAATATATACATATAACTTGTGTATATACATATAAATCTCCCAATGTAATCTTCATCTCCTCTCTTTTACCTTACTTGCAATTTTGGTGATAAAATGTGTCAAAATAAAATGAAGACACGTGGCTTGGTTGGTGACTAACTAAAGTAAGAAAAATAATTAACACACATGCTCTTTCTTCCTCTTGAAGTGGCCGGGTACCTCCCCCCTATTTTGCCCAATTATAATTTATTTTTAATTGCTAAATTTACTTAATCAAATGACCAAAAAGTCCCTCTTCAATTAGGCTAAGTTTGGGCTAACCAATAATATATTTGGACTCTCTAATTAATTATTTTGGGCCATGTAAAATACTAAGGGTCCAATACTAAAATTTTATCTTACCCTAATTATTTAATTAGGATTTCTATATTCCACTCATTTGGAATTTAAATAATTACTCATGGACATTTAATTCTATAACTCAATTAGACTTTCTTAATTAAGTTTAAAATAAATAATAAATTGAGATAGTAAAATAAATCCCTTAGGTTAGTATATATTTTAAATACTAAAATTATTCAATACTACAACCCTTGGGTTATTTAATCCACATTCCTAATATATAATATTAGATTATAAAGCTTTCTTTTTAATTCACTATATATAATAAATAAATATATATACACATCTATAATATATATTTATTTAGTCACATACATCTCCTACATATATCATAACATATTTATCATCATTGATAAATACTTATTATATTTATTTACCAACATATTTATTCAATATATGCCACAAAATATTTAATATTGTGGGCAAGAAAATCGCGCCTTGCTAGTTAGGGTTTCGTATTGGCTGAGCAGGAGAGAAATCCACGAAGAGCACGAAATTGGTTGATTGATTGAAGAGGAGAAGAACAATTGGGCGATTACTCCAACGACACATGGCAGAACTCCTAGAATTCGGAAACCGTGTTAGGGTTATTGGGATTCCAAGAGCCTTCTTCTTGAGTCCTTCCACTCCTAGAATTCGGAAACCTTGTTAGGGTTATTGGGATTCCAAGAGTCTGCTTGAGTGTTGAGAGAGAATGTCCAGGTCCTTTGATCTTTCAAAAGTCCAAGTCCTATGTCTGAAGAGAGGTCCTTTTCTCAATGGAATGGAAGGAGTATTTATAGGATTTTCTGGAAAGTAGTCATGTGCAAGGCACATGCTTTAAGGGAAATTTTAGAAATACCCTATAGTCATTAGAAAAATGCCCATATTGCCCTGTCCTTCTAGCCACCAATCCAATCCCTCAATCAATTCCCAAAACGAGTCGCCTCCACGATTTGCCTCGGGACACGTGGAGGCTTCTCCCGGGTCTAGCACATTTATTTTTGACTTTTTCGTCTTCATTCCATTAAGTTATGCGAACCCTAATTTGCACATTTAATGAGGTCGTGGAACCCTAATTGCGCATTTAATTCAATTAGGTCATGTGAACCCTAATTTTACACTTGGGCCCACAAATATATTGATAAATAATTTAATATTCTTATTTCTTGGCTTTCGTTTTTGTTCCATTAATTCATTAACTTAATTAACCCTAATTGGCTTAATAAGTTATTACATAATCATATAATCTCTTTATATTAGTCAAATATCAATTTAATTACTTAAAGATTATAAATCTTTTTAATTTACCATTCAAGTTATGTTAATTCTCAACATAACTTATCTTACTCTTCTTTAATCAAATTGATTAAGTATTCATCTTAGTTAACTTAAAATAATTAAGTTAACTAACTCACTGAATTCACATATTCACTTATATGCTTAAAAAAATATTCGTAAAAATATACATGTATAATCGTATAAAATTCTCGGTCCTTATATTATCCCCTCCTTATAAAGATTCCGTCCCTGGAATCACTATTATCTTACATTCTAATATCTTTTAAAGTTGTATCATCAATTTCCCTTTATATACACAATACTAATTTGTGACTCGTATATTAACCTGTGACTCGGATCCATAAATGGAAACAACTCACAACGATATCTACCCAACAATACGTGCGTAATTATAATACTGAACGAAATCTTTACCTGTCATCACTTCTTGTGCAGCCACTGCGTCTGGAACCATCATTTTAAAAGTGAATGCCGTTGGTTTTCCCTGCTGAACTGATTCTTTGATCCGTATTGTTCCGTTGCTGGTTCCCTTATTGTTGCTTCCCATATTCGCATTTTTCTTTGAGCAGTTCTGAATCTGATATTTTAACGATCCACGCAGAAAACAACCATGTACCTTCTTTGGAATTGGACAATTGGGAGAAAAGTGTCCCTCTTGACCACAGTTAAAACATACTCCTTTTCCCTTTAAACAAACTCCTTGATGGTTCTTCCCACAATTTGCACACGGCTCATCTCTCTTCCTACTCTCTCCTGGATTATTTCTCGATCATTCATTATTATCTTTCCTTTTACGTTTGTTAGAATTACTGCCATCAGTACCATCTACCATATTATCTTCTTCAGTCTTCTTTCTTTGTTCTTGAATATTCTTCGATACGGCTTCAATTTCTCCCTCAGCGATAATTGCTTTCTCCAACAAAGTTAAAAATGAATCAATTTGCAGCACATCTAACTTCTTGAGTACCAATGGTTTTAATCTGTTCCTAAAATGTCGCGGTTTGAATTCCTCGGTGTCCACTTGATGTGGAGTGAATTTAGCTAACTCGTTGAACTTAACGAAATATTTTGTCACTGTCATATCCTTCTGCTTCAGATTTAAAAATTATACTTCCATATTTTCCTTCATACTTCCCTTCCTTGGCGGCATTATTTGTTTAAATAGAAATTTACATTAATCCTTTATCTCTACACTACATCTTATTATTAATATAATAAGAATTTAACACAAAATTTTAAACTCGGAACAATTCAGCTTGCTGAATTAACAAATTCATATTCATTCAAATAGTACATAGTACTTTTAGTACATAGCGCATACTACTATAATCGATTACTATCCTTTTTTTTTACCCTTCTTTTTTCTTGATTATATCTTCAGATGATCCACCTCCTTTAGCCCTCATTCTATCCACTTGTGCCTTCAGATCGTTTCATTCTTCTGTCATCTTGTGCAATGCCCTCTCCGTCTTCTATAATTCTTCCAAGAGAAACACCTTATTCCGTAGTTCCTAAACTTCTGCAGATACTTGACCTTTTTTTCAATTCTCACTCTATCTTTTTCTCCCACTTCGGCTTTAAGTTCTGACTCGACCTTAGTTTCTTTAGAATCTACTTCTTCCTCTTCATTCAGCTCCATTTCGGAATACTCGCCATAATCACTTCCCAAATTCACTATAGGTTCGTCTCTTACAAATTCTTCAACTGACTCACTCTAAGCTGGCACCTCGGCTAATGGCATTGATGCAACAGCTGCCAACATCTCTGTAACTATTTCATCATCTCCGGACATCCTATATATAATCAATTTTTAAACAATCTTAATTTGTATATCACCAGTACACCATCCATAAACACTAGGTGTCCACATATCCTACTATTGATTCATTTCGTCAATCTCTCACTTATAACTCTAAATGAGTTTTCTCTATCTTGCTTATGGTTATAATCCTAAGTTTTCCCCCCACTAAAGGTTTATAACCTACAGCTTTGATACCAACCTGTGACGCCCCCAAATCCGAGTTACCTAACCCCGGGTCTTGTGCTCACGATCTATCATACAAATAACATCTAACTACCCATTCATTTATGAATATCATTAAACATACCATTAGATAATATACTTAATACAATATCCCAAGTTGTCTAACCTTAACATAACATACATACCTTCATATATACAAAAAAGGTTTACATAAAATAACATAATAATTAAAGTCATAATAACTACTCCTGAATTCTGTCCTTGCCCTTGTCTTTATCTGCCCCTCATACTACCTCGCCACTAGCTGAAATGTTATATTTAAGCAAGGGTGAGCAACGAGTTTGCTCCGCAAGTTAAAGCATACAATAGAAAATATGAATCAAGAATATTAGAGTCTAGATTCGATAGGAATTCAATAATACTCAACGGATTTTGAAGTAGCTGAATAAATCATTTATCAATAACAAGACTTTATCGAATTTCATGCTAAACAACAATTCATAGATGAAAGAGTAAAACTCTTACGAAGTTTCAATATTGTTCAATTGAGTAACAAGAGATAATAATACGACAATAACAAAGTGGGATATTCTCATATTTCATGCTGAGTGATCACAATGGGATCATGAACAAATCGAGGAATTATAAGCATACAATACCGAATTTCCCCCAAAATTATAATTTAGCTATAAAAACTAAACTATAACTCTCTGCAAGTACCTGAAGCGGCCAACCCCTTGTACCCGATATTATGCATAATACTCAAAAATAGCGCAACAGTAGGATGACCGACCACAAAGTTCCTTTTTATATAAAGGTTGTTCATCTCAGTCTTACATCAAGAGTTCCTATCACAACAATATGATTTGGATTTAAAGAAATGCTATGATTTCAACATATAATATCTATATCGATCTAGCCGAAATAATTGGCAATGATCTTTCAATAACAATTGAGTAAAAATACTAGAACGTATCAAGTCTCAACAAATATTAGTCTAGCCAAAATAATTAGCTGAGACCTAGATCATAAACTGTTCAATAATAGGCAGAAATCAATTGCACTATTTGCAATCAACAATATTATTTATAGATGTGAATAACCAACAATGGTTATTCACCAGTCACGCTTTTGAAATTTAAAACTCAGTTTAAATTAATGAACTTGCACTAATTGCGAATAATCAATAATAATCTTAGACATGGTATAATCAGCAATAATTACCCACTTAACATGATGATAAATAATTAATTCAAATTTTAGTTAAAGAAATGACAATACATACGAATATTCAATAACAATCTTAGATCAGAATAATCATCAATAATTACCCACTACTATGCTTGAAAAATAATAATAACTCAAGTTTGAGTTAAAAAACTTGCTTTGGTCGTTGACTACTGCTACACAATTTAAAAGACCATCATTAATAATATTGATCTCTCAATTAGCATAACATATTATAACTCATAACACTACTATTCTTGTAATAAATTATCTAAAATGTAATCATGTAATCAAACATTCAATAATACCTTCCTCATTATGAATATTATCAATATTTGATAATACTATTACCATATAACCATTGTCTTAAACTCTTGTTTAATATTATTAATCATTTAATAATATTTTATTCACTTTCTAATATTATTAACCATTTAATAATATTTTAATCCCTTTATTAATATTATTAATCATTTAATAATATTTTAGTCACTTGATAATATTATTAATCACATAACAATATTTTGTATATTAATCACATCTTAACCAATTACTAATATTATTAATCAATTAATAATATTTTAATTAATATTTAATATCTTAACCATTCATAAATATTATTAACCATTTAATAATATTTTAATCAATTAATAATATTATTATTTAACTTTAATCTAATATTATTAATTATTTAATAATATTTTAAATCATTATCTAATATTATTAATCATTTAATAATATTATTATTTGACTTTAATCTAATATTATTAATTATTTAATAATATTTTAAATTAATATCTAATATTATTAATCATTTAATAATATTTTAATTTAATTCTCATCTAAATATTATTAATTACTTAATAATATCATAATATAATATTATTAATCTCTTAATAATATTTTAATTATTTATTATACTAATAAACAATTTATTCTAATTGTTTACCCTTTACTAATTACTTTATTTAACAGCCCTAATATGCCATAAATATAAAATCTCAGTAAAAATGACTAAAATACCCTCCAAAAATCTGGAAACATCATATTTAGGGTCTGTAAGTTATAAAATTATATTTTTGCCATTTATGACATCACATAACTTATTATTCTTATTTATTCATAACTCAAACACAACCATGAAAATCACTAAAACAATTCTGAAAATTGTTATTTTTTGGAAAATATCAGTACATGGTATCATGATGAACATATAATTTTTCTGATATTTTTAGTTTTCATTTATTATTTTTAAAATGACCAAAATAGTAAGATCTTGTAACAATTATCATGAATAGTTGTTAAGTCCAAAAATTACGAAATTTTCAGGAAATGTTCATGTTATGTATATGTACTTCCAGTAAAAATTTCACAATTTTTGGTGTAACATGAAAAAAGTTATTTTAGTTTACTTTTAAAATAGTATTTCCTTGTAAAATCCATAACTCTCATTCTACACTTCTAAAAATAGCCATCTTTGGACAGGATCTAGATAACACATCATATTAGTATGCCAAATTTTCTCAGAATTTTTAAAGTAAAGAAAACGGATGAAACTGCCCCTGCAAGAATAGGTCAGAAATTGCCCTTTAACAGTTTTTCTTTCAACTGGACTGTTTGTACTAAAATGGCTGCCAAGGCTTGTAAAGTCAACAATTTTGAGTGCTACCACTTGGTTTTAATAGTTAACTTACATATCCAGCACCGCTCTTTGACGGATCACAAAAAGGAGTTGTAGATTTCAAATGGTGGATTTTCAAAGTAGAGAAAGATTAGGGTTTTCTAAACTAGAAAACATATTTTTCTTTTCTACCTTTTGATCAACATTAAAACACCCAAAATGGTTAGATCTAAACATAAAACACTTATTAACATTTAGATCTAAGGTTTTTGAGTTTGGAAATATAAGCTTATGATCTTATCAAAAATAACCACAAGGGAATACATTTAAATCTAACTAGATTTTTAGTTTTGGAAATTTTTATACCTTTTTGGTTGGATGATCTCTCCTTCTCCTACCAAGCTAGATGGTATGAAGAAAATTTTCTTCTTTCTCCCTCCTTGTTACCCACGGATTCTCTCTCTTTTTTTTCTTCTCTTTCTATTTTATTTTTCTTAGCTTTTTGGAACTTAGGAAATGAAACAAACTTCTAAAAGCAAATAAGGTGGATGCTATTTATAATGGCAAAAATATATACATATAACTTGTGTATATACATATAAATCTCCCAATGTAATCTTCATCTCCTCTCTCTTACCTTATTTGCAATTTTGGTGATAAAATGTGTCAAAATAAAATGAAGACACATGGCTTGGTTGGTGACCAACTAAAGTAAGAAAAATAATTAACACACATGATCTTTCTTCCTCTTGAAGTGGTCGGGTACCTCCCCCTTATTTTGCCCAATTTTGATTTATTTTTAATTGCTAAATTTGCTTAATCAAATGAACAAAAATTCCCTCTTCAATTGGGCTAAGTTTGGGCTAACCAATAATATATTTGGGCTCTCTAATTACTTATTTTGGGCCATGTAAAATACTAAGGGTCCAATACCAAAATTTTATCTTACCCTAATTATTTAATTAGGATTTCTATTCCACTCATTTGGAATTTAAATAATTACTCATGGACATTTAATTTTATAACCCAATTAGACTTTCGTAATTAAGTTTAAAATAAATAATAAATTAAGATAGTAAAATAAATCTCTTAGGTTAGTATATATTTTAAATACTAAAATTATTCAATACTACAACCCTTGATTATTTAATCCACATTCCTAATATATAATATTAGGTTATAAAGCTTTCTTTTAATTCACTATATATAATAAATAAATATATATGCACATCTATAATATATATATTTATTTAGTCACATACATCTCCTACATATATCATAACATATTTATCATCATTGATAAATACTTATTATATTTATTTACCCAAATATTTATTCAATATATACCACAAAATGTTTAATATATTGATAAATAATTTAATATTCTTATTTCTTGGCTTTCCTTTTTGTTCCATTAATTCATTAACTTAATTAGCCCTAATTGACTTAATAAGTTATTACATAATCATATAATCTCTTTATATTAGTCATATCAATTTAATCACTTAAAGATTATAAATCTTTTTAATTTACCATTCAAGTTATGTTAATTCTCAACATAACTTATATTACTCTTCTTTAATCAAATTGATTAAGTATTTATCTTAGTTAACTTAAAATAATTAAATTAAGTAACTCATTTAATTCACATATTCGCTTATATGCTTAAAAAAAATTATTCATAAAAATATACATGTATAATCGTATAAAATTCTCGGTCCTTACAACGAAAAATGGCACTACTGCTATGTTTTTTGTTTAATTTTTTGTATAGGTTGTTTATTTGTAAGAACTTTGACAAATAGTATTTGGACTAAAATTAATTAATTTGTATTAAATGCAAGATTTCAATTAAATATAGCTTGATAAGTTCAGATTTATGTAGGTTGGTTACTATATAAACAGGTTGAAACTTGCCAAAAACAAGGATGTAATCTATTCTAAAAAATAAATAACTATTTGAGACTGACACTGGCGACACGGATTAAACTGTAGCTAATGACTGAACTTTAAGAATCAAATACCTTTTGCAGCGGACGCTTTTAGGTTGAGTAGAATAAAGCGTCTGCTACATAAACAGATACAGCGACGAAATATATTAGATATTGTAACGGTGGTTACAATCAGCGGTGGACCTGGTAGTCCGTCACTAAAGTTGATCACACATTTACGATTCATTTATGCGCTGAGTGGGATTTTTTTAGAGATTTTAGACGACGGGATTTGACAGATTAAGGTCTTTAGCAATGGATTTGGCGTCCTGATTTCTCTCATTCTACTAGTGGTTGTTGAATTGCAAATTATATTGAAGCGATTTTCTCTCGTTTGTACACGGTCAAGATAAATGAGATTTGTCCTTTCTTACTTCTTGAGGCTTCAATTTGTTTAAAATGGATTTATTTAATGTAAACCATGCATATGTTATTGTTATTTATCATCTTTAACATTATTAAATCACCAGTCCGCTTCTCCAGCGAACTTGAAGGAGCGAACTAAGAACGAACCAGTTATAGCGATGGTTTTTTCCGTCGCTATAGCATAGAAAGCCGGTTTTTTATGCTATAGCGACGGAAAAAACCGTCCCCTATAACCTTATTCTTGCTTAGTTCGCATTCCTCCAATCATTTGGAGAACGATATTAAATCACATGTCGAATGTACATGCTAGGGTTTAGTATTGAACTTTATTATTTTGATTGCATAAAAACAATACACCTGATATTTCTACTTATAGGCTTAATACAAAGTATAATACTCCTCATTTGACTTTAGCACCGAAAAATCTCCGAAAAAGGATTAATTTCGACGGAATCAATTCCCAGAAAAGTAGTATATTTTAAACAAAAAATTTCGTCAAACATAATTCTGTCAAAATTAGGATATTCTGGACAGAATTCTGTCAAAATATTTAGGCACAGTCCTTGGCGTGAAGTGTTCCCGCCAACTCACGTATTAAATTCGACATAATACATGTCAAGTTCGACGAAATATATAATCAGTCGAAAATAAATTAAAATCGACAAAATTAATGCCGATAGAATTCTATCGAAAATAAACCTTTTTTAATTGAACCAGAAGCCATAATTAAACTGTTCATTCATTCTTTCCTTTCCTCTTTCCTCTTTCCTCAGCAATTAGCAGGGGCGACAACTGTTCATCTCCTTTGTTCATTTATGCCTTACAGTCATTTAAGCGCTAATTATATCAACTCATCTCTTATGTTCATCTATTTATTTTTAACCCTTAATTTAGCTTCAAACTCCTAATTTCTCTCCATAGATAAACTCTAAGATTTTCGGACAGAGGCTACTTGGTGGTGCGCAACAACAACTATGATATAGCCTCTAGCTATTGTGTTTTTCTAATTCTTCCATTGTTACCTTCAATTTAAAGGTTAGGTGTTAATTGTTTTTGTAAAAAAACATTAAAAAATTATTCATTGCTATATTGTTTATGATGTATAACGGCACCTACTATTATTAGGTGTTAACCAAATAAGCATACAATGAGCAATAAGTTTTGTATTTGCATGAGTTTTGTTGGGACCCTGAACAACGGATTGAAGGAATTTTTTCAGTTGTTTTGTTTGTGTTTTGATAACACACTTCATTGTATGCTTTGGAGCATAAGGAATGGTGAGATTGAGTCAATGACAAAATATATAGATCACCATTAACATTAGGTTGAATGATACTTTCGTCCCTTTAAATTGTTATTCACTTTTAAAGTCGTCCCTAAAATTTATTTTTTGTCAATTAGGTTATTGAAATAATATTTTTTGGCATTTTCATTCTTTTTACACGACTTGACCACAGCCCAACTCATTTTAACCAAATTTTGACCCAACTCGACCTAATTTGACCCGACCCCAATTTCAACAATTAAATTTTTTTTTAAAAAAAAACTATAAGGTTTTAAAAATAATTATTATATTAACATTATTCTAAAAATATTTGTTATTTTAACTTTATTTTACAAATAATATTTTATTTTAAAATATTAAAATTATTATTATTTTTAAAAATTATTATTATTTTCAGGAAAAAAATATTAGAAACTTTTATTTTTTCATATAATGAGTAAAATTTCATAAAATATAGATTCAAAAAATTAAATAAAAAAATAGAACTTTATTTTCAAAAAAATAGATTTTTTTCACCTTTTATGTAAATATTATTTTCGGAAGAAAAAAGTTTATTTCTTTGCCATTATTATATGTATTCTTAATATTAGAATTTTTAATTACAAAAACAAAAATAGATTAAAATACAAAAAAACAATAACAGATAATATAACAGATTAGAAATTTTATTTTTTTAAAAGATGTGTAAATTTTCATAAAAATAATTAAGAATTAAAAAATTAAAACTTTAACTTTTTTTTTGAATCTATATTTTATGAAACTTTACTCGCTTTTAAAAAATAAAAGTTTCTATTATTTTTCTTGAAAATAATAATAGTTTTAAACCTTATTAAAAATAAATTTTATTTTAAAATATTAAAAATTATTATTATTTTAAAAATAATATTTTATTTTACAAGTTTTTAGTTTTTTTAAAAAAATTGTGAAATTATGGTCTAGACAAAACATGGGTCGGGTGTCAAATTAGGTAAAAGAAACAGAAGCGCTAAAAAATATCACTTTAAAAATTTAATTGACAAAAAATGAAATTTAGAGACTACTTTAAAATTGAGTGACAACTTGAAAGAATAGATGTATCATTCAGCCTAATGTTAATGACAATCAATATGTTTCGTGGTTGACTCAATCTCACCACAGATTTCATGATTTTGAACTATTTAACTACTTATGTTCATTGCAGAACTTTGAAGAAAAAAAATGATGAATGAGAAAAAAGGAAGGAAAAAAATAATTTAAATTCTACTTCAATGTCCATTGTACGAATTAACTGGGTATCCAAGCCTCAAGAAGCATCGGAATTCACGCTAAAAAGTGTGATGGATAAAAGCAGCTTGAGTAGTCGACTTTTGTGACCTTTGTTACTTGAATAGGTAAGCCCTAGTTATGTCTCTATACTCTGCGCCCTAAAACCATCTAGTTTGGCAGTCGTTGGTGGAAAGTTCGCTACATGGGTAACTCTGAAAAGCCTAAAAAAGGAGACATTGTACATGTCAAGTATAGGAAAAAATATGAGAAAGTGTCAAAATACATTCATTTGCACTCTAAAGAAGGTTATATGAAAGAAAAGAAAAAATAAAAAGCATGGAAAATCTGTTCCGAGTTGTGAGTCAGTGTGCACGATTTTTGTTCCATAATAGCTAAGTTGAGTATGTGTGTGGATCACAAAAGAGTCACTTATGTGTATACAGGTTTGATTTGAGGAAGTTTAATGGTGAGAGATGAGGTTGTTATTATATATTGTTTGATGAGGAGATAAATGTATATCTGTCTGTTAGTGTTGATATTCATGATATGAACTTAAAATTGTTGTACAGTTTGCTTGAATAGAATTTTTTTGAAAATCAAACTTTTGTTTTACACGAGAACGTGTAAAAGGCTAAGTGAATTTGATGAGTACATAATATTTTATGATTATGATTCCTTTATTTTTAGTTTTATTGCATGTTTCATGTATATATGAGCTTATTAAGGTATTTAATGATTTTAGGAGTAATCGGAACTGAAGCGAGGAAAAATGTGAGATTGCGGAGCTTTTAATGCTAAGTTGGATACATGTTCTTGGCTTGGAACTTGAATTTTATTGTAAAGATATTCCTTAGCTTTCTTGAACATCTTGAATCGTCCCATTTGGAGTTCATATAAAAAATTTATGACCTTTTTACCAAACGGATGTTGAACCTCATAGTTTGGAGTTGCAATTTACATAGCAGTCACTTGGAGCCCAATTTCTACCTTGATCTAGCCTGAATATGTCAATTCTAAAAGAATAAAAGTTGTAGATGTCGTCGAGAGCTTCAATTTGATAGGTAAATTGGGAGGGAAATCTTATAATTTTGGAAACTTTTCTGAGCAAATCTTGACAGATTTTTACATGCAATTGGATTTTAATTTCTAATAGAATTTATATT
Source organism: Panax ginseng (assembly GCA_020205605.1). Taxonomy (NCBI): domain Eukaryota; kingdom Viridiplantae; phylum Streptophyta; class Magnoliopsida; order Apiales; family Araliaceae; genus Panax; species Panax ginseng. The sequence continues at coordinate 135,332,660 of CM035133.1, read as the reverse complement.
TTTTTAGACTAGGATTTACTTTCCAAATTGATTCTATTTCCTTATAGAAACTAGGATTATGATTTGTAATTTCTTTTAGGATTTGGATTTCTAGTTCTTATAAGATTTAGGACTTTTTTTAGCACTATAAATACATGTTTTTACTTAGCTTTTTAGGACATCATATATCATCTACTATCATCTATCATCTTAGCTACACCATTCTAAACCCTAATCTTGGGGATTGAAGATTGAAGAGATCAGCTAAGTTCTTTATTTTCAGTTCTAAGGGATGTGAAACCTTATTTACAATTAATGATTAATTGAATTACATTATTGATTCCTTCTTATATGAGATTTATTCTGATAATCTGTTTCTACTTCTTGCATGCTATTCAATCTACTAATTTGGCTTATGCATGATTAAATTAATGAATTAATATCATCTGCTAGATTAAGATATATATTAAGCAAACGATATTGTATCTGATCATAAGTAGCAATTAGTGATACTTGATTGTGGACAAGCGTTTTGGTGTTATTATGATTATCAAAAGACAAGTTAAATAATCCTTGATTGTGTGATTGTTGCTTGGAATAACTTAATTCTCTAATTCTTCATTCTTCTGTTATATTAAGTCTTAATTGATAGTTCAGGGTTATATAATAGCTAGGGTCTATTAGGGGTGATTGTCACTTTAGATTTAAAACCTAAGGAGAATTTCAGATAATTAAGCAATTGTGATTATCTATGGTTATTAATTTCATGGAAGGAAGAGATAATGTTAACTTCATTACACTGTTGTTGTGAGTAGGTGAAACTGAAATGAAGAACTAAAGCTTTTTATTCATTATTAATTCTTATTAGTTTATTCTTTTTAATTTAGTTATTCAACTTAAAACCCCTCTTTCATTAGAAACATTAGGATAAATATAAAATAATACTCTTTGTGGGATCGATCATTACTTGCTACTGTGCTAATTATTGAATTTATAAAGTAAAAGTGAGGTTAATTTTGGAGTGTCAACGACAGCTCCCAAATTTTGGCGCCGTTGTCGAGGAGTGTTATTTATTTTTATTTATTCTTTATTTCTTTTATTTTTATTTTTATTGTATGACTCAATACTCTCACTCTATTGACTTAAATTTTGATCAAGAGATAGAGAAAACTACATACACAGAAGAAGCTCTTGTTCCATCACTTAAAGATGACGAGATGGCAGTGCCAAACAACAACAGAACTTTAAAAGAATTGGCTACTCCTGATCTGAATCAACCATTTTGTGTACTGAATATCCTACTTTAGATGTTACTTTTGAACTTAACTTTGGACTAATTCATCGTTTGCCTGCTTTTCGTGGTCTTACAGGTGAAGATCCATATAAGCATCTAAAGGAGTTCCATGTGGTGTGTTCCACGATGAAATCACAAGAAGTGAAAGAGGAACAAATAAAACTTAGAATTTTTCCATTCTCATTAGCATATTTGGCTAAAGACTGGTTATACTATCTACCTTCAGGATCAATACGATCATGGACTGATATGCAAGGGTTATTCTTAAAGAAGTACTTTCCTGCATCCACTACTACAAAACAATAAATAGACAACACTTAAACTACAACATTTTTATAAAAAATATTGTGATATTTTTTTTATAACGTTTTTTAACAAAATGTTGTAAATACATATAAAAACGTTATCTATTTAAGGTTATAAAGTTTTTTTTAAACAAAACGTTATCTTTTAGAAAAACACGGAGGTATGTGCTGGGAGTCGGGGTAAGAAAAAAAAAACACGGAGGTCTTCATTTGTTCCCATCTCCTTTTCGAAGTCCTCAAACCCTAGTTTGCAAATCTCTCTCTTTTTCTCTTCTTTTTCTGGTTCGCATAAAAAATGGGAAAGAAACATAGTAATGTCAAGAAGAATGGCGAATCTAAAGGCCTTCTTCAGTTGACATTTTGGTCCGTCTTCTTCAATCTTTTTTTGACGACAATGGCAACAGAAAAATGGCTCGGCTCATTCTTCGGTTTCTCCCCTTCACCCAATGGTCCGTCCCACATGGACCTCCTCGACTGGCTCGGCTCATTCTTCGGTTTCCAAGCCGATAACGTCCGCAATCAGCGGGAACATGTAGATTCTCTCTCCTGAACTTCTTCAACCTTTTTCCCAACCCCGTCATTCTTGTATATGCTCTGTTGTACAGTTTATTTCACCGCCCATATTCCCCCTTTTCCATTTCAATTCTAGCGTTTCTTTTTCTCTCTCTACTCTAGTATTTCTCTTAACATGATCCTTAGCCTTTAGGTCTAGTTTCTCGATCTTGTGTTTACTGTTTGTTCCTTTTTCCACTCACACACTAGTTTACTGGGTCTACTTTTTTTGAATTTGAAATTAATCCAATCAATTGCCCTTATTTTCCATCGCTCTCTCTTTCAGCTAACTTGTACATATGTGGGTTTTGTAGGGGTTTTCTTCTTATTTGAAGCTAAAGTTTCATTTCGATCGAGTTTATTATAACTTGTTAAAATCAAATTGAATTATCCTGTTCTTTATTGGAAGAAAAGGGGGAAAAGAAACAAACAGTGTCTTTGAAAGTATAAGTTCATGGCTTATCATCCAGGACCCAGTTCAGGATCCAGTTCGAGCTCAGGGTTTCAATATTTGAATTCCCCTTTTGGGGATACCACTTTCACAAAGTTGTTTGTAGGAGGGCTTGCTTGGGAGACTCAGAGTGAGACTCTGCGACGATATTTTAAGCTGTTTGGGGAAATCCTTGAGGCTGTTGTTATCATTGATAAGAACACGGGGCGATCCAAAGGATATGGTTTTGTGAGTTTTGCCTTTATGTTTTTTTCGTTTTAGTTTAATCTCTATCCATAGCCTAGAAACTCAGAACTTTTATCAATTATCACTGTTGAGTTAATGTAAAAAATTGATATTGGGTTTCAAGGAATCCTAATTAAAGCTATTCTAATACTTTAATCCTTGTAAGCATAGAGTATTATAAAATTTTCAAGTGGACTATAATGGGTGATTGTATAATATTTGGTGGAGATGGTATTAGATAGTGCAGTACCTCTTTTTCAGGGTATTATGCTATTCCTGGAGTTGTTCGAGTAAAGGGAACATTTGATTAATCCTAGCTAAAATTTAAGATTTTTTAACCTCATTTGACAATCTAATGCTAGTGGATGAGCCTTTTTTCTTGAATAATGATAATATATTTGGACACTATTACATATTATAGGTGTTACATATTCCTGGAGTTGTTCGTTGTAGTCGTCCACAAGATATCAATTAGTGCAAAAAAGTTCCAAACTAACTGAATCTATCTCCTTTGTGTAGGGGATGGCTAACTTCTCAAAACCTGCTAGAAATCTCTTTATGGAAATTCAAAAGATCAACAGCAATTATTATCCTGAGGTATGTGGAATATCTCTCTTGTTTTTTAACCGCTATTATTTCCCTCTAAGGAGGAACAACTTGAAAAAATTTGCTACATGGAAAGCCTTGAAAATCAACTGCATAGGTTCAGACATGTAGGTGGTAGAATGAATTTCACTGCTCCAGTCTACTCTGGGTATTGATATGGATGCTGGAGACAATTATGATTTTGGCATATAGAAACTAGAAAGTGTTGTGGCTGCTGGGTTCCTTATATATGGAAATTAGGAAGCATCTACTCACTTAAGAAGTTGCTTAACAAGTTTAAAAATTAGAGTAAACTACCTTCCACAAAAGGTACCGTGTATGTCTAAAAATATGAGCAAAGACCTGTCTTTTAGGTCTGTCTCATTATGAGCATTAGTGATAATGAAGTTTAAATAAATCAAACCATGATATAGGCATGATGCCTATGATAATTGTTTGTGATGATAGTAGCAGCTTTTTAGCTCCTCGAAGGACTAAAACTAAAATTATGGTGCCTGGCCTTCCCCAGTCACGCTAATTAACTGAAGCAATATTGATGGTATATGCATGTATAGATTTTTACATCCCACTTTAATTTTTCCGCTTGACCTTTAGGATTTGGAAGCTTGAAATCAGTTTTCTCTTGGATAATCCGAATCTTTGTGCTATTTTTCTGTAGTACATTAAATCTGTATAAACAGTTTTGTTTCTCCAGTACTCTTTTTACCTTGTAAATGACTACTAATCCTTACTGTTTACTTCTTATAGTGGTTTTAAAAGTTAGGAACCCATATATTAAACTTTCCTAAGCACTTTAATTTGTATGGCATTTGGCTAATTTTGATTTCATGTCCTCACTAATGCTGGTGGTATACCAGTTGATTTTCTGCAATTAACATGTGTTAAAAGTTTAGGTCATTAATTTATTTGTAGACTCTGCATCGACTCTTTGTCATCAATGCTGGATCTGGATTTAAAGTCCTCTGGAAAGTGCTCAGAGCTTTTTTTGAAGCCCAAACACTTGCAAAGATCCAAGTAAACATATTATTTATTTTATTTTTTGACATCTTCTTTTGTTTGTTTTTGGATAGTGAATTTTGAACTTGGATGACTACAATTTGCAGGTACTGGGAAGCAACTACAGGAGTAAGCTACTTGAAGTTATTGACCCAGGGTAACATCTGAAGTATGTTTATTTATTTATTTGTGAATAGCTGAATATGTAACTGTGTATTTCATGGAGATGCTGCTAAAGCAAGAAAACTGTGAAGTCCTTATAAGGAAAAAGGAAGCTTTGATGTGATCATACCAGGATCATTATGGAGTTCAAAAACTGAAACAAGTTTCTCAGAAGCCAACATTTGTTAATAGGTAAAAGCTTTGATGGTTCATCATAGTTTTCCATTATGGTGTTTGATGCCTTACTCACGAAAGAACCTTGCTAAAAGGTGTCAGATGTGGTGTAATATGTGCAAATTTATGGAAGATGTAAAGATGTAACAACAATTATGGTCTTTGACTATGATGTAACAACAATTATGGTCTTTGACTATTGTATGTTCCTCTCCTTTGTAACAACAATTATGGTCTTCGACTATTGTATGTAAAGATGTAACAACAATTATGGTTTTCCATTATGGTGTTTGTCGGAACTGTAGAATTGTGTGTGGTTGGATTACTTGGAATCTTTGATAAATGATTGAAGTTACAACTCTTTTAATCTTTCAGGCTACAATATGCTAATCTTTCGAGCATTAGCATATTGCAGGTGTAATATTGGTAATGTAGGTGAACAACAACCTTTTTTTTCTTTTTTTTTTAATCTACAACATTTTAAAAACGTTGTGTAAATATGCCTAAACGTTGTCTGATATACTAAACAACATTTTTATCCAAAAAACGTTGTGGAATCATACCTTCTACAATGTTTTTAAGCATCTGCTAATTTTTGAAAACAAATCTACAACGTTTTTTTTTCCTAAAAAACGTTGTATCAAGGCTAACTATAACGCTTTTTAAAACGTTGTGTAAGGGTGTCAAATAGATGACACCCTTGACCATAACGTTTTTCTGACTGAAACCACAACGTTTTTCCGTGTTGTCTACTTACTATTTTGTAGTAGTGATCAAGAGTCGCCAACATAAGGAAAGAAATATGTGGAATCAGGTAATTCAATGGAGACTCTCTATGAGTATTGTGAAAGGTTCAAGAGGTTGTATTCCAACTATCCACCTCACTAAATTGATGATCATCACTTGATCCAGTACTTCTATGAGGGGTTGCTACCAATTGATAGAAGTATGATTGATGCAGCAAATGGAGAAGCGCTGGTAGACAAAACTCCAGAAGCTGTGAAGAATTTAATTGCAACCAAGGCAGCCAACTCATAGCAGTATGGAACTAGAATGGATCATACATCTCAACGGGTAAATGGGGTAAGCACAAGTAATATTAAGCAACAAATTTCTTATTTAACTGCTATGGTTCAACAAATGGCTACAGGGAATATAAAAGTTGTAAAGGTGTGTGAAATTTGTTCAAAGTCAGGGCATACTACAGATGTTTGTCCAATACTACAAGAGGATGAAATTGTGCAACAAGTCATGTTGTGGGGATATTCTTAGGACAACATCAACATCAATATGATCCTTGGGCGGACACTTATAATCCAGAATGGAGAGATCATTCCGACTTGAGCTATGAAGGTATTAGGCCACCAATGCGAAATGTCTTTTCAAATAGAAAGCACAGTTTTTAGCAGGCTCAATCTCAATACCAAACATATAAAGAAGAAGTACTTGACAATTCTGGAACATCCATGGAGAACATGTTCAAAGCATTTTTGAGCCAAACACAACAGTTCATGAGTCAGACACAATAGTTCCAGCAGGAGAGAAGAACTTGTGTTCAAGATATAACAAACCAAGTAGGTCAGCTTGTGGCCACAGTAGGAAGGTTATCTTCTCAAACTGTTGAGAATGTGAGTGCATTACTTTGACAAGTGGTGCAAAGGTAAAGCAGCAAGAGGAGTCGGTGCTTACTTCAGAAATAGGCAGTAGTGTTATATGTGGAAGTGTAGTGTTTACAGTCAACACTGAATTTGATAAGGAGGAGCAAGAAATAGCAAAAACACTATATGATGAACACCATAGGACCTTAACCATGGAATTAGATTATGTAAATGTCCAATTCAGCACATATGAGGCTAAGAGGTATCTTAGTAATGTTAATTTTATTTTTGTTATTGATATTGTGGACTATTTAGTGCAAGAATCTTTTGATCGAATACAAACATAAGAGGAAGATTTGAGGGCTGGAGTGGAGCAAAATCAAGTTTTGAAGGATGTTTCTCATTTAAAGCTGAAAATGTTACTAGTCCACTTGAAGTACACAAGTCAATCTCATAAAATGAGAAGGATGATGTGCCAATGACAATAAATAAGGGCAGCTGCTTGCGAGGCAACCCAAGATCTCATATTTGATTTTTCTCTCCCTTTACTTTATAGTTTGTTAATTGCATGTGAGTTAGTAATTACTTTCTTCTTTGCATCATTTCTTATATTAAGGACAATGTAAGATTTGAGTGTGGGGGAAAGGTTTAAGTACGTATAGTAATCAATCCATTTTTGATGAGGAATTTGAAAAAAAATTATGTCCTTGAAAATTTTTGGCATTGGTTCCAAGATTCTATTTGGCTAAGTTTTAAAAGGTTATGATCATAAATTGGAAATTAATGCTAAAATTCATAATCTGAATTTTGCTTCATTGATTGATGATTAATGAGAACTAAGTCATGATCCATAGTAACTGATTTGAATTGAGTTTGTGTTGCATAAGTACTTGAATATTTGAAACATGTTTATTTGGCTAAGTTATCTGTGGAGTTGTCTATGTGCGCTGATTTCATGATTTTGAACTATTTAACTGCTTATGTTCATTGCAGAATCTTGCAATGTCCATTGTACAAATTAACTGGGTATCCAAGCCATAGAAAACATTAGTATTCACGCTGAAAAATATGAAAGATAAAAGCATCTTGACTAGTCGACTTTTGTGGCCTTTGTTACTTGAATAAGTAAGCCCTAGGGGTGCCTCTACACCTAGCACCCTAAAACCATCTGGTTTGGGAGTCGTTGTTGGAAAGTTCGATACATGGGTAACTCTAACAAGCCTAAGAAAAGGAGACATTGCACATGTTAAGAAAAGGAAAACAAATATGAGACAAAATGTCAAAAATTGCTTGGTCCTCGTCTCCCGAATGAGAGAAAGTTGGTGCATTCATATGTACTCTAAAGAATGTTCTGTGAAAGAAAATAAAAAATAAAAAAGCATGGAAAATTTGTTATAGTTGTGAGTCAGTTTGCACGGTTTTTGTTCCATAATAGCTAAGTTAAGTATGTGTGTGGGTCACAAGAAAGTCACTTATGTGTATACATGTTTGATTTGGGGAAGTTTAATGGTGAGAGATGAGGTTGTTATTATATATTGGTTAATGAGGTGATAAATGTATATATGTCTGTTAGTGTTGATATTCATGATATGAACTGAAAACTTTTGTAAAGTTTGCTTGAATAGAATTTTTGTGGAAATCAAACTTTTGTTTTACACGAGAACGTGTAAAAGGCTAAGTGTGGGGCAATTTGATGAGTGCATAATATTCTATGATTATAATTCCTTTGTGTTTATTTTTATTGCATGTTTCATGTATATATGAGCTTATTAAGGTGTTTAATAATTTCAGGAGTAATCGGAGCTGAAACGAGGAAAAATAGGAGATTGCAGAGCTTTTAATGCTAAGTTGGATACATGTTCTTAGCTTAGAACTTGGATTTTATTGTAAAGCTATTCCTTAGATTTCCTGAACATCTTGAATCGTCCCATTTGGAGTTCGTATGAAAAATTTATGACCTTTTTACCAAACGGACATTGAACCTCAAAGTTTGGAGTTGCAATTTACATAGCAGTCACTTGGAGCCCAATTTCGACCTTGATCTAGACTGAATCTGTCAAGTCTTAAAGAATAAAAGTTATAGATCTCGTCAAGAGATTTGATTTGATAGGTAGGAGGCCCCATAACTCCTCCCGAATCAAAAGTTATGGCCATTCTACCCAAAAAACGTTGTGGCATGAAATGGGAATTTGCCCCAGCAAATTTGGCGGGAAATCTCATAATTTTGGAAACTTTTCAGAGCAAGTTTTAGCAGATTTAAACATGGAATTGGATTGTAATCTTTAATAGACTTAGGATTTCTTTTAGATTGGGATTTACTTTTCGAATTGATTTTATTTTCTTATGGAAACTAGGATAATGATTTGTAATTTCTTTTAGGATTTGGATTTCTAGTTCACATAGGATTTAGGATTTTATCTAGTAATATAAATACATGTTCTTAGTTAACTTTTTAGGACATCATCTATCATCTACTATCATGTATCATCTTAGCTACACCATTGTAAATTGTAGTCTTGGGGTTGAAGATTAAAGACATGAGCTAAGTTCTTTATTTTCAGTTCTAAGGGATGTGGAACCTTATTTACAATTAATGCTTAATTGAATTACATTATTGATTCATTCTTATATGAGATTTATTCTGATAATCTATTTCAACTTCTTGCATGTTATTCAATCTACTAATTTGGCTTCTGCATGATTAAATTAGTGAATTGATATCATTTGCTAGATTAAAATATATATTAAGCAAATGATATTGTATCTGATCATAAGTAGAAATTACTAATACTTGATTATAGATAAGTTTTTGGGTATTATTATGATTATCAGAAGATAAGTTAAATAATCCTTGATTGTGTGATTGTTGCTTGGGATAACCAAATTCTCTTATTCTTCATGCTTCTGTTATATTAAATCTTGACTGATACTTCAGGATTATATAATAATTAGGGTCTATTGGGGGCGATTGTCACTTTAGATTTAAAAACTAAGGAGAATTTTGGATAATTAAGCGATTGTAGTTATCTAGGGTTATTAATTTCATGGAAGGAATAGATAATGTTAACTTGATTACACTGTTATTCTGAATATGTGAAACTGAACTGAAGAACTGAAACTTTTTATTCATTATTAATTCTTATTAGTTTATTCTTGTTAATTTAGTTATTCAACTTAAAACCCATCTTTCATTAGAAACATTAGGATAAATATAAAATAATACTCTTTGTAGGATCGATCCTTACTTCCTACTGTGCTAATTGTTGAGTTTGTAAAGTAAAAGTGATGTTAATTTTGGAGTGTCAACGACAACTCCCTGGTTACACACAAGATAGCAACTGCATACCATCCGTAGACGAGTGGCCAAGTCGAGGTATCTAATAGAGAAGTGAAACAAATCCGAATGTAGTGAACCCTAGTTGGAAGGATTGGGCAAGCAAGCTGGATGATGCTTTATGGGAATATCGTACGGCATACAAAACACCGATAAGGATGTCACCATACAGGTTAGTATAATGGAAAGTATGTCATCTTTCGGTGGAACTGTAACACAATGCCTATTGGGCCATTCGAAAGTTAAACTTCGACATGTTTGCGGTGGGTGAGAAGCGCCTCTTACAACTGAATCACATGGATGAATTCAAACTCCAGTCCTATGAGAATGCTAACTTGTATAAGGAAAAGGTAAAGAGGGGGCAAGATGAGAAGATAATAACAAGAAATTTTGAGACTGACCAAACAGTGTTGCTATATAATTCAAGGCTTAAAATCTTTTTGGGAAAGTTGAAATCCCGATGGTCAGGTCCATTTACTATCACAAAGATCTTTCCTCACTTACCTGTGGAAGTGGAGGAGCCAGATTCGAAACAAATTTTCAAAGTAAATGGAAAAAGGTTGAAGCACTACTATAAGGGTTATATCAATTGTGAGAAGACATCAGTCAGTCTTGCTGATTAAACAAAAAAGACAAAGTCAGACTGAGGACATTAAACTAAGTGTTAACTGGGAAGAAACCCAGAATTGCAATTTATTTCCCTTACTTTCAGTCAATTACTTTGTTTTAATCTTTTAGTTCATTTAGTTCTTTAGTATTTACTTTTCCTTAGTTTTAAGATTTTACATTCAGTTATAATCTCTTTGTATGATAATTGATAATTGGGTTTATGGGTTGCAGGGTGGAAGCATGAAGGAAGCTCTTTAATAATTTTTACTGCAGCTGGCTCGGGTTGAGCAGTAATGTTAAACCACTTTCGACTTCTAATCATTTGAGGTATTTCCCCATCTTGGGTTTCATGTGGTTCCAAGCCTCATTCAGGTTTTAAATTTTTCCCGAATATCCATTTATGATATCTTTTTTGAGGCCTGGTGGCTTGAAAACCTCTTCTTGTCAAACTTAGCCGAAGTTCCCGAACTCTCCCATCTATACCTCTTAGAAGCCATATGCAAACTATCAATTTCACTTCCTTGAACCAAAATTAGAAAATAGAGTCTCAAATGATGGAAAATATCTTTGTAACAATTAATCAAACACTTGAAGTGCAAGCTTAAAAACACCCTTTTTAGAACCTCCCCCAAACTTGATGCACTCCTAATATGTTAACTAATCAGTCCATAATACTTCTCCAATGCAATGCAACTACAATCAAGAACAACCCAGACCCAATTAGCCATCACAAACTCAATTGGGTAATCAAGTAAAGAAAATTGATTCTAGGGCTTGAGATGATGTTCCATGCTAATTAGATGATAATTACAATGATTGGTATATGGAACTCCAAAAACTAACCTTGCTTGCTTTGGTGAAGATATTAACCGAGAATGGAGTGGATAAGTTCAAATATTTGATTACTTGTTTATGTGTAGGAGATTAAGTTGTAGTTTCTGATTTTGAGAAGGGAAGAAGGAGATGTCGTACGATTTGGGAAGGAGTAGAAGAGAGTTTGAGTTGAATTAGGAAAGTGAAGAGAGTTTGATTTGGGTTTGGAGTGGGTTTGCCCGACTAGGGCTTTATTTTTTTTTCTAAGTTTTTGGTGGAGCGCCTAGGCGCTTGGATTTGTATAGGATTGGGTGCCTAGGCGCTTGAGATCAAAATGTGCATAGAGTGTTGAGCGCCTAAGCGTTTGATTTTTGCTAGGTGTGGGCAGTTAGGCGATTAGTCAGGTCAAAAGCTTCTGAAGTTGAACGCCTATGCATTTGCTCTAGACATGGGTTGGGTGCCTAGGCGCTTCAGGGCAACACAATTGAGTAAAACTGAAAGTTTCCTTCTAGGAAGTCAATTATGTGATTAATTTGAGTTATGATTGATTAAAATGGTTGATATGCACACACGCACAATATGGGTGATAACAGGTGTAACTTAACTAATTGGTTAAAGTTAAAAACTTTGCATTGGTTGGATGTTCTATTTAAGTATTGTATGATATCTTTGAGGCTTGGTGTTAGACACTATGGTAGTTGATTGCATTGCTTGAGGATAAACAATTGTGTTAGTTTGTGAGTATTTGACGAGTGAGTTTTATATTACGAATTGGGTATTGTTGAGCTTAATTATTGTTATTTTAAATATTTTTAGGATTATTTTATTTGTTTTTGTGTTTATGTATTGCAAGACAGATCAGAAGGGGTAAATAAGTCATTTTGGAGAATAAAAGAATTAAAAAAATGAGTTGAGTGACATTTCTGTAAAAATGGTGTCCCAATCAAGCGCCTAGGCGCTTGGAACAGTGTTAATTTGGGCGCCTAGGCGCTCTTACATGGCTAAAGTTGGAAATTTCTGCAGCTGGGACGGAATTTGAAGCCAAATAAAAATCTGAATGAGGGTTTTACTATTATTAAAGGGAGAAGACTTTAGAGAACAACGTAACAAGAGATTTTCAGAGACAAAATGAGAATGCAAAGGAGAATTGCAGAGTTTGAATATCAAGAGAGAGATTGGGAGCAAACCTATAGTTTCTTCTATTCCCTTATTTTATCTTTAATTCTTGTAATCTCTGTGATGTTTTTATTTATTATTTGGATGATGTTTTCTATAATTATTATGAACTAAACTTTCAATTAAGATTACAGCGGAACTTAGTATGTAATTTAGACTGCTTGTTTCCTATTTAAGCAAGTTAATTACTTTTTAATCGTGTATCGTATCTTGTGCTTATTGATTAATTGTTTGGTCAGCAATTACTGTGATAATCTATATAAAATTAGAAAATTGAGCATAGGTTGAGATATGGATATGATAGCATCTGTTCGTATAATCTGAATAAGGTTAATATGATTAGCATGTAGGATAGGAAGAATATGTGATTAAAAACTTAATTGACTTAATTCACATAGGAATATATCTTAATCTTAATTTAGGAGGATTTGTTCACATATCTATCGGAAGAAGTATGTGAATATTGTAAGATCCCAACTTTTATGAATAAAGATTATTTTTCTCGAAATATATTTTTGAATATTATGGTGTGGATTTGATATAATGTTATAGTTGTGGGTAATATTTATAAATTTTGCAAAGTAAGCAAGTGGTTATATAATATTTGATTGGTCGGGGAATATTCGTTTTAACAGGGAATATTCGTACGACGGCACAATCATTGGTGGACTCCACAACGAAAGTATTGTCGTAGTTAGAAAACGACGGAATTATCTTTTTATAAAAATAACGACGGAAGTTTTACCGTTAAACTGTTGAACTACCCAGTAGTAAAAGTACAATAATATGCGTGGTTGCATAGTAGCACACGGTATTGATTATTGATGCTTAGGTGAGAAGTCACTCAGTTATACTCAATTATTGCTACAGTAATTGCTGCATAATATCTCTCATATTATTGATTCAATTATTGTCACAGTATCATCTGCATAATATTTATTATTATTAAATTAATAATTGAGACGACAAAGTTATTCATATTATTATTTGTAATATTGACAATGTCTAGAAGTTCTGTCAAGGAGAGGTTTGGTCACCTAATTGCTCATCAATAAGAAGAAATCCTTATCGAAAAGCCCTCTCTCCTCACAGGAGCGACACGGTTTGTTAAATATTGTGAGTTATAATATTAATGATGAATAAGTTCGTGTTGATTAAAGATGAAATTGATAGTTCCATTGTGTCGGGATTATTAGTGTTAGTGGAAATCGACATTTATTTCGATAATAATTGATGTCTGGAAGTTATATTGACCAATCGGGTAATTAATCGGATAAATAAGAAATAAATTGCTATTAATTCGCATGCTTATAACTATTTGTTCACATGTGTATACTATTGATTCACATTCATGTATTATTAGGGTAGGTGGTGCAAGATTGATAATACTTGCATGACTAAGTTAAAAATGGAGGTATAGATAGAGGTACTATACTGTAATTCGTATTTTCACATGTATAAAACTATTGATTCACATGATTAAACTATTGATTCACATGATGTACTATTAGGGGAAGTGGTGCAAGTTTGATAATACTTGCAAGACTAAATTAAAAATGAAGGAAAAGATGAAGGTATTATCTTTGTAATATTTTGAGCCCCAAAATATGCAATTATTGAAACTATATTTTCCTATAAATAGAAGCTCATTCTTCCTTCATTCTCACCAATTCACTAAGTCTCACAAGAGCAATTATAGAGAGAGAAGCTATAGAGAGAGAATCTATAGAGAGAAAGAAGAAGAGAAGTCTGCTACCTCACTATTCCAGTATCCAGTCTTCTTCTGAGGTAAAGGATATTATATTTTTCAGTATTCATAGAAATAATATTTTCTTCCATACTCTATAATATGTGAGTAATGTTATTTCGTTTCATATTCCTGATTATACCCTCATTCTGTTAAAGTATTGCTTATATACTCCAAGAAATTAGTAGAATATCCTTAATATTTGCACTTCATCCAGTATCTTTTCATGGATATATTATTATGAGCTTTTGTTAGTCGATTTTGCAATCAATGAATACGTGCAAGTATACACGGTCAACAAGTAATTAAGTGAAAGTAGAGTATCGTTCCCACGAGGAATTATTTAATAAAAATTACCAAATACTAACTCTTAACCAAATAAATTTTATTTAAACAACTGCAAATTATGATTTTTCTAATTAAATTGAATTGCTTTATAAATGAATTCAAATAAATAAAGGTTAAGACTACAATATCCCCAATTATGAACTATAAACCAATTATCCACTTATCCCAATTATTATGCCTACTGAATTGTTAACAGGAATTCTCAAATGCCAAAAGTCCTTTTGCAAGTGATCAATTTACTTTTATTTAATCCAGATTAATCTTGCTATATTCTTATACAAAATAATTGAATTAAACTCCTTCAATTCCAATTCCTTATGTGTTACACGCGGTGAACAGATATTTCCATTCAATTCACAAACCTAATTATTCACCATACAAATAATTAAGTCACTTGTTATCATGCCCAGTTCTAACCCTAGAATTCCTCTTTCAATTCCTTCTAGAGTAACAAGGTAATTACTGATCAAATAATTAATCAATAAGCATAAGGCAAGATAAACAATTAACTTTGATACAAATAATTGGAATAAATTGAATAACTAATTTATAGACATAAAAGGTTCAATTGAAATCTTAATAAAAGAGTTAGTTCATAATTAATGAATTAAAACCAAGAATCCACAACTGAATAGACATTAAAAGATAAAAGTATGATAAGAGAAGAGGATAGAATCTATTGTCAGCAAATCTGATGCTCCCCTCTTGCTCTTGCTCTTGCTCTTGATCTCCAGTGTTCTTCAATTTGTTTCAATCTCCAAAACTAATAAGAACTAGGGTTTATGTTCTAATCTAATAGAGTATATCTCTAATCTATTCTATGTAATCTCTCCTTATTTTGTGCCTTACATCATGTATTTATAGGTTACAAGTCCAATTTTTAGCTTAGGAACAAACTCAATCCAATTTGGAGTCAAAAAGGTGTCAAAATTCACCCCAAAACGCGTCCAAGCCTCACCAGTCTCTTCCTAGCGCCGGTCTTTGGGCATGGCGATCTAACATCGCTCCCTAGTGCCCCAAATACCGGGCATAGGCTTTTTGGCGCCCGGCGCTAGGGCCTTTTTTGAAAATTTTCTACTCCGACGTCCTTTGGGAAAATAGACATAACTTCTTTGTCCGAACTCTGATTTCGATGGTTCAAGATGTTCTGGAAAGATGAGACGTAGATCTACAACTTTTATTCTTTGAGTTTTTCGAAATAAGGTCCATAGAAATACTCAAATTGACTCTGAAGTGACTGTTGTGTAAATGGCAAGCTAAAAATGCGAATCTAGCCACCCGAACGTCGATCCAAGTAACTTTTGTCCCAATTCCTACAAAACAACATAAAACATGCATGAATAGACACAAACACTTAAAATCAACCAAAAGATTAAGCTCAAACGCACTCAAATATGAGTATAAAACTCACTCATCAAATACCCCCAAACTTAAACTTTTGCTTGTCCTCAAGCAAAAACACAAAAGAATAAAAAATAAACAAACTAACTCAACTACATGAATGTATATGCATGATCTACTTTCTAATATACCTACGAACCCAATAATAAATTAGTATGATATATAGCAACAGGCCTCAAAGATACCAATGATACTCAAATAATATATCCAATCAAGTCAAAATCCATAACTCTAACCAATTAGTCAATCCAAACCTGTCATCACCCATGTTGTGTGTGTGTGTGTGCTGTTAACCATTCTAACCAACCACGCTTCAAGATAATCACATAACAATCTTCTTAGAAGGAAAATTTTAGTTCCAATTCAATTACTTTTGTGAACATGACAACTCCGATTAAAACTAAGCAATTACCAAGTCTTAGGGTAAATACAGGATTTATTTATTCTCTTATTCAACCACGAGGGCATTTTTGCTCTTTCTCGTGTTATATTCATTTTTTTTTCTCATGGCTGTGCAATGTCTTATTCCCTTAGGCTTTTCAGTACTACCTTAAATAGCTTTCGACCAACAACTCCCAAGCCATTAAGACCTTAGGGCGCTAGGTGTAAAGACAATCCCCTCGGGCTTACTTACTCAAGTAACAAAGGCCACAAAACTAGACAAGCATGCCACGGTGTTTATTCTCTTTTTTTTTCTTTTTCTGGATTTTCTATTTTTTTTCTTTTTTTTTCTTTTTATCATTTCTTTTTTTTATATATATATCCCATAGATTCCCCCAAACTCAAGCTTTTACGTCATTCCAACCTTGCCAGTTCACTAATTTCCTTAAATTTTAATCAAGATTTTCCCTCAGAAACAAATTATGCAACCCTTGAACCAAGTGGGTTAAAATAGTTAAACTTTAAGTGCTAACCGGTTACAAAAGTTTAAGACAGGCTCAGATTATCATAATGATTAAAATTAGAACTCATCATCAATTATCAACATTGTTCAAGTTAACATGCAAAACCAATCTTATCATAGGCCGAGCTAAGACTACACCAACCGATCACATAGATTCATGCAAAAAAAAAATGCAATTATACTATATGAACACATACTAATGCAACACATATATAAATATTCAAATAACTACCATGTATTATATGCAACCTAAAAAAAACACAATGCTAACACATAAAAAAAATGAACTACTATACAGATAACTAACTATATGCAATACGACACTAAAATACCCACAAACTTAAACTAGACATTGTCCTCAATGGTTGAAATATAAAAAAGTAAAGCAGAGGACTTCCCTAAAAATATAGCAATCTTCCTCCTTGTCCACTAAGTTTGGAGAATAGGCTAAGCACATGGAACAAATTGGGCACCACACTTGAATTTGACTTGAATAACCTGGAAAACCATGATAGAAGCAGTTTTATTAAATTCTAAATAAATGCAAATTCAAAACTACTAATATAAAACCTAATAAAAACTAAAAATAAAAATTAAACTTGGGTTGCCTCCCAATAAGCGCTTGTTTTATAGTCTCAGCCTGATTTCTTCAATTCTCTATCCAATTCCCCTACGAAAATTGAGGAACCCTCCATCCATCAGTAGCAATGTCTCTTTTGGGAGGTTCCCATTAGTAATGACCCTTGAATGAAAGTCACCTAGCATGCTCTTTGTATATATGTTCCCCATTAAAAAGGTCCAAAAACTAGGTGTTTCCTCCATTATGTCGATGATCAGATTAGGGCATTAAAGCTTAATAAACATAATGGAATCTTCCTCTATCTTCTCCTTTTCATCCCACCATGACTCCACAACTGTACTAGCTCTTATGTCACAAAGAGCTTTGCCGATGACATGACTGCCAATTGGGCATGGTTTTGCAAAATTGCCCAGATTATTGAACTTTTGTGGAGGAGGCACATGGGATACTAATGAAATCGGTTCATCTTCGTTGAATCTTACAGTTAAATCTTCGTCGATCTCCTTTTCTTGGTTCCCAATTGTTTCCTCTCTTTCAACATCTATATCATTTGGCACATCCGGTTGCAGATTTGGTTCGGGCTCATCATCAGCCTCGTCATCCATGTCATAGAGCCAAGTGTATTTAGGGCAAATGTTCGAGGCATTGGTTAGTTGTTCCATTTAGTTCGTTAAATTTTGACTCAATATCTCTTGATTAATTCTCCGCTCCTCACCTGAAGCTATGAACTTGGACAAAGCTGCCTCCCAATTTGAATGTTCTTCCTGTTGTAGTGGAGGTGGACACGAGAAATCCGGTGGGTATGTTGGACTTGGAGCATAAAATTGATCTTAATGAGTATGGCTCCATGAAACACCTTGGCTTTTCACATTCATATCTACTTGACTCAATATCTTATCTTGTGCCTCAGTTTTTTTGTCAGTAGCTCTAATAAATTTTTCCAAGGCTTCCTCCCAACCTGGTTTCCCTTCTGGTTGTTGTTGAGTCTAATTTTGAAATCCGGATGTGTTTTGCTATCTAGGTGCTTAGGCTTGAGCTTGATTGTTACTCCATGAAAAATCCGGGTGATACCCCCAATCCTAATGATAGTTGTTGGGATAGACATAATTATTGGGGTAATCACCACCATCTTTATCATCTTACTAAATCGATATTGATGACTCATATGATTTCCAGCACAATAATCACAATTAACCGCCACACTTTGACGACGTTGTGCTTCAAAAGCGTTTAATCTCCTCGAAAGTGTCTCAATCTGTGCTGACAATGCCAAAAGTGTCGCGAGTCTGTCAATCTTTGCTCCCCTTGACTGAGTCATTTTTGCCATCCTTCGACTCTGTTGGGCTGCGATAACCTCCAACGTCTTCGAAGTTGCCTCAATTTGTATTGGCTCTATAGAAGATGTATTAATTCCATCAATCCCTGTTTCCCTTGGTTGAGTCATGTTCGTGTATGGCCATTGATACGCAAAGTCATCCATGGTACCTGAAAAGAGAGAAATATAGGAAGATAATTAAAAATAAAAATAAAAATGTTTAAATTAAGACTAATTTGATTGAAATTAACATTGGTAAATAATTATTAAATTAATTCCCCGGCAACGGCGCCAAAAACTTGTTGGTCGATTTCGCAATCAATGAATACATGCAAGTATACACAGTCAACAAGTAATAAAGTGAAAGTAGAGTATCGTTCCCACGAGAAATTATTTAATAAAAATTACCAAATACTAACTCTTAACCAAATAAATTTTATTTAAACAACTGTAAATTGTGATTTTTCTAATTAAGAAAACTAAATTAACTAATTAAACTGAATTGCTTTATAAATGAATTCAAATAAATAAAGGTTAAGACTACAATATCCCCAATTATGAACTATAAACCAATTATCAACTTATCCCAATTATTATGCCTACTGAATTGTTAACAGGAATTCTCAAATGCCAAAAGTCCTTTTCCAAGTGATCAATTAATTTTTATTTAATCCATATTAATCTTGCTATATTCCTATGCAAAACAATTGAATTAAACTCCTTCAATTCCAATTCCTTATGTGTTACATGCGGTGAACAGATATTTCCATTCAATTCACAAACTTAATTATTCACCATGCAAATAACTAAGTCACATGTTATCATGCCCAGTTCTAACCCTAGAATTCCTCTTTCAATTCCTTCTAGAGTAACAAGGTAATTACTGATCAAATAATTAATCAATAAGCATAAGGCAAGATAAATAATTCACTTTGATACAAATAATTGGAATAAATTGAATAACTAATTTATAGACATAAAAGGTTCAATTGAAATCTTAATAAAAGAGTTAGTTCATAATTAATAAATTAAAACCAAGAATCCACAACTGAATAGACATTAAAAGATAAAAGTATGATAAGAGAAGAGAATAGAATCTATTGTCGAAGAAATCGATGCTCCCTCTTGCTCTTTTCTTTGCTTTCTTCTTCTTGATCTCCAGTGTTCTTCAATTTTCTTCAATCTCCAAAACTAATAAGAACTAGGGTTTATGTTCTAATCTAATAGAGTGTATCTCTAATCTATTCTATGTAATCTCTCCTTATTTTATGTCTTACATTATGTATTTATAGGTTACAAGTCCAATTTTTAGCTTAGGAACAAACCCAATCCAATTTGGAGTCAAAAAGGTGTCAAAATTCGCCCCAAAACGCGTCCAAGCCTCACCAGTCTCTTCCACAGTGCATCGGCGCTGGGCATGGCGCTGCAACACTGCTCCCTAGTGCCCCGGCGCTGGGCATAGGCTTGGTTTGGGCGCCCCGGCGCTGGGGCCTTTTTTGGAAATTTTCTGCTCCGACGTCCTTTGGGAAAATGGTTATAACGTCTTCTTTCGAACTCCGATTTCTATGATTCAAGATGTTCTGGAAAGAGGAGACGTAGATCTACAACTTTCATTCTTTGAGTTTTTTGAAATAAGGTCCGTAGAAATACTCAAATTGGCTTTGAAGTGACTGTTGTGTAAATGGCAAGCCGAAAATGCGAATCTAGCCACCCCGAACGTCGATCCAAGTAACTTTTATCCCAATTCCTACAAAACAACGTAAAACATGCATGAATAGACACAAACACTTAAAATCAACCAAAAGATTAAGCTCAAACGCACTCAATTATGTGTATAAAACTCACTCATCAGCTTTCTTGATAATTATTGATCGTTTCATGCCGGAATACTATTCATGAGTTACTATTTACGGGTTACTATTCACCTAGTTACTATTCACTAAAATATTATTCACTCGGGTATTCGGGGCACTTTTCATGTCGGAGTACTATTCACGGGTTACTATTCACCCAAATATTATTCACTCGGGTATTTGGTGCACTTTTCATGTCGGGATACTATTCACGGGGTACTATTCACCCGAAAAATATATTTTTTTTCTGTCCAAATTATTTTTGATACATGAAAATTATTCTTGAATTTTACTCCACAAGGCAGTATCATGTTGGCAATTTGAACATTATTGAATTCTGGATAAATTAAATTATTAAAGTCTTTAAAATTTACCTTTGAACTTATTTTATTGAATTCTTATATCATTGTCATCATCCTCATGCTTATATTGTGATAAAAGTCATCTTTGGATTATGTGCATAGATGAACTGTTGATTGATATGAGATCGATTATGACCAGGGATCATGACCCGTAATGTTACAAATGATGTGGTAAAAGTCCTCATTGGCCTGTAGTTCATTGATGGACAGTTGTTGGTATGATTATGACCAGAGATTATTCGGTATAGTCGTGACCATTGATGATTACATGAATATCCTTGGCCGTGGTGCAGGGATGATTCGATGATGTGGTTTATTTATTAAGCTGAGTCTCAACGATAAAGTTGATGAAAATCTTTTTAAATCATAGAAGATAGTAGATAACATGCTCTACTTGACTCTTCTAATGGACTGCTTGTTCCACTGCAGTTAAACTTGATGTTTATTATATTTTATCAGTTTAACACTGTTGAAGGCTAATGATAATTTAATTCTGCATTATCTTAGTCATAATATTTCTTACTAGGCTAGTTGAGCTCACCCTTTGCTTTCATTGTTCTCTTCAGGAAATGAGAATATAGCTGGGACTAGTCGGGGAACGGAGTGACGGTATAGATGATAGCATTAGTAGTGCTCACTATTATGTTAAATAGTGTGATAAGAAATGTAATGAGGACTCCATTTGAGTTAGAATACTGTCTAGAAGACAATATTCATGTAAAAACTCTCAGCTCATGTTGTATAATTAAGTTTGTATTTGTATTCAGTACCATGTATTTGGCGACCCAAGATGGGTGATGTATACCTAGAGGGCGTCACAGTTGGTATCAAATCTTAGGGATATGATCCCTGACTGAGATGTGAGACAAGAACTAGGAGGGGAGAGACGGGGAATTCCTTCGCTAGTATGACCTACCTAAGTTTATTTGGTATTTAATTGGTCGGTCGGAGTATAAAGATAATATGTGACATGTCAATTATCCCTTGTTTTGTGGCAGTATTTAAAAATGGCATCCGAAAATGTTGAGATAAGCAATGAAGCACATGAGACCGTTGAGTCACCAACGATCAATACCCAGGATAATGTGCAACAGGAAGACAATAATCCTCAGATAAACAATAACACCGATGAAATGGTGAACGATGGGATGTTCAAAGGCTTTATGCAATTCATGCAACATCAGGCAAGAGCGGCTCCAGTTCAAAATGCAGGGGGAAACACTGGCAACTCTCAGACGGTCACCGCTAAACAGTTCAAGGAGCTGGGACCACAGGAGTTTTTTGGAGAGCCAAAACCACTTAAGGCGAAGACGTGGATAAAGCAAATCACCAAGATATTTGATGTCTTGGGATGCTCCGAGGAGCAAAAGGTTCCCTTTGCCACCTTTATGTTGCGAGAAGAGGCAGATTACTGGTGGGAATCTGTAAAGCGTACTCAGCTTGCCGCACTGAAGATGACTTGAGAGAAGTTTCAAGAACTGTTCAATGACAAGTACTTTTCCGAAAGTATTCGTCACATGAAAGAAGTAGAGTTCATCAAGTTGGAGCAAAACAATATGATTGTGTCGTAGTACGAAGCCAAGTTTGCCCAGTTATCCTGGTTTGCGTCACACTTGGTTGATAATGAGGAGAGAATGACGTGGATGTTTCTAAGAGGTTTGAAACCCGAGATACGTCAATACCTTATCTCTCACAAACTGTGTTTGTATTCAGATGTTATAAATAGGGCTCAGTTATTGGAGCGCGATAATGAGTCAACTTTACCAAGATAGAGCAACCGGCAAGTCGATAATACCAGTGGTAGCAGTCATCGAAGCGGTGACAACAAACGTGGAGGGAATCAACTTGCCAGAAATGGTAACCACTTCAGTGGTAATCATGGCCAAGATAATAGAAGTGGAAATTTCAAGAAGAGGAGATTCAATAATGATGGAAAGACGTCAGCACCAGCACCTGTTGTCAAAGAAGGAGAACGACCGCCGGTCGTTTGTTACAAATGTGGAGGGGAAGGACACATCAGTCCAAACTGTGTGATGCAGTCCAAAGCGTATTACAATTGTGGAAAAGATTGTCACCTAGCACGATTTTTTCGTGAACCAAAGTCAAGTCCAGCTGGGATGGAGGCATCAAAGGGTGTCCCAGACAAGACAAAACCGGTAGTTCAAGGGAAAGCGTTCGTCGTAACCTCCCAAAAAGTGAGGAATCCGAACGAGGTGATCACGGATAAGCTAATCATAAACTTTAGCGAAGTTTATACTTTATTTGATACCGGTTTTACCCATTCTTTTATTTCTCCTACTTGCGCTCAACGTTTAAATTTAACTCCGGAGAAATTAGACTTTGATTTATCTGTTGAAACTCCGTTAGGAGAAACCTTCATCACATCCACTGTTTATAAGTCTTGTTTGATTCAAATCGGTAACCGCGCGTTACCTGTCGATTTTATCTCTTTGAAAACACTTGCATTTGATGTGATTTTAGGGATTGATTGGTTAACTACTCATCATTCTAAAATTGATTATTTTTGTAAGGTTGTTAGCTTTCATATTCCTAACCAACCTATTATACGAATTCAAGCAACCAAACCACTAAAGTCAATCACTGTCATATCAAGCCATAAAGTTATTCGTTTATTTAAAAACGGATGTCAAGCTTTCTTAGCCCATGTCATGGATTTAAATAAAAATACGTCAGATTTGAATGATATTTCTATTGTTAATAAATTTCCTGACGTATTCCCTGAAGAACTTCCTGGCCTACCCCCAGAGCGTGAAATTGAATTTTGTATCAACATTGAATCCGGTACAAAACACATTTCCAAAGCCCCATATCAAATGGCTCCTATTGAACTTCAGGAGCTAAAAACCCAACTACAGGAATTGTTAGACATCGGTTTCATTCATCCTAGTACGTCTCCTTGGGGTGCTCTTGTTCTATTCGTGAAGAAGAAAGATGGAAGTATGCGACTTTGTATTGATTATCAGGAGTTAAATCATGTCACCATCAAAAATAGGTACCCGTTACCTCGTATTGATGATCTGTTTGACCAATTGCAAGGCACCAAATTCTTTTCAAAGATCGATCTTCGTTCTGGATATCATCAGTTGAAGATTAAAACTGATGACATTCCAAAGACTGCTTTCAAAACTCGGTATGTGCATTACGAATTCCTAGTCATGTCTTTTGGATTGACTAATGCTCCTGCTGCCTTCATGGATATGATGAACCGAGTATTCAAGGAATATTTGGATCACTTTGTGGTCGTCTTTATTGATGACATCCTCATTTATTCCAAAAGCCGTGAAGATCATGCGTAACACTTGAGGCTGATACATCAAAAGCTTCGTGAAAACAAGCTTTATGCCAAGTTGAAGAAATGCGAGTTCTAGCTTGAAGAAGTTGCATTCCTTGGGCACGTGATATCAAATCATGGAATATCTGTTGACCCGGCAAAAATTGAAGCAATTCAAATATGGGACCAACCTAAGTCAGTGACCGAAATACATAGCTTTCTCGGCTTAGCTGGTTATTATCGGAGATTCGTAGAAGGGTTTTCTCGAATTGCTACTCCATTAACTCAGCTGACTCGGAAAGATACAAAATTCGGTTGGAGCGAGGAATGTGAGAAGAGTTTTCAAGAACTCAAGAGAGACTCATTTCAAAGACCTGCTACGAAAATACCATCCGCCTCGGAGGATTTGTCATCTCTGATGCTTCAGGCAAAGGGTTAGGATGTGTTCTCATGCAACATGGGAAAGTCATAGCCTATGCCTCACGACAACTCAAAGAATATGAGAGGAATTATCCTACTTATGATCTAGGGTTGGCCGCTGTCGTTTTTGCGCTTAAGATTTGGAGGCATTACCTGTATGGAGAGAAGGTGGGGATCTATACGGATCATAAAAGCCTCAAATATTTTTTCACTCAAAAAGAAATCAACATGCGGCAACGATGTTGGCTTGATTTGTTGAAAGATTACTATCATACCATTCAATACCATCCTGGAAAAGCAAACGTAGTAGCTGACGCATTGAGTAGAAGATCATATGCGAGTACGAGTGCGATATTATCAACACAAAGGCTCATTTTGTATGACTTACAAAGGATGGAGATAGAGTTAAAGACTCCAGGGACCCATGTGATGATGGCGAATATACGAGTAGAACCGACTTTAATCGATAAAGTTAAAGTTGCTCAAGCTACAGACCTAGAGCTGATGCGTATGAAGAAAAAAGTGCAAGAAGGTGCTATTCCGGAAGCAACAATTGATGAAGAAGGAATACTTCGAGTCAAATCCAGACTTTGTGTTCCTAACGATTCTAACTTGAAGTATAAAATCATGATAGAGGCGCACAACACACCGTTTGCAATCCATCCTGGGAGTACCAAAATGTATCGTGATCTCCGACATACATTTTTGTGGAGAAATATGAAGAGAGAGATAGCGGGGTTTATCTCAAGGTTTCTAACTTGTCAACGAGTCAAGGCAGAGCATCAAGTACCAAAAGGTCCATTGCAACCACTTGAAATTCCAGAATGGAAGTGGGAGCACATTACTATGGATTTCGTTACTGGTCTTCCTAAGGTTTCTCAAGGCATCGATGCGATTTGGGTCATTGTTGATAGATTGACCAAGTCTGCTCATTTCTTACCGATACGAGAAACCTATACACTTGAACGTCTTGCTAGTATGTACATAAATGAGATTGTAAGATTGCATGGTATGCCAGTATTCATAGTTTCTGATCGAGACCCAAGATTCACTTCAAGATTTTGGGTTAGTTTGCAAAAAGCTATGGGCACAGATTTACGATTTAGTTCGGCATATCATCCTCAAACGGACAGGCAGTCGGAGAGGACTATTCAAACTCTTGAAGATTTATTAAGACTCTGTATCCTTGACTTCAAAGGAAGTTGAGACAAGTTTTTACCATTGGTGGAGTTTTTCTACAACAATAGTTATCAAGCAAGTATTGGCATGGCTCCATTTGAGGCGTTGTATGAAAGAAAGTGTCGTTCTCCAGTATGTGGGATAAGGTGGGTAAAGCAACGTTGTTGGGACCAGAGTTGGTACGTATGACTATAAAAAAGATTCAAACGATCCGACAACGTATAAAAACCTCACAAAATCGACAAAAGAGTTAGGTTGATCTTCATCAAAATGACATGGAATTCAATATTGGAGATCATGTGTTGTTACGTGTTGCTCCATGGAAAGGAGTTATGAGATTTGGAAAGAGAGGAAAGCTCAATCCTCGATTTATTGGCCCATTTTTAATCCTCGATCGAGTAGGAATTGTGGCCTATAGACTCGCCTTACCTCCAAGTATATCTCATGTTCATAACATTTTTCACATATCTATGTTACGTAAATATGTGAAAGACCTGAACCACATTATTGAATCAGAACCAGACGAAATAGAGGAAGATTTAACGTATGAAGAGTTACCTGTTAAAATCTTGGATAAGAAGGATCATATTCTACACTCCAAGGTTATACCTCAAGTCAAAGTTTTGTGGAAAAACCACGATGTTGAGGAGATGACCTGGGAGTTAGAATCTGAAATGAAGTCAAGGTATCCTCACCTCTTTGACATACCAGGTATGCACCCTAATTTTGAGGATGAAATTTCATAAGAAGGGGAGGTTGTAAGACCCCAACTTTTATGAATAAAGATTATTTTTCTCGAAATATATTTTTGAATATTATGGTGTGGATTTGATATAATGTTATAGTTGTGAGTAATATTTATAAATTTTGCAAAGTAAGCAAGTGGTTATATAATATTCGATTGGTGGGGAATATTCGTTTTAACGGGGGAATATTAGATGCGGCCAAGACAATCATTAGTGGACTCCACAACGAAAGTATTGTAGTAGTTAGAAAACGCAGCGGAATTATTATCTTTTTATAAAAATAATCGCGGAAGTTTTACCGTTAAACCGTTGAACTACCCAATGAGTAAAAGTGCACGATGAATATGCGTGGTTGCATAGTAGCTACAGGTATTGATTATTGATGCTTACGTGAGAAGTCACTCGATTAGACTCAATTATTGCTACGATAATTCTTTGCATAATATCTCTCATATTATTGATTCAATTATTGTCACAGTATCATCTGCATAATATTTATTATTATTAAATTAATAATTGAGACGACAAAGTTATTCATATTATTATTTGTAATATTGACAATGTCTAGAAGTTCTGTCAAGGAGAGGTTTGGTCACCTAATTGCTCATCAATAAGAAGAAATCCTTATCGAAAAGCCCCCTCTTTCCTGGGAACGACCTGGTTGTTAAATATTGTGAGTTATAATATTAATGATGAATAAGTTCGTGTTGATTAAAGATGAAATTGATAGTTCCATTGTGTCGGGATTATTAGTGTTAGTGGAAATCGACATTTATTTCGATAATAATTGATGTCTGGAAGTTATATTGACCAATCGGGTAATTAATCGGATAAATAAGAAATAAATTGCTATTAATTCGCATGCTTATAACTATTTGTTCACATGTGTATACTATTGATTCACATTCATGTATTATTAGGGTAGGTGGTGCAAGATTGATAATACTTGCATGACTAAGTTAAAAATGGAGGTATAGATAGAGGTACTATACTGTAATTCGTATTTTCACATGTATAAAACTATTGATTCACATGATTAAACTATTGATTCACATGATGTACTATTAGGGGAAGTGGTGCAAGTTTGATAATACTTGCAAGACTAAATTAAAAATGAAGGAAAAGATGAAGGTATTATACTGTAATATTTTGAGCCCCAAAATATGCAATTATTGAAACTATATTTTCCTATAAATAGAAGCTCATTCTTCCTTCATTCTCACCAATTCACTAAGTCTCACAAGAGCAATTATAGAGAGAGAAGCTATAGAGAGAGAATCTATAGAGAGAAAGAAGAAGAGAAGTCTGCTACCTCACTATTCCAGTATCCAGTCTTCTTCTGAGGTAAAGGATATTATATTTTTCAGTATTCATAGAAATAATATTTTCTTCCATATTCTGTAGTATGTGAGTAATGTTATTTCATTTCATATTCCTGATTATACCCTCATTCTGTTAAAGTATTGCTTCTATACTCCATGAAATTAGTAGAATATCATTGATATTTGCGCTTCATCCAGTATCTTTTCATGGATATATTATTATGAGCTTTCTTGATAATTATTGATCGTTTTGTGCCGGAATACTTCATGAGTTACTATTTACGGGTTACTATTCACCCGATTACTATTCACTCAAATATTATTCACTCGGGTATTCGGGGCACTTTTCATGCCAGAGTACTATTCACGAGTTACTATTCACCTAATTACTATTCACCCGAATATTATTCACTCGGGAATTTGGGGCACTTTTTATGTTGGGATACTATTTACGGGGTACTATTCACCCGAAAAATATATTTCTTTTCTGTCCAAATTATTTTTGATACATGAAAATTATTCTTGAATTTTACTCCACAAGACAGTATCATGTTGGCAATTTGAACATTATTGAATTCTGGATAAATTAAATTATTAAAGTCTTTAAAATTTATCCTTGAACTTATTTTATTGAATTCTTATATCATTGTCATCATCCTCATGCTTATATTGTGATGAAAGTCATCTTTGGCTTACGTGTATAGATGAACTGTTGATTGGTATGAGATCGATTATGACCAGGGATTATTCGATATAATCATGACCCGTAATGTTATAAATGATGTGGTAAAAAATCCTCATTGGCCTGTAGTTCATTGATGGACAGTTGTTGGTATGATTATGACCAGGGATTATTCAGTATAGTCATGACCATTGATGATTACATGAATATCCTTGGCCGTGGTGCAGGGATGATTCGATGATGTGGTTTATTTATTAAGTTGAGACTCAGCGATAAAGTTGATGAAAATCTTTTTAAATCATAGAAGATAGTAGATAACATGCTCTACTTGACTCTTCTAATGGATTACTTGTTCCGCTGCAGTTAAACATGATGTTTATTATATTTTATTAGTTTAACACTGTTGAAGGCTAATGATAATTTAATTATCCATTATCTTAGTCATAATATTTCTTACTGGGCTAGTTGAGCTCACCCTTTGCTTTCATTGTTCTCTTCAGGAAATGAGAATATAGCTGGGACTAGTCGGGGAACGGAGTGACGGTCTAGATGATAGCATTAGTAGTCCTCACTATTATGTTAAATAGTGTGATAAGAAATGTAATGAGGACTCCATTTGAGTTTGAATACTGTCTAGAAGACAATATTCATGTAAAAACTCTCAGCTCATGTTGTATAATTAAGTTTGTATTTGTATTCAGTACCATGTATTTGGCGACCCAAGATGGGTGATGTATACCTATTTTGGGGGTGTCACAAATATTATGAAGAATTCTTGATTAACGATTCATTTTAATTAACTAATTAAATGGGAAGTATATTGGTTTAAATGAAATACTAAGGGAAGTTGTAATCTTAACTCTTCAATTCTGTATTTACACTTGTGATCACATATTGCAGTAGTTAATTTTATTAATTTCAATTTTCAACTTGCAACCGTTATTCGTAGTTGAATAGGATTAATTGAATTAAAATTTGATAATTGATAAATATTAATTTATTTCCTCATGGGAACGATATAATTGCTTGCTAAATATTACAAACAAACGCGTATACTTCTGTATACTTGAAAAATGATTTTGTTGTTAATTTGGTTGGTGACCACGACAAGTAAATAAGTTTAATTTAATTAGGAGAATAAGTTGTTTTCAATCCATAATAAGAATGGATTAGGAATAGTACTAAAAATAAGGCTACGAGAGAGCCTTAATATAATGAGAGAAGCTTGGTAGCAATATGGTGTTAAATTAATAAATTGAGAGTATTACAATTTGTTGCTCGTGAGAATCCGTTGTCATCTCCGTTCAGTTGAAAGTTTAAAGATTTTATTGTTTAGGGGTGGTGAAGTTAATTAGGTTTCTCAATCTAATTAAAGGTAAATTTATACTCTCTCAATTTATTATGTAAACTCAAGTTTTAGTCACAGGGACGGATCCAGCCTGATAGTTCAGTGGGGTCAAACTAAAAAAAATCTCTTAGAATAAAAATTTAATAAAATGAATCACAAAACTAAACAATACTCAAATATTATTTAAAATAATATTTTTGGAGATTTCATTGCTTGAAATTGTTACATAATAGCCTCATTTTTAATAGTTATAAAAATATCACGCTCAATGTATGTTACTAAACAGTCATTCATCCATTCATCTCACATTTGGTTACAGAGTTCATTCTTCACGATATTCATGACTAAAAATGTCCTTTCAAGATATATATCACGATAGATTCAAATTTTATACGTTTAGTTGTTGTAACCCAATTACGCATGTTCATACCTAACATTTAACAATCATTAAATATTTAAAAACTAATTCAACATTAAAACAAGATCAATATACAATATGAATAGTCAAGTGTAATTAGCACCAACAATAAACAATCTCAATTAAGCCACTAACAAGTAACAAATAACATTACAACATAAATTACAAAATTTAAAAAAAAAGTAAAAATAGAATAGAACACATACTTGAACTTGAAGAACTTTTATTTGATGGAGTTCTCTTCATTGTTAAAGTGTCGCTTTAATAAGTAAAAAGCCCTAGTTTTATAAAATTACAAAAACAATGAATCTATAAATAATTACAAAAATTTCTAAAGCAATTGTTAAATTTGTGAAATTAAAAAACTAAAATTAAAATATACCTGAATCTAAATTTGGAGTTATGTTGCTCTGTTGCGATTGGGATTTGCGAATATGGAGTTATGTTTTTTTTGCTCCCGTCTATTGCAATCGGATCTGTTGCTTAAAAGTGAAAAGAGGAGTACTAAAAGTCTAATATGGAGATAAAAGTGAAGTACTTGGTCCACCGTCCATGACCAATTGATTTAGACTAGTATTGTAGTAGTGTTGTAGCCTAGTGTTGTACTCCCTCCGTTTCTAAATAAGTGTCGTTTAAGGTTTTTGCACATAGAATAAGAAAGTCATTTAATACTATCATTTAATAATTAAAATATGTGTGAAATTTCATCACTATCCCTTTACGGTAAGTTGAAAACTATTAATACTAAGGGTGAAAATTTCTTGCGACAATAAGAGAAGGTAGGGTTGATATAAAAAAATAAATAATTTATTCTCCTAGAAAGTTGTAAACGACAAATAAATTGAAACAAATTTTTTTTTTCTAAAACGTCACTTATTTAGGAACGAAGGGAGTAGCATTTAGAGTAGTACTGTAGTAGTGTTGTAGCTTTTAGAGATAATAGCCTTTAGAGGTAATAGTAATAATGTAATAGTGTTGTAACCTTCTCAAATTTATTTATTTTAAGTTGACCCAGATGAACCCCTGACCCATGAAATTTCGGTGGGGGTGCCCCCTGCCCCTAACGTGCATCCGCCCCTAGTTTTAGAACATAAAACTTGGGATATAGTGGAGATTCGGAGTTTGACTTATAATTTTTTTCTTGTAAGAATCTTCCACGTTAAATATTGTGTCTTGCTTGTAGATGATTATTTATTATTTTTATTTTTATTATTGAATTTGTTGACTTCTTATTTAATTACACAAAAAAAGTAATTTTTATAATTAAAATGTTATAAAATTATAATGGATGTCTAGATTTATAGGATGTCTAGATTCATTCTTATCTTTAATTGTAACTCCCATGTTCATTGAGTTATAAAACTCATGACCTTTGAGTTTTATAACCTCCTAGTATTGATGTTATTATATCTATAAATAATAAAATTTGTAAAGCGAATGAGATATACAAAATACCAAATACAAATAGAATGCTTTCTTTTCTCTAATCTTCTTTGTTTTTGATTTTAGTAATATTTTATAACACGTTATTAGTACGATTGCTTCTCAATTTCGTCTTGAAGATATTTGATTTGAAGAAGAAGGTATAACTCTCTTTATATATATATATATATACACACACACACATTTTAGGTTTGTGTTTAACTAATAATTGTGTGAAATGGGTGAAACATTTGTGGCTTGTTGGTATTTGTAATGATAACTGAGTTGTGGAATTTTGTGGTTTGATGGGAAGAAAATAATTAAGAACATCTTGCATTGTAGCTTTACTACAAGTACGATGATTTTTGTAATTGCATTCATATGGTATTATATATATATATATATATATATATATATATATATATATATATATATATAATATATGTCTTGAAGCACGAATTATTCTTACAGTGTCTTGTATATAACCATCTCTCTCTCTATATATAATATATATTCTGTTATTACTATTGAATGCAAAAGAGGGTAAGGAGAGACCATTGATACATAATTCATTTGTTCTCCGATATCTATTTTCAATACAATTTTAAGTTTGACATTTTATATAGGTATTAACAAATTAGTTAGAATTTTTATGTTATTTTAAACATATTTGTTAGCTTTCCATGAAATTTACTATTAGTTCTGTTCTTTAAGTTTTCTATTGCACTTTTATTTAGAAAGTGTCCTATAGAGGTTGTTGTGGGTTTTTTTTGTGTTTAAAATTTTGTCCCCATACATAACACTTGCTATGAGTGTTTAACACAGGTATCTCACTCATACTGAAAAACAAATACTTTGTTTGATAATTATTATTTGGAATTTGCTAAAAGGAATAACTGATAGTGATAGTTGTCATTAGTACTTGGTGAAATTACCCTTAATCCCGCTTAAAATAAATAAATAAATAAGTTGTACCCATTTTCTCTCCCATCCCCAAGTTCAGCGAGAAATATGGGAGTTGTTCTGTTGGTGCATAATATTATAGCAGTACCAAGTTTAACAAAATTTCTTTGTTGGGAGTACTTCTGCTTTAATATTCGCATTAGATGATTCAGAGCCTTGATGTTGTCTTTTTCTAGAATGTGAGCACAGGTATTTGAAAAACAAACTTTAACTTCATTGATCTCCTGTGACATTGTCTTCCATTTTCTTCTTTGTTCTTAACGAGCTGAATATTGAGATACAGGACACATTTTGTAGACAGTTGGAACTTACGAGTGTAATTTCTTTTAAATACTTGGATTATTTATTTAGTGAGATAAAGTGAGGATAAAATTACTGCATTTCAATTACTGCACTAATGATATCATTATTATTATTATTATATAATGGTAATTGAATATATAAGGACTATTTATTTAGTTTTAATGGAAAAAATTTAGTTTCGTATTTTACTGCATTTTTATAAATTGTTTCATTATAATTAAATTTGAGCATATATAATTATTTAATTTGATGGGGAATATGTTTAGTTATTTAATATTCAAATTTTATAAATTTGAATTTGTTGCCTTGATTTATATCGAAAGCAAGAATTATTTGTAATGGAATCTTGATCTTTGAGATTCATATAAAGGCAAAAGAACCTTGGAGATACAATTATAGTTAACAATCATGCATCCCTGCAGGATCATGCAAAATTAATGATTTTTATTCGCTATCATCTCCATGAAAAATTAAAAGTTGAGTACATTGCAGTAAAAGACTCACTTGTCTTATGAAATGATTTAAAAGGAAAGATTTTAAAAGTGTTGAGTGAAAAACATTGATGAAGACATGTTAGAGAAAATATTTTCATCCCTCGAATATGCTCCTGTAGTAGCAATATTGTGAGATGGGTGTGGCTGTGGCTGTGGACTTGAAAAGAACAATCAATATATAAAAGGGAATGTACTCGTCGTACTCCAAACATTTGGTAGATTTGTACCAAGACTCCATAAAAGAAAAGGAAATGGAATTGAAATAAACTTTATTGATCATAATGATCCTGAAGATCCCATGAATTATTTTGACTTTTCAAATGGAGTGGATATAACTAATTTTGTTATCTATGATTTCCTTGATGATATGTCGATAAATGTTCATACTAATTAATTATTTTTATTTCATTATATTATGACATTATAATAAGTATTTTTATTATATGTTTTATTTATGCTTCAAGTAATAAAGTTAAATTTATGTTTTGCATATATGAAGTTGTATGGGCCAGAAGCTCATCAAACTTAATTAAAGTATCTGGAAGAGCAATTATAATGTTGTCAAAGAGCACAAAACTTTGTATTGATGATTCTTTATATTCTTCTGAGGCAAGCAGAAATTTGCTCAGCTTTAAGGATATACGTTATAATAGTTATTATATTGAAATCAATAACGAAGGCAGTGAAAAATTTCTTTATATTACTTCAATAGTATCGGGCCAGAAGCTCATATTAGAAAAATTGTATATTTTCTCTTCTGGGTTATATTATACTAAAATGAGAACAGTTGAAACAAATGTTGTAATACACCAGAAGTGTGCAATACACCAGAAGTGTTTGGATCCAAATATTTTTATGATTTGGCATGATCATCTAGGATCAATAATGATGCATTGAATTATTAAAAACTCCCATGAACATCCTTTAAAGAACCAGAAGATTCCTTTACCTGTTGATTATATCAAAGTAAATTAATTACCAAATTATCACATTTAATTATTGTTATTTGGTGTTCATCTTCTATGAAAGAATTTAGAGTGATATTTTTAAGGTATATTTTGAGGATTGTTATTTTAATAGTCTTCCCGCCATTAGGGGGAGAAAAGTCGTTGCCTGAAGCACGACGTGAGATCATTGCCTGAAGCACGACGGGAGATTAATTGGAATGTTTCAACGTTATTTAATCTTGATCCTTATACAAATCAATATGAACTAGAAGTTCAAAGGATTATTCATTTGCAATGAATTGTAAATCAATTACAAGAAGTATTCACCGATAATAAGAAAATAGTGATATCTCACATTCTAGCTGCTAATATTCTAACAGGGATTGAAGTCCCTGTAGGACAATCCATTAATGCAGCAACAAATTGAGTCAAAGTCACACCTTAAACATGAAAGAATGATCGGTGTTAAAGATAGAATTTCCCAGAAGAAGAAAGTACAAGAAAAATAAGTTGCAGCCTATAAAGAGGCTATACCCATGAAACAGGCTACAAAATTTATCAATCTATCCAAAATTTATGAACAAAAATCTCCTGTAAATAAAACTCTTGAAGAGTTTCCCCTGAAAAGGATGAGTTACCCCCTGAAGAGGTCAGGTACCTGAAAATAATGAGATCTCGATACATTATGTATATACAGGAGATGTATATATTGGATAGAAATAAAATTATTGTCGACAACATATTTTCATATAAAGTTACTATGGATATTACCAGAAGTAATGATCATATATATATATGAACCACAAATCGTTGATGAATGTAGAAATATTTGGCCAATGTGAAAAGAGGCGATTCAAGCAGAATTAAATTCACTAAGTAAATGTGAAGTTTTTGGACACATAGTCAACACACATAAAGGTGTAATGCCTGTTGGATACAAATGGGTATTTGTACATAAACAAAATGAGAAAAATAAAATTATAAGGTACAAAGCGCAACTTGTAGCACAAGGTTTCTTCGCAAAGACATGGTATTAATTATGAAGAAACATATGCTCCTGTAATGGACACAATTACATTCAGATTTTTAATTAGCTTGGTAGAAAGAGAAATTAATGGATGTTGTTACATCATATCTGTATGGATCATTATATAATTATATTTACATGAAAATTCCTGAAGGATATAAAATGCCTGAAGCATATAATTCTACATCTCGAAATATGTATTCTATTAAGCTACAAAGATCTTTATATAGGTTAAAGCAATCCAGATGCATATTGTGGTATAATCGCCTAAGTGGATATCTTTTGAAAAAAGGATTTGAGAATAATCCAATTTGTGCATGCATTTTTATCTAAAGATCATAATCTGGATTTGTTATTATTATTGTATTTATTGATGAAAGATCTTGCTCCAGAAGAGTCGACAAAAATAACTAATTTAAGATGAAAGATATTGGTAAGCCAAATTTTTGTCTTGGCCTATAAATCGAACTATGGAATTCTTGTTCATCAATCAAAAGGTCATGAAGTAACTTTACATGGATAATGTTAATCCTTTGAGTACTCCAATGATGGGTTGGTCACTTGATATCAAGAAATATCCGTTTTGACCACAAGAAAATGATTAATAAACTTTTGGTCTTAAAGTACCATATCTTTGTGAAATTGGTGTTTTGGTCCTGAAGTACTATATCTTAATGTAACTAGTACTTTGATGTATCTTGTAAATTTGACAAGACCTGATATAACATTTGCAGTTAACTTACTAGCAATGTATAGTTATGCACCAACTCGAAGATATTGTAATGAAATTAAACATATTTTACGTTATCTTCGTGAGACTATTGATTTGGGATTATTTTATCCAAAGGGTGATAGAACCAAGCATATTGAACCAAAACTATTTTATGCACATGAGCCCCAGAAGAATGGCAATATTGATCATGTGATAATTTGGTTGATATATTCATTAAGTCATTACCAACTATAATTTTGAAGAAGATGGTGCACAATATTGGCATACTTCGACTTAATGATATTCTTACCATGAACAATGGAAATTCTATGTACTTATGAAGGGGAGTAAAAAAGATATGTGCTGATTGTACTCTTTTTTCTTCGCTAAGGTTTTTTTCCACTGGGTTTTCCTTTGCAAGGTTTTAATGAGGCAATCCCAAGGCACTAGAAGTTATACAAGAATATTGTACTCTTTTCCTTCGCCAATTTTTTTTCCCACTAGGTTTTTATTTGGTAAGTTTTTAACGAGGCATATTCTTAGAAAATTTCTACAAAAGAACTTCATTCATTCTGTATAAAGACAATGCTGCATGTATAACTCAATTAAAAAGAGGATACTTCAAAGGAGGTAGAACAAAGCACATCTTACTGAGATTCTTTTTCACACATGATCTTGAAAAGTGTGATAACATTGATGTTCAGCAAATTCGCTCAAAAGATAATCTAGCAGATTTGTTCACCAAAGCATTACTAACTGCAACGTTTGAAGGATTGCATCACAATATTGGAATCGATATTTGAAGGACTTGAGGATATATTCATGAGGGGGAGCTAATACGCGCTGCACTCTTTTTTCCTTAACGTATGGCTATACAATAGACATCCAATGGAGAGTGTTATAAAATTATAATGGATGTCTAGATTCATAGGATGTCTAGATTCATTCTTATCTTTAATTGTAACTCTCATGTTCATTGAGTTATAAAACTCATGACCTTTGAGTTTTATAACCTCCTAGTATTGATGTTATTATATCTATAAATAATAATATTTATAAAGTGAATGAGATATACAAAATATCAAATACAAATAAAATGCTTTCTTTTCTCTAATCTTCTTTGTTTTTGATTTTAATAATATTTTATAACATAAAATTATTTTAGCCCAAGTTTTCCCAACATTAACAAACCTGGCACCGTAATCTATGGCAATTAATTCACACACCAATAGTTGGAACACCAAATAAATGAAAAGAATCTTGGGCCCGCATTTTATGCCATATGAAGATAAGGTAATCTGAAGCTATATAATGATGGGCGTGAATACTATATAAAGCTTCAAAATTAATTTTGGTTAAAAATCAAGAAGATACTGTGAATGAAATAATTAATACAGTATCCTTTTTTGTAATGAATCTGCAATCTAATGTTCTTAATTTTTATTTTATTTTTATTTTGTTGATAGTTTATATAGCAATGAGTAAGTCCAATTATTTTAGGTGTCAAATTAAGAATTGGACTTGATGTAATAAAAATGTATTTAGCGCTTTTTTAAATATGAACAAAAAAAATCTCCTTCTATTCCAGAAAAAGAGTTCATTTTAATTTAATTCTAGTTTATTTTTAAAATTCAAAAATTTAAATAATAATGTGAATTTAGTCTAGTTTTTGAACCAACAATTATGTACTTATGAATACTCTTTAAGCAGGTTAAAATACAAAATATCACATTAATAAAAATCAAATATTTCACATTCGTTTTGAATTTTAGAATTTTATAAATTTATTAATAGGAAATTTTAAATAAAATTCTTTTATAGAATAGATGAAGTACTATTATTTATGTAAAGAAGGTGGTAAAATGATTAATTTAGTCACCCGAAGTAATTATTATTGTGAATTAACAACAAAAAGTTAAAATTGAAATGAAGGCCATGCAATATTTTAAAGAAAAAAATTTTAAAAAAAATATTAATACTTTTAGTATTTAATATGTTAATTTTTATATGAAAAGAAATGCTAGTGTATCTTCCATAAAATAAAAGAATTGAGGGACTTGTCAATAACAAAATTGCAACTCATATATAGTACTCCCTCCATTTCTTTTTAATTAACGTTTTAAGAAAAAAAATATAAAAACTAAAAAATATAATTAATATTTTGTCTGATGGATTAAAATGAG
Organism: Panax ginseng; assembly: GCA_020205605.1. Taxonomy (NCBI): domain Eukaryota; kingdom Viridiplantae; phylum Streptophyta; class Magnoliopsida; order Apiales; family Araliaceae; genus Panax; species Panax ginseng. Next base: position 135,294,418 of record CM035133.1, on the reverse strand, counting down.
TATAAATCTCTGTATTAGTTTTCAAATTTTACTAGAAAAGATGAAAGATACACAAATTAATATTTAATGTAGGAATTATATAGTAAACTAAGGGGGTGTTTGATAAAAATTGAATGAATCTGAATGAGTTGAATCTGAATGAAAAAAATTATTTAATAATTGACATATCTGAAACATCTGAATAACATATTTTTATTATTTTACCCCTCTAAAAAAATTCAACATTGTTGTAAATTTATTTAATATTATTTAATATAATAGTTAATATTGTAAAAAAAAAAAAAATCATTCAAATTCATCCAACCAAAAATGACGACCTATTCAAATCGTTCAGACGATTTTTTTCAAAATAAAACGCATTGAATGGTCAATCGATTCACCATTCAGTCATTCATTCCTAAACAAACAGCCCATATGTCATTAAGGGGGTGTTTTCAATTAAGATTTTTAAAGATTTTTTTTAAGTGGCAGACTTTTGTAGAGTTTGTGAATTTTAATGACTTTTAAAGACTTTAAAGACTTTTTTAAAATGACTTTTACAGACTCTATGAAATAAGTGACAGACTTTAATAGACTTTTTACCAAGATTTTGATGGACTTTTTAGCCCATGTGTACAACCTCTCTTTTTCTTTCATGAACTAGAGGAAATCTCATTATTTCATTAAATTATTGTGGCATGAGATTTTATATATGTTGAAAGTATTCATATTATTCTACTCATTTCATGATAAATTTGGATACTCGAATAGGAATAAAACTTTAGAAACTACAGATGCAACACAAAAATTAAGCTCACTTTTCATTGAACTATATATACTATATATGCGTACGTTTTTTTAGTAGGTGTACCAAACTTTGTTTCACAAAATAATATGATAATGAAAATCTATATGATCAAAAGTCGCAAAACTTCATACATGTGAGTAAATTGCCACCAAGTTATAAAAAATTTATCAGAGAGATTTTTAGTCGTCGGTAAGCCACAAATAAAATTACCAGGGAGATTTTATTTTTCTTAAAATTATTAATAGTTGTTAGTGAATCAAAATTGACCGTTAAAAAAATAATTATGACATTTTTTAATTTATTTATGATGTTAGAAATTAATTAATTAAAATGTTACATAACTAATTTTTTAACGGTCGACCGTTGTCATCTTTTAACTAATTTTTTTAATTTTAACGAGTTTTAGAATTTATCAAGATTCGTATATATCATATACTATATCTATATAATATAAAATATATATAATATAATATTAAAAATCAAAATTTACTATTTAATTTTTTAAAGTCATAACGAGATATTCCTATAATAAAAGTTTGTGTAATTTATCTAATTTTTAATAAATTTAGTAAAAAAAAATATATAAACGGTTTATAATTTTAATAATTATATTTTTTTTAAAATTAGATTAATTTATATTCATTTTAAGTTAAAAATTTATCATAGTTTTGCGACTTTTGATTTTTCCATAAATTCTCTCTGGCAATTTTTTTACTGGCGATTAGAATTTTTACAATTGTGTTTAACATTTGGAAGTCTTTAGAAGTCTTTAGAGATGAGGTCAGACTTTAGATATAGGTTGATAGTTATAACTTTTCTTCTAAAGTCGGCCAAACTCTACCATTTAATAGAAATTTAAAAAATCTATGACTTTTTGAATACCAAAATACTTTTATAGACTTTATAAAAATCTCAATTTAATACCACATAACTTTTAAAGACATTATAAAAGTTGTAATTGAATACCAGTAAACTTTTATAAACTCTTTAAATGTCTTGATTGAATACAACCAAACTTTAAAAGTCTTTAAAAGTCATTAAAAGTCTTAATTGAATATACCCTCCTATACTTCTTTGAAATCTACAAACGATAAATAAATAAAAAATTCTCTAAAAAGACAAATAAAAATGAACGAATGGATCACTGTTTTCAGAACCGACCCAATCTTAGGTCCGGTTTAGTTTGACCCAGTTAAACTAATTTGGTCAAAACTCATATTGAACCGGTTGAAGTTGAACATCTATCGAACTGGTTAACCATCAGTCGAATCGGTAGTTCAATTGGTAAAATCGATTAAGTTGACTCGATAAACCCGTTTTTTTTTGTTTTTTTAATACCAAAAAATTTAATAATATTATAACTCAATAAAAAATGAGTTTTTTAAAATTTTATTAATAGCAAATTACTTCTATCTAACACTGCTTTATCATTATAGCCACCCTTCTCCAAAATCCAAAAACTTAATGAAGAGAGAGAAAAGGTTAAACTTGTCCATAAATTAAATCACTTGCTCCAATTAAATTAGGTTAATTTCTTACATGCTACAAATCAATTTTCTGGGAAATACAAGAGCTACTCAGTATTGGGTTTCCGTTAATACCCAGGTAAACCTTTGATTTAATTTAATTTCTCTATTTCACTTTTCTTTTCCATTTCTCATCAACCAAACAGCAATTGATGGAGCTTTGATTAAAAATTTTGTTCAGGTAATTCTGTTTCCACCCATATCTTAAAGATTTATATTTATATATGCATTTCGTTTATGAGGAATCAGTAGGTCTTGAAGGTAAATTTTAGTGAAACACACTGTTGACCCACCAATTTATTGAAAACAAAATCTTCATCTGGGGTAAAAAAAAAAAATTTATGTGAATTTCTTGTCAGTTTAATGAGATTTTTACACTGCATGTAGGTTGTCATTGAATTTAATTCTATCTAATTGAAAACTTCATGCTCTTCTTTTTTTTTGGTTAATTATTTACATTCACATTTAAGTATGATTTTATCATGTATAATAAAATCCTATTTGCAAAAATAAAAATAAAAAATCCATTAAAAAAAAAGTCACCTTTATGATCATAGTGGTATAAAATAAAATAATGTTTATCTAGTTAATGATCATATATACTTTCCCTTTTTTGCTTTTCAGAGTACCTCTGACTCTTTACATTTTCTTGTATATTATGTAGATTAAGATTAAGCTTTGGAATAATTCTGATATGGTGGATCCTATTCCAAGTTCTCAAGAGAATGAAGTTCAGGTTGAGCACCTAGAAGCACAAACAGAGTTGAACCCTGTGGAGAGCACTGAGTATGAAGATGATGAATTTTGGCCGCTTTCTGGAAAACCATACTTCAACGTGGTTTTGGCGAAATCACATGTCCAACGTGGTTTCACTCTGGTAATCACTGAAATGAGTTCCGATTTTCAATTACATGTTCTTGGTTTTGGTTGGTTGGTTGGTTGGTTGGTTGTTTTATTACGTTGCACTGGAATAAATGATTGTGTGCTTTAGTTAGTGGGCTTTTTGTGCGTTTAGAAGTTCAAACACACTCTAAAATCTTGTTTGTTCAGATACTAGCGTTTGCAGCTTGGACGATAGTATTTTCAGCGTTTAGACCTCTAGACGCACCACACCATTTTGTGTTGCGTTGTGTTTAAGTCCCAAATACTATGTTTGTGAGTTAAATAAGTTACGAACCAAACATACACTTTGTCTAAAAGCAACTTAAATTATTAACTTACAAATGTAGCATTTTGAGCTCAAACATACTGCACTTCAGAACCATGACAAAAGTTGCAAGCTAGTAACTATGTGATTTCCTTTATATCAGTGCTGGTCTAACAGATTAAATGAGAGTTTGATTTCTCATCATAATAATATATGTTCTATGAAATGATCAATATCATAAATCACAATTGTTGTAATTGTTATGGCAAATATGTTCAATATAAGTTGATGATTATGTCATTTGATTTACTATCAGTTCCTTCCGACAAAATTACACCCTGTGCTTCCAAGTGCCACTGTCCCGGCAGTTGTCAGATGTTGTGGGAAGAACTGGGAAATAATGTTTTGTGGAGAAGGTAGAGCGAAATGGTTTACTGGCGGTTGGAAAGAATTTGTCATCAACAATAATCTGAAAATTGGAGACGCTTTGGTATTTGAACTTATCGACTCCAGCATTGAAAACCTCAAGTTTCGAGTTCAAATTCTCAGAGGAGATTTCCCAGCTGAATTGCAGGCAAAAGGAAAAGTAGGCGGTACAAGTATAGACAATGCTATTCACATTGATTAGATTCTGATTATTCTAGTAATCGTACTAAAATGAGATTGGTACTTGGAACTCCAGCAGATGTTGTTTCTAGACTTGTTTATGTATGTAGTCAGATTTGGAAGTTTTTGGTCTAAACATTTTACTGTACTGTTAAATGCATCGCTTATATTTACAAATTTTGTAGGCGCGACTCTTTATTTTACAACGGGAATATTTTGAAATTTATAACACAGCATACATATATATTATGAATTGGGGAAGATGAGTTAACATATTAGAGTTTATTATGCCAAAATAATTGAAACATATATATATATATATATATATATATATCCTCTAACGTAACTCTTTCTCCAACAAACCTTAAAAATAATCAATCAGTAACCGTTTATAAAATTTTTTCCGCCACTATAACATACAAAAATCGATTTATATAACTATGGTGACAATTCAAATAGTTCAAAAATTATCGCTATAATCAATTCGCTTTTGATTATTTGCTTAAAATTGTTGAAAAAAAGGCCATATATATATATATATATATATATATATATATATAGGGGTTTCATCCACAACAACCGGTTGCAACACCTTTTTACCCTTTTTTTAAATTTTTTTTTTTTTTTTTTTTGGCTTCAGCTGAAATTTAAACAAAAGTCAAAAAGAGATTACTCCACAACAACCTATTGTTGTGGATGGAACCCCTATATATATATATATATATATATATATATATATATATATATTTATACTATATTTGTCCGCGATATATATTATTCAGACTTCTTGAAGTGAGCATGTCAATAACTAGTTCAAATTTGTGCTACCAGACTTCTTGAAGCATGTCAATAACTAGTTGAACATCATTTGTTTTATCTTCAGTATCAGCAAATCTGAGTACAAGGATAACAAGAAAGCTCATATAGAGTAGGTCACCTAAACCATAAACTGTCTTGTTCTGCACAGAACAAATATAAGTTGCAATAAAAATAGGGACATGGGAAGATTATCCTGGAAAAAACACAGATGCATTTTGCATGGAAAAAAGTTGCATGTGGAGGACAAGAATCATTTTCTGTAATATCCACAAGATGCAACTTTTTACTATAAGATATGTATAGAAAAAACGAGAAAAACATGAATAAACCCAGAAAGCAACTTTTTTTTCTTTATAAAAAAGTGAAATTGAGATCTCCAACAAGATAGTAGTAATTTTGGATGACCCAACCATATACATATATCCAACCAGAAAGGATTAAACAAAAACTTAAAACACCAGAAATGAGTAAAGTAAAAAAGACTCTAATGATCCGGGAATAACCCATCTCCAAGACAGCCTGCAGCAAGGTGAGTCCCTAAATGTCCGAAAGCCTCCTGTATCTCGCCCACCTTTGCACTGCGAAGAGACTGCAACTCTCGAACTTCTCTTTGAGCTTCCTCAAGATGACGATCAATCACATGAAGTTCATCAATTAGTGGCCTTGAAAATCGAAAATGCTCTATGCAGTTCAAATGATTCACCAGCCAGTTTATATTGAACCCCCATCTCTCCAAGTCAGCAAAAAGGCCCCTGTACTTGGTGATCGTAGCTGCAGTCACCTCGACTGTAGAGACATCGGAAAATGACTTTACTGCAGTGTATAACGTAAACAAACCAACCGTATAAATCATCTCGCTCTGGGGAGAAAACCCCTTGAAGGTTTCTGGATAGGTTTTCCTGATGAGTTTGAGTAAATCTACACACTCCGGATAAACTGCATGCCCCTGCCATAACTTGAAACTGTCATTCTTTCTGGAAGAATGCACGTCTCCTGCAACTAGAGCATGGGGCTCAACTCCATTAACAGCTTCCAAATCAACACCAATTTCTCAAATGTTGCTCACTACATTCACTTGGTCTTCCAGTTCTACTTGCTCTTCTTCAATTAGCTCCTCCCCTGTATCCTTGACAATGTTATCTTCATTGAGACCAGCTTCAACATGCCCATCTTGAGCCCTAACCTGCTCCGCATCAGAATGTACTTCCTCGTGTTCTTCTACCTCTTCTCCAGCATCACCTACTTCACACAACACGGGGCTCTCGCCGTTCTGCAAGATATTTCCATCCCCTAAATTGATCTCCATTGGCTCCACCAAGGAAGCCTTGGATCCTTTCTTACCTTTACAGCATAACAAATTCATTGCAACTTCCTCGTTTCTTACCCCCGTCCCCTCCTCCACATTTGGGTCCACAAATGGGACATTATCTGCTGGCTGAAGCAGGTCTTTATCCCCGACACGTGCTTCCGCAGTGGGAAAATTCATGCAATTAGAAACACTTGACTCCTGTCTAGTCACTGCTGCATCCATAGCATTGACATTAGCAACCACATTTCCAACTACTAGAAGGGCATCAATAGGAGTTGACAAGGGATTACTGAAGCCTGCATTTTGAGCAACACTAGATACTGCCACCGTCTTATGATCCACGTTGATCTGAAAGAAACCAAAGAGTTGAGTTAAACACTTAACATGTACATGTTCACATGCTGACCATATCAATTTTGAATATTAGGATTTTGCAAACTGACTTAAAAAATCAAAATTTATCTACAGTTTTGGAATTGAGGAAGACAAATTTTAATCCATCTTATAATTGATTCATCCATTTCGCATACAATCAACAAAATAAAGTTAAAAACTAAGCACAAATTTGTCTAGACACATAAAAAGAGTTAATAAAATTAAAAGTACAAAAGAATACTACTTGATGAGTCTTATTAGTATTTGGAAAGTGGGATATTATAAAATTACTATCAAGTGTACTGCAATCTACCATGAAACTAATAATTTTTTCAATATAACTAGACCATCAATAGTTAACTTTTTTCTAAAAAGTGAGTGGATGCTGGAACACACACTCACACTAGTGTAGATCTCTTATGATAACATATGTATTTGGAGTGAAGACTTTAAATCTCTTATGAACTTTTCAAGTGAATAAATATGAACTTCCATCAATGAAAAGCATAAGAAGATATCAACTGGAGACCAAAGAAGGCCATTGCAATAGTAACACTCTGGAACAGTACCTGATGCATGCTAAACACAGATGGACAAGGCAACCACTTACCTTTGCAAATATTTCTCTTAATGCTCCATGTACAAGTAATGTGTGCATTAGATAACTGAAATTTACATGAAAGCAGTGCCAAATACGTGCAGTTTGTGTGGCCTTCAAACAGTTTCACTATGTGGCACATCATTGTAACCTTACTCTTGGGTCAGGGGGCATGAAAAGAAAATTGGCACAAATCAAAACTGCATAAAAAGAACATTGTTTTTTAATAAAAAATATTAAATCGTGTCTGCAAACACACCAATACAGAATCATAAAAAAAACAGATTCTGAAGTTTACTCACAAAATGAAGTTTACTCACCAAATAAGTAAAGAACAGAGAAACAACCTTCAATCAATCGGTTTATATTACAAACACAATCAATTATCTATTATCTTCTTACTAACGCAATCAATCAGTTTATACTACAGCCAAGAAAGAAAGATATGGCCCCTTACAAAGTTGACAACTTGAATTTCTTTTCCTCGGAGAATTTATACTCGACTAAATAAGGAATTTCAACATTAACACTAAGCATGAATAACATAGATCATCAGTCAAGCTCATCAGTATGCTCCTTACTACCACTATCTCTACTTTCTACGTTGTATTCAATTAAAAGGCAACAGCAAAACAAATTTGATAAAACCAAGATTATGAATTAAACAAATAAGATATTGTTATTAGCCTGTGCAGAATACAAAAATGATAGGTGGAGTCAGTTATGTTAAAAACTACAGAGTGTTTTCTTACCATTGGTGATTCTGTGACAATGATTGCTTTTGGAAAGCTACTGAACAAGTAGTTCCTCACATGACTAGGAAGAGTTGAGAAGCTAGATTCTTGCTGCACTTTTAGCTTTAACCTCTTCAAATTACTGAATGGTGAGAGTTGATTTTCCAATAAATCTGAAACATTGGAAAGAACCTAGCCAAATTGTTGAAAAAGAAAAATGTCAACGAGAAGACATAGCTATCGCAAAAAATTATACTGTACATATGAGTGTTACAAAATGTCTACACACGTGCACTGTTGGAGCCACTATTCTGTTTCAAGAGTATGAATTATATATTTGCAGGATGCATAAAAAGAAGGAAAAATTTGGAGACAATGCTCAAATGTCATAGACGCATGTCCTTCACTAGCATGTTTGTATTTAAAGAAAGTAAATCAGCATATATTTTTACTTTAATATCACTGAATGATTTCATCCATTAAACAATGTAAAAGAACTAACTGCAAAATTTAAATAGAGGGTACATTTGATATCAATTGTTTGCAATAAAGGCACAAGTTTTTATCATCAAACAACAATTTTTCATCTTTTTCACCGGCCAAAGTAGTGATCTTAGTCACTTTTTACAATAAACTATCAATGGCTTTATCACTACATGAGCGATGCATTTGTTTGTATAACCTATCTATTGACTATTTTGTAAATATTAATTTACATTTACTTATAGCATCACTACCTACCTAACAATATGGTGTTTAGGTGGTTCAGACAGCTGAATAAAAATAAACATAATACGATGAATGCAACCTCAAAATCCTCATGCACGTGAATGTAAATATACCTTAATTGTATGCGATGTAAGCGTGAGACATTTGGCATTACAGAGTTGGTTGAACATATTAATAAGTTGCTGACCCATTAGCTTTGGATCATTCCGCTTACAATAATGATGATAATATTTTTTCTGATCGTTGCAATCAATATAAACTTTGTCTAAGCAATTGAGGCCATGAGCAGATAATAATATCGGAGTAAAGCATTCAAATTCAAACGAAGACAGCTTTGGTGCCGTAACAACAAGCTTGCAAGTTTGGATATCCACTGCCAAATGTGGATTGCTGTTTGAGATTATCAGATTCTCAAGTTGGGCAGAAGAAATATAAAAAACCTCCAAATCCAAACTCATTATGAAGTCACTTAACACCAGACTCCTCAAATTCACAAAATCAGAGAAAGAAACAGTTTTTTCTTTGGAAAATTGGATTTTATCAAGATGTAGACTTCTCAAGGACGGCAAACCCCAAGAAAACTGGGGCAAATCGCAACCACTTAGGCGTAAATATGTTAAAGCCGGTAAAACCCAAGATCCACACGACAATGAATTGGTAAGATTCAGTCTCATATCCACCCAGAGCTTCTCTAAACAAGGAGAATCAAATAAGAAAAGTGGGAATTTACTTTGATGCGTAGCGCCAGCGATTATGCAAAACTGTTTGATATTGTGAGAAATTGCATATTTCATCATCCTTTTCACAAAAGCCGGGCTGAGTACTCCACTTTGATAGTAGTTTATGGTGGAAATTTCTGACCAGTGATTCCGATGGGAGAGAAAATCGGCAGCAAATTTGGAAAATCTAGCGGAACTTTTGAAGTTATTGCAGTGGAAATTGAGATGGGGAAGAGTTTTCCAAATATGCTTCCATCTGTTTGACAAAATGCCTGCGTGAACTGCAAATTTAGCGTCGACGAAGGAGAGAATGTGATGGATTAAGTCATCCGGTAAGCTGCTTATTCTGTCTTCTCCTTCACAATCTCCATCTTCTTCTTTCCCAATTGTTCTACCTTTTTTGGGTTCAGATTCCATTTTCTCTCCTCTTTCTCTATCTAAAATGATCGGCTCTGGTAGATTTCTTTATCTACAGTCACTGCGCGGGAAAATTCGTATATGATTTTGGATAAGTCCCAAAATCTATTTTTCGAGCTTATTTATTTATTTATTTATTTTCCCGCTCAACACATCTTTGCTTCTCCTTAACGCCTTTGATTTTTTACGCACCTGATTTAAATCACCAAAACAATGAAAAAAAAATAATACCAACGGTTGATGGAGTAATTATTGTGAAATCAAACTCACGAAATAAACTCACATAAACATAAATAAAGAAATATAATGTATGAACACAAGAATTTACGTGAAAACCCAATTGGGGAAAAACCACGGAGAGAGAGAGTAATCCACTATAATAATATTGGAAGTACAAGTTGATAATATGGAGAGTACAAGTTGTTGTGTTCTTGTATCTTCCCCCCTCAAACCCTAGCTTGTAGCCATATATATAGAAGTCACTTCCACCCGTATCCTACTAGGAAAAGGATTCCTTATCCCTCCAAATAAGGGAATACAATCCTATTTTAATAAGGACTCTCCCACTATCATAATAAATACAACCATTAAATAGATTGGGCTGCACCATGGCTAGACCCAAATAATCACACTAACATTGCCCCCCAGTCTCTTATTTATAAAGAACTTATAAATGAGAGAGTATTCAAAAAGTCTTCGTGGGATTTTTATTCTCAGGATTTTTATCCGCGGGATTTATATCCTCCGAATTTATATCCTCCGAATTTCCTTCAGTCTGTGGTTGATGATGAAACCGAAGCCACTTTTAAAGCACTTTAATGATATAAAAGCTTAAACTTTTATCTCTGCTACTGGTGAATTAAATTCTTGGTCGCGGTGACTCAAAGATCAATTTATCATCACCGGACCAAAGTGTTAATGTTTAGATTTTACATGCATCATGTGAATACTACCACTACATGCATAATATAAGAGAGATATGTAAAGTGTATCAATAATCAATTACGACCATGCTTGATTGTTATTGACATAATATATATATATACACGTATAAGTATATATTTAATTTAATAATAAAGAATCACTTATCTCCTTCGGTGAATCGGTGATTTTAAATCGACACTAGAACAAGTGTCGTGTTTCCCACAGACGGCGCCAATGTTAACGCCTGATTTTGTACGCCTGACGAAATCACCAAAAACAATGAGCCAAAATAAGCATGACTATTGATGGAGTAATTGTTGTGAAATCAAACTCACGAAATAAACTCACATAAACATAAATAAAGAAATATAATGCATGAACACAAGAATTTACGTGGAAACCCAATTGGGGAAAAATCACGGAGAGAGAGAGTAATCCACTATAATAATATTGGAAGTACAAGTTGATAATATGGAGAGTACAAGTTGTTGTGTTCTTGTATCTTCCCCCAAACCCTAAACATAGCCATATATATAAAGTCACTTCCACCAGTATCCTCCTAGGAAAAGGATTCCTTATCCCTCCAAATAAGGGAATACAATCCTATTTTAATAAGGACTCTCCCACTATCATAATAAATACATATAGGCCATCACCAGACCCGGACCATTAAATAGATTGGGCTGCACCATGGCTAGACCCAAATAATCACACTCCAACACCTCCCTTTTTGTGCAATCCTTTTTTAAAATTTAATTGGAATTTGAAATTTGGAAGGGAAAAAATGGTTATACACACTTTTTGCATCCAAATTCTAAAACATTTTTTCTTAAAACTAAGGTTGTCAAACTTGGATCGGAACCGCAGTTGAATCGGTTAAAACCAAAATCGGTCAGCACCTTGATCCAGATTAAATCAATTATTTAATTTTGGTCAAATCAAGATTGAACCGGTTAACCATCAGTCGAACCGGTGGTTTAACAGGTAAAACCGGTTAAATTGACTAGTTTAATTATTTTTTAATAATTTTTTGTACCAAAATTTATTTATTATTAAAATTAACTACTTTTAGTAATATTGTAACTCAACTTTATTATGTTTTAGTTCATAAAAAATGAGATTTTTTAAAATTTTATTGATTACAGATACTATATTTTTTTATATATTTATGACGTCACCTGTTCAGTAACAGTTCACCACTAGTTGAACCAATGACCCATCTACATGATAACTTTTTTTGATTCGATGACCGGTCCGGATCTGAAAACATTACTTAAAACTAAATTTAATTAGGCTTATTAAAAAGGTTAAATACACTTCTATACTTTCAAATATGGTTTAACTTACAAAATTAAGCATAAGCTAATAAAAGAATTTTCAAAGTACATATAAGTTAGCAAATAACCCTAAATACAATTTCAACCATGATCTATGCATTTATAAAATTTAAATATTCTTTAGCATATTTGATTGTTGTTGGGCCATGATTATTCGTGTCCGGATGGTGTGGAGGGTTGCAGTCCATGTGTGGTTGATTTTGACCCATATGACACTTTAGTTTGGAAGTTGGAGTATTTTAAGGAATCAAGGAATCCTTAATTATGTTTGGTTTCTAAATATAAGGAGAAGGTGTTGGGATTTAGATCCACTTCCTTATGTTTAGGAGATCTTATTCGATTCAATGTGGGAATCTTATTTAAGGAGGAACTTCAATCCAATACGGGAAGGATTATATGAAGGTGGTGAGATCACTATAAATACGAGGCTTTTACCCTAATTACAAGGTACACACATTATTATATTCTAGCACTAAAGCATTGAGCCTCCATTATTACCCTTATTCAGCCTGTACTTATTCTCACACCGGAGCTATCCCCCGACAGCAAAGGTCGTCAAGCTTTTGGTGTTACCTGTTTCTGTGTAGGATTTGACGCGCTTTGGTGATTGGAGCGTGTGGACGGATCTCGGCGTTAACATTGGCGCTAGAAGGAGGGCCTTCTAGTGTTGAGATTTTTCAATCACGACAAGGAGTTATCTGGTAGGAACAATGGTGAACAGTAAAATAATTTTTGGCATAGGGAGGTCGATGGCGGAAGGTTTTGTTTGACAGCGAAGTTCAGTGAAGGACATGCTAGGGCCATCCAATAACATCCAGGATAGACTCGGCCCTCAAAGCCTTTAAGTGGGACCACAGGGTCGTGATAAGGAAGAAGACCCCAGAAAGAGGTTATTCTCCATAGCTAGTAAAGACGGTAGAGTCAGGGACCGTGTAAGATCCCAAATTTTATGAATAAAGATTTAATTTTTCGAAATATTTTTTTAATATTAAGGTGTGGATTTGATATAATGTTATAGTTGTGGGTAATATTTATAAATTTTGCAAAGTATGCAAGTTGTCATAAAATATTCGATTGGTCGGAAAATATTTATTTTATCAGGGAATATTCGTACGACGACACAATCATTGGTGGACCCCACAACGGAATTGCTGTCGGAATGAGAAAACGACAGAAATATATTTTTATAAAAATAACGGCGAAAGTTTTATCGTTAAACTGTTGAAATACCCGGTGGTAAAAGTACAGTAATACGCGTGGTTGCATAGTAGCACACGATATTGTACAATATCTTTGATTATTGATGCTTACGTGAGAAGTCACTCAGTTATACTCAATTATTGCCACAATAATTGTTGCATAATATATCTCATATTATTAATTCAATTATTGTCACAGTATCATCTGCATAATATTTATTATTATAAAATCAATAATTGAGATGACAAAGTTATTCATATTATTATTTGCAATATTGACGATGTCTAGAAAGTTCTGTCGAGGAGAGGTTTGGTCACCTAATTACGCGCCAATAGGGAGAAATCCTTATCAGAAAGCCCCCTCTTTCCTAGGAATGATTTGGTTGTTAAATATTGTGAGTTATAATATTAATGATGAATAAGTTCGTGTTGATTGAAGATGAAATTGATATTTCCATTGTGTTGGGATTATTGGTGTTAGTGGAAATCGATATTTATTTCGATAATAATTGATTTTTGGAGGTTATATTGACCAATCGGATAAATGAGCAATTAATTGTTATTAATTCATATGGTTATAACTATTTGTTCACATGTATGTACTATTGATTCACATGCATGTACTATTAGGGGAGGTGGTGCAATATTGATAATACTTGCATGACTAAATTAAAAGTGGAGGCATAGATAAAGGTACTATACTGTAACTATTTTTTCACATGTATAGAACTATTGATTCACATTAATGTACTATTGATTCACATGCATGTACTATTAGGGGAGGTGGTGCAAGTTTGATAATACTTGCAGGACTAGATTAAAAATGAAGGAAAAGATGAAGGTATTATATTGTAGTATTTCGAGCCCCAAAACGTGCAATTATCGAAACTATATTTTCCTATAAATAGAAGTTCATTCTTCTTTCATTCTCACCAATTCACTAAGACTCACAAGAGCAATTATAGAGAGAGAAGTTATAAAGAGAGAAGCTATAGAGGGAAAGAAGAAGAGTATTCTGCTACTTCACTATTACAGTATTCAACCTTCTACTAAGGTAAGTGATGTTAATTATTTCTTTCGTATTCGTAAGGGATATTATTTTTTAGTATTCGTAAAAATAATATTTTCTTCCATACTCTGTAGTATGTGAGTAATATTTTTTCGTATTCCTAATTCTACACTCATTCTGTTAAAGTATTGCTTCTATACTCCGTGAAATTAGTAGAATATCCTTGATATTTGCGCTTCATCCAGTATCTTTTCATAAAAATATTATTCTGAGCTTTCTTGATAATTATTGATCTTTTCATGCCGGAATACTATTCATGAGTTACTATTTACAGGTAACTATTCACCCGATTACTATTCACTCGAATATTATTCACTCGAGTATTTGGGGCATTTTTCATGCCAGAGTACTATTCATGAGTTACTATTCACGGGTTACTATTCACCCGGTTACTATTTACTCAAATATTATTCACTCGGGTATTTGGGGCACTTTTTATGCCGGGATACTATTCACGAGGTACTATTCCTGAAGTACTATTCACCCAAAAAATATATTTCTTTTCTATCCAAATTATTTTTGATACATGAATATTATTCTTGAATTTTACTCCACAAAGCAATATCATGTTGACAATTTGGATATTATTGAATTTTGGATAAATTAAATTATAAATCTTTAAAATTTATCCTTGCTTTTATTTAATTGAATTCTTATATCATTGTCATCATCCTCATGCTTATATTGTGATGAAAGTCATCTGTGGCTTACGTGCATATATGGACTGTTAATTAGTATGATTATTGTGACGCCCCTAAAATAGGTATACACAACCCATTCTGAGTCGCCAAATACATGGTACAGAAAATAACTACAAATCCATTATTACAATTGTCGTGCAAAATATGACAACACATATACTGTGAATACCAACTGTGACTCTCATCCCTTTACTTAGATAACACCTCACATTGATACCTTACAATGGTACCTTACATAAAGGTACAATCAATAACTGTTTTAGAAATTAAAATCTTTGGAAAATGCTCAAGGAAACCTTCGTACATGAGATGCCATGCATCTAAGTAATAATAGATATCATATGACTCGAGAATTATCCTTGTTTGACCCAATAGACCCCAAAGAAAAACGATAAGAATGCTATCATGTTCTTTCCAATGGTGAGTCTTCTCTTGACATATAATTATCTCCATTGTCTCCAATTGAGAATTATATTTCAACAAAACTCCAAGATTATATAGGTAGTGTCCGTAGATATAATCAGCAAGTGGATGTGCACAACCTTGCCTTATGATAACACGAAGTCGTAGGTCATTAGACATCTTGTATGATAGTGGCAAAACACCATTCCTAAGTTGGGTTCACCTCACCCTATTTCGTTCACCAAAATCAACGGTTAAATGACATATAAAATATGACACACTTATCTTAAATTCTCAATAAAATTATTTTCATACTATTTTAGGGGAAACCTCAACAGCTATAGACCACCGTTCTATTCCTCTTATTACCCATTTCAAACCCAAACCCTACACTCTTTATTACACGAAAGGAATTGTGAAACAAAAGGGTGAGCACAACTAGTCCAGTAAAGAATATCATGACTAAAGATAATTAAATTATCAACAGCCTTCGTCAATAATTAATCAGAGATTTAGAACATATAGTAGATGATAAAACTTTTCAACCATAGTTGCAGCGGAACAAACAATCCATTAGAAGAGTCAAATAGACCATAAAGTCTATTATCTTCTCCATGTTAAAAGTCCACCAACAATGTTTAACCCTGTAACAACAATTAACAGTTCCTATCCACAATTATGTGAAAAACTCAAAATCATAATTGTAGTTCTAAATTCCTCTTCTCATCCAGGACGAAAATAATTTTCATCACATTTCTTTACCTGAAACATCAAAGATCATGGTTATACCAAATCACAGTTCCTGTTCATAATTATACTAATAAATTCATCTTTGCACTACAGGCCAAAGATATTCAACAACAGGTCATCTTTGCACTACGAGCCAAAGATATTCAACAACAGGTCATCTTTGCACTACGGGCCAAAGATATTAATATCTCAAAGAAATATATAATCATTTCAAAATTTATATAAACAATAATTATAACTATGTTGATCAATTCACCTTTGCACTTAAGCTAAAGATATTCAATTATAAATTCAATGGTCATAATCATACCAGTCAACAATTCATCTTTGCACTACTGGTCAAAGAGAACCCATAGTCACGATCATACCAATAATTTACCCATCTTTACACTCCAGTGAAAGAGAAATTTCATCACCAGGGTTATAAAAATGTTATATATGATAATAAAAATAATATGATCAAAACATGGATTTAATTTTAAGAGTGAGATTCATAAATCAACGATACTTTGGTTAGAAAAAGAAACCAATTTTATCATGAATAGTACTCCGTGAATAGTAACTCATGAATAGTAACTCGTGAATAGTACCCCGTATTCATACATAGTACCGTATACATAAATAGTGTCGTATACATAAATAGTGTCGTATACGTGAATGGTGTCGTATACGTGAATAGTAACCCCAACACGAAAAGGTAAAAATTTTCCAATAAAATTCGTACCAATATTTCAATATAATGATATCAAAAGAAATAATATTATTTACGAAGAAAATAACATCCCTTACCATCCTTTACCTCAAAAGAATAGTACTTCTAGCTGAAATATCGGATATAATGCTAAAGGAAACTTGCACTGAATATCAACTCTCAAAGTATCTAAATACTTACAAAATACACTCGATATTATAGAGAGAAAATTTCAGATTCTGGTGTGATTTTCAATTCTAAGCTAAGCACCTATTTATAGAAAAATGTCAGAACGCTAAAGCAGACTAAATTAATAAAATAATATTTTTTCAAAATTTTTTTACGCACACCTCTTGGACCAAAATTCAGCCACCACCAGTGGGGCCCATCAAAATTTAGATTTTCCACACCAACCAAAAGTGGGGTCCACCCATGTTTTTAATAAAAAATATTTATTTCTAAAACTTTAATAATTCATAATAAATAGCTCTTTTATCAGAAAAATACGAATTTTATGTCCATTTTATAAGAAATTAAATTCTCTACAACTTTGTAGAAGAAAGTTTTTCCAAATTCCAAACAGAAAATGTCTGAAATCCACATACGAACAATTTTTAATACCTTCATTATGACAAAATACTGATAAAACACCCCTATTCTGACAAAATAGTGATAAAACACCTTAGCATTAATTCCTTCATTTATATCCACATATAATAAATATTTTCTTATCATATAAATCAATAATTAATTATTCACAAATAATATTACAGAATCACAATTATGACAACCAGGTTGTTCCTAGGAAAGAAGGGGGCTTTCGATAAGGATTTCTCCTTCTCGACGCCAAGCAATTATTAGGTGACCAAACTCCTTTCTGAGATGTAACTTTCTTAGACATTGTCAATAATGCTATCTAATAATATTATTCAAATAATATGAATTATTGATCTGATAATGGGAAATACTATGCAGTGACAATTATTGAAACAACAATAATATAAAATATCAATGTAGCAATTATTGAATCAATAAAATAAAATATTAAACAGTAATTACTGTAACCATTATTGAGTAGTGCCTTCTTACGTAATAATCAATAATCCAAAAATCTTTGTAATATCTGGTAATATTTCTTTGTGCGACGCCAGACATTCGTATTTTTAACCACCAGATATTCCAATAGTTTTTTAACGGTAAAAGTTTTGCTGTTATTTTTATAAAAATGTTATTTCTGTCGCTTTCTATATCCGACATTTATTTCGTTATGGAGCCCACAAATGGCTGCGCCATCGTATGAATATTCCCCGACAGCAAGAATATTCCACGTCCAAACGAATATTTCCTGACAACAATGAATATTTTATAACCACTTGCCTATTTTGCAAAATTTATATATATCACTCTTGAATCTAACTTTTTATCAATTTAACCATTTACTGAATAATAATTATAAGAAAAATTGAATAATTTTATTTCATAAAATTCGGGGTCTTACAATTATGACCAAGGATTATTCGGTATAATCATGACCGTAATGTTACAAATGATGTGGTAAAATTCCTCATTGGCCCGTAGTACATTAATGGACATATGTTGGTATGATCATAATCATGCGTTCTCTTTGGCCAAGGGTGCAAAGATGAATTGTTGTTTGGCATGATTATGACCATTGGTGAAAACACGAATATCCTTGGCCCGTAGTGCATAGATAATTCGTGGTCGTGATACTAATGAATATCCTTGGCTCGTAGTGCATAGATAATTCAGTGATGTGGATTATTTATTAAGCTGAGTCTCAGCAATAAATTTGATGGTAAACTTTTAAATCATAAAAGATAGTAGATATCATGCTCTACTTGACTCTTCTTATGGATTGCTTATTCCGCTGCAGTTGTTGATCTAAAACTTGTTGTCTATTGTATTCTATCAGTTGTTATACTGTTAAAGGCTAAGGATAATTTATTCTGCATTATCTTAGTCATAATATTTCTTACTTGGCTAGTTGAGCTTACCCTTTTTTTTCATTGTTCTCTTCAGGAAATGAGAATATAGCTGGGACGAGTTGGGGAATGGAGTGATGGTTCAGGATAAGTGGCTATAGTAGTCCTCACTATTCTATGAAATAGTGTGATAATAATTGTAATGAGAACTCCATTGAGGGTGGATATTGTCTAGAAGACAATATTCGTGTTAAAACTCAGCTATTGTGTTGTCATATTTTGCACGACAGTTGTATTAATTAAGTTGTATTTGTATTCTGTACCAAGTATTTGGCGACCCAAGATGGGTGATGTATACCTATTTTGGGGGCGTCACAGACCGTGTAGGGGATGCACCATCTTGAACACGTGTCCAAGACGCGGACAATGATGAGTGGCGATCCATCTTGGCCAAGAAGGCACAAGAGACCGATGATGCATTGAAAGCCTTGCTCGTACAGAGACAGGAGATCGATCAGCAGATGACACTTCTGATCGACGAGAACGATGATGCGGCCTCAAGCCATAGCCGAAGACGGGGGTGATTTCCAGAGGCTTGGTCGAGGACACATCGTTCGGACGAGTCTCGACGAGCCGAGAGTAGGCTTTGTAGTCGTTCCCACGACATAAACAAGCACAAAATCAGGTCTAGAGATCGTTCGCCCAAAAATCGATCGAGGACACATCGTCTAGATGGTTCTTGGAGGAACGAGAACTGGAATCAAAGCCACTCTGGAGCAGCCAACCCAGGGGGCAATGGAGGGGCAGATGGAAGAAATCCAGAACCTTCATCCAATCGACGAAGATGAGAGAGCCAGACCACACCACCAAAAATTGTTGGGGTGGAGACATTGGCCCAAAAATTGGAAAAAATTCAGAAGGAGCTGGCAAAGGTCAAACAGGCGAAGGGGAGTTCGGGTAAAAATTCTTCGCCGTTCTCTCCTGAAATTATCCGAGAAAAGGCAGATCTAAGCAAAAACTCCCCTATATAGAAAGCTATGACGGTTCAGGAGATCCCTATGAACATAGCGCGGTATATGATCGGTTGATGGATTATTTTGACTACTTGGATGCTGCCAAGTGTCATACGTTCCTGACGAATCTAAGAAGGGATGTCAGACAATGGATGATGACTCTGCCGCCGAACTCAATCTCCTCATGGGAGGAGCTGTGCAACAAGTTCCACACTCTGTTCGGCAGTAATAAACGAAGGGGAAAGCCGACCCAGTCATTATTTCAGGTTCGACAGTATTCTAACGAGACCTTAGGCCAATATGTTAAGCGGTTCCGCGAGGTAGTTGGCCAGGTCACGGATCTGAACGACCTTCAGGCGGTGGGATTTTTTCAGAATAGGTTGGACCTCGTGAGGTCAAAAAAGCTAGTAAAGAAATTGATGTTCAACCACCCGAAGAGCTTGGAAGAAGCTTTCAAAAAAGTTGAGGGCTTCATAGTGGTGGAAGAGGCGATGAGCAGTTTGAAGCAAGGTCCTTCGAGGAAACCAAAAGAAAAAGACAAAATCAGTTATAAGGGGGACAACAATAGGTCGGACGGGTACCAAAGAAAGTTCAAAAATGATAAACCAAGTTCGGGATCAGGCGATCCTCTTTACCCAAAGGCTACTGTTAACAAAATTTATACAAGGCTAAACACTAACCAGGATACCATCTTGGAACGTATCAGAGATAAACCTTATTTTGAAAAACCAAAAAATAACATAAAGGTAGGTAAGGGGAACTCAAAAAAGTATTGCGATTACCACGGGGCCGCTAGACACTCTATAGACACATGATGGGGCCTCATGAATCTGATCGAGAAGAACGTATAAAATGGAACACTAGTAGAATACGTGGCATATCGGTAGACTACGGGGGCACAACAACCCAGTAATCCCCCGACACCGAATCCAACTACCCAACCATAGTAGCAGGATCAGGTCCAGGTAGTTCGCCAATTGGTAGATGTGATTACAGGAGGATCGATATGAAAGGTCATAGGCAAGAAACGACGAGGGTTTCTAGATGCAATGATGTCAGTATCCATACAGCTAGCTCAGAGGGAAAGACCATACCTGGGTTCAGACATATCATTTACGAATGAAGACTTCCCTATAGAACTAATTGAACCACATGAGGGGGCCTTGGTGATCACAACACAAGTAGGCTATGTGGATATAAAGTGAATGATGATAGACAATGGCTCGTCAGTGGATAATTTGTATGCACATACCTATCAGAGGATGAAATTGGGCGGAAAGAAAATGGAGATCAGGAAGGGGCCACCTTTGTATGGCTTCAACAACGAGCCAGTGAAAGTTGTAGGGACCATCGAACTGCCAGTGGTCTTTGGGACAACCCCTCATCAGGTGGAAGTTATGTGTAGATTCTTCATAGTTCATGTGGATTTGGCATATAACACCATCTTGGGAAGACCAGCTTTGTCAGCACTACAGGCGGTGACATCCATCCCTCACTTCAAAATTAGATTCCTTAAGCCGAATGGTGTCGGTGAGGTGACTGGAGATCTAGATTTGGCAAGAAGATGTTATAGGAACTCGCTGATCTCTTCGGGGTGGGTGTAAGCAACCAAAAATAAACCATGGCTATTGAAATTGAGCCCTTTACCTAAGGCAGTACAGAACCACAGGTCATGCATGCTGAAGAAATGGAGGAAGTAGAGCTGATACCAGGGAATAAGAATAAGACAGTCAGGATCGGTACTGGGTTGAAAGAACCTTTTTGGATAAATTTTTTGGAGTTAATGTAGTGTTATGCAGACATATTTGATTGTCCAATGACATGTCGGGGTTAGATCAGAAGGTGACTGTACATAGGATACATGTGGACCCATCAAAGAAACCGGTTTAGCAGAAAATGAGTATCTTCACCCCAGAATGACAAAAGATAATTGACGAGGTGATTGCAAAGCTCTTATTAGCAGAATTCATCTTCGAGATTGATTATCACGAGTGGATGCCGAACGTGGTGTTGGTTCAAAAGCAAAACGGGAAGTGGTGGGTCTGCATCGACTACACGAACTTAAACAAGGCGTGTCCAAAGGATTTTTACCCACTCCCTCACATTGACCAGTTGATCAATGCCACATCAGGGTATACTTTGCTCAGTTTTATAGATGCCTTTTTGGGATACCATCAGATCTTAATGTGCAAGGAAGATATCCTGAAGACAACATACATCACACATAGGTCGGTCTATGCTTATAAAAAGATGACCTTCAGACTATTGAATGTCGGGTCTACATACCAGAGGATGATGAACATGGTGTTCTCTAAACAGCTAGGAAGAAGTATTGAGGTCTATGTATATGATATAATTGTCAAAAGCATGTCGATACGAGGTCATCTGGATGATCTGGAGGATTGTTTTGAGATAGTCAGGCAGTACAAACTCAGATTAAATCTGACAAAGTGTACCTTCGAATTGGGTGAGAGAAATTTTTTGGGGTACCTCATCAGTGAAAGGGGGATTGAGGCAAACCTGAAGAAGATAAAAGTGATCTTGGATGTGAAGTCGCCCCAGTCATTTAAGGATGTTCAACATTTGACGAGTCGTATTGTATGCCCAAATCAGCAGAGAGGTGTTTACCATTTTTTGACACGTTGAAAGTGCCGAAGAATGAGAAGACCTTCCAATGGACTTCGGAATGCGAGGATGCCTTTCAAGGGATAAAAAGGTTTGGTGAAATCAGTTCCATCTGAACCATTGTACCTATACTTAGTAGCTAGTTTGTTAGCATTCAGAGCAGTGTTGGTTCGGGAAATTTGTGGCATACAACACCTAGTTCATTACGTGAATTATGCCCTTCGGGATGTAGAGACTAGGTACCCAAATCTTGAGAAGTTTGCCTATGCGCTCATTATTGTTAGTCGTAAGCTTCAACAGTACTTCCAAGGTCGATTGATCGTGGTGTATACAGATCAGCCATTGAAGAAAGTGTTGGGCAAGCTAGACATCTCAGACCAGCTTGCAACGTGGGCGATGGAATTGACTCAGTTTGTACTAGAATATTATTCTCGCATAGAGTTAAAAGGTCAGGCTCTAGTAGACTTTATGGTAGAGTGTTCTTTCACCGAGGCAAACGATTCTACGGAGATTTCAGAAGGGGTTGGTAAGACATTCATGAATATACAAGCTCAGAATTTGTGGACATTTTTTGTGGATGGATTTTTAACTAGGGATGTTAGTTGGGCTGAAATAATCTTGATGAGCCCAGAGGGGTTTAAAGTGCAGTAGGCGATCCGTTTCAGATTCAGGGCGACTAATAATGAGGCAGAGTACGAGGCGATCTTGACAGGACTTCGGTTGGCGAAGAGCCTTGAGGTTTAGAGGTTGATGATCTTTAGTGATTCCCAGTAGGTGGTCAAATAGATTTCGGGGGAGTACGAAGCCTGTGGGGCAAAAATGATAAAGTATTTGGCAGAGGTAAAGGATCAGATTCAGTACTTTGGCTTGTTTACTTTTTAAGAGGTAGACAGATCAGAATGCATCAACCCCCGGAAGAGTTGTACTCAGTTCTTTCTCCAATTCTATTTGCAGTTTGGGGGGGGGGGGTGACATATTGGGTCTGCTACCGAAGGTAAAAGGTTAAGTCTGTTTTTTGATTGTGGCCATCGAATATATGACCAAATGGGTAGAGGCAAAATCCCTTCGGCAAATCACGGAGCAGGAGTGTTTGAATTTTTTAAAAGAATTCATGGTTTTTCGGTTTGACATCCCTTTAGCAGTGGTTTCAGATAATAGTAAACAGTTTGTTGGTTTGAGGTTTGAATCTTTTTTGAAAGAATTAGGGATTTAACATCGAAAGACTTCTGTGGCTCGTCCTCAATCGAACGAACATGTCGAAGTGACCAACAGAACATTATTAAATGGGATAAAAAGGAGACTCGATGAGGCCAAAGGGACCTGGCCTGAAGAGTTGCTCAGTGTGTTATGGGCTTATCGGACGACGCCAAGAATGACGACAGGGGATTCACCGTTCAAATTAGCTTATAGTATTGTCGCCTTAGTCCTAGTGGAGATGGGTTCTATTTCACTCCAGGTGAGTCAATTCAAGGAGTTATACAATGATAAGGGGCTTAGTACCAATATGGATCTGTTGGACAAAGTTAGGGAGGTGGCTCTGGTAAAGTTGGCGACTTATTAGAAAAGAGTGGCTCGACACTACAACAAGGGGTTAAACTCAGAAGGTTCGATATATGAGATATGGTCCTTCGGGAAGTAGAAGCTTCAATGCCTCAAAACTTGGGGAAGCTGATGCCGAATTGAGAGGGGCCTTATGAGGTTATCGAAGTACCAAAACCAGGCACTTATCGGCTTCGAGCACTAGATGGAACAGAGATCAAGAATACATGACATGCGGGTAAGCCCCCAAAATACTATCAATAGGACCCGACTAGTGGGGTTGATTTTGTAATTCGTTAAAAGATTATTAATAAAATGAGTATTTGGTTCCTTAACAAATAGTGTTAACTCCAATGTCTGATTCTTTGTTTGATGTTTTGTATGATATCTCTTTGGCTCCTGGGAATGAACGAGATTTTTTGGTGTTCGGTGGTATCTGTTCGGCTCCTTGGAATGAACGAGATTTTTTGGAGTTAGGAGGAATTTGTTCGACCGCTGGGGTGAACAGTGATTTGATGTGTTCAGGGATATATGTCCGCCTCCTGGGAATGAATATTTACAACATTTGGAGGAATGTGTTCGGCTCTTGGAGGTGAATGTAATAACCGTGAATCTTAAGTCACCATGTATGTATGTACATTTTTTTTTAAACTTTGTATTATATATGGATACATACATTTATGGATTTCATTAAAAATGAAAGCCTTGTGACCTAATTATACATTAGGTAAGGATATTAAATAACCTAAGGGTTATGGTAACACGAAAAAGTTAGTATTTTATACGTATACTAACTTAAGTGGGTAAACTTAGTATTTCAAGTGACTAATAATTTTAAACCTAATTCTTGTAAATCTAATTAGGTTATGAGATAAAATCATATGTATAAGTAATTAAACTTCATATGATTGGAGATGAAAGTCCTAAATTATCAAATTGGGTAACATTATTAAAATTGTTGGACTATGTTTTATCTAGCCCAAATCAATTAAAAGAAAAGCCCAAGGAAAATAAAATGTAATCCAATACTTAGCCCACTTGATTGGGGGTATTCTAGACATTTGATTAATCAAAATTGGGCATTTAAAATAAAAGCTAAATGGTGGATATTATGAGGATCCTAAGTGGAATAATTAATCTAGCTTGTCCATTAGTAGACATGAATAAACATATGGACAATGTTGTAAGGCTCCCATTGGTTGCCACTCCATTATGCACATTTAATCATGTTTAACCTAAGGTAAGTAATAAACAAAGTGTTTTACCTAATGGGCAACAAAATGATTGTGGGAGAATTAATAATGAATTGCCCATTACATTTTGAATTCACATCTCATTCTTCCAACATCTCATTTTCTCTCCATCTTCTTCATCTTCTTCTTCTACCTCTTGCTCCCAAGCTAGCCAACTTCAAAGAGAGAAAAGAAAGAGATAATTTCAGCCATAGGAAGAAGAATTATAGGAGTTCTAGTGGTTTATGCCCCCAAGTTTATTAGTTACTTTGGAAAATCAAGGAAGGTAGCCACTAAGTCAAGGTATAATGTACCTTCATCTTCTTCTCTTACCTTGTTTTGATAGCTTGAGTTTTGATGGGGTTATGTACAAACTACTCAAGATACACTAGTTATACATACCATCATGCATGGAACTAAGTATCTTGAGTGTTAGATCAAAGACTTAGAGGAGAAAATGAGCATATGTTCTCCAAGGGTGAAAACTCTTGTTTTCTTCCACTAAATCTTGTGTAACTCAAGTTCTACAACTTGAATTTATGATCCGTCGAAGGGGGTGCTAGATACATGAGTTATCTAGTAAACCCAAGTGGTAGATCACAAATATAGCATGTTTTGAAACCTTTGAGATTTTTTTACAAAAACAGTCCACTTTATATGCTAAAGCCTTGAAATCCAAAATCAGCTACTGACTTGTTTTTCATGAGGCTGTTTCGGCTAGTTCCTTGTCTTGTAAAAATCTGGAAAAATATTACAGAGGTACCTTATGAAGTTATCTACGCGTAGGAAAAAGAACGGACACGTTTCGAGTTATATATTATGCGTAATGACTATTTCCGTAAAGGACTCCATAAATATTATCCTACGAATATCTCACTGTGTATACACTGGAAAATTCCAAAATTCTTACAGTAGCTTCATATACGTTAAGAGAGCATACCCTGAAAATTTCAGATTTTTCTGAGCAAAACTCAATTTTTTTAAAAATAGAGCAAGATCTGAGTGTTTTGAGCACTTTAAAAATAGTAAATCATTTTCTAAAATTCTAGAAAAATTAGAGGATCATTGTTGGTTCATATTCTGTTAAAATCCAGAAGCTGAGAATTTTTGGAATCAGTTTGCTATTTTTCCTAAAAATGATTAGGTTGTAAATAAAAGGAAATAAATAGTTAAATGATGTCTTTAATGAGAAAAATATGATTTTTATGCTTGAATGCTCATAATATATTATATCATGACTATCTTAGGGCATTTTGGTAATTTATAATAATAAATATTACTTATGACCTTTTATGGATATTAAATAAGAGGTTATTAAAGGATGAACAATTAGAATAAATTATTTATTAATTTAATAAATCATTGGAATATTATTATAATACTAATAATATTATAATATGATGTTGTTATGTAAATAAAAATATTAGATTAGAGTATTATTATTAAATAATAATATTCGAGATTAAATAAAATATTATTAAATGATTAATAATATTAGTAAAGGGATAAAATATTATTAAATGATTAATAATATTAGTAAGTGAATAAAATGTTGGTAAATGATTTAAAGTATTATTAGTGAACCAATAATACTAGAAGGTGAATTAATATTATCTAAGTTAATAATATTATGTGAATTAAAGGTAGTCGTTAATAACACTATCTAGACATGATAATGTTTATAAGAACTTATTGTAATGTATGATATCTATGTGATTACATAATCTGATGTTATGCAATGACTAATTGAAAGACTAATTATAGGTCTCTCAAAGAAAGATATTTTAATTACATAGTGGATAGAAATTTATTTACGTAGTCAGTAACTCTCGATCGAGGCAAGTTTCCTAACTCAACTTGAGTTATTATTTTCAAAAGCATATTAGTGAATAATTATTGATGATTATTCACGTCTTTATTGATTATTGAAATTAGCACTTTGTGCAATTGAATTCCGTTCTCTCTTGCCATTGAACTATGAATTAAATTAAAGTTCTTCATTTATGAACTGGTTTATGGGATAGATCTATGCTAATTGTATCGCCTAGATCAAGCATGTCTAAATTTGTTAAATCAAATGGATTTTAAATAACTTGTTCTTATTAATTGATATGGTAAGAACTCTTGGTGAGAAATGAACAAATTTGATTAAGGCATGATATCAATGTCGGATTATTAAGTGTTTATGCATAAATCACGGGGTATGAAAGGTGATCCTTGAATACCAAAACTTATTAAAAGGTCCAGTTTAAATCACTGAGCACCTTGGCAAATGTTCATGGTTATTCAAAATCACTCAGTTCATGTTATTCAATTATCGAATATTCAATTGTTGATTATTAATTCATCTTCCTTCACAATCTTATATTATTGTTGAACATTGAAGGCAATATTTCTTTCTAAGTCATGATATATATCCTTTGTCTTTATAAACTTGTGAAGAAAATTAGTTGCTTATTCTTGCTATATCATGACCTCTATTTTCAGTTAAGCCCGAAGGATCTAATGCGAAGGACAAGGGCAAAGGCAAGATCCAGGAGTAATTTTAGAATGAATGTTAAATTAGTTATTATCTAATGGAGTTTCTTGAGTAAACTATTTGTATTATAAATGGTGTATTTAAAGTTAAGGTTAGAGAGACCTTGGGACCATGTTTTGAGACTTTTGTATAATGAACAATGTATGTTTATTATTTGAAATAGTTATAGAATGCTTATGATGATGATAGGATCGTGAGCCTTTGAATGCGAGTTAGAGAACACGGATTTGGGGCGTCACGATGAACGCGTTTGGTTCTATATGGTTTTAGGAGCATTCAGTCCTTAGAAATGAGTACTCTGTTTTATTTTGATTAAGTGTTGAGTTCTGCGAATGGAGTCTTTTTTGTAGGGTTTCGGTCTTTTGGACGAACCTTTTTATTTATTTTGAGTGGATGTTTTTGTATTTGTTAAGAAGATTTTTATTTATTTTGCAAAAGCTTTTTTCTGAAAAAGTAAATGATGTATTCATTAAGGTCAACTAGTACATTAAGGTAATTACAGGTTTACATTAGACGACGTTACTAAAGAACAATGGTTGGGAAGGGCCATTAGCTGGGTTGTCTTCAGAGGTGTCTTCATCCTCATCGTTGGAGGAATCGAGGAGCAAAGGGCTCAGGTCAACAACTGCAAGTTTGGCTTTTCATTTGCTTCGGGCTGCTTCGTAGCCTTCAGCGTACATTGGTATGATTTTGTTGTTAAGTTCGTGAGACTTTTGGTATTTGCTTCAGATCTGATTTCGCAGTTCTTCGATTAAGGGTGGTTCGAGGGCCTTGTAATCTCAGAGTTCTTTTTCTAAAATGGCGCAAAGTTAGAGGTCTGCTTTGTAAGAACACAACTTTTTATTAAATAAAATTGAATTTCCTCTATTCATTATTTTGAAATAATAAGGTGTTAATTTGATATAATCCTTTGGTTATGGGTGAAATGTGCAAATTTTGCAAAATAAGAAAATGATTATAAAATATTCATTGTTGTCGGGGAATATTCGTTTAGTCATGGAATATTCTTGTTGTTGGGGAATATTCGTACGATGGCGCAGCCATTTGCGGGCCCCATAACGAAAAATTATCAGATGAAGAAAACGACAAGTATGAGTTTTTTTTATAAATAACGGTGTAGTTGTTACCATTAACACTGTTGGAATACCTGGTGGTTAAAGTATAGTAATACGCGTGGTTCCACTGTAGCCCACGGTATTGCACAATATTTTTTTGGATTATTGATTCTTACGTAAGAAGGCACTACTCAATAATTGTTATAGTAATTACTGTTTAATATTTTATTTTATTGATTCAATAATTGCTACGTTGATATTTTATATTATTGTTAATTCAATAATTATCACTGTACAATATTTCCCATTATTAGATCAATAATTCATATTATTTGAATAATATTATTAGATAGCATTATTGGCAATTTCTAAGGAAGTTACATCAGGAAGGGGTTTGGTCACCTAATTGCTGGCGTCGATGAAGAGAAATTCTTATCGAAAAGCCCCTCTTTCCTAGGAACGACCTGGTTGTCATTATTGTGATTCTGTAATATTATTTATGAATAATTAATTATTGATTTATATGATAAGAAAATATTTATTTTAAGTGAATATAAATAAAGGAAATAATGTTGAGGTATTTTATCAGTATTTTATCGGAATTGAGGTGTTAAAAAGCATCCGTATATGGATTTCAGTCATTTTTCGTTTGGAATTTAGAAAAACTTTCTTCTACAAAGTTGTAGAGAATTAAATTTCCTATGGAATGGACATAAAATTTATATTTTTCTGATAAAGAGCTATTTATTATGAATTATTGAAGTTTCTGAATATTATTTAAATTCAAAATATTTTGGCGGAGATTTTCTAGAATGGGTGGGACCCACTCTTGTTCTTTGTTGGTGTGCTGAGAATTATTGTGCTCATTTTCAAAGATGGAGAGCTGCAAAAGCCTCCGTGTGTAAATTTATTCTACTTTGGCGTTTTAGCATTTTCCTATAAATAGGGTGCTTAGTTAGAATTAAAAATCACATCAGAATCAGAAGTTTTCTCTCTCTATAATATCGAGCGTATTTTGTGAGTATTTAGATACTTTGAGAGTTGATAAACAGTGCAAGTTTTCTTCAGCATTATATCCGATATTTTCAGCCAGAAGTACTATTCTTTTGAGGTAAGAGATGTTATTTTCTTCGTAAATGATGTTATTTCTATCAATATCATTTTACCGAAATATTAGTATAAATTTTATTATGAAATTTTGACCTTTTTCGTGTCGGGGTTACTATTCACGCAAACGATACTATTCACATATACGATACTATTCACGAATACGACACTATTTACAGAAAAATTAAATTTTTTTCTTTGTCCAAGTTGTTTATTATGGTTACTATCTTTGATTGTATCCATGTTTTGATCTTCATTCTTGAATTCTGCTCCACAATTGATTATTATGGAGTATTTTTTTTACTTGAATAAATCGAAGTACGAATCCCTAATCTTTGTCCTTTTATTTCACTGTATTCATTTTTTAAAGATATTTTTTATCATTCTCAGTCCTAAATGATGATATAACTGAATATCTTTGGCCTGTAGTGCAAAGATAAATGATTACCTGATGAATATCTGTGGTCGTGGTGCAAAGATGGACAGGTGTTGAGATGAACATGACCAACTGATGATACAAATGAATATCTTTGGCCTGTAGTGCAAAGATGAATATTTAATTCAAAGATGTATATTGATTGATGTTACAGGGATAAAATATTGATGATGAACTTTTAAATCATAGAAGATAGTAGATTTCATTCTCTACTTAACTTTTCTAATGAATTGTTATTTTCGCTGCGAATATTGATCTAAAACTTGTTGTCCATTATATTTTATCTGATTTATTGAAGGCTAACGATAATTTGTTCTACATTATCTTAGTCATAATATTATTTACTGGGCTAGTTGAGCTTACCCTTTTCCTTTTTGTTCAATTTTTCTTCTTAGGAGGCGAGAATATAGCGGGACCTAGTTGGGGTGTGGACTGATGTTTCAAGTCAGTTGTTTTAGCAGTCCTCACTATTTTGTAAAATAGTGTATCAATAATTGTGAAAAGGACTTATTTGAGTGTGGATATTGTCTAGATGATTATATTTGTATTTAAACTTACAGTATATGTGTAGTTATATTTTGCAAGACAATTATAATAATGAAGTTGTAGTTATTTTCTGTACCATGTATTTGGCGACTCAGAATGGGTTGTGTATACCTATTTTGGGGCGTCACGATTTAATATCGAGCTTACGGATATGGTCTCTCATGCGGAGATCGGGAATAGAACTAGGAGGAGAGGCGTAATTAAATCCTTCGCTAGTGTGTCCTACCTAAGTGTTGCCTCTTTTTCGATTACGATAAAAGAGCTCTAACTCATGCAAGTATACATGCGTCAACAAGTGTCTGAGTAAGTCGAGTATCGATCCGAGGAATTAACTAATAAAGTTTACCAAGCATTAACCCATAACCATTTCAGTCTTATTTAAACGAATGATAGTATATTTTATATTTAAACTATAAAATTAAATAAATCTAAATATTCCTAGAGTGAGATTAGATAATGAAGACTTGAGATTACAATTTCATCTACTGAATAATTTAAATCCATACACTTCATGTTAAGCCAAACTAATTGTACCGGTTTGTTAGTCGAGAACGCTAAAGTAAAGTATAGCCATCTTTCAATGTACCATACCCATATCACATATAATCCACAATTGATAGAATACACATGAACACCCACATTACCTAAATCTATATGTCTATGTGATTTACAAATAATTAGGGTTTAAGCCCAAGTTTTCAATTGACTACGAGTGGCGCTTTGGTATATGTCTATCCTAAGCACAAATCATACATTCCATCACAATGTAGAATATACAATCACAAGCTATCAAGATCAGATCTAAACCCATACTCCATCTTTCAAGTTCATATGAGTTATCACAGTAATTGATGGCCAATCAACTAAGCAAATAAGCATAAATCTTAATAGACAATCCCATAGCAATCAATAAGGCTAACAATGAAATATATCAGATTAAACTAAGCCATAGAATCCATTGCAATCTCAGAATAGAATTTAAATCATAATTGAATTAATGCTATTATCCACATATTGAAAACGCATCATGAGATACAATAAGCAATCAAAGAGAGAATAAGGGTAGAGAATTGTAGTGCAAATCTATTCTCTTGAGCCAAGGTTGAATCTCTAATGATTTTCAATTGCTTCAAGTCTCCAATCCAATCAAATCTAGAAAATACCTACACTAATCTACTCTATTCTATTATTGAAATTAAAGAGAGAAGATGACAATAGCTATCTCTTCCCCCAAAGGGTGGAATATATCTTACATAATAAAAAAACGTCTAATATATAAGCCCTAATTGAATCCCCCACTCAATTACGATTTAATTGCACTGTTTAATAAAAAGTCAGCTTTGGTCATCGCTTTGAAATCGCTGCACCCTTGCAGAATTGGCTTTGAAGGGTCGCAGAACACGCCGACTTGAGAAAATTGGATTTTTTTGCTCCAAGGTCGCGCACTGCGCACAAATTCGCGCGCCCGGGCGGTCCATTTTCTGCTGCAGTGTCCTCTGGTGAAATGGCCATAACGTTTGATCCGGGAAGAATTACGGGGCCTGCTACCTATCAAATCGAAGATATCGACGAGATCTACAACTTTCAATCTTTGAGGATTGAGAAATTCTGGACGGATCAAGGCTGAAATTGGGTTGGAAGGGGCTGCTATGAAAATGGCTAACCAAAACAGCGAAGTTTGACGTCTGTTGGTACAAAGATCATAACTCTTGCATCCGAACTTCGATTAGAAAGATTCAAGATGTTTCGGAAAGCTACGAAGACGCTCTACAATGTAAGCTAAGTTCCAAACCAAGAACATGAAGTAAACATTAAAGCCCAAATGATGTCCAGATTGCTTTTCTTTGCATTTTCCTTGCTTTTCCTTGCGTTTTCATACCAATAATCGCTCACATCGTTCCCAAGCATAAGATCTACAAAATAAACACAAAATGCATGAAAAGTAACTAAGACACATGAATATAAACAACTAATTCAAGTAAAAGATACCGAATAAGTGGACATAAAATCCACTTATCACTAAGCTTATTTGTTTGGTCGGTCAAAATATAGGGATATTATGTGGCATGTCAATTTCTTTAATTAACCCTTGTTTTGTGGCTGTGAGATCCCAAATTTTATGAATAAAGATTTAATTTTCTCAAAATATTTTTTTTATTATGGTGTGGATTTGAAATAATGTTATATTTGTGGGTAATATTTATAAATTTTGAAAAGTAAGTAAGTGGTTATAAAATATTCGATTGGTCGGGGAATATTCTTTTTGTCGGGGAATATTCGTATGACGGCACAACCATTTGTGGCCCCATAACAGAATAACTGTCGGATGAAGAAAATGATAAGTTTGAATTTTATAAATAACGGCGTAGTTGTTACCGTTAACACTGTTGGAATACTTGGTGGTTAAAATATAGTAATACGCGTTGTTTCACAGTAGCATATGGTATTGCACAATATTTTTGAATTATTTATTCTTACGTAAGAAGGCACTATTCAATAATTGTTACAGTAATTACTGTTCAATATTTTATTTTATTGATTCAATAATTGCTGCGTTGATATTTTATATTATTGTTGTTTCAATAATTGTCACTGCACAGTATTTCCCATTATCAAATCAATAATTCATATTATTTGAATAATATTATTAGATAGCATTATTGGGAATGTCTAGAAAATTCTGTCAAGGAGAGGTTTTGTAAGACCCCGAATTTTATGAAATGAAAGTATTCAATTTTCTTATAATTATTATTTTATTTCGTAAATGGTTAAATTGATAAAATGTTAAAGTTAAGGGTGATATGTGAAAATTTTTGCAAAGTAAACAAGTTGAAATAGAATATTCTTTTTGTCGGGGAATATCCGTACGACGGCACAATCATTGGTGGACCCCACAATGAAAGTATTATCGTAGTAAGAAAACGACAGAATTATCTTGTTATAAAAATAACGGCGAAAGTGTTACCGTTAAAACTGTTGAACTACCCGGTAGTAAAAATACGATGTCTGGCGTTAGTTACATAGTAGCACTGCAGTATTGATTATTGATGCTTACGTGAAAAGTCACTCAGTTAAACTCAATTATTGATACAATAATTTCTGCATCATATCTCTCATATTATTGATTCAATTATTGTCACAGTATCATTTGTATAATATGTTATATTATTAATTCAATAATTAAGAAGACAAAGTTAGTCATATTATTATTTGTAATATTGACAATGTCTAGAAGTTCTGTCAAGGAGAGGTTTGGTCACCTAATTGCGCGCTAATAAGGAGAAATCCTTATCGAAAAGCCCCCTCTTTCACAGAGCGACACATTTGTTAAATATTGTGAGTTATAATATTAATGATGAATAAGTTCATGTAGATTAAAGATGAAATTGATAGTTCCATTGTGTTGGAATTATTAGTGTTAGTGAAAATTGACATTTATTTTGATAATAATTGATGTCTGGAGGTTATATTGACCAATCGAATTATTTAACTTGGGATAAATGAGCAATTAATTGCTATTAATTCACATGATTATAACTATTTGTTCACATGTGTGTACTTTTGATTCACAATCTTGTACTATTAGGGGAGGTGGTGCAAGATTGATAATACTTGCATGACCCGGTTCCGTTCTTTATTATTCTATTGGAATATTACATGCTGTACCAAATTACTGCATGACTGGTTCCATTCTTTATTATTACATTGGGAATAACTTTTATATCTTGATCTATCGCATGCATGGTGAATTCTTACATTATTCCATTCTTTATTATTATGTTGGAATAACTTTTGTCATGTGGATTACCGCATGCATGGTGAATGATCCTTTGTATTCATTCCTTATTAAATTATGGAAATGATCCGCATCTCGTGGATTACTGCATGGTGCGGTGAAAATCCATTTGCAATTTCAGTATATTCTATTATACTCGTTTGAGATATCATTTCTTTTGTACTCGTCATGGAATATCATTTTCTTTGGTATTTTTTTACGAGTTACTATTCACGATTACTTATTCACCCTATTCTATTATTCACTCTGGTATTATTCACTTTCGGGTATTCGGTACTTTTTCGTCTTTGGAGTACTATTCAAGAGTTACTATTCATGGGTTACTATTCATCTAATTACTATTCACTCTAGTATCATTCACTCGGGTATTCGGGACACCTTTTCATGTCGGGACTATTCACGGGTACTATTCTAAAGTCTTATTCACTGAAAAATATATTTCTTTTACATCCAAATTATTTTGGTACATGAATATTATTCTTGAATTTTACTCTACAAAGCGATATCATGTTGACAATTTGACGTTATTAATTTACGGATAAATTAAATTATAACTCTTTAAAATTTATCCTTGAACTTGTTTTATTGAATTATTATGTCATTGTCATCATCCTCATGCTTATATTGTGATTAAAGTCATCTTTGGCTTACGTGTATAGATGGACTTGGTATGATTATGACCGAGGATTATTCGGTATAATCATGGTAGTAATGTAATGAATGATGTGGTAAAAGTCCTCATTGGCACATAGTTCATTGATGGACGGTTGTTGGTATGATTATGACCGAGGATTATTCGGTATATATCATGACCATGGATGATACATGAATATCCTTGGCCGTAGTCCAGGGATGATTCGATGATGTGGTTTATTTATTAAGATGAGTCTCAGCGATAAAGTTGATGAAAAACTTTTTAAATAATAGAAGATAGTAGATTTTATGCTCTACTTGATTCTTCTAATGGATTGCTTATTCCTTGCGAGTTGTTGATCTAAAACTTGTTGTCTATTGTATTTTATCGGTTGTTATCTTGTTGAAGGCTAAGGATAATTTATTCGCATTATCTTAGTCATAATATTTCTTCTTAGGCTAGTTGAGCTCACCCTTTCTTTCACTTTGTTCTCTTGAAATGAGAATATATATACGGGACCAGTGGGAACCAGATTATTGGTCCAGATGGTTGTTTTAGTAGTCCTCACTATTCTATGAAATAATGTGATAATAATGGTAATGAGGACTTCATTGAGTGTGGATATTGTCTAGAAGATAATATTCGTTTTAAAAACTCAGCTATGTTTTGTCGTATTTTTACACGACAGTTGTATTAAAGAAGTTTGTATTTGAATTCTGTACCATGTATCTGGCGACCCAAGATGGGTGATGTATACCTATTTTGGGGGCGTCACAGGTTTGGTCACCTAATTGTGCGCCAGTAAGGAGAAATCCTTATCGGAAAGCCCCTATTTCTGAGGAGCTACTTTGATTGTCATTATTGTGATTACATAATATTATTTGTGAATAATTAATTATTGATTTATATGATAAGGAAATATTTATTTTATGTGGACATAAATGATGGATTGGAAAATATTTATTTTATGTGGTTATAAATGAAGGAATTAATGTTGAGGTATTTTATCGATATTTTTGTCGGATTGGAGGTATTAAAAATCAAATCGGTTGTTCTACTAAAGCTCTATTAAATGGATTTATAATTTTCATCCCGGACCGTTGGATCGTTGTGATTTTTGGATATGTTATGCATATATAAGTTGAGTATATGTCCACAAATTACGAGCGCTTAAAAATTAACGCATTAATTGTTATGAATTTTAAAAGGTGTTAAAATCATCTATTTGTGGATTTCTGATATTTTCTATACGGAATTTGGAAAATCTTTCTTCCGCAAGTTGTAGAGAATTAGATTTAGGTAATGGAATGAACATAAAATTCGTATTTTTCTGATAAAAGGGCTATTTATTATGAATTATTGAAGTTTCGGAAAATAAAATATTTTTATTAAAATTATGGGTGGGACCCACTTTTGGTTGGTATAGAAAATATGTGCTGAATTGGTGGGCCCCACTTGTGGTGGCTGAATGTTTGGTCTAGCTTGGCATGCGTAGAAATTTTGTATAAAAAAAATATTATTTTATTATTTAGTCTCCTATGGTGTTCTAGCATTTTCCTATAAATAGGCGCTTAGGTTAGAATTGAAAATCACACCAGAAACAAGTTTTCTTTCTCTCTATATTATCGAGCGTATTTTTGTGAGTATTTAGATACTTTGAGAGTTGCTATTCAGTGCAAGTTTTCTTCGGCTTTACATCCGATATTCCGATCAGAACTACTGTTATTTTGAGGTAAAGGATGTTATTTTATTCTTAAATAATATTATTTTCTTCAATATCATTATGCTGAAATATTGATATGAATTTTATTGTGGAATTTCTACCTTTTTGTGTCGGGGTTACTATTCACGTATACGGCACTATTCACATATACGACACTATTCACAAATACGACACTATTCACCAAAAAATAAAATTTTCTCTTTTTCGTCCCAGATGTCTATTATGGTTACTATCTTTGATTGTATCCATGTTTTGATCTTCATTCTTGAATTTTACTCCATTATTGTTTAATATGGAATATTATTTTCGTTCAACAGTAGTAAGGGATGTTATTTTTGTTCAATATTCGCTTGAAATAATATTTTCTTTCATACTCTGTAGTATGTAAGTAATATTATTTCGTTTCAGATTTCAAATTCTATACTCGTTTTGTTAAAGTTTTGGCTTCTATACTCGATGAAATTAGTAGTATATCCTTGATATTTCTTGCTTATCCAAAGATCTTTTCATGGAAATATTATTCTGAGCATTCTTGATAAGTT
Source organism: Panax ginseng (assembly GCA_020205605.1). Taxonomy (NCBI): domain Eukaryota; kingdom Viridiplantae; phylum Streptophyta; class Magnoliopsida; order Apiales; family Araliaceae; genus Panax; species Panax ginseng. The sequence continues at coordinate 135,256,849 of CM035133.1, read as the reverse complement.
TTAACTTTTTCATGCCGAAGTACTATTCACGGGGTTACTATTCCCGAAGTACTATTCATGGGGTACTATTCACTCGAGTACTATTCACCCGAGGTACTATTCATGATAAAAATTGATTCGTTTTCGATCCAAATTATTTTTGGTACAATATTATTCTTGAATTTTACTCCACAAAGCAGTATCATGTTGATAATTTTTACGTTATTGATTTCTGGATATATTGAATTATAAATCTTTAAAAATTTATCCTTGAACTTGTTTTATTGAATTCTTATATCATTGTTGTGACGCCCCCAAAATAGGTATACATCACCCATCTTGAGTCGCCAAATACATGGTATAGAATACAAATACAAACTTAATTATACAACCGTCGTGTAATATACAACAATACATAAACTGAGAGTTTTAATAAGAATATTGTCATCTAGATAATATTCACACTCAAAGGAGTCCTCAGTACATTTATTGTCACACTATTTAACAGAATAGTGAGGACTACTAATGCTTATCATCGACCGATCACTTCTTTCCAGGCTCGTCCCAACTATATTCTCATTTCCTGAAGAGAACAGTGAAAGAAAGGGTGAGCTCAACTAGCCCAGTAAGAAATATTATGACTATGATAATGCAGGATAAATTATCATTAGCCTTCAACAAGGTTAAACTGATAAAATACAATAGACATCAAGTTTAACTGCAGCGAAACAAACAATCCTTTAGAAGAGTCAAATAGAGAATAAATCTACTATCTTTTATGATTTAAAATATTTTCATCAATTTTTATCGCTGAGACTCAGCTTAATAAATAATCCACATCATCCCTGCACTACGACCAATGATATTCATTAGTATCACGGCCACAAATTATCCATGCACTACGGGCCAAGGATATTCGTGTATTCATCAATGGTCATGATCATGCCATAAAACAATTCATCTTTGCACCCTTGGCCGAAGAGAATCCATAGCCATAATCATACCAAAAACTGTCCATCAATGCACTACGGGCCAATGAGGACTTTTTCCACATCATTTGTAACATTACGAAATAATCCCTGGTCATAATCATACCAAGTCCATCTATTCACGTAAGCCAAAGATGACTTTCAACAAAATATAAACATGAGGATGATGACAATGATATAAGAATTCAATAAAACAAGTTCAAGAATTAAATTATCCAGAAACTAATAACGTCCAAATTGTCAACATGATACTTCTTTGTAGAGTAAAATTCAAGAATGCTCAGAAGAATATTTTCATGAAAAGATACTGGATGAAGCGCAAATATCAATGATATTCCACTAATTTCATGGAGTATAGAAGTTAAAACTTTAACCAACTGAGTATAATAAAGAATGGAATAACAAAAGAAATCACCATGCATGCGGTACTTGCAGACATGTATTAAAGTTATTCCAACGAATAATAAATAACGGAACAAGGTCGGTGTAATACATATGACAAGATATTCCAATGAATAATAAAGAATGAAATAACAACAAATCACCATTCATGCGGTACTTGGCATGACGAGTTATTCAATAGAATAATAAATAACGGAACTAGGTCGTGCAAAAATTACGCACCAATGGATGTTTGAATGAATAATAAAAATGGAATAACAACGAAATCACCATGCATGCGGTGCTTGCATGACGAGTTATTCAACAATGAATAATAAATAACGGAACCGGTTCGATTGTAAAACGCATGCGATGTGATATTCAATGTAATAATAAAGAATGGAATAACGTAAGAATTTCACCAAGTATAGGGTGAGCCAGCGTATCGAGTTATTCCAATGAAATAATAAATAATGGAATAACAAAAGAATTTCACCAAGTATAGGGTAGACCGCGTATATAGGTTATTCTAACAGAATAATAAATAACGGAATAACAGAAGAATTTCACCAAGTATAGGGTAGACCGCGTATACAGGTTATTCCAACAGAATAATAAATAACGGAATAATAGAAGAATTTCACCAAGTATAGGGTAGCACAGTATCTGAGTTATTCCAATGAATAATAAAGAATAGAATAACAGAAGTTCTCTTCATGAATATAAAAGAAATAATACCCCTTACGAGTACAACAAATAATATCCCTTACCTTATAAAGAAGAAACTGGATATAGAAGTAGTGAAGTAGCATAATACTCTTCTTCTTTCTCTCTATAATTTCTCTCTCTAGAGTTTCAGTGAATTCGTAAGAAATAATGAAGAAATGAGCTTCTATTTATAGGAGAATGGATTGAATAGTAACTAATTCATGAACGGTCCAGATTGATTTACTTTTAAACGAACGGTCCATATTAAAACTTACACAGAATTCATCTTGATTTACTATTAAAACTTTAAATCGGCGATCCATATTGATTTACTATTAAAACTTTAAACCAAATGATCCATATTGATTTAATATTATAAATTCAACCAACTATTACGAAAATTAGCACATCTCCTCATGGAATAATATTGTACCCAAAAATAATTTGGACCGAAAAGAAATATATTGTTCGGGTGAATAGTAACTCATAAATAGTAACTCGTGAATAGTAACTCGTGAATAGTAACTCATGAATAGTAACTCATGAATAGTAACTCATGAATAGTAACTCGTGAATAGTACTCCAACACAAAAAGTGTCCTGAATACCCGATTGAACAATATAACCTCTAGACATCAATTATCATCGGAATAGATGTCGGTTTCTACTAACACAAATAATCCCAACACAATGGAACTATCAAATTCATCTTTAATCAACACGAACTTATTCATCATTAATATTATAACTCACAATATTTAACAATCAGGTTGTTCCCAGGAAAGAAGGGGCTTTCCAATAAGGATTTCTCCCTATTGGCGCGCAATTAGGTGACCAAACCTCTCCTTGACAGAACTTCTAGACATTGTAAATTTTGCAATTTAATAATATGAACAACTTTGTCATCTCAATTATTGATTTAATAATATAACATATTGTGCAGATGATACTGTGATAATAACTGAATCAATAATATGAGAGATATGATGCATCAATTACTGTAGAAATAATTGAGTATAACTGAGTGACTTCTCACGTAAGCATCAATAATCAATACTGTGTGCTACTATGCAACCATGCGTATTATTGTACTTTTACTACCGAGTAGTTCAACAGTTTTAACGGTAAAAATTCTGCCGTTATTTTTATAAAAATAATTCTGTCGTTTTATTACTACGACAATACTTCCGTTGTGGGTTCACCAATAATTGTGCCGTCGTACGAATATTTCTGACAAAAAGAATATTCCTTGACCAAACGAATATTTTATAACAACTTGCATACTTTGCAAAATTTATAATTACTACCGACAACTATAACATTATATCAAATCCACACCATAATATTCAAAAAAAAATTCCGAGAAAATTAAAACTTTATTCGTAAATTTTGGGATTTTACAATCTCCCCTCCTTATGAAATTCCGCCCTCGAAATTTACGTACGTACCCGTAGTGCATTGATGGACAGTTTTTTGGCATGATCATGACCATTGATGAATACACGAATATCCTTGGCCCATAGTGCATGGATAACTTATGGTCGTGATACTAAAGAATATCCTTGGCCGTAGTGCAGGGGTGATTCGATGATGTGGATTATTTATTAAGCTAAGTCTCAGCGATAAAAGTGATGAAAAACCTTTTAAATCATAGAAGATAGTAGATTTTATGCTCTATATGACTCTTCTAATGGATTGCTTATTCCGCTGCAGTTAAACTTGATGTTTGTTATATTTTATCAGTTTAACACTGCTGAAGGCTAACGATAAATTATTCTGCATTATCTTAGTCATAATATTTCTTACTGGACTAGTTGAGCTCACCCTTTTGCTTTCATTGTTCTCTTCAGGAAATGAGAACGTAGTCGGGACTAGTCGGGGAACAGAGTGACGGTCCAGATGATAGAATTAGTAGTCCTCACTATTCTATGAAATAGTGTGATAATAAATGTATTGAGGACTCCATTTGTGTTGAATCTTTGCCTAGAAAGATAATATTCGTTTTAAAACTCTCAGTTTATGTTTTGTCGTATTTTACACGACAGTTGTATTATTAAGTTGTATTTAAATTTTGTACCATGTATTTGGAGACTCAAGGTGGGTGATGTATTCCTATTTTGGGGGCGTCACAGTGGCAGTATTTGAGAATGGCAGTTGAAAATGTTAACAATGGAGTGAATGAGACCTTGGAGACACCTTTAATCACCAACCAGGAGAACGTGCAACAGAACGACAATGTTCCTCCAGTAAACAACACCACTGATCAAACGATGAATGATGGGATGTTTAGAAGCTTTTTGCAGTTCATGCAAAATCAGAAGAGCGAGACTCGTGTACAAAATACGGGTGGAAATGATAGCAACGCGCGGCTTGTCACAGCCAACCATTTCAAAGAGTTGGGACCACCAGAGTTTTTGGAAAAATCGGATCCGATTAAGGCGAAAATGTGGGTTAAGCAAATTACCAAGATATTTGATGTCTTGGGATGCATGGAGTAATAGAAGGTTCCATTTGCCACCTTTATGTTCCGTGGTAAGGAAGATTACTGGTGGAAATCTGTGAAGCGTATTCAGCCAGTCACACTCAATATGTCTTGGGAAACATTTCAGAAAATGTTCAATGACAAGTACTTTCCTGAAAGTATTCGTCAGATGAAGGAGGTAGAGTTTATTAGAATAGAACAGAACAACATGACTGTGTCCCAGTACGAGGCTATGTTTGCGGAGTTATCTAGGTTTGCACCTCATTTGGTAGAGAATGAGGAACATATGACGCAGATGTTTATAAGGGGTCTGAAACCCGAAATTCATCAATATCTCATTTTCACAAATTTTCTCAATATTCAGATGTTGTCAACAGGGCTCAATTATTAGAGCGAGATAATAAGTATGTTCAACCAAGGGACCACAACCAGGGTCATACCGGTGGCAGTAGTCATCGGAGCAATGATAACCAGCGGGGAGGAAAATATTTGGACAAAAGTGGTAACTACTCTAGTGGTAATCGTTGCCATAATAGTAGATAAAGCGAGTCGAGGGGAGATTTCAAAAAGAGAAGGTACAACAATGACAAAGTGAAGACGTCAGCACCAACTGTTTCTAGGGGAGGAGAACGACCACCGGTCGTATGTTATAAATGCGGGAAAGAGGGACACATCAGCCTAAACTGCCCATAACAATTCAAGGTGTGTTATAACTGTGGAAAGGAAGGTCGTATAGCTTGAGATTGTACTGTAGTGAAACCAAGTCCAGCGGGGATGGTGACTCCAAAGGCTGTCCCGGACAAGTCAAAGTCGGTGGTTCCTGGAAGAGCGTTTGTCATGACTGCCCAAAACACGAGGAACCCGAACGAGGTGATCACGGGTGAGCTAATCATAAACTCTTGCGAAGTTTATACCTTATTTGATACCAATTCTACCCATTCTTTTATCTTTCATGATTGTGCTCAACATTTGAACTTGACTCTGGAGAAATTAGACTTTGACTTATCTATTGAGACTCTGTTAGGAAAAACTTTTATTACATCCACTGTTTATAAATCTTGCTTGATCCAAGTTGGCACCATCACGTTACCTGTTGATCTTATCTCTTTAAAGATACTTACATTTGATGTGATTTTAGGGATTGATTGGTTAATTACTCATCATGCCAAAATTGATTTTTTTTCCGTAAGGTTGTTAGTTTTCATATTCCTAACCAACTTGTTATGCGAATTCAAGCAACCAAACCACTAAAGTCATTCACTGTCATATCAAGCCATAAAGCCATTAGTTTATTAAAAAACGGATGTCAAGCTTTCTTAGACCATGTTATGGAGTTAAACTAAAACACGTCAGATTCTAATAATATTTCTATTGTTAATGAATTTCCTAAAGTATTTTCTGAAGAACTTCCCGGTCTACCCCCAGAAAATGAAGTTGAGTTCTTTATTGACCTTGAATCTGGTACAAAACCCATTTCTAAAACCCCATATCTAATGGCTCCTATTGAACTTCAGGAGTTAAAGGTCCAACTACAGGAGTTGTTAGACATCGGTTTCATTCGTCCCAGTACATCTCATTGGGGTGCTTCTGTTTTATTCGTAAAGAAGAAAGATAGGAGTATGCGACTTTGTATTGACTATCGGAAATTGAACCATGTCACCATCAAGAATAGGTATCCGTTACCTCGCATTGATGACCTGTTCAACTAGTTGCAAGGAGCATAATTCTTTTCAAAGATCGATCTTCGTTCTAGATATCATCAGCTGGAGATTAAAACTCCGGATATTAGAAGACGCCTTGAACTTCGATGCGGGCATTATGAATTCTTAGTCATGTCTTTTGGATTGACTAATGCTCTTGCTGCTTTCATGAATATGATGAACCGTTTGTTCAAGGAATATTTAGATCGGTTCATTGTTATCTTTATTGATTACATCCTCATCTATTCCAAAAGCCGTGAAGATTATGAGCACCATTTGAAGATGGTACTTCAAAGGCTTCGTGATAACAAGCTATATGCCAAGCTAAAGAAATGCGAGTTCTGGCTTAAGGAAGTAGCATTTCTTGGGCACGTGGTGTCAAAACATGGAGTATCTGTTGACCCGACGAAGATTGAAGCAATACAAAGTTGGGAGCAACCAAAGTCGGTGATCGAAGTATGTAGCTTTCTGGGCTTAGCTGGTTATTATCGGAGATTCGTGGAAGGATTTTCTCGAATCGTTACTCAGAACTAACTCGGTGACTGGAAGATACAAAATTTGTATGGAGCGAGGAATCGAGAAGAGTTTCCAAGAGCTCAAGAGGAGACTCATTTCGGCATATATTCTGACAATACCATCTGGTTCGGATGGATTTGTTATCTACAGTAATGCTTCAGGTAAAGGGTTAGGATGTGTTCTCATACAACATGGAAAAGTCATAGCCTATGCCTCGTGACAACTCAAAGAATATGAGAGGAATTATCCTACTCATGATCTGGAGTTAGTAGTTCCCACTACCTGTATGGGGAGAAAGTGGAGATCTATACATATCATAAAAGCTTCAAATATTTCTTCACCCAAAAGGAACTTAACACGCGGCAACGACGTTGGCTCGAGCTGTTGAATGATTACAACCATACCATTCAATATCATCTTAGAAAAGCAAACGTGGTAGCTGACGCATTGAGTAGAAGATCGTATGCGTGTACGAGTGCGATTTTGTTAACACAAAGACCCATTTTGTACGACTTACAAAGGATTGAGATAGAGTTAAAGGCTCCAAGTACCCACGTAATGATATCAAACATACGAGTAGAATCGACTTTAATTGATAAAGTTAAAGCTGATCAAGCCATAGACCCAGAGCTGATGCTTATGAAGAAGAAAGTACAAGAAGGTGTTACTCCAGAAGCAAGAATCGATGAAGAAGGAATACTTCAAGTCAACTCTAGACTTTGCATTACTAACGATTTTGACTTGAAGCATAGAACCATGATGGAGGCACACAATACACCATTTGCAATCCATCCTGAGAGTACCAAAATGTGTCATGATCTTCGACATAAATTTTTGTGGAGAAATATGAAGAGAGAGATCATGGAGTTTATCTCGAGGTGTTTAACTTGTCAATCTGTAAAGGCAGAGTATCAAGTGCCAAAAGGTCTATTGCAACCACTTGAGATTCCGAAATGGAAGTGGGAACACATTACCATGAATTTCGTTATGGGTCTTCCCAAGGTTTCTCAAGGCATAGATGCAATTTGGGTTATTGTTGATAGATTAACCAAGTCTGCTCATTTTTTGCCGATATGGGATACTTATTCCCTTAAACATCTTACTCGTATGTACGTGAATGAGATTGTGTGATTGTATGGCATGCCAGTATCCATAGTTTCGAATCGTGACCCAAGATCCACTTCACGATTTTGGGTTAGCTTGCAGAAAGCTATGGGCACTGATTTACGATTCAGTTCGGCATACCATCCTTAAACGGATGGACAATAAGAAAGGATTATTCAAACTCTTAAAGATTTATTAAGACTTTATGTCCTAGATTTCCAAGGAAGTTGGAATAAGTACTTGCCATTGGTGGAATTCACCTACAACAAAAGTTATCAAGCAAGTATAGGCATGGCTCCATTCGAAGCGTTGTATGGATGAAAGTGTCATTCTCTAGTACGCTGGGACGAGGTAAGTGAAGCAATGTTGTTGGGACCAGAATACGCATGACTACAGAAAAGATTCAAATGATCCGACAACGTATACAAACCTCACAAGATCGACAAAAGAGTTATGCGGATCTTCATCGAAAGGACGTAGAATTTAATATTGGGGATCATGTATTGTTATGTATTGCTCCATGGAAGGGAGTTACAAGATTTGGGAAGAGAGGAAAACTCAATCCATAATTTGTTGGTCCATTTGAGATTCTTGACGGAGTAGGAAATGTGGCCTATAGACTCGCATTACCTCCAAGCATGTCTCGTGTTCATAATGTTTTTCACATATCTATGCTTCGTAAATATGTGAAAGACCCAAACTATATTATTGAGTTAGAACCAGACGAGATAACCAGATGAAATGGGTTTTATACTGGGTTTAATACAAAATTTGATTTCACGCTCTGGGGGTAGGCCAGGAAGTTCTTCGGGGTATACGTCAGGAAATTTATTAATGATAGAAATATCATTCATAACTGTGACTCTTATCCAAGACTTGGATAACACCTCGCATTGATACCTATCAACTTGCCACCATTATTCACGGCGTTCCCTACAGAAAGTCTAGCTTCGGTGCATCCCACACAAGGAAGTCAACAGTAAATGGTTCGGGGATTTTTTGTTATGGCTTGATATGATAGTGATTGACTTTAGTGGTTTGGTTACTTGAATTCACATAACAGGTTGATTAGGAATACGAAAACTAATAACCTTATGAAAACAATCAATTTTAGCATGGTGAGTAGTTAACCAGTCGATTCCTAGAATCACATTAAAGGCAAGTATTTTCAAAGAGATAAGATCGACAGGTAATGTGAGGGTGCCGATTTGAATCAAATAAAATTTATAAATAGTGGATGTAACGAAGGTTTCTCCTAATGGAGTTTCAACCAATAAGTCAAAATCTAACTTCTTTGGGGTCAAATTTAAATGTTGAGCGCAAATAGGAAACATAAAAGAATGGGTAGAACCGATATCGAATAAGGTATAGACATCACAAGAGTTTATGATTAACTTATCCATGATAACTTCGTTCGGGTTCCTCGACAACGCTCTCACTTAAACTACTGGCTTTGACTTGTCTGGGACATCCTTTGGTGTCACCATCCCAGTTGGACTTAACTTCACTACACGATAAAATCGAGCTAGGTGACCTTCTCTTCCGCAATTGAAACACGCTTTGGGTTGCTGCATACAGTTTGGACGGATGTGTCCCTCCCGTCCGCATTTGAAACATACGACCAGTGGTCGTTCTCCTTCCTTCGAAATTGGTGTCGGTGCTGCTGTCGATGTCTTTCCGTCATTGTTGAATCTTCTCTACTTAAAGTTGTTCTCACTTAGTTCACCTTTCTTATTATCTTAGCCATGATTACCACCAAAGTGGTTACTATTTACAGTATGATAATTCCCCAAAATTCATTCAATTTAATTCTCGACTTTAGTGATGAGTACGTTTTACTGATTAATAATCTAATACATTCAACCTCTAATTTTACATCCTTAAACGATAATACAACCTTTGAAATTTGTGGAATAATTAAAATTTTCTATTACAAAACTATTCTCGCTCCCAAAACCTTCAACCTTTACATCTAACGTATTAACGACCCCAAAATTCATACAAAATCATTTTAATACCACAAGAGTTTACATCACAAAATTTGCGATATTACAATTCAACATTAATACATTATTCTAACCTTAAACATGGTTTAAATATTAATAACTTAATACATTATTCAAACCTTAAAGTATATAAATCTTCAAGTATCACATTTGATTCATATCTTTCAAGTAACACATAACTTTACCTTAAATCTTGAACTCAGAAAAGTGGTTATTTGCAAGGTTGAGCTCGACAACCAAAAAAATCTAACAGCTTTTCATGCATCATATAACACATAATAACAACATATACATCTCATATAACATACATGCTACATAACATACATGCTTTAGTTCATATAACAAGTATAAATATTGAGTCCTTACTCAATCAACATTCTTTAATCAATCAACATAGTCATAAATCGACGTTAACATTTTATACTTTCAACATATATATAACACATCATGCTTTTTGCAATAAAGATTTAAAATAGTTAATCATCAAGTTCACATAGTAAATAGGAACCGAAAAGACTTGCATCGATCCGTTGTTTATGAATACGACTTAACGCGCTTAACGCTTATCTCGCACTTCACGCGTATTCCAAAAATACGAGTTTCACAAACCTAATAATGGCATTTCCACGCCAAAATTTAACTAAGGAGGTCTTTATAAAAGTCCTCCCACAACAAAGCCTTTCTCAAAAAAATTGGAGGCCTTATTGTTGGTGAATGAAACAAAGGATCAAGCCCTTCTATTTATAGGTTTAGAAAATGGTAAAGTTCTCAATTTAGTTGATGTGGGACTTGGTTTATACTAATTCTAATTTGTTTATACTAATTTTTCCTATTTTCAACATGCTAAGTGTATTCATTCATCACGATTTCGTTTTTTAACCAATTCGATCCGTTTAAGTTGCGTTTTTTTCATTTTATAGAGGAGAACAACAATCATCCATCAATTTAAAGTTTCCATCACGAATTCATCATCAACTTTAGTCCCAAAGTACACAAAAACACACATTACAATCAAAACCCAAACCCCTCTTCTTTAGTATAAATACATGAATTTGATTTTTGAAAATTTGTTTCTAGATGATCATTATCAAATTATAAATATCTAAGAAAACATCGTAACCCACAAATTCATTAACCAAAACTCTAATTTTAAAAGAAACTCAAGAACACATAAACAAGAAATATAAACTAGATTATGTACCTTTAATTCTTTAAGAAATAAAATTAACCTTATCAGTAAAATTATAATTTCTATTCAACCATTATAATCATAACATTATTTAACAAATTCTCACTCCTCTAATTTAATTATTTAATTAAATTAGAATATCACAATTATACTCGCGTAATAAAAAAATACGATAAATCCCATCTATTTTATCACACTTAAATAAACTATCCCATAACAATTTTCATCAAATATTTATTTAATACCATAAATATTCATTTTATTCCATAAAGTTTCTAACTAAAATATTTAATGTATTTAATAAATATTTTACTCGCATTATACTAACATTTATATTTTCATGCAATATATTACCTTCTCACTTTATTAAATCAATTATACTTGTATTAATTCACTATTTTAATTAAGTGAATTATTCACACTATTTATGAAACTTAACTCATAATAATTTCCATTGCCCACAAGGCATAATAATTAAAATTATATTATCTCATAAAATAATTTCAACTTAATTAAATAAACTAATATTATTTAATTTCTTTAATAGTTTAATTAACTATTAAATCTCACATTCTCCAACATATGAATATATAATTCTCTTCACACCAAATCACATAATTCAAAATATATACACCTCATAATAAGAATTTTAATTATTAAATTCTTATTTTAATAACTTATAAAAATTCTGGTTGTCACATCCTTCCCTCCTTATAAGGATTCTGTCATCGGAATCACAGAAACCTTCCTTACTCGGTTTTCACCAAATCTCTTTTCAAAATTTTCTCGGGATATTACATTCACCCTTTCTTCTAAGAATTTCGTTCTCGAAATTTTATCTATTAATCTTTATTCATTCAATTTATCAAAATAGATTTTACGTTAATACTTTATTCAGTCATTGAGTTCTATAACCACTTTCTTTTCACAAAGATCTTTCTACAATTATTAACTTTTCTATTAAAAGTTTATATTATTCTTTGATAACTCATCTCCTTCTCACTTCAAAATTTCTTTTCTCACTTATTCAATATATCCATTATTCAGTGTCGCATTCTACGACTCACTTCTTTCTAAGGAATATCATCCTTACCACATTCACCTTTTAGAATAGAAAGAATCTTCCACAATTGCTCAATAATTGGGAAGCAGTATGAATAACTCAGGAATTTAAAAGATCCCAAATCATGCTGAGGGTCGCAAGACCTTGAACTACATCCACGGTTATAAGTACTCTTTCAACTTAAACCTTAACAGTCATTAGACTATAGGGACTCCCGTACTTAGGGTGTTAAGCCCTTTGTACGATGTATTGTGCACAAACATTTAAACGCTATGCGTATGTCCATAGTTATAAGTAATCTTTCAACTTAAACTTTAACAGTCATAAGACTATAGGGACTCCTCGTACTTAGGGTGATCAGCCCTTCGTACAATGTATTGTGCACAAATATCTAAACGCTTCCGTAATCCCTATAAAAAGGGTTGTTCATCTCAAATTTTTCAACATCCTAATCACTCCAAAACAATTTGGTTTGGCATAGTTTGACAAATAACGCTTGAATTCCATGAACATCTTTCAATATTCGTCTAGCTGAATCAAATATCATAAACTTCTATAATAATTTGGACATCAATCGAAATATACATATACATATATATATATATATATATTCTCATATCTTAAAGAAATCTCAAAAATATTTTTATGACGTCATGATACCGCACTGTATTTACAGTTCGTTGAGGATTCCGTCATTTGGTGATTTTATCATACTACATCATACCATAGTGGGCTGACGATCCTTAGATCACATCCAACACTACGTAATACTGCATTGATGACTCCATCATTTTTATCATCTCTGCACCAGGTTCCATGATGCGTTGATGATATAAAAAATACATTTTGATATATTTCAAATCATTTTTGTCTAGCCAAAGCAATTAGCATACACATACGAATAACGGTATTATTTTTAAAATTCATTGGTTTCATCATTTGATCCAATGTTTTTCAAGAAAATAGAAGTATAAACATCAGCACGAAGTCAATAAATTTCGAAAGTCTAGCATAACTAGTAGATTTAGAATATCCAGGTATCCATCAACTTCAATCTTTACTCCATTACTCCATTACTTAACCAATTCTTTTTATTTCTAGCACCACTAATGCTCTTATATTAAATATTCTTGTATTTCAACTTACAATCTTCCTATACCCCCAGTATAGTTCATCAAACTTACCGCACATTAGAAGTTCAGGAACTTGCCACAATAATATGAGTTTAAGAACTTATCCTAGTCAGACCATAGGCATCCATTCGCTGAGGGGTTCAAAACATACCATTTATTATGAGTTACGAACTTACCATATGCATTAGTTTTAAGAACTGCACCTAATCCTAGTAATATCTAACTAATATTAATAGTTTCTAACTATCAAATATACACATAAGAAAAGAATCACCTTTTCACCGCATATACATTATTGAATAAGGACACCAACATTCCAATGATTATCAATGGGATAAACGAAAGTGCAAGCACAAAACCTCGCCCATACAAAGGTTTGTACAACTTAGCCATCACATGAGTCCTCAATTGAAATCCCACCTAACATTACCTTACTCTTAACTTATTCTTAACTTGCCCTTAACTTACTCAAGACGAATTTTTCGTACCTCATCATTTATAACCCTCGCGAGTTTACCTCGTACTATTTCATAGTACATTATCTTCATAGCATCAATCTATAATTATTCAAACATTACAAACCATCTTTCTTTTATAACTTAAACAGATCACGTCGTGATCTTATCGTATAATCATCTCCCTTAAAATTCTTTTCTTAACTCGTGATTGTTTTGTTTTACGATCATCTTTCTTTCCTTTTTCATCATTTACGATTTCATTTATTCTTTTAATCTTACAGGCTTTGCCTATTCATCATTATTCGTTATCTTGGCTATTGGAGTTAGGGTAACTCCTATTTCTTATCTTTATATCTCTTCAAGATTCTTCTTTGAATTTCTTGTTTATATAACAATTCTTCCTTTAAGAATTTCTAACTTCATTTACATTGCTCAACAATTCATTCGAGTTCCACATTTTCATCATAATATCCATTTTCTATACATGGTACACATCGAGTGTCTAATAGTTTCAATATGGTACGCTGAGTGGTTTCCCACAAACAACCAACAAACTAGGTTCCGAGTTACTAGTTCGTATATACCTCCGCTCTATGAAGGAATCGTTTAGCCCAGATACCATACATCAACTATTAAAGAGTACAATTGTACCGTACTTAGATATAACTTTTTATTCTTAACTTCTTTATCATTCTCTTTGTATAGACATTTTCTATTTATTATCACCTTACATCCTTATTATTGGAGTTGGGTAACCCCACATTCATATTCCTTATAACTCTGAGATTCTTCTTTGAATCCTCTTACACATGTTTTAATCCTTCTTTATAAATTTCTTAAATTACTTCTTATTGTTCAAACTCTATTTGAGCTTATTCGCTCATTATCTTCACCTCTCTTCTCTAAGGTTATAGCCTAAGGTACTATTACCTAAGGTTTCAAACCTATCGCCTTTGATACCAACCGTAATGATCCCAAAATTCATACAATTTAATTCTCGACTTGATTAGTTAATAATACATTCAACCTCTAATTTTACATCCTTAAACGATAATACAACCATTGAAATTTGTGGAATAATTAAAATTTTCTATTACAAACTATCCTCGCTCCCAAAACCTTCAACCTTTACATCTAAATATTTCGTAATCATTTTAATACTACAATAGTTTACATCGCAAAACGATATTACAATTCAACATTAATACATTATTCTAACCTTAAACATGGTTTAAATAATAATAACACAACCAAAAGTGTATAAATCTTCAAATATCACATCCGATTCATGTCTTTCAAGTAACACATAACTTTACCTTGAATCTTGAACCTGCAAAAAGTGGTTATTTGCAAGGTTGAGCTCGATAACAAAACAAAATCTAATAGTTTTCATGCATCACATAATAACATATATAATATGCTCAAGATATAACATAACATACATGTTTTAGTTCATATAACAAGTATAAATATTGAGTCCTTACTCAATCAACATGCTTTAATCAATCAACATAGTTATAAATCGACTTTAACATTTTATACTTTCAACATATATATAACACATCATGCTTTTTGCAATAAAGATTTAAAACAGTTAATCATCAAGTTCACATAGCAAATAGGAACTGAAAGACTTGCCTGATCCGTAGTTTATGAACTACGACTTAATCACTTAACGCTTATCTACACACTTCACGTATTCTAAAAAATACGAGTTTCACAAACTGAATACGCACTTCCATGCCAAAATTTAACTAAGGAGGTCTTTATAAAAATTCCTCCCACAACAAAGCCTTTCTCAAAAATTGGAGGCCTTATTGTTGGTGAATGAAACAAAGGATCAAGCCCTTCTATTTATAGGTTTAGCAAAGGGTAAAGTTCTCAATTTAGTTGACGTGGGACTTGGTTTATACTAATTCTAATTTGTTTATACTAATTTTTCTTATTTTCAACATGCTAAGTGTATTCATTCATCACGAATTCGCTTTAACCAATTCGATCCGCTCAAGTTATGCGTTGTTTTCGCTTTTATAGAGAGAACAACAATCATCCATCAATTTAAAGTTTTATCACGAATTCATCATTAACTTTAGTCCCAAAGTACACAAAAATACACATTACAATCAAAACCCAAACTCCTCTTCCTTAGTATAAATACATGAATTTGATCTTTGAATTTTTTTTTCTAGATGACCATTATCAAATTATAAATATCTAATAACATATAAAACATCGTAACCCACAAATTCATTAACCAAACTCTAATTTTAAAAGAAACTCAAGAACACATAAACTAGAAATATAAACTAGATTATGTACCTTTAATTCCTTAAGAAATAAAATTATCCTTATCAGTAAAATTATAATTTCTATTCAACCATTATAATCATAACATTATTTAACAAATTCTCACTCCTCTAATTTAATTATTTAATTAAATTAGAATATCACAATTATACTCGCATAATAAAATACATATAAATCCCATCTATTTTAGCACACCTAAATAAACTATCCCATAACAATTTTCATCAAATATTTATTTAATACCATAAATATTCATTTTATTCCATAAAGTTTGCAACTAAAATATTTAATGTATTAATAAATATTTTACTCGCATTATACTAACATTTACATTTTCATGCAATATATTACCTTCTCACTTTATTAAATCAATTATACTTGTATTAATTCACTATTTTAATTAAGTGAATTATTCACACTATTTATGAAACTTAAAACTCATAATAATTTCCATTGCCCACAAGACATAATAATTAAAATTAATTATCTCATAAAATAATTTTAACTTAATTAATTAAACTAATACTATTTAATTTCTTTAATAGTTTAATTAACTATTAAATCTAATATTATTTAATTTCTCACATAATTCAAAATATAATAGTTTAATTAACTATTTTAATAACTTATAAAAATTAGGGTCACATTCTCAAATTCAACTCGTTATATTATTATTATATTTCATAAAATAGTGAGGACTACTAAATCAACCATCCAACCCATTCCCCGACTATAAATTCATTTCAAGAGAATAGTGAAAGAAAAGGGTAGCTAACTAGCCTCAAGAAGAAATATTATGACTAAGATAATGCGTAAATATCCTTAATTTTAACAATATAACAATTAAAATAGACAATAAATTTTAGATCAACAACTACATCGAAATAAGCAATCCATTCGAAGAGTCAAGTAGAGCATGATATCTACTATCTCTATGATTTAAAAGTTTACCATCAATTTTATCGTTGAGACTCAGCTTAATAAATAATCCACATCACTGAATTATCCATGCACTACGGGCCAAAGATATTCATTAGTATCACGACCACGAATTATCCATGCACTATGGGCTAAGGATATTCGTGTTTTCATCAATGATCATGATCATGCCAAACAACAATTCATCTTTGCACCCTTGGCCGAAGAGAACGTGGTTATGATCATACCAACATCTGTAGGAGTGATAATTCGGTTATAACCGAAAACCAAATTATTGATAATTTTACTATCCAAAATACTAACCGAAATTTGAAAATAATCGAATACCGAATTACCGATTTGTAATTTCTGGTATTCGGGTAATAATCGAACTAACATCCAACATAAATTATCTGTTAACTATTTAACAAATCAACTGTCCAGCAACTGTTAACTTAATTGTCCGACAATAAAGTAACTTAACAGCAAAAGTTTAAAATACAAAGAAGAACAAGCCAAGAAATTAACTCATCCTTAAGACCTTAACAAAGTTATGGCTTAATAAAGCAAAGAATAAGCCAACATGAAATTATTCTACTAGCGGAGTAGAAGAAGAAGATCTAGCAAAGAAGTGCTTATGCAACAAAACAACAAATAACAATAACATACAACAGCAACAACCAACAGCCAACAACAAGTCAACAACAGCAACATGAACATGCAACACAAATCCTGTACATCACATGACCAAACAGGAAAAGGGAAGAGTATATAATAAGATCCAACACCTTAGAAT
Organism: Panax ginseng; assembly: GCA_020205605.1. Classification (NCBI taxonomy): domain Eukaryota; kingdom Viridiplantae; phylum Streptophyta; class Magnoliopsida; order Apiales; family Araliaceae; genus Panax; species Panax ginseng. The sequence continues at coordinate 135,239,121 of CM035133.1, read as the reverse complement.
GTTTATAAAAACTGGAATACACATAATGATTACAGGATTACTTTCACATAATGAATTTGCAATACCCATTAGATTAAAAAAGAGTTTTTTTACCCATTCTACCATCATCATCAACCTTCATATACAAAACATATCAACTTTCCTATAATCAAACTCTATTTAACTGGCATTAACAATCTTGCTGCTTAGCAGCTGAGAATGCACTGCCAGACTAGGAAACGTTTATAGAAGTAGTGTTCTGAATTCTAGTCTTATGTAGATTATAGAAGCACTACTATATAATCTTGGGAGTTGAGGCTACCATAAAAGTAATTCACCAGAATGATATATCTATCTATCTATCTATATATATATATATATATTGTACAAAAAGTATATAAGCAACACAATTGGTTTATCATTGAAATAAAACAAGTATGACAAATGCAGAATAAGAAATGTGGAAATCAACTTGATATCATTGAAACACATCAACTCGCCAATGGATATTTTACACAACTAAACACACTCAACTACACCACATTATCATCGATCATAGAAAAACACAACTAAACCACAAAATTTTAGCATTCTTTTCTCATATGATCTTGCAAGTTTTGAGGAGTACCAATTTTGGGGGATAAATATTATATGTAAATCCATAACAAATTGATTTACAGCTTAAGCCTATGATACTAAGTGCAATTATGTGCATGATTGCTAATTGATCTTGTATATATAGCATAAAGAACACATGATAGAACACATGTATTTACATAAATAAATGAGAACAATAATGTAGAATGAAACTCAAATAGTAGAAATTAGATCGTCAAAGTGCCTTACCAACCCAATCCCTATACCATATACCAAACGCCCAATGACCATAATAACAAAAAATCGAGTTAGTGTCATTATGAGAGCTCCAACAAGGTACACAATAAAGACATCATCAATTCCTCCTTCTTCCTATAATTTCATTAAACATTTAGACTTCAAAGAAGATTAGTACAATATTGAATTCTCAAGTGCGATAATTAAATTAGAACTAACCTAGAAAATCAAAGAACATTAAAAGCTAGGACAGAGCCAATCAAAGCTCCATATAATGAGCCACCGGTTTGCGATAGGAAGCATCCAAAGAAAAGCAAGATTTATAAGATTTTCCCCCTTTTTGTTGAAAAGGAAAGTAAAAATAAAACAAAGATGCGTGTAAAGAAGAATAATAAACCAAACCAATCTCCCACTCCATTATATTTTAGTTGGCATATAACATATGGCCATAAAAATTGAATTGCAATGATGAATCAAGAGACGAATTTACCTCATTAATCAAGTTGAGTCACGGAAACATTGGCATCATTAGTAACAAGGCTCAAGTTGGATATTGCTAAAAATTGAAAAATATAATTAAACACATTATTTTCAACAAACAATTATTTTATTAGTTTAATAAAATAAATAAAAACAAAAATTATTACCACACTCAAATTTATCGGCAAAGTCAATATCTTCCTCCACATCAATACGATTCTTCACTTTAATCCAATCTTAAGAAAATATGAGAGCTTCCACCATATTAGGAGACAATGAACTCCTAAATGCATCATGAATGCGTCCCTCCATGCTAAATGCGGACTCCGATGCAACGGTAGAAATGGGAAAAACCAACACATCACGGGCAATACGTGCAAGGATAGGGAATCTTGCACTATTAACTTTCCACCACCCCAAAAAATCAAAAGTCTCATCAACTTCTTCCTCATCTTCACTTAAATACTTGTCCAATTCAGATTTGTCTCCAAGTATAACTCCGGTCCGACACTTTTTGAACTCTTCTGTAATTCTATTTGTATTTTGGGATTCCATTGAACTAGAACCTTGGGATGACATTGACATGTTACTTAAACTTGATTTTCCACTTTCTTGAGTTGAATACTTTTTCCTGTACTCATTAAACAAAGCTTCCATTGATCTCTTCACACCATCGGCAATCTCCATCCTAGTGGCATTATTACTTGATTGATATTCTAAATCCCTATATTCATTATTAATGTCAAAAGGAAGATCTATTTCCAAACCCTCCAAAGGATTTTCAACTTCAATTTCATCATTTCAATACATTCTTTCCAAACTAAATTGAACAAAACTCAACTTATATCGAGGATCAAGAACAACGGGAATATATAACAACATATTCATTTTTGTAACATTTCCCCAATATTGTCATATTTTATTTTCATTGCCTTGGCCATTTTTTGCAATTCTATATCATTGCTTCTTTCCCAGTCATTCAAAATAATATAAGTGTCACATATTTTAAGAAATACATTATTTGATGTGACATAAGATGAGTCCGAAATACGCACAGTAAGATTATAAAAATGTTCTAAGAATCCAACAAACAATTTAGCCCTATTCCAATCCGAGTTCGTTGGAATACTTTTGCCCCCCCATCTCTTTTTCAAAGCCACGATCTTCAAACCTAAATCCATCAAAAGCTTCCTTGTATTTTAAGGACGAACTTAACATCAAGTAAGTTGAGTTCCATCTAGTTGGGCAATCTAGACTTAAGCCTTTCTTATCTTCAAGACCACAATACTCAATACAGTCCTTAAATGACTTGACCCTAGCCGGAGATTGTTTTGCATACTTCACTGCACGCCTAACTATCTCAACAGATTTCTCAATCAACTTTAACCCATCATTCACAACAAGATTAATAATGTGAGTTATACATCTCATGTGAATGAATTTACCACCTAAGACATTGGTTTTCTAGTATTGACATCTATCTCTCAAGTAAGCCGCCGCTGTATCATTTGAGCTAACATTATCTACAGTGAGTGTCATAACTTTAGAAAGTCCCCACTCTTTTAGAAAAGACTAAACCATTTCCCCAATGTCCTTACCCTTACGACTTGTGATGGTTCGAAAATTCAAGATTTTCTTATGCAATTTCCAGTTTTCATCAATAAAATGAGCAATAACACACATATAATTCAAGTGTTGATTAGAAGTCCAAGAGTCAGTTGTGAGGCTAACACGTTCACAATGTTTTCTAAGGATTGTTTTCAACTTACTCTTCTCATTCTCATACAAACGAATACAATCTCTAGCAAATATAAAACGTGAAGGCAATTGAAACCTAGGACAAGCAACTTGCATAAGTCTTTCAAAACCCTCCTTCTCAACATGATTGAAAGGAAGTTCATCTACAATAAGATGATGAACTACGGCTGCCCTAACCGCTTCTTGGTCAAACCTCCAAGAAGTGAGTGTACCCTCATATGCCCCTCCCTCTCTCTCACCCTCTTTAATCCCTACAAGTTGGGGTTGAGCTTTGTCCATGTTGATAGGATTTTTTTTACAAGTTCTAAAGTGATTTCTTAAAGAAGTAGTGCCATTTGAAGATGAATCAGTAGCTAATTCTTTTTCATAATAAGTACACTTACCTTTGATGACATTACCATCCTTATCTTTAACGGGAATGAAGTGCACCTCAGTCCACACCTTGGATCTAGGTGCCATCCTTTTTCTTGGCATCTTTACACTTTCTGAGTGTCCCGTAGTTTTTGTACTTGTCATGGTTTCTTTTGTTGACCCGAGCTCTATATTGGTGGGAACACTATCATTTGTCTCTCTCGCATGTCCAATTGGATCAAGGTCATCAAGGTTAGGCTCGTCCGTATCATCGACCATGTGCAAATCATTTAAAACACCTCTTGACATCATCTACAAATGTCAAACAAATCAAATTAGATTAACGAACAAAAATGAGAATCAAGACAATACAAAAAAAAACTCTTAAATTGCCAAATTCCAAATACAAAGAAAACAGAATACTGAATAGTTCATCATCCATAGAATGCAAAATCACTAACTAAAGAATGCTTAAAGATGATTCTTACCTTAGCCTGTTGCTTATAGAATCTTAGTCATTCATTAGATAATCACTAAACTTGACCAACTCTTGGCTCTAATCTTTTGCACTAATCCTCATTCCTTAACCATGATTTTAAACATTTTCTTTGTTAAGTAAACTAGGTCTTTGCACATTTTGAAATAAATTTTAAATCAGATTCAGCCATGGAGTTCCTAACCAAGTAACCATAGACCTGTTTTCTTATGTCAACCAACATTTTTGCTATATTCATAATAAAATTCTCTTCAATAACACATCAAAGACAATGAATTGCAACATCAATTATTAACAAAACTACACAGATACAACATAAAGCACAACCTGTACTGTACAGAGATGGCCATGACCAGAAAAGTTATCATATGATAAAAACTATCCAATAAGACTTTTTGGCATGATAATTTTAGCTACCAAACTTTCATTTTTCAATAGTTTATTTGTAGTACATATCAGTTTGTCTCCCAAACAATGACAAGAGTAAAAATTATAACAAATTATACTCAGAAAAGCCGATCCCTTAAACAAATTTGGTAGTTTTCAATTTTTTCAAAGTAACTGATATAATCCAAAAATCAGGGACATTAAAAGATTACCTCAAAAATTTGGTATAAAAATCTTTCCTTTACCTCAAAAATCAGGGACATTAAAAGATTACCCACCTTAGAAATCATAACCCTAACTCAAAATGATCGAATAACCCGTAAAAGGGTTCTTGAATCAATAACACATGACATCGTCTAAATGATTGAATAACCCGTAAAAGGGTTCAAATTAAAATCAGATGCAAGTATGTAACAACTAACAAAACAAACATACCAAGATAGTGAGAGCCAACTGCCGAGAGGCGGAGGCCGGAGAATGGAGATTGAGAGTTTGAGACGGAGAGAGCCGGAGGGGATGTGAGATCGAGACTCGAGAGGCAAGAGTGAAGAGAGGAATTGTGAGATTCTGAGATGATATGATCTGGGACTGGGAGCGGACGACTAAGGCAAAATGGGAGAACTGAGTTTGATAGTCTGAATGTCTGATAGTCACTACTCACTAGTCAAGATACTTAGACAGTAGATATAATATTATAAATTAATTTTTTTAAGTATTAAAGTTCGGTATTTGGGTATCTGAATAATATGTTTTTTGAAAACCGAAACCGAATATTGAGAAATAATTCAGATATAACTGAAATTGTAAAAAAAAACCAAAAAACAGAAATAATTTGGTTAAAAAAATTCGGTTCGGCTCGGTAATTCAGTTTTATCCATTTTTTGCTCACTCTTAAACATCTGTCCATCAATCCATTACGGGCCAATGAGGACTTTTACTATATCATTTGTAATATTACGGGTCATGATTATACCAAATAATCCCTGGTCATAATCATACCAATCAACAGTCCATCTATGCACTACGACCAAAGATGACTTTTATCACAATATAAACATGAGGATGATGACAATGATATAAGAATTCAATTAAATGAAAGCAAGGATAAATTTTAAAGATTTATAATTTAATTTATTCAGAATTCAATAATATCCAAATTATCAACATGATACTGCTTTCTAGAGTAAAATTCAAGAATAATATTGTATCAAAAATGATTTAGACGGGAAAAAAAAATCAATTTTTGTCATGAATAGTACTCCGGGTGAATAGTACCCAAGTGAATAGTACTTTGGGAATAGTACTTTATGAATAGTAATTTATGAATAGTACTTTATGAACAATAATTTGTGAATAGTACCCCGTGAATAGTACCGTATTTGTGAATAGTACACATGAATAGTACTCTGTGAATAGTACCGTACGTATAAATAGTATCGTATAAATGAATAGTACCCGAGAATAGTACTTCGGTATGAAAAGCTTAAAATTTAACAAGAATATTCAGAAAAATATATCTTTGCAAAACGATACTAGATAAAGCGCAAATTTCAAGGATATTCTACTAATTTAATGGAGTATAGAAGCAATACTCTAACAAAATGAGTATAGAATTCAGAATCTGAAATGAAATAATATTACTTATATACTACAGAGTATGGAAGAAAATATTATTTCTTACGAATACTGAACAAAAATAATATTCCTTACAAATATTGAACGAAATAAACTTCCTTACGAATACGAAAAAAATATCGTAAGCAAATATGAAATAAATAATACCCCTTACCTTATTAGAAGACTGGATACTGCAATAATGAAGTAGCAGAATACTCTCCTTCCTCCTCTCTATAGTTTCTCTCTCTATAGTTGCTCTTGTGAGTCTTAGTGAATTGGTGAGAATGAAAGAAGAATGAACTTCTATTTATAGGAAAACATTGTTTTGATAATTGCACGATTAGGGGCTCGAATTATTACAATATAATACCCTCATCTATACCTCTATTTTTAATTTAGTCCTACAAGTATTATCAAACTTGCACCACCTCCCCTAATAGTACATGCATGTGAATTAATAGTTCCATTCATGTGAACAAATAGTTATATGCATGTGAACTAATAGCAATTAATTGCTCATTTATCCGATTAATTACTCGATTGGTCAATTTAACCTCCAAAAATCAATTATTATCGAAATAAATGTTAATTTCCACCAACACTAATAATCCCAACACAATGGAAATATCAATTCATCTTTAATCAACACGAAATTATTCATCATTAATATTATAACTCACAATATTTAACAACCAGATAATTCTCAGGAAAGAGGGGACTTTTCGATAAGGATTTCTCCCTATTGGCGCGCAATTAGGTGACCAAACCCCTTTCCTCGATAGAAATTTCTAGACATTGTCAATAATGCAAATAATAATATGAATAACTTTGTCGTCTTAATTATTGATTTAATAATATAAAATATTGTGCAGATGATACTCTAACAATAATTAAATCAATAATATGAGAGATACTATGCAGCAATTACTGTGACAATAATTGAATAAAACTGAGTGACTTCTCACGTAAGCATCAATAATCAAAGATACTATGCAATACCGTGTGCTACTATGCAACCACGCCAGACATCGTTTTCTTTACCGGGTATTTCAACAGTTTAACTTAAAACTTTGCTTTTTTTTTTTTTATAAAAGATGTTTCGCATCATTTTTAACTCTGACAGTAATTCCATTTTGGGGTCCACCATTGATTGTGCCGTCGTACGAATATTCCCTGATATAATGAATATTCCCCGACCAATCAAATATTTTATAACAACCTGCTTACTTTGTAAAAAATTTAACATATCACCCTTAGCTTAAACCTTTTATAAATTTAACTATTTACTAAATAGAATAATAATTATAAGAAAATTGAATACTTTCATTTCATAAAATTCGGGGTCTTATAATCTCCCCTTCTTATGAAATTTTGCCCTCAAAATTTATTTACCCGGTATGCCGAAATGGTGAGGATACCTTATTTTCATTTCAGTTTCTAACTCTTGAGGTATAACCTTTTAGCGTAGATTATGATCCTTCTTATCCAAGATTTTAACAGGTATCTCCTCATACATTAAATCTTCTGCTATCTCGTCTTGTTCTAATTCAATAATGTGGTTCGGGTCGTCCACATATTTAGGTAACATCGATACGTGAAAAACGTTATGAACACACGACATACTTAGCGATAAGGCGAGTCTATAGGCCATAATTCCTACTCGATCAAGGATTTCAAATAGACCAATAAAATTGAGGGTTGAAATTTCCTCTCTTCATCAATTTTTACTTCTAAAATAACGCCTTCTTGCACCTTCTTCTTCACATTCATCAACTCTGAGTCTGTAGCTTGAGCGGATTTAACTTTATCTATTAAAGTCGGTTCTAATCATATATTTGATATCTTCATGTAAGTTCTTGGAGTCTTTAATTCTATCTCCATCTTTTGTAAGTCGTACGAAATGGGTCTTTGTGTTAATAACGTCACACTCGTAACCGCATACGATCTTCTACTCAACGCGTCAGCTACCACGTTCGCTCTTCCACAATGATATTGAATGGTATGGTCGTAATCTTCAAAAGCTCGAGCCAACGTCTTCGGCGTGAGTTACATTAGTTTTGGGTGAAGAAATATTTGAGGGTTTTAGAAATGGGTTTTATACTGGGGTAAATACAAAATTTGATTTCACGCTCAAAGGGTAGGCCAGGAAGTTTTTCGGGGTATACGTCAGGAAATTTATTAACGATAGAAATATCATTTATAACTGTGACTCTCATCCAAGACTTAGATAGCACCTCACATTGATACCTATCAACTTGCCACCGTTATTCATGGCGTTCCCTATGAAAAGTGTAGCTTCGGTGCATCCCACACAAAGAAGTCACCACTGAAAGGTTCAGGGCTTTTTACTTATGGCTTGATATGATAGTGATTGACTTTAGTGGTTTGGTTACTTGAATTCACATCACGGGTTGATTAGGAATATGAAAACTAACAACCTTACGAAAATAATCAATTTTAGCATGGTGAGTAGTTAACTAGTCGATTCCTAGAATCACATCAAAGGCAAATATTTTCAAAGAGATAAGATCGACAGGTAATGTGAGGGTGCCGATTTGAATCAAACAAAATTTATAAATAGTGGATGTAACGAAGGTTTCTTCTAATGGAGTTTCAACCAATAAGTTAAAGTCTAACTTCTCTAGGGTCGAATTTAAACGTTGAGCGCAAATAGGAGAAATAAAAGAATGGGTAGAACCGGTATCGAATAAGGTATAGTGTGATGCCCCCAAAATAGGTATACATCACCCATCTTGAGTCGCCAAATACATGGTACAGAATATAAATACAAACTTAATTATACAAACGTCGTGTAATATACGACAAAACATAGCTGAGAGTTTAAACATGAATATTGCCTTCTAGACAATATCCACTCTCAAATAGAGTCCTTATTACATTTATTGTCACACTATTTTATAGAATATTGAGGACTACTATAACACCATCTCGGACCATAACTCCATTCCCCGATTAGTCCCGGGTACGTTCTCATTTCCTGAAGAGAACAATGAAAGAAAAAGGGTGAGCTCAACTAGCCTAGTAATAAATATTATGACTAAGATAATGCAGGATAAATTATCATTAGCCTTCAACAATGTTAAACTAATAAAATACAATAGACATCAAGTTTAACTGCATCGGAATAAGCAATCCATTAGAAGAGTTAAGTAGAGCATGATATATACTATCTTCTATGATTTAAAATGTTTTCATCAATTTTTATCACTAAGACTCAGCTTAATAAATAAACCACATCATCGAGTCATCCCTGCACTACGGGCCAAGGATATTCATTAAATCATCAATGGTCATGACTATACCGAATAATCCCTGGTCATAATCATACCAAAAACTGTCCATCAATGCACTACAGGCCACTAAGGACTTTTACCGCATCATTTATAACATTACAGGTCATGATTATACCGAATGATCCCTGGTCATAATCATACCAATTCTATCTATGCACGTAAGCCAAAGATGACTTTCATCACAATATAAGCATGAGGATGATGATAATGACATAATAATTCAATAAAACAAGTTCAAGAATAAATTTTAAAGATTTATAAGTTAATTTATCTTAAAATCAATTACGTCCAAATTGTCAACATGATACTGCTTTATGGAGTAAAATTCAAGAATGCTCAGAAGAATATTTCCATAAAAAGATACCGGATGAAGCACAAATATCCAGGATATTCTACTAATTTCATGGAGTATAGAAGCCAAAACTTTAACCAATTGAGTATAATAGAATATATGAAATCAAGAATGGATTTTTGCCACGCCATGCGGTAATCCACGAGATGATCATTTCCATAATTTAATAAGGAATGAATACGAAGGATCATTCACCATGCATGCGGTAATCCACATAGACAAAGTTATTCCAATGTAATAATAAAGAATGGAATAATGTAAGAATTCACCGTGCATGCGATAGATCGCACAAACATGTTATTCCCAATGTAATAATAAAGAATAGAACCGAGTTATGCGTAATCCGCATGCATGTGATATATTCAATGTAATAATAAAGAATGAAACCAGGTCATGCATAATCCGCATGCATGTGGATGTTCCAAATGTAATAATAAAGAATGAAATAACAACAGAATTCACCAGTGCATGCGATAGATCAAGATGCATACGGGTTATTCCAATGTAATAATAAAGAATGGAATAACAAAAGAATTTCACCATGTATGCGATTGCTTATGTATAGAAAGTTATTCTAACATAATAATAAAGAATGGAATAACAACTCTTACGAGTATTGAAAGAAAATAACTCTCTTCATGAATACGAAAGAATAATACCCCTTACCTTAGAAGAAGACTGGATACTGGAATAGTGAGGTAGCAGACTTCTCTTCTTCTTTCTCTCTATAATTTTTGCTTTATAGCTTTAGTGAATTGGTGAGAAATAAAGGAAGAATGAGCTTCTATTTATAGGAAAATATAGTTTCGATAATTGCACGTTTTGGGGCTCAAAATATTACAATATAATACCTTCCTCTTTTTCTTCATTTTTAATTTAGTCCTGCAAGTATTATCAAACTTGCACCACCTCCCCTAATAGTAAATAATGTGAATCAATAGTTCAATCATGTGAATCAATAGTTATAATCATGTGAAAATATGAATTACAATATAGTACCTCCATCTATACCTCCATTTTTAACTTAGTCATGCAAGTATTATCAATCTTGCACCAACTCCCCTAATAGTACAAGAATGTGAATCAATAGTACACACATGTGAACAAATAGTTATAATCATGTGAATTAATAGTAATTAATTGCTCATTTATTCGATTAATTACCCGAATGGTCAGTAAAACTTCCAGACATCAATTAATATCGAAATAAGTGTTGATTTCCACTAACACTAATAATTCCAACACAATGGAACTATCAATTTTATCTTTAATCAACACGAACTTATTCACCATTACTATTATAACACGTAATATTTAACAATTAGGTCGTTCCCAGGAAAGAGGGGGCTTTCCGATAAGGATTTCTCCTTATTGGCGCGCAATTAGATGACCAAACCTCTCCTTGATAGAACTTCTAGACATTGTAAATATTGCAATTTAATAATATGAATAAATTTGTCGTCTAAAATGTGACGCCCCCAAATCCGTGTAATCATCGATTACAGAACTTGGTGCTCACGATACAACATACACCATCATCTAACTAAGTAAACCTTAACAATAAGGAATAATAATATTAACTATTACATAATTATTCAAAATAAAATTCCAAGTCTTTACAACCTTAAAACATACTGGAACTTAGTCTTAGCGTTTATCGCTACAATACACATGCGGAAATAATTATTTTATTACATAACCATTAGCATCACTTCATCTTGGACTTTCCTTGTCCTTGCCTCAACCCTCACCCTTCTCATCCTTAATCGAAAGGATTAAACAAGAATGAGCACAAATTGCCCAAAAAGTATACTAATAAATGGGAAATATACATCGGGATAAAGGCATTTGAATTACTAGATCTCAACAAATTGAAAGATTATCAAGTGTTAAAGAAGAACATCAAGAATAAGAATTTAAGAATTTTCAATATCATACTAAGGGGTGTAGACTGTAAACGATCTCTGCAAGTACGCCAGGTGATCAGCCCATTGTACCCTACGTTATGCACAAGTATTAAGTTTTAAGCTGCATAAGTGAAATGGGACTATTTGCCCGACATCTGTTTGCCCGTTTATTCGGGTTGTTCATGTTAGTAATCATGTGAAACCGCACTAAAGCAATTTGGATCGGTAAACATTTAATATCTTCGAAAGATGTGTTTTAAATCATTTTTCGTCAATAATAACTAGCCGGAAACAAAGGCCAGGAACATACTTAGAACAGTTCGATAATGAAATGAAATTTAAACATATGGCAGTTAAAATAATAACTGAATAATCATCGATGAGCTTGCAAGATAATTGAAGTTTGTATGACTTTTCAACGAAGAAACTTGTACGAATAAATAACTAACACAAGTCCAATACTTACCCTTACTGCGATAATATTAGTAAGAATTTAATAAATATCCAAAAGAAATTAGGGTTAGGAAACTTGCCTGATAAGCCTGTTATAATTAACGCTAGCGATTAACCTTCACATAACCTAATCACATGTGTCTCGTTAATCACCATTCATACACAATCTAGTTTGAAGTAAAAGGGTCTCCTATTGGATATGCTATAAACATCATAATAAAATATATTTAGAAAATATATGCCACCCATTTTAGATATCATAGGCAGCCCAAAACAGAACTTAAAAATGTCCAAACATAATAGTTTTTACATTTTTTTTCTCAGCTTTACCATACCTCGCTAAAACAGTCATAACTAATTCGTTTTAAAACATTTTTGAGCGATTCTTGCCCCCACGCAAAGATAACTTTTGGGGCTACAACTTTTGTTCATGGACCATCTTCATCAAATACCAAGCACAAAATTCTAGAAAATCCGCAAGGAGATCGCCTCCAATTTGTTGGATGATTTGACGTAACTACTTTGAAAAAGTCATAACTCCTTGTTCAAGTCGAATTAGTCCGTTCTGGAGTCTATGGAAAGCTTATTCAGTGTACTATAATAACCCAAAAGCCCAAAATTTTCTGGAAACTGTAGCTAGCCCCGAATTTGTCCTTAGGGTCAGCAGTTCACAATTCTTTTCGGTTTCTAACATGTTTATTTCTGCGACCTTACGATTTTCATATCTCACTCAATATAGCTTCGATCCGAATGAAATTTGGACATGTTATACCTCATGCTACATACTATTTTACAAAATTATTACATGCAACAAATGGGTTATCTAAGACATGATTTCGAGTGACCAAAAATCCTTAAAAATCATGCAAACTAGTTTAACCCAACTTTTGAGAAAATCATGATTTTGATTCCAAAGATGCATGGATTTGATTCCTCTTGTCTGCACCACATTTACTAACATATATATACATGTTACAACAATTCATTTCTCTAACGCTTTTATGTTTTGATCAAATTAGCAACTAAGAGGCATAATATCAAACACTTAAAGATGCAAGGCATAACTCTTTGGATTTTAAAGCATACATGACATGATTTGTCCGTAACTTATGTTCTTATTACACCATAACAATCGCACCACAATTACCCAACATCACATACTCCAAAACAAACCATTTATAAAGGTCTCCTATGCAAATTCTCTCATAGTTTTGGAAGAACATAGAGAATGGTTCATAGCTTACCTCTTTGGCTAATTCCTCTTGATTCAATCATTTGAGACTCATTCCTTGCTTGCTTAGACTCTCCAAAATCTCCAAAAATCACCACAACATCTATTACTCTCAATATTTTCTTCTTTTCTTTATTTTTGCTCTAGTTAGAAAGTTGTTGTGAAAGGAAGAAGAGGCTTAGATGGAATGTATATACTGTATATATAGTGTAATGAAACCGAAATCTCCAAATTTCATTACAACTCCCCCATGATCGATATCATTACCCTCACAATTCATTAGGCTAATTATGGGTAGGAGTTAAGAAAATGAAAGGTTTTTGTTTAATAACACAAGAGTAACCCCCTCCCTCAATAATCCTTATAATGACGTATACTCCTCCCTTGTCCCATATAGATTGCCACAAGAACTCCCGAAGAATCAACTTCATGTAAATAAAAACATTATTTTAATCATTTAATCAATTAACAAGTCATTTTGACCATTTTGCCCTCCGTAGTCAAACGTGTCAATACTTATATCGATTCCTACTAAAGTCGACATCCCGGACGTCATGGAACTCTCCGTTTCGTCAAACACAACTTCAAAATTCGTAGTTGACAATTCTTCCCTCCAAAGTTTGTTTGGGCTAAATTGAAGATAATATTATATCTAATAAAGTTCCAAGAGAAGAGATTTGACTGTATGTGATATTTTACATCATGAAACTTTCAAGTCCATATATCTATAAATAAGAGCATTGTAAAAGAGAATGGTGGATATATTAAAAATATTATGAGACATGTCTCATTTTCGTGACACATTTAAAAATATTATGAGACATGTCTCATTTTCGTGACACATTTTCGTGGTTACAGTCTATCCTGCCTAATTTTGACGTTTCGAACTCAAATACGCAGACCGCGTCTCTAAATTCCGCTTCAAACTCAAACTCATATTTGTAAGTCATCCCACGAAATTAATTAGAATTAATTCCATCCTTAACCAATTTAAATAATTGGCCTAACCGTAACAACCATTAATATGCATCTTATCACATAACATATAATAAAAATAAATAATTCATCTAAAAATAATTGTCACATAACAATTTCACATAAGTTTGTTTATTGAAATTGTTTAATTACATGGAAAAATCTAGGATATTACATAAATTATTGATTTAATAATATAACATATTATGCAGATGATACTGTGACAATAATTGAATCAATAATATGAGAGATATGATGCAACAATTACTGTAGCAATAATTGAATATAATTGAGTGACTTCTCACGTAAGCATCAATAATCAATACCGTGTGCTATTATGTAACCACGCGTATTATTGTACTTTTACTACCGGGTAGTTCAACAGTTTAACGGTAAAACTTTCGTCGTTATTTTTATAAAAAGATAATTCTGTCATTTTTTAACTATGACAATACTTCCATTATGCGGTCCACTAATGATTGTGCCGTTGTATGAATATTCCCTATTAAAACGAATATTCCCCGACCAATCGAATATTATATAACCACTTGCTTACTTTGCAAAATTTGTAAATATTACCCACAACTATAACATTATATTATATCCACACCATAATATTCAAAAATATATTTCGAGAGAAATTAATATTTATTTATAAAAGTTGGGGTCTTACATATAGACTTCGCAAGAGTTTATGATTAACTTACCCGTGATAACTTCGTTCGGGTTCGTCGACAACGCTCTCACTTAAACTACTGGCTTTGACTTGTCTGGGACATCCTTTGGTGTCACCATCCCAGTTGGACTTGACTTCACTACATGATAAAATTGAGCTAGGTGACCTTCTCTTCCGAAATTGAAACATGCTTTGGGTTGCTGCATACAGTTTGGACGCATGTGTCCCTTCTGTCCGCATTTGAAACATACGACCGGTGGTCATTCTCCTTCCTTCGAAACGGGTGCCGGTGCTGCTGTCGATGTCTTTCTGTCATTGTTGAATCTTCTCTTCTTAAAGTTGTTCTCACTTAGTTCACCTTTTTCCTATTATCTTGGCCATGATTACCACCGAAGTGGTTACCATTTTTGGCATGATAGTTTCCTCCACGATGGTTATCGTTGTTCCGATGGCCGTTGCCACTAGTACGATTATTATTGTGTTGTTAGTCGTTGCCTTTTGGTTGAGCTGACTCATTATCGCATTCTAATAACTGAGCCCTATTCACAACATCTGAATATAAATAAAGTTTGTGAGAAATGAGGTATTGACGTATTTTGGGTTTCAAACCTCACAGAAACATTCACGTCATTCGCTCCTCATTATCAACTAAATGGGATGCAAACTGGGATAACTCCGCAAACTTTGCCTCGTATTGCGATACAATCATATTATTTTACTCCAGCTTGATGAATTCCACCTCCTTCTTGTGACGAATACTTTCAGGAAAGTACTTGTCGTTGAACAATTCTCGGAACTTCTCCCAAGACAACTTTAGTGCAGAAAAATGAGTACGTTTTACAGATTCCCATCAGTAATCTGCTTCTTCACGCAACATAAAGGTGGCGAAGGGAACCTTTTGCTCCTCTGAGCATTCTAAAACATCAAATATCTAGGTGATCTGCTTTATCCACGTCTCTGCCTTTAGTGGTTCTGGCTTTCTCAAAAACTCTGGTGGTCTCAGCTCTTTGAACTGCTTAGCAGTGACCATCCAAGAGTTGCCAGTGTTTCCACCTGTATTTTGAACATGAGTCTCTCTCGCCTGATTTTGCATAAATTATAGAAAACTCTTAAACGTACCATCATGCGTCATTTGGTCAGTATTGTTATTTACACGAGGATTATTACCTTCCTGATGCACATTATCCTGGTTATTTATCAACGGTGACTCAACGGTCTCATGTGCTCCATTGCTTATCTTAACATTTTTAGATGTCATTTTACTATCACAAAACAAGGGTTAATTGACATGCCATATATTGTCTCTATACTCTGACCGACCAATTAAATAACAAATAAACTTAGGTAGGTCATACTAGCAAAGAAATTACCCGTCTCTCCCCTCCTAGTTCTAGTCTCAAATCTCAGCTAGGGATCATATCCCTAAGCTCTGATACCAACTGTGATGCCCCTAAAATAGGTATACATCACCCATTTTGAGTCACTAAGTACATGGTACATAATACAACTAGAACTTAATTATACAATTGTCGTGTAGAATACGACAAAACATAGCTGAGAATTTTAAAACGAATATTGTCTCCTAGACAATATCCAAACTCAAATTCAATCTCATTACAATTATTATCACACTATTTCACAGAATAGTGAGGACTACTAAAGAAACCATCTGGACCATCACTCCTTTCCCTGACTAGTCCCAGTTATATTCTCATAGAGTGAGCTCAACTAGCCCAGTAAGAAATATTATGACTAAGATAATGAAAAATAAATTATCCTTAGCTTTCAACAGTATAACAACTAATAGGATACAATAGACAACAAGTCTTAGATCAACAACTGCAGCGAAATAAGCAATCCATTAGAAGAGTCAAGTAGAGCATAATATCTACTATCTTTTATGATTTAAAAGTTTACCATCAATTTTATCACTAAGACTCAGTTTAATAAATAATCCATATCACTGAATTATCCATGCACTACTGGCCAAGAATATTCATGTTTTCACCAATGGTCATGATCATGCCAAATAATAATTCATCTTTTCACCCTTGGCCGAAGAGAACGCATGTTTATGATCATACCAACATCTATCCATCAATGCACTACGGGCCAATGAGGACTTTTATCACATCATTTGTAACATTACGGGTCATGATTATACCGAATAATCCCTAGTCATAATCATACCAATCAACAGTCTATCTATGCATTACGGCCAAAGATAACTTTCATCAGAATATAAGCATGAGGATGATGACAATTATATAAGAATTCAATTAAATGAAAGCAAGGATAAATTTTAAAGATTTATAATTTAATTTATGTAGAATTCAATAATATCCAAATTGTCAACATAATAATGCTTTGTGGAGTAAAATTCAAGAATAATATTGTATCAAAAATGATTTGGACAGAAAAAATCAATTTTTGTCATGAATAGTACTCCAGGTGAATAGTACCCGAGTGAATAGTATCCCGTGAATAGTACTTCATTAATAGTACTTTATAAATAGTATCCCGTGAATAGTACTTCATGAATAGTACCGTATTTATGAATAGTACTGTATTTATGAATAGTACCGTACATATGAATAGTGCTGTATAAATGAATAGTACCCGTAAATAGTACTTCGGCATGAAAATCTTAAAATTTAACAAGAATGTTCAGAAAAATATATCCTTGTGAAACGATACTAGATGAAGCGCAAATTTTAAGGATATTCTACTAATTTCACGGAGTATAGAAGCAATACTCTAACAAAATGAGTATAAATTCAGAATCTGAAATGAAATAATATTACTTACATACTACAAAATATGGAAGAAAATATTATTTTTTACGAATACTGAACAAAAATAATATCCCTTACGAATATTGAATGAAATAAACTTCCTTACGAATACGAAAAAAATATCGTAAGCGAATCTAAAATAAATAATACCCCTTACCTTATTAGACGACTATATACTGCAATAATGAAGTAGCAGAATACTCTTCTTCTTCCTCTCTATAGTTTCTCTTTATAGTTGCTCTTGTGAGTCTTAGTGAATTGGTGAGAATGAAAGAAGAATGAGCTTCTATTTATGAAAGTAGTATGGACACAAGCCAATCATGTTTGATGATAAAGCATATACTTTGTAACAATCTTATTCATTTATTAATAAAAGTATTAATTTATTAAAGGCTTTTAATTATCTACATGATGCTATTTTATAATATGTGATAAACCCATAGTTTTAAGCAATGTTTTTAGAATAATGATGATGATCATTCTAATGAGATCTAAATTCCTAAAAAGCTTAAAACTAAAATAGTTCCCAATCGTTAGATTACTAAATTGGGGATTAGTGAATCCGGATAGATTGGTACATACGTTGCTTGCTCATTGGATGAGGATGATTGATCTCATGATCATTTGTGTGGAGACACTAAAGCAAGTATATAGGTGCTTATTAGAGAATAAGTTCACTGAACGTGGCTCGCTAAGGAATACCTAATGGAGTTTTACTTGCCTGTCAATAGGAATTCTTGTAGTGATAGTAGTACAAGTGATCCTTGGACTTGAGGTCATCATAGTATCTTGTGTACGATAAGTTATACTTTGACTTATTTCTTAAGACCCTTAGGGTATATCAAAGGGTATGCTTGGGTATAATAAGTTGTACATGGAGATAATGTATGATCAATAAAGAATCTACCACTTCTAGTAAAAGAAGAGAAATGTCCTATGTGATTCGATAAATGACAACCCAAAGAGTCCTTGGCAAAAGCGTAATGAAATTAGAAATGAGTTTCTAATTTGCATTATTTGAGTTGTACATTTAAGATTCGAAATACATATAATTAAATAAAATAAGACTTGACAAAGAATTCCATGTCTTATATTTAATTGGGACATTGTATGGTGGAAGGATTGAATTGATTGTGCAAATTATTTACTCAAAGGTTCTTTTATGATTAATGTTGAAATCTATATTATCTGGAAAGTCGTTAATCGCTAGGGAGGCTTATCCCTATTGTAGAATAAATATTATTTATTTAAATAAATTAATAGTTTAATTTATTTATTTAAATAAGATTAGAATTGTTCTAATTGATTTATTCACAACCGGTTTAATATGGAGAACCTAAAGGGTCACACCATAAAAGAAAGAATAATTATTTAAGAAGTTAATGGCATAATCGTAATAATAAGTTAAGTATATTTAATTTAATCTACGGTGATAGAATAAATTAAATAGCTTAATATTTATTATTTAATATTTTAGAAATATTAAATACAAATTAATAAGAGGAGTCTTATTATTATTATTATTACTATTGTTATTATTTAATTCCTAAAAGTACTCTCATATTCCTAATAAGATTAGGAGACAAATTAATTAAAAGAGTTTAATTAATTATTCCTAATAAGATTGAGAGCCTAAGTAATTAAAGGAATTTAATTATTTAAAATAAAACTCAATTCCTTAATTGTTAAGGAGGGTTGCCCACATTTATAAATAAGAAGAGTCTTATTATAGGTGGGTGTGGTTGACGTTTTCATAGAATACGTAATTCTAATAGTTGGGAGAGTACATCCTTTTCTATGAGAGATAGAAAAACTAGGGTTTTGCCAAATACCCATCTTCTTGAATCTTTTTTCTTCCTTGGTGGATCACCTCTAGAGGCCAAACACTTGGGTGGCTAACGTTGATCAAAGGAAGGAACCAAACCCGGTGGATTCAAGTTGAACGCAAAAAATATTGGAGGTGAACTTGTACCTGAGGAAGCTTGAATCTTCAAGGGTATGATTCTTATTCTTTATCTTTTGTTTAATTAATAATTGCGCATAAAGGGTGATCCGGGTATATGATTTGTAAAATTTTAAAACTCTGATTTTCCATGCATCCGCTTATTTTGTGAAATTTGATTGCATTTATGAATATTACAAACCTAACAATTTATAGGAAAACATAATTTCAATAATTGCACGATTAGGGGCTCGAATTATTACAGTATAGTACCCTCATCTATACCTCTATTTTTAATTTAGTCCTACAAGTATTATCAAACTTGCACCACTTCCCCTAATAGTACATGCATGCGAATCAATAGTTCTATTCATGTGAACAAATAGTTATATGCATGTGAACTAATAGCAATTAATTGCTCATTTATCCGATTAATTAACCGATTGGTCAATTTAACCTCCAAAAATAAATTATTATCGAAATAAATGTCGATTTCTACTAACACTAATAATCCCAACACAATGGAAATATCAATTTCATCTTTAATCAATACGAACTTATTCATCATTAATATTATAACTCACAGTATTTAACAACCAGATCATTTCTAGGAAAGATGGGACTTTCCGATAAAGATTTTTCCCTATTGGCGTGCAATTAGGTGACCAAACCCCTTTTCTTGATAGAAATTTCTAGACATTGTCAATAATGCAATTAATAATATGAATAACTTTGTCGTCTCAATTATTGATTTAATAATATAAAATATTATGCAGATGATACTGTGACAATAATTGAATCAATAATATGAGAGATACTATGCAGCAATTACTGTGGCAATAATTGAAAAATTGAGTGACTTCTCACGTAAGCATCAATAATCAAAGATACTATACAATACCATGTGCTACTATGCAACCACGCGTATTACTGCTCTTTTATCGCCGGTTATTTCAACAATTTAACGGTAAAACTTTCGCCTTTATTTTTATAAAAAGATATTTCTGTCATTTTCTAACTCCGACAGTAATGCCGTTGCGGGGTCCACCACTGATTGTGCCATCGTATGAATATTCCCTGATAAAACGAATATTCCCCGACCAATCGAATATTTTATAACAACTTGCTTACTTGGCAAAAATTTTCACATATCACCCTTAACATAAACCTTTTATCAATTTAACCATTTACTAAATAGAATAATAATTATAAGAAAATTGAATACTTTCATTTCATAAAATTCGGGGTCTTATAATATTCGTACGACGGTGCAACCATTTATGGGCCCCATAACAGAAAACTGTCAGATGAAGAAAATGACAAGTATGAGTTTTTTTTTTTATAAATAACGGCGTAGTTGTTTCCATTAACACTGTTGGAATACCTGGTACTTAAAGTATAGTAATACGTGTGGTTGCATAATAGCACACGGTGTTGCACAATATTTTTTTTGGATTATTGTTTATTACGTAAGAATGCATTACTCAATAATTGTTACAGTAATTAATGTTCAATATTTTATTTTATTGATTCAATAATTGTTACGTTGATATTTTATATTATTGTTAATTCAATAATTGTCACTGCACAGTATTTCCCATTATCAGATCAATAATTCATATTATTTGAATAATATTATTAGATAGCATTATTGATAATGTCTAAGGAAGTTCTGTCTAGGAAAGGGGTTTGGTCACCTAATTGCGCGTTAGTAAGGAGAAATCCTTATTGAAAAGCCCCCTCTTTCCTGGTTACGACCTGGTTGTTATTATTGCGATTCTGTAATATTATGTGTGAATAATTAATTATTAATTTATATGATAAGAAAATATTTATTTTATGCGGATATAAATGAAGGAATTAATATTGAAGTGTTTTATCAGTATTTTGGCAGAATTGAGGTGTTAAAAATCATCGGTATATAGATTTCGGTCATTTTCTGTTTGGAATTTGGAAAAAAATTTCTTCTACAAAGTTGTAGAGAATTAAATTTCCTATGGAATGGATATAAAATTTGTATTTTTCTGATAAAAAGGCTATTTATTATGAATTATTGAAGTTTCTGAATATTGTTTAAATTTAAAACATTTTGGTGGAGATTTTCTAGAATGGGTGGGCCCCACTCTTGTTCTTTGTTGGTGTGCTGAGAATTATTGTGGTCATTTTCAAAGATGGAGGGCTACAAAAGCCTCCATGTGTAAATTTAGTCTACTTTGGCGATCTGGCATTTTTCTATAAATAGGGTGCTTAGTTAGAATTGAAAATCACACTAGAATCAGAAGTTTTCTCTCTATAATATCGAGCGTATTTTTGTGAGTATTTAGATACTTTGAGAGTTGATAAACAATACAAGTTTTCTTTAGCATTATATCCGATATTTGAACCAGAAGTATTATTCTTTGGAGGTAAGGGATGTTATTTTCTTCGTAAATGATGTTATTTCTTTCAATATCATTATACCGTAATATTGGTATGAATTTTGTTATGAAATTTTTACCTTTTCACGTCGAGGTTACTATTCACGTATACGATACTATTCACGAATACGATACTATTCACGAGTACAATTCACGAAGTATAATTTTTTCTTATGAAATTTCTACCTTTCGTGTCAGAGTTACTATTCACGTATATGATACTATTCACATATACGGCACTATTCACGAATACGGCACTATTCACAGAAAAATTAAATTTTTTTTTCTTTGTCTAAGTTATCTATTATGGTTACTATCTTTGATTGTATCTATGTTTTGATCTTCATTCTTGAATTCTGCTTCACAATTGATTATTATGGAGTATTTTTTTTTACTTGGATAAACCGAAGTACGAATCCCTAATCTTTGTCCTTTTATCTCAATAGATTCGTTTTCTTTAATATATTTTTCATCATGCTCAGTCCTAAATGATGATATAACTGAATATCTTTGGCCTGTAGTGCAAAGATGAATGATTAGCTGATGAATATCTTTGACCGTGGTGCAAAGATGGACAGGTGTTGAGATGAACATGACAAACTGGTGATACAAATGAATATCTTTGGCCTGTAGTGAAAAGATGAATATTTGATTCAAAGATGTATATTGATTGATGTTACATGGATAAAATATTGATGATGTACTTTTAAATCATAGAAGATAATAGATTTCATTCTCTACTTAAATCTTCTAATGAATTATTATTTTCACTGCGAATATTGATCTAAAACTTGTTGTCCATTATATTTTATCTGATTTATTGAAGGCTAACGATAATTTGTTCAACATTATCTTAGTCATAATATTTTTTACTGGGCTAGTTGAGCTCACCCTTTTCCTTTTTGTTCCATTTTTCTTCTCAAAAGGCGAGAATATAACGGGAACTAGTCGGGGTGCGGAGTGATGTTTTAAGTCAGTTGTTTTAGAAGTCCTCACTATTTTGTAAAATAGTGTATTAATAATTGTAAAGAGGACTTATTTGAGTGTGGATATTGTCTAAAAAATAATATTTGTATTTAAACTCAGAGTATATTTGTTGTCGTATTTTGCACGATAATTGTAATAATGAAGTTGTACTTGTTTTCTGTACCATGTATTTGGCTACTCAAAATGGGTTATGTATACCTATTTTGGGGGCGTCAAATGCTTGCTCCTTTTTCATTACATCGAGGGAATGTCGAGTGAGAGTTTGGTTGTTCTGCTTTAACACCTCATTTTCTTTTATGATTTCTTCATATTGTTTCAGAGGTAGATTTTTGAAGAGCCTCGGATGCGGCCAGTTGTTCTTTCAATTTGGCTTTATTATATTTGAGGCCTTCGCAGTAGAAGGTAGTGTTGTCCTGTAGGCTTTTCTTCTTCGTCAGGGCAGCCTTTAGGAGCTCGTTCTCTTTCGGGCAACTTTTTCTTCGGCCTCAATGTCTTTATATCTCTGAGCGTGTCGTCCGGAGATTCTTGCTGCCTGTAAATATTGGGTAATTAATGTTAAAGGTCGATTAAGAGAGAGGATGTTTACTAAAAATTATAATTAAAGGCGACTTACCCGACTCTGATGCATCATGCCAGCTATGAAGAGTTTAGTAGTGGTTATATCACCAAAGTAGTGATCGTCGGCTGGAAGGATGAAGTGATTAAATAGGTCGAGAGGGAACTTTTCATTACCCTTTGGCCACAAGGTTGGGGAGCGAATGGTTTTGGGTGAGTGGTTTGGGGATGGTTATTTGGTTGGTGAAGTAGGATGTTCGGAAGAGCTCATGGTGTGGGCCTTTTTTAAAGACCCCAGGTTGGTGTTGTTGGATTCTTTTTGTTTTCTAATTAATTGGGGAATTGGATCGGTAGGATCGGTTGAAATGTTCTTCTGTTGGCTGGCTTCATTCGAGGGGACCCTCAACTTTTTGGGGGACAGAGGTGTGACCTTCGCCCGTTTCTTCTTGATCTGAAGGATCTCTGTCCTTTCGGAGGTCGGCATGTCAAGGAGGCTTTCTGTAAGAATAGGGGTTGGAGTATTTTTTTGATTTTTTAACCGCTCTCCTTTTGAGTCAGGTTGTGGTTGGCTCTTCAGTGGTGCTCTTGGTAGGGACGGCTTCGGCAGTTGGGGGGTTGGCAGAATCTTCGTTGGATTTGCTGAAGAAGAATTCTTTGAGGTCTTTGCTCTCTGCAGAGGTTGGTTTGATGAGGGATACTGTGCTAGGAAGAAAATCTCAGGGTAAGAAAGATAAGATTAATCGAAGTAGAAAGATCGAAACTTACATTGGTGATCGTATAGCCATGCTTGTTTAGTTAAGAGGTTGTAGCTCCATTCTTTAATTAGCAATTTCTCGATTAGCTTTTCCATTTTAATCACTCGTTCGGGAGGGGTGTCACCGAAGTCAATGTTAGGGAGTTTGTAAGAGGCCCAGTTCGAAAGTTTGTGTGTTTCTGGTCCTTTGATGAATAACCAGTCTTTGTGCCATCCTCTGTTGCTTGAAGGGGTATCCATCAGCGGGCGTTTATCGAACTTGGAGTTGGATTTTGGGGGTTGTTTGCTTAGCTCGTTTAAGCCAGGTTCTCGAGAGTTTCCCAGTTGGTATAGAGTAAAGAAAAAGTCGATGGAGGGTGGGACGCCTACTTCGTAGCAGAATGCGATGAAGGCAATGATATTAATATAAGAGTTTGACACTAGTTGGGTGAAACTGATACCGATAAACCCTAGGAGAGTGATGATGAAAGCGTGTAAAGGTAATCAAACTCCTTTCTCTAGAAGAGGGAGGGACATGGAAGTCCAGCCATCGGATCGGTGGTACATTCGATCTGTGGGTGTAGGCGCTTTGAAGTGATGGGTTTCAGGAATTTGGTAGTGCTTTCGAATTATGAGGAGATCTGAGTCAGTGATATGGGAAGGGGTGTTGGCGTGCGTGAATTATTTCTCGTTGGGATATTCGTGCATCAGTTTTTGGAAGTCTGTTTTCATGGGGTTTTGAGTGGTAGTGGTTTGGTGGGCATGACGCTGATGATAGGGTTGGGAGTGACAGTGGAGGATATGGAAGCAGTTATAGAAGGAGCGGGGGTGCTTGATAGAGGAGTCATGTGGATAGGGCTGATGTTTACAGATGAAGTGTTCTCTAGGTTTTGGGAAGAGGCCATTTGTTGTAGCTTTGGAGGAAGATAACCGGAGATTTGAAGAGAGAGAAATAGTCTTGTGTTTTAGAAATGAGATGGTGAAACTGTTTGATTTGAGGGGTTTGGGTTTTTGTTGATTTTTCTTTTCAGTTTTTTTGTATACCGAGGGGCGGCGCATTGAATGGTTTTCATGATTAAGGACGGGGGGGGGGGGGGGAGATGAGGAGTCGTGGTCTAATATACAATGTGGGCTTTGTTAATTTTCGGGCTCTATAATAATGGTCATTGGGCCGTACTTGGATACTCTTCCTTTAAATATTTTTTTTAAGGGAAGACTAGGGGCAATGTTGGGCCATGATTATTCGGGTCTGGATGGTGTGGAGGGTTGCAGTCCATGTGGGGTTGATTTTGACCCATATGGCACTTTAGTTTGGAAGTTGGAGTATTTTAAGAAATCAAGTAATCCTTAATTATGTTTGGTTTCTAAATATAAGGAGAAGGTATTGGGATTTGGATCCACTTCCTTATGTTTAGAAGATCTTATTCGATTCTGTGTAGGAATCGTATTTAAGGAGGAACTTCAATCCAATACGGGGAATGATTATATGAAGGTGGTGAGATCACTATAAATACGAGGCTTATACCCTAATTACAAGGTATACACATTATTATATTCTAGCACTAGATCATTGAGACTCTATTGTTAACCTTATTCCGTCTGTACTTATTCTCACACCGGAGCTATCCCCCGACGGCAAAGGCCGTCAAGATTTTGATGTTTACCCGTTTCTGTGCAGGATTTGACGTGGTTTGATGATTGAAGCGTGTGAACGGATCTCGACGTTAACAATTGTATAAAGTCATGTACTTATAAATTTTAAGTTCTCATAATCTGATTATAAATATGAGAATCTCTAAACAGTAATGCATGGGCCCTTGGTGTTAAACTAGGACAAAAAAAGTCAAATACTATTCTACATATAAATAGCTATAAAAACCTAAAGTTTCATTTCTATGTGCATTCATATAGCTGATATAAACTTTGATAAATTATCTTAAAATGTTTTGGAAAGACTTATAAGTTGGTTAAACTAACTTCTAAGTCATTTGTTGCTATTTGTCTATTCGGGAATAACTTATTTTTTTATTTATAAATTGAATTTTAAGTCAAAAAAGGTAAGTATTTATAACTTATTTTAAAATGACTTATAAGTCAGTTTATCATAACTTATTTTAACTTAATTTTTGATTTATAAGTCAAATTGATGTCGAACGCTTTTAGTTATAAGCAAGGCTGTTCCTGAGATTTTGGTGGCCGAGGGAAAAAATGAAAATAATATCCTATTCAAAAAAGGAGAGAGATTGCTTTAAGAGTTTTAAGGAAGATGGAGAATTTGATTATGTTAATGCGGGAAATAAAGAGAGAGTGAAGATTGAAGTTGTTGAAAGTGTTCGTTTCAAACTTCGTGATGGCGCTGTGAAGATTCTTGAGAATATATGTTATGTCCCTAGTTGTGGTGAGAATATAAATTTTTTGTTAGAATTATCCTCACGTGGATATACATATGTAGGTCAAGGAGATTCGTGCAAGATGTTCAAAGAAGACATAATAATTCTTCAAGGTAGGAAGAATGAAAAATTAATGTGTGTGTTAGATGGACAGTTTATACGTGAAAAGAAGACCTAGAAGAGCAACCATCGAGTGAAGTTTAGAGATGAAGTTGAAGTGGTTGGAGATTTGAGTCGAGTGAGGAATTGTTATGCAACTCCTCGAATCCTATTATGAGAAGGACTCATATTTTTAATAAGAGTATTATTTTGAAAGCAGTCTTATATGTACTAGATATATTATTATGTGAGAATATTCTATTTAGATTTGGAAAGGGAAGTTTTGGGTACTCTATAAATAGAGTCTTGTATTTAGAGAGAGGTAGAACACAACCAAGAGGTAACAACATTATCGAGAGTTGAGATAACGTATAATTGGGTCTTGGGTTATTGTGTGAGGGAGTTTTTTTTTCCAAATTTTATTTCGTGCAAAAAGTTGTACCGTAGATATTAATATATTGAAGTTGATTTTGTGAATTAGATCATTGAGGACTAAACCATGTTAAATATTGTGTTGTTTTTCTTTCTTCAGTATTATTGTTTATTTTGCATGACTTAATTCCCAACACCAACCAACTTTGGCAATTCTAGTTTCACCCTTATTAATCAAAACATAAACATTTCATAAACAATTTTTAGAAAAATATTAACCATTTAAATTTGATACTGAGAGTATATACACGAGCGAAACTAGGATCATAACACATCATTAAAATAAAGGAAATTTTCCCTAATATAAATATTTTTTAATAATGCGTCATAATCCTAATATCACTCAATCATGTATATACTGACAATATATCAAACTTCAATTCAAATGGTATAGCATATATAAAATTCTTTAAAAATTTTAAATTAGAAATTAGAAAATTTTGTGTATAAGAAGTTGGGTTTGACTGAAAGCATTTGGCATTGGGTGTGTGTGTCAAATTAGCAAAAAAGAAAAGTTGGGTTTGACTTCTAATAATGAGAACTTGAAAATCACGAACCTAATTTCCTTCACTTTCTAAGTCTTGGATATTCTCGTTGTTGAACAGGTCCGTATAAACATAATCACTTCTCGGATTACTTAGTAGCTCACTCGTAGAGCGGTCCATAGTACTTACCCTAGAACTCTGGCATGTCGGGACACACATTACCAGTGCATGAGCAAGTAATACATGGAGGGTAGGTGTTTAGCCCCATCAATTTTAACTATAAACTCTTTTAGAGCCTGTTCGGGAATGACTTATTTTAAATGACTTTATAAGTTAAAAATATGAGTTCACTTATAAGTAGAGTCGTTTCTAAGTACGGGCGGGAGGGTCGACCGCCTTGGGGCCCGATCAAAAGAGCCCTAATTATATATATATATATATGTGTGTGTGTGTGTGTGTGTGTGTGTGTGTGTATAATGGGTATACACAACAATCTATTTTTTTTTGAACACAGTCTACAAAACAGTGTAGTTTTGTTTTAAAAAAAACACGTTCTCTCCCCAAAACCAAATAAGGGCTTCTTTCTTCCAAATTATAAATCGATGAAAATGGCTTCTCCTCCCAAATTAGAAATTCGTCATACTTTTCTCCTCCTCATCCTCCTAATCGCTGCCAAAAATAGAGGATTGGAAGGAATAGGGCGCCAAGAAATCGCCGGTGCTAAAGTTTAATCCGCCGAAGATTGATTTCTTAGAACGGATTTCACCAAGATTAAAGCGGAGATGATGAAACACCAAACGGGTCCTAGTATTGGGTTTGTTAAGCTCAGATTGGGTGATGAAGGAATCCAGTACAAAATTGGGCATATTTAATTTCTTGGAATTGAATAAGTTTTGATCATTAACATTGATTTTCCAGTAATTGTCATTCTGGGTTTGTGTTTGTTTTAATTTTTTAGAAGGTAAGTATTTATCAGATTGAAAAAATTTTAGTCCAAAATTTGAACTTGTATTTACTATGTATACTCTGGTTTGATAAGTAAGATATGTGATAAAATTTTGCTATGTTTTCAATTATTTTTTGGGAACATTAGTGTTGATTTTCTAAATCAAATTGGAGAAAATTTCTCAGGAATTGTTTTCCAAACTTTTTTTAATATAAAAAAATAACTTCAGCCAAGGTTGCTTGATAGGGTCCGTTGCATTTGGAAATGTATATATAGGAACATTTGTTGTAGAGGGAACATTAGTTATCAAGAAGGCCCGTGCTAATTCATACACGAGCAACGAAGAATTTAGAAATGGTAAAACTTGAATTTTCTTGCATGAAATCATTGGGTATAAATAAATTTCTTCAACTTCTGTACGTGTATGAAGAGAAAGTTGTTGTCTTATAATTACTATTGAGAGAGACTAATGTGCCTGCCTGCATAATTTTTGGAATAGAGGTCAAGTTGCTTTCAAGAGTGAAGCATAGGAATCTTGTATGTTTAGTGAGATACTGTAAAGAAAATGGTACATACCAATGCTATATATAAATAACATATGTAGATTATATCTGTCAACAACTCACTCAAATTTCTGATTATGAATGGTGGAAACTACCCCTTGGTCATTTTTTTTAAAATAAAATTTTGCTTACAACAAATAAGGCCAAAAAGAGTAAAAGTATTGGTTTATGAATATGTTCAAAATGGTTCACTACTTGAATACATTGTGGGTAAGTTTCAGCTTCTCAATCTTTACTGGTACATTAAGATTTCACTCTTAATTCCGACAGTGATAACACTATTAGGAAGAGGATGAAGGATTTTGACATGGAGGCAAAGAGTAAACATATCTATTGGAGCTGCTAAGGGTATGTTTTTTAGCTCTCGGATAAAAATCATTCCCATGAACTCATCAAACTGTGGCAGAAGTTTTTGAATAAATATACTAAAACCTAGTTTCTTGGCATGACGCATTTGCATAAAGGAATCAAGCCAAACATAATTCATCGTGATATAAAATTGAGCAATATTTTGGTAGGGGAGGGGTTTGAGGTAAAGGTTTCGGATTTTGGGCTTGTGAAATCCGATCCCACTGGCGATCAATCATATGTTATATATCAGTCAGATCAAAGGGACACCAGGGTACCTTGACCCTGCCTATTGTTCAAGCTTTCATCTGAGTCCATTTAGTTATGTCTACAGCTTTAGAGTCATACTTCTCCAACTTGTTGCTGCCCGACCTGCAGTTGATACAATAAGAAGCGGTTCTAATTATCATATAACCGAATGGGTAAGTAAGTTTTGGTTCATCTAATGATTCCTTAATGAATGTCTACATTGTGTTCTACAATGCAATTCAAAGTATGGTTACTTGTTATTGATAACAAAATATGAACATGATCATTTACATATGTTACTCAACAATCATAAAATTTTGAAAATGTAATCATTTAATTTTGATGTTGTGGAACTGCAGGTGTGAGACCCCGAATTTTATGAAATAAAAGTATTTAATTTTTCTATTTTGGTGAATAGTTAAATTGATAAAAGTTTAAAGTTAAGGGTGACATTTGAAAATTTTTCAAAGTAAGTGATAATGAAGTTTTGTTTTATTAGTATTATTAATGTAATAAAAGCAAATATTTTTTATATAAA
This sequence comes from Panax ginseng, assembly GCA_020205605.1. Lineage (NCBI taxonomy): Eukaryota > Viridiplantae > Streptophyta > Magnoliopsida > Apiales > Araliaceae > Panax > Panax ginseng. The sequence continues at coordinate 135,208,832 of CM035133.1, read as the reverse complement.
ATGTAATACTTTTATAAAGTTATTCGTTTTATTAGGCTAATAGTAAAATCTTTTTATATAAAAATGTAATACTTTTATAAAGTTATCTATTTTATTAGACAATAATTAGAATATATTATATTTTATTATGCATAGTAGTGTTTGCATAGTAAAATCTTTTTATATAAAATAAAATACTTTTATAAAGTTATTCGTTTTATTAGATTATAAATAGAATATATTATATTTTATTGTAAACCATTCTGGACCGTCCGTTTAAAAGTAAATCAATCTGGACCGTTCATGGATTGGTTACTATTCAGTTCATTCTCCTATAAATAGAAGCTCATTCCTTCATTATTTCTTACGAATTCATTGAAACTCTAGAGAGAGAAACTATAGAGAGAGTTCTTCTTCTGTAATCTCGAGCGTATTTCTTTAGAGTTTAAGGAAGCTTTGAGCGTAGAAGATAATGCAAGTTTTCTTCAAGTATATTCCCGCCCTACCGTTCAGAATACTCTTCTTTCAAAGGTAAGGGATATTATTTGTTGTACCTGTAAGGGATATTATTTGTTGTACCTGTAAGGGATATTATTTGTTGTACCTGTAAGGGATATTATTTGTTGTACCCGTAAGGGGTATTATTTCTTTCGTATTAATGAAGAGAACTTCTGTTATTCCATTCTTTATTATTATGTTGGAATAATCATTTATCTGCAAATACCGCTTACATGGTGATCTTCTTCACGTTATTCCATTCCTTATTATTATGTTGGAATAACCTTTGTCATGCATCAATCTTGCATATATGGTGAAATTCTTCTATTATTTTATTCTTTACTATTCATTGGAATATCATGTCTGTATGCGTTTTACTGCCGGGACTCGGTTCCATTATTTATTATTCTCGCATTTATTATTCTCGTTTAATATCACATCTGCGTGTTTTTTACCGGACTGGTTCCATTATTTATTATTCCGCATTTATTATTCTCGTTTAATATCCATGCATGCGTTCTTACGCCTAACTTCGGGTTCCATTATTTATTATTCTATTGGGAATAACCTATCATATGGTCTCTATCGCATGCATGGTGAATCTTTACATTATTCCATTCTTTATTATTCTGTTGGAATAACCTGTCTATGTGGATTACCACATGCATGGTGAATGATCCTTTATATTCATTCCTTATTAAATTGTGGAAATGATCTGGTTACGTTGATTATTACTAAGTGTTATGATGAGTGATGTTGGTTATTATGTGAAAACATGAAAGTTTCTTAGAAATCACAAAGGGTTAAAAAATAGATTTTAGTGAAAATGGAACACAAAATTCAATTGACCATATCTCCTATTATATTTTGAATTTTTGAGTGAGGTCAAGTTCTAGACTTAGATCTATGAGTTTTGTAGCATCTCCAAGTGGAATCACTAGAAAAGGTGTTGTAGATTTTCGTGTGGACTGATTTTAGAAAAGAAGTCAAAAGCTGGAAATTACCAAAATGCTACTGTCCAGATTTTTAGAAGGGCTGTTTCGACCACTTAATTTGTGAGAAAAATTTTGGCCTTTTGGGACATGAAATTATATAGTATAGGGTACCTCCTGTCCAAAAATGAGCTCATTCCGACTTAAAATGAGCAAGTTATGACCATTTTAATATTTAGGTTTTTTCGACAAAAAATGCTATAACCGGAGTTCTATAACTCCGACGACCATGAAATTTAAACTGGAAGCTCACATTAACATGTGTAAGATCCTGCCAAGATTTGGAAATTTCTGGAGTTAAACTTGAAGTAGCTAATTTCTTAAGAAATTAATTAGAAATTGATTTTTGAAAAATAGTAAATGAATTTTAAAAATTCCGAGAAAAATATATGTTCATTATGGGACTATATTCTGCTAAATCCCAGAAAAGAAATATTTTTGGGACTGATTTGGTATTTTTTCATAAAAATGGTTTAGTTACGAACATATGAGTTAAATATGTTATGTGAAGTAACAAAGTTGAAAAATAGGATTTTATGGCTTAGAAATCCTATATAAGGTATATGCATATTTTTGATGAGGGATTTAATCATTGGTGATGAAATCTTATGAGTATGGCATTTTTGAATGATTAAATGCATTATTTGGTAAAATGTAAACAATTGAGACAAATTGTTTATAGGTTTAAGAAGTGATTAAAATATTGTTATAATATTAGATTATGAGTTTATTAAGTGATTGATAATATTTGGATAAATTTAAAGTCTTTAATATTTATCCTTGTTTTTGTTTGATTAATGCTTATATCATTGTCATCATTCTCATGTTTATATTATGTTGAAAGTCATCTGTGGCCTGTAGTGCATAGATGGACTTGGTATGATTATGACAAGGGATTATTCGGTATAATCATGACCGTAATGTTGCAAATGATGTGGAAAAAGTCCTCATTGGCCCGTAGTGCATTGATGGACAATTTTTGGTATGATTATGGCTATGGATTCTCTTCAAGAGTGTAAAGATGAATTGTTTTATGGCATGATCGGGACTGGTTGATGAAAAACACGATTATCTTTGGCCCGTGAGTATAGATAATTTGTGCCCATGATATTAACGAATATCCTCGGCTTTTGTAGTGCGGGGATGATTCGATGATGTGGATTAATTATTGAAATGAGTCTCAAAGAATGAAATATTAATTCATGGATGTGATTTAATGAATATCCTTGGCCGTAGTACAGGGATGATTCGAAGATGTGGTTTATTTATTAAGCTGAGTCTCAGCATTATTGGTTTTATAGTTGTATATCTTTGGCTTATAGTGCTAAGATGGACTGTTGATTATTGGTTTTACAGTTGTATATCTTTGGCCTGTAGTGCAAAGATGAACTATTTGTTATTGTTTATACAGTTGTATATCTTTGACCGTAGTGCAAAGATGAATTGTTGATTGATGTTACAGGGATAAAACATTATTGGTGGACTTTTAACATGGAGAAGATAATAGACCTGATGGTCTATTTGACTCTTTTAATGGATTGCTCGTTCCACTGCAACTATGGTTGAATAGTTTTATCATCAACCATATGTTCTAAATCTCTGATTTATTATTGACAAAAGCTATTGATATTTAAATTATATTTACTCATGATATTCTTTACTGGGCTAGTTGTGCTCACCCTTTTGCTTCACAATTCCTTTCAGGTAATAAGAGTGTAAATTGGGTCGAAAGCGATAATAACAGAAAATAGTGTGATGATTCGAGACTGTCGAAGTTTCTCAATACATTATTAAATGGCATGACATGCAACAGATAATTGTATTGAGGACCTAAGATGTGTGTTTCGTATTTTATACATCACTTAATAATTGATTTTGGCGAACAACAATAGGGTGATGAGAACCCGACTTTAAAAGCGTCAAAAGTGTACCTCATTAGAATGAATATGATAGTAATCTTCTCGTTCTTCTTTGGGGTCTTAAAATATTTGTTGTTGTATTTTATATGGCATTGTAACAATTTGAGTTGGATACTGTCTACGAGACAAGATTGTATTAAAACTCACAGACTTATCTCATGTATCGTATTTCTACACGACGACGATTCAATAGTTGTATAAATGAAGTTTGTATTTGATTTTTATAGTGTGATATCTGGCGACTCAGAATGGGTCGTGTGGACCTATTTTGGGGGCGTCACATTTGGTATCAGAGCTTAGGGATATGGTCGCTAGCGGAGATTTGAGTCTAGAACTAGGAGGGGAGGGACGAGTAATATACTTCGCTAGTGTGTGACTTAGCTAAGCTGAAATTGTTTACCTGATAAGTTGACAAATTATGATATGTCAATTAACCTTTGTTTTGAAGAATATTCTAGAATGATATCTGAATTACAGGAGATGAGCAATGGAAAAATCATGATATAAAGGATATAACCGGGAAGGTACAATCCGAAAAGAAAGCAATGTATTCTCATCTCTTCGAATACTAGGTACGTACGTAAATTTCGAGGGCAAAATTTCATAAGGAGGGGAGATTGTGAGATCCCGAATTTTATGATATAAAAGTATTCAATTTTTTTTATTTTGGTGAATAGTTAAATTGATAAAAGTTTAAAGTTAAGGGTGACATTTGAAAATTTTTCAAAGTAAGTGATAATGAAGTTTTGTTTTATTAGTATTATTAATGTAATAAAACAGAAATACTTTTTATATAAAATGAATACTTTTATAAAGTTATTCGTTTTATTAGGATAATAGTAAAATCTTTTTATATAAAACAGAATACTTTTATAAAGTTATCTATTTTATTAGACAATAATTAGAATATATTATATTTTATTATGCATAATATTTGCATAGTGCTTGCATAGTGTTTGCATAGTAAAATCTTTTTATATAAAATAAAATATTTTTATAAAGTTATTCGTTTTAATAGATTATAAATAGAATATATTATATTTTATTGTAAACCAATCTGGACCATCCGTTTAAAAGTAAATCAATCTGGACCGTTCATAGATTGGTTACTATTCAGTCCATTCTCCTATAAATAGAAGCTCATTCCTTCATTATTTCTTACGAATTCACTGAAACTCTAGAGAGAGAAACTATATAGAGAGTTCTTCTTCTATAATCTCGAGCGTATTTCTTTAGAGTTTAAGAAAGCTTTGAGCGTAGAAGATAGTGAAAGTTTTCTTCAAAAATATTCCCGCCCTACCATTCGGAATACTCATCTTTCAAAGGTAAGGGATATTATTTGTTGTACCTGTAAGGAATATTATTTGTTGTACCTGTAAGGGATATTATTTGTTGTACCTGTAAGGGATATTATTTGTTGTGTCTATAAGGGATATTATTTGTTGTACCTGTAAGGGATAGTTTTTGTTGTACCTGTAAGGGGTATTATTTATTTCGTATTCATGAAGAGAACTTCTGTTATTGCATTCTTTATTATTATGTTGGAATAACCTATTTATGCAAAGTACCGCTTACATTGTGATCTTCTTCTATTATTCCATTTCTTATTATTATGTTGGAATAACTCGCTCATGCATCTAATCATCGCATACATGGTGAAATTCTTCTATTATTTCATTCTTTACTATTACATTGGATATATCGTCATACGTGTTTTTCTACCGGACTGGTTCCATTATTTATTATTCCGCATTTATTATTCTGTCGGAATATCCTGTCTGTGCATTTTACGCCGGACCTGGTTCCATTATTTATTATTCCGCATTTATTATTCTCGTCTCAATATCACGTACGTAAGCGCTTACGCCTAACTCAGTTCCATTATTTATTATTCTGTTGGGAATAACCTGTCTGTGCGGTCTCTATCGCATGCATGGTGAATCTTTCTGTTATTCCATTCTTTATTAATCTGCTGGAATAACCTATCTATGTGGATTACCACATGCATAGTGAATGATCCTTTATATTCATTCCTTATTAAATTGTGGAAATGATCTGGTTACGTTGATTATGATGAGAGTCATAATAAAAGCATTGGACTGATGAAAATCATGGGTATATGAAGTATTAATAAGTGTTATGATGAGTTATGTTGGTTATTATATGAAAACATGAAAGTTTCTTAGAAATCACAAAGGGTTGAAAATTAGATTTTGGTGAAAATGGAACATAAAATTCAATTGACAATATCTCCTATTATGTTTTGAATTTTTGAATGTGGTCAAGTTCTAGACTTAGATCTATGAGTTTTGTAGCATCTCCAAGTGGAATCACTAGAAAAGGTGTTGTAGATTTTCGTGTGGACTGATTTTAGCAAAGAAATCAAAAGCTGGAAATTACCAAAATGCTATTGTCCAGATTTTTAGAAGGGCTGTTTCGGCCACTTAATTTGTGAGAAAAATTCTGGCCTTTTGGGACATGAAAGTATATAGTATAAGGTACCTCATGTCCAAAAATGAGCTCATTCCGACTTAAAATGAGCAAGTTATGACCATTTCAATATTTAGGTTTTTTCAATTTAAAACGCTAACTTCTATAACTGACCATGAAATTTAAACTGAAACTCACATTAACATGTTGAAGATCCTCCAAGATTTGGAAATTTTCGAGTTAAACTTGAGGTAGCTAATTTCTTAAGGAATTAATTAGAAATTAATTTTGAAAAATAGTAAATGAATTTTAAAAATTCCAAGAAAAATATATGTTCATTATGGGACTATATTCTACTAAATCCCGTAAAAAATATTTTTGGGACTGATTTGGTATTTTTCATAAAAATAGTTTAGTTACTGAACATATGAGTTAAATATGTTATGTGAAGTAACAAAGTTGGAAAATATGATTTTATGGCTTGGAAATCCTATATAAGGTATATGCATATTTTTGATGAGGGATTTAATCATTGGTGATGAAATCTTATGAGTATGGAATTTTTGAATGATTAAATGCATTATTTGATAAAATATAAATAATTGAAACAAATTGTTTATAGGTTTAAGAAGTGATTAAAATATTGTTATAATATTATATTACGAGTTTATTAAGTGATTGATAATATTTGGATAAATTTAAAGTCTTTAATATATATCCTTGTTTTCGTTTGATTAATGCTTATATCATTGTCATCATTCTCATGTTTATATTATGTTGAAAGTCATCTATGGCCTGTAGTGCATAGATGGGCTTGGTATGATTATGACCAGGGATTATTCGGTATAATCATGACCGTAATGTTACAAATGATGTAGAAAAAGTCCTCATTGGCCCGTAGTGCATTGATGAATAATTTTTGGTATGATTATGGCTATGGATTCTCTTCAAGAGTGCAAAGATGAATTGTTTTATGGCATGATCGGATCATTGATGAAAACACGATTATCTTTGGCCCGTAGTGCATATAGATAATTTGTGCTCATGATATTAACGAATATCCTTGGCACAGTAGTGCGGGGATGATTCGATGATGTGGATTAATTATTGAAATGAGTCTCAAAGAATGAAATATTAATTCATGGATATGATTTAATGAATATCCTCGCCGAAAGTGGATGATGATTCGATGATGTGGTTTATTTATTAAGTCGAGTCTCAAAGATTATTGGTTTTACAGTTGTATATCTTTGGCCTGTAGTGCAAAGATGGACTGTTGATTATTGGTTTTACAGTTGTGTATCTTTGGCCTGTAGTGAAGATAGGTGATGAAAATTATCTTCGTCTTGGGTGTGAAAAGGAAATTCAGAATCACAATTATGATTATGAGTTATTCATATAATTGTGGACAGGAATTGTTGATTGATGTTACAGGGATAAAACATTATTGGTGGACTTTTAACATGGAGAAGATAATAGACATGATGGTCTATTTGAGTCTTTTAATGGATTGCTCGTTCCGCTGCAACTATGATTGAAAAGTTTTATCATCTACCATATGTTCTAAATCTCTGATTTATTATTGACAAAAGAAATTGATATTTAAATTATCTTTAGTCATGATATTCTTTACTGGGCTAGTTGTGCTCACCCTTTTGCTTCACAATTCCTTTCAGGTAATAAGAGTGTAAATTTGGGTCGAAATGGGGATAACAGAGAAATAGTGTGATGGTCCGAGACTGTCGAAGTTTCTCAATACATTATTAAATGGCATGACATGCAACAGATAATTGTATTGAGGACCTAAAATGTGTGTGTCGTATTTTATACGTCACTTAATAATTGATTTTGGCAAACAATAATAGGGTGATGAGAACCCCAATTTGAAAGCGTCAAAAGTGCACCTCATTAGAATGAATATGATAGTAATCTTCTCTTTCTTCTTTGGGGTCTTAAAATATTTGCTGCTGTATTTTATATGGCATTGTAACAATTTGAGTTGGATACTGTCTACGAGATAATATTGTATTAAAACTCACAGCTTATCTGTTGTCGTACTCTACACAACAGTTCAACAGTTGTATAAATGAAGTTTGTATTTTATTTTTATAGTGTGATATCCATGCGACTCGAGAATGGGTCAAATGTGGACCTATTTTGGGGGCATCACATTTGGTATCGAGCTTAGGGATATGGTCGCCATTGGCGAGATATGAGTCTCTAGAACTAGGAGGGAGGGACGAGTAATATACTTCCCTAGTGTGTGACTTACCTAAGTTAAATTGTTTACTTGATAAGTTGACAAATTATGATATGTCAATTAACCTTTGTTTTGAACTATATTCTAGAATGATATCTGAAATACAGGAGAAGAGCAATGGAAAAATCATGATATAGAGGATATAACTGGGAAGGTACAATCCGAAAAGAAAGCAAGGTATTCTCATCTCTTCGAATACCAGGTACGTACGTAAATTTCGAGGGCAAAATTTCATAAGGAGGGGAGATTGTGACACCCCGAATTTTATGAAATAAAAGTATTCAATTTTTTTATTTTGGTGAATAGTTAAATTGATAAAAGTTTAAAGTTAAGGGTGACATTTGAAAATTTTTTCAAAGTAAGTGATAATGAAGTTTTGTTTTATTAGTATTATTAATGTAATAAAACAAAATACTTTTTATATAAAATGTAAATACTTTTATAAAGTTATTCGTTTTATTAGGCTAATAGTAAAATCTTTTTATATAAAATAAAATACTTTTATAAAGTTATCTGTTTTATTAGACAATAATTAGAATATATTATATTTTTTTATGCATAGTATTTGCATAGTGCTTGCATAGTGTTTGCATAGTAAAATCTTTTTATATAAAACAAAATACTTTTATAAAGTCATTCATTTTATTAGATTATAAATAGAATATATTATATTTTATTGTAAACCAATCTGGACCATCCGTTTAAAAGTAAATCAATCTGGACCGTTCATAGATTGGTTACTATTCAGTCCATTCTCCTATAAATAGAAGCTCATTCCTTCATTATTTCATACGAATTCACTGAAACTCTAGAGAGAGTTCTTCTTCTGTAATCTCGAGCGTATTTCTTTAGAGTTTAAGAAAGCTTTGAGCGTAGAAGATAGTGCAAGTTTTTTCAGTATATTCCTCGCCTACCGCTCTAATACTCTTCTTTCAAAGGTAAGGGATATTATTTGTTTATACTGTAAGGGATATTATTTGTTGTACCATAAGGGATATTATTTGTTGTACATATAAGGGATATTATTTGTTGTACCCGTAACGGGTATTATTTCTTTCATATTAATGAAGAGAACTTCTGTTATTCCATTCTTTATTATTATGTTGGAATAACCTGTTTATGCGAAGTACCGCTTACATGGTGATCTTCTTCTATTATTCCATTCCTTATTATTATGTTGGAATAACCTGTCTATGCGAAATACCGCATATATGGTGAAATTCTTCTATTATTTTATTCTTTACTATTCTGTTGGAATATCCTGTCTGTGTATTTTACGCCGGACTTGGTTCCATTATTTATTATTCCGCATTTAATATTCTCGTTGAATATCATGTTCATCGTGCGCTTTACATGGGACACAATTCCATTATTTATTATTCCGCATTTATTATTACGCTGGAATATCACGCTCTATGGATGCATTCACGGCAACTCACGGTTCCATTATTTATTATTACATTGGGAATAACTCATACGCAAGCGATCTCTATCGCATGCATGGTGAATCTTTTCGTTATTCCATTCTTTATTAATCTGTTGGAATAACCTATCTATGTGGATTACCACATGCATGGTGAATGATCCTTTATATTCATTCCTTATTAAATTGTGGAAATGATTTGGTTACGTTGATTATGATGAGAGTCATAATAAAAGCATTGAACTGATGAAAATCATGGGTATATGAAGTATTAATAAGTGTTATGATGAGTTATGTTGGTTATTATGTGAAAACATGAAAGTTTCTTAGAAATCACAAAGGGTTGAAAATTAGATTTTGGTGAAAATGGAACATAAAATTCAATTGACAATATCTCCTATTATGTTTTGAATTTTTGAGTGTGGTCAAGTTCTAGACTTAGATCTATGAGTTTTGTAGCATCTCCAAGTGGAATCACTAGAAAAGGTGTTGTAGATTTTCGTGTGGACTGATTTTAGCAAAGAAGTCAAAAGCTGGAAATTACCAAAATGCTATTGTCCAGATTTTTAGAAGGGCTGTTTCGGCCACTTAATTTGTGAGAAAAATTCTGGCCTTTTGGGACATGAAAGTATATAGTATAAGGTACCTCATGTCCAAAAATGAGCTCATTCCGACTTAAAATGAGCAAGTTATGACCATTTCAATATTTAGGTTTTTTCGACGAAAAACGCTAACTCCGATGACCATGAAATTTAAACTGGAAACTCACATTAACATGTTGAAGATCCTGCCAAGATTTGGAAATTTCTGGAGTTAAACTTGAGGTAGCTAATTTCTTAAGGAATTAATTAGAAATTAATTTTTAAAAAATAGTAAATGAATTTTAAAAATTCCAAGAAAAATATATGTTCATTATGGGACTATATTCTGCTAAATCCCAGAAAAGAAATATTTTTGGGACTGATTTGGTACTTTTTCATAAAAATGGTTTAGTTACGAACATATGAGTTAAATATGTTATGTGAAGTAACAAAGTTGGAAAATATGATTTTATGGCTTGGAAATCCTATATAAGGTATATGCATATTTTTGATGAGGGATTTAATCATTGGTGATGAAATCTTATGAGTATGGAATTTTTGAATGATTAAATGCATTATTTGATAAAATATAAATAATTGAAACAAATTGTTTATAGGTTTAAGAAGTGATTAAAATATTGTTATAATATTATATTACGAGTTTATTAAGTGATTGATAATATTTGGATAAATTTAAAGTCTTTAATATATATCCTTGTTTTCGTTTGATTAATGCTTATATCATTGTCATCATTCTCATGTTTATATTATATTGAAAGTCATCTGTGGCCTGTAGTGCATAGATGGACTTGGTATGATTATTATGACCGTGGATTATTCTTATATAATCATGACCGTAATGTTACAAATGATGTAGAAAAAGTCCTCATTGGCCCGTAGTGCATTGATGGATAATTTTTGGTATGATTATGGCTATGGATTCTCTTCAAGAGTGGAAAGATGAATTGTTTTATGGCATGATTAGGACTGTTGATGAAAACACGATTATCTTTGGCCCGTAGTGCATAGATAATTTGTGCTCATGATATTAACGAATATCCTCGGCACGTAGTGCGTGGATGATTCGATGATGTGAATTAATTATTGAAATGAGTCTCGTAATGAAATATTAATTCATGGATGTGATTTAATGAATATCCTTGTCGTAGTGCGGGGATGATTCGATGATGTGGTTTATTTATTAAGTTTGAGTCTCAATTATTGGTTTTACAGATTGTATATCTTTGGCCCGTAGTAGTAAAAGATGGACCGTTGATTATTAGTTTTACAGCTTGTATATCTTTGGCACAGTAGTGCAAAGATGAACTGCTTTTGTTATTGTTTATCTGATTGTATATCTTTGACCGTAGTGCAAAAGATGAATTTGTGAGTATGATTATGAGCAGAATTATGATTTGGTATAACCATGATTTTTGATGTTTCAGGTGAAGATAGGTGATGAAAATTATCTTCGTCCTGGGTGCGAAAAAGGAAATTCGTAATCACAATTATGATTATGAGTTATTCATATAATTGTGGACATGAATTGTTGATTGATGTTACAGGATAAAACATTATTGGTGGACTTTTAACACGGAGAAGATAATAGACCTCGATGGTCTATTTGACTCTTTAATGGATTGCTCGTTCACCGCAACTATGGTTGAAAAGTTTTATCATCTACCATATGTTCTAAATCTACGATTTATTATTGACAAAAGCTATTGATATTTAAATTATCTTTAGTCATGATATTCTTTTATTGGGCTAGTTGTGCTCACCCTTTTTGCTTCACAATTCCTTTCGTGTAATAAGAGTGTAATGGGTCGAAATGGCGAGGATAACGAGAGAAATAGTGTGATGGTTCGAGACTGTCGAAGTTTCTCAATACATTATTAATCGGCATGACATGCAACAGATAATTGTATTGAGGACCTAAGATGTGTGTGTCGTATTTTATATGTCACTTAATAATTGATTTTGGCGAACAACAATAGGGTGATGAGAACCCGACTTTGAAAGCGTCAAAAGTGCACCTCATTAAAATGAATATGATAGTAATCTTCTCGTTCTTCTTTGGGGTCTTAAAATATTTGTTGTTGTATTTTATATGGCATTGTAACAATTTGAGTTGGATACTGTCTACGAGATAATATTGTATTAAAACTCACAACTTATCTGTTGTCGTACTCTACACGACAGTTCAATAGTTGTATAAATGAAGTTTGTATTTGATTTTTATAGTGTGATATATGGCGACTCAGAATGGGTCATGTGGACCTATTTTGGGGACGTCACAGCAGGCAAGGCCTAGTTTGGAGAAAGGTAATGTGAAAGAAGTATTGGACGCCAATCTTCTACTAGAGCCATGCAACATGGAAATGATGTTGAAAATGGGACAACTAGGTCTAAGATGTATGGTAAAAGTGCCCAAACAGAGACCTACAATGTCTCAAGTTTGGTAGAAATTAGAGGTAGCCCTTTATATGGCAGACACTTTGATCCCAAAATAACCAGTAAAGTGGAGATCTATAGGCGTTTCATATGAATCAATGGGTCATGATTATTCACATAGTGGGGTTAAACTTCAAAGATTTCATATAGAGATGGAAACCATTCACAGTGCAAGTATGAGATGTTTAGACACTAATGCTATGAGTATAGACATCGATAAGAACGACTCGATAGAAATTAGACAACAAATGAGCATAAGTATGGATGAAGAATTTGAAAGTAGTATGTATACAAGCCAATCATGTATGATGATGAAGCATATAATTTGTAATAAATCTTATTTATTTATTAATAAAAGAATTATTTATTAAATGAATTTAATTATCTACATGGTGTTGTTTTAATAATATGTGATAAACCCATAGTTTTAAGCAATATTTTTAGAATCATGATGAGATCATGCTAATGAAATCTAAATTCTTAGATAGCTTAAAACTAAAATGTTCTCAATCGATGTATTACTAAAAAGGGGATTAGTGAATCCGGATAGATTGATACATACATTGCTTGCTCATTGGATGAGAATGATTGATCTCATGATCATTTTGGTGGAGACAGTAAAGTAAGTATGTAGGTGCTTATTGGATAATAAGTTCACTGAATGTGACTCGCTAAGGAATACCTAATGGAGTTTTACTTGCCTATCAATAGGAATTCCTATAGTGATAGTAGTACAAATGATCCTTAGACTTGAAATCATCATAGTATCTTATGTATAATGAATTATATTTTGACTTATTCCTTAAGACCCTTAGGATATATCAAAGGGTGTGCTTGGGTGTCATAAGTTATATATGGAGATAATGAATGATCAATATAGAATCTACCACTTCTAATAAAAGAAGAGAAATTTCCTATGTGATTCGATAAATAACAACCTAGGAATCCTTGGCCAAAGTGAAATGAAATTAGAAAGTAGTTTCTAATTTGCATTTATTCGGAGTTGTGCATTTTGGAATCGAAATACATATAATTAAATAAAATAAGACTCGACAGTAATTCCATGTCTTATATTTAATTGGAACATTGTATGGTGGAAGGATTGAATTGTACGGTAACTATTTACTCAAAGGTTCTTTTATGATTAATGTTGAAATCTATATTATCTGGAAAGTCGTTGATCGCTAGGGAGACTTAGGGGGTGTTTGTTTAGAGCTGAATGGAGCTGAATTTGAATGGTTTGAATTGGTCGGTCGTTTATTTTTTATTCGAATAATTTGGTCAATTCGGTAAGATGGACGAAATTTGAATAATAATAAGTCGATTTTTTTAAATTTGAATGGTTGAATGAGCAACTGAATAAAGTAAAAAAAATAGAAAGTTTAAAAATTTTAAAAAATATATTAACTATTATATTAAGTAATATTAAATAAATTTACAACAATTTTGAATTTTTTCAGAGGGGTAAAATAATAAAGTTTTGTCATTCAGATGTTTCAGACATGTCAATTATCAAACAGCTTTTTTCATTCAGATTCAGATTCAACTCATTCAGATTCAGATTAAAATTTATTCAGTTTTTATCAAACACCCTCTTATCCTTATTGTAGAATAAATATTTTTTATTTAAATAAATTAATATTTTAATTTATTTATTTAAATAAGATTATAATTATTCTAATTGATTTATTCATAACTGGTTTAATATGGAGAACCTAAAGGGTTACGCCATAAAAGAAAGAATAATTATTTAAGAAGTTAATGGCATAATCGTAATAATATGTTAAGTGTATTTAATTTAATCTATGATGATAGAATAAATTAAATAGCTTAATATTATTATTTAATATTTTGAAAATATTAAATATAAATTAATTAGAGGAGTCTTATTAATATTATTACAATTATTATTATTTTAATTTCTAAAAGAGTTTAGAAATTAATTTAATATAAGGACTCTCATTTATTCCTAATAGGATTAAGAGACAAAATTAGTTAAATGAGTTTAATTAATTATCCCTAATAAGATTAGGGAGCCCAATTAATTAAAGGAGTTTCATTAAATAAATAATACCTTATTTTAATAAAATAGGGTTACCTGATATCTTTATAAGAGGAGTCTTATATCAAATATCAAATATACGTAATTCCAATTGTTGGAGAGTACACCCTTTTTTCTAAAGAGATAGAAAAAACTAGGGTTTGAGTCAATACACCCTTCTTCTTGAAAATTCTTCTTCCTTGGTAGATCACCTCTAGAGTCCATACACTTGGGTGGCTAACATTGATCAAATGAAAGAATCTACCCGGAGATTCAAGGAGATCGCGGAGAAGTAGGAGTTGAACTCGTACCTGTGGAAGCTCGTATCTATAAGTGTATGGTTCCATAACTTATTGTTCTTTGTTTTAAATAATAATATGCATAAAGGATAATTCAGATAATTAATTTGTGAAAAATTTTAAATTCTGATTTTACTTTGCTTCCACTAATTTTGCAATTTCATTGTTACTTTGATTTTCACAAAACCTTACAGAATTAAGCATTCCTCGAGACTAATTGTGTTATGAAGTGAAATATTTAAATGATAATTACTTTTTGAGTAGCCTTCTTTTTTTGCAACTTAAAGTGAGTACTCCATTAGATGATGATTAGTTGTTTACAGAGAATTGAATACTCTTGTCTATTTCATGATGTTATTTCTTCAGATCTATTGCATGTTGATTATAAATACCTTTTCCTTTATCCATATATATAAGCAAAAGGAACAAACAAGTGAAAATGGTTTCTGAGATGAAAAACAAGTACTTGAACAAAGCATTACCAAAAAGTACAATTGTTGCCTCAAGTAAAATGAAGACCGCGCAATTAAGCTGCATATGAATGAAGACTACTGAGCTCTATTTAACTCAAGCACTTGAATGAGCAATGAAATATCAAGTACGAATATATCAAGTATGCAGAGATGACCTGATTTGATTTTTTTTTTTTAAATAGAAATGAGCTAAGCTCAATCTTCTTACAGATACCATGATCAGACCTATACATTATAATTCATTATTTCATCCCCATGAATAACTAGGATGCAGTTACTCTTTAAAAACCAATACCTGCAATAAAAATATGCTTGCTTACTATAGGCAAGAAAATTTTAGATTTCAATTTTCCAAATAGAAATGCTAGACAAATTAAGAGCAACAACTTCAAGAAAACTAAAATTTACAAATATAATCAAGCCCCGAGATTTCTAAAGAAACCTGAAAATATATCTAAATTCTTCAAAATATTATGCTTTATCCATACAAGATGCAGCTTATAAGAGCACTTTCTTCAGTATAACACCCTTTTCAAACCTCAACTTAGCAATTTTCCATGTGTCACTAGTTTAGTGTTCATCATTAAGGAAGCCTTCGAGAACTCTGACATGGAATCTAAAACAGAAGAGAAGCCTGTCTGAAATCCATTCAAAATGACTTTCTTCGTCTCTTGTATGCTATCATGGTGCTTTTCCTACTCTACGTCAAGCCTATTTCAGAATATATCCAATACACCTTTCTTCTCTACTAAGCACTCAGCCCGATGTCGCACATCTAACTCTATCTTTTGTTCAAAAAGCTTCATCTCCAGGATTTTTTTTTCTCTGCCTTCTTAAATATTACAATCCGTTTGTCAAGTTCCCTAGCAAGGCCATCAAGCTTCCTCTTTTGTTGATGTTCCGCTCCTTATAGAAACCACAAAACTCTGATTTCACTCCCAAAGCTTTTTATAGCATATGCTATAACTTCATAAGGCAACTTCTCCATGGAAGCTAACCAATCATGACAGATCGAGAGTAGTTGTGGCACATTGATTTTGTAATATGGGACTGACATTTTTCCAAAGTAAGATTCATTTTATGGAGCTCTGAACATGGATAACCATCCATTGAGAACTTTAATATATGCTTTTTGAGCAGTAACATATCCAGCAAAACAAGCTCGCCAGTTTTGAAGTGCTGCTACAAGTTGAAGAGTGGCAAAACGATGAGAATCATTACTGAACTTCCCTAAAGTAGGATAGGTGAAAGATTTAACTTCAGACATGGTTTTGATGGAGTTCCAACATTATCTTCAAAGTTCTTGTTAAACTGCACAAGTGGGAGTAAGAGCCTAATTACACAACGGACACTGAAATTATAGGACTATTAAAATTTTAGTGTGCACAAGGGGACAAAGGGAACTTCTGCGAATCTTTCCATTTGAATGCTTCTAGGTGGAGGTGTTCTGTGTAAGACCCCAACTTTTATGAATAAAGAATAATTTTTCTCGAAATATATTTTTTAATATTATGGTGTGGATATGATATAATGTTATAGTTGTGGGTAATATTTACAAATTTTGTAAAGTAAGCAAGTTGTTATAAAATATTCGATTGGCCGGGGAATATTCTTTTTAACAGGGAATATTCGTACGACGGAATAATCATTGGTGGAACCCACAATAGAAGTTTTGTCGTAGTTAGAAAATAACAAAAATATCTTTTATAAAAATAACCGTGAAAGTTTTACCGTTAAACTGTTGAATTACCCAGTAGTAAAAGTACAGTAATACGCGTGGTTGCATAGTAGCACACAGTATTGATTATTGATGCTTATATGAGAAGTCACTTAGTTATACTTGTAAGACCCCAATTTTTTTGTTATAAATAAAATTGAATTTCCTCTATTCATTATCTTGAAATATATAATAAGGAGTTAATTTGATATAATGCTTTGGTTATGGGTGAAATGTGTAAATTTTGCAAAATAAGCAAGTGGTTATAAAATATTCCTTGTTGTTAGGGAATATTCGTTTGGTCGTGGAATATTATTACTGTCGGGGAATATTCATACGACATCGCAGCCATTTGTGGGCCCCATAACAGAATAACTGTCGGATGAAGAAAATGACAAGTTTGAGTTTTTATAAATAATAACAGAATTGTTACCGCTTAACAATCGTTGGATTACCGGTGGTTAAAATACAATAATACGCGTGGTTGCATGATTACATACTGATGTTACAAAGATTTTTTGAATTATTGATTCTTACATAAGAAGGCACTACTCAATAATTGTTACAATAATTACTGTTCAATATTTTATTTTATTGATTCAATAATTGTTGCGTTGATATTTTATATTATTGTTATTTCAATAATTGTCACCGCATGATTTTCCCATTATCAGATCAATAATTCATATTATTTGAATAATATTATTAGATAGTATTATTGACAATGTCTAGAAAGTTCTGTCAATGAGAGGTTTGGTCACCTAATTGCGCGCCCGTAAGGAGAAATCCTTATTGGAAAGCCCCCTCTTTCCTGAAAACGACCTGGTTGTCATAATTGTGATTCTTTAATATTATTTGTGAGTAATTAATTATTAATTTATATGATAAGGAAATATATATTTTTATATGGATATAAATGAAGGAATTAATTGTGACGCCCCCAAAAATAGGTATACATCACCCATCTTGAGTCGTCAAATACATGGTATAAAATTCAAATACAACTTAATTATATAATAGTTGTGTAAACAATACGACAAAACATAGCCGAGAGTTTTAATAAGAATATTGTCATCTAGACAATATCCACACTCAAAGGAGTCCTCATTACATTTATTGTCACACTATTTAACAGAATAGTGAGGATTACTAATGTTATCATCTCGGACCGTCACTCCGCTCCCAGACTCGTCCCAAACTATATTCTCATTTCAAGAGAATACAAGGTGAAAGAAAGGGTGAGCTCAACTAGCCCAAGAAGAAATATTATGACTAAGATAATGCGTAATAAATTATCATTAGCCTTCAACAATGTTAAACCGATAAAATACAATAGACATCAAGTTTAATCACAGTGAACAAATAATAATCCATTAAAAGAGTCAAGTAGAGAATAAAATCTACTATCTTTTATGATTTTAAATTTTTTTTATCACTTTTATCGCTGAGACTCAGCTTAATAAATAATTCACATCATCAAATCATCCCTGCACTACAGGCCAAGGATATTATTTAGTATCACGACCGCAAATTATTCATGCACTACGGGCCAAGGATAATTGTGCTTTCATCAACGGTCTTGATCATGCCATAAAACAATTCATCTTTGCTCCCTTGGCCGAAGAGAATCCATAGCCATAATCATACCAAAACCATCCACCAATGCACTACGCCAATGAGGACTTTTTCCACATCATTTGTAGCATTACTACCACGATTATACCGAATAATCCTCGGTCATAATCATACCAAGTCCATCTATGCACCACTGAGCCACGTATTGACTTTCAACAAAATATAAACATGAGGATGATGATAATGATATAAGAATTCAATAAAACAAGTTCAAGAATTAAATTATCCAGGAACTAATAACGTCCAAATTGTCAACATGATACTTCTTTGTAGAGTAAAATTCAAGAATGCTCAGAAGAATATTTCCATAAAAAGATATTAGATGAAGCGCAAATATCAAGGATATTCCACTAATTTCATGGAGTATAGAAGTCAAAACTTTAACCAACTGAGTATAATAAAGAATGGAATAACAAAAGAAATCACCATGCATGCGGTATTGATAGATGCAAAGTTATTCCAATAGAATAATAAATAACGGAACCGTGTCAAGCGTGTCACACGCAATCGGCTGGATATTCCAACAAAATAATAAAGAATGGAATAATAACAGAAATCACCATGCATGCAGATGCGTCAGATAGACAAAAGTTATTCCAACGAATAATAAATAACGGAACCGTGTCGCAAAATTCGCATGCATATGATGTTCCAATAGAATAATAAAGAATGGAATAACAACGAAATCACCATGCATGCGGTATTTGGATATGACAAAGTTATTCCAATGAATAATAAATAACGGAACCCGGTCAAAGCATAAAAATGTACGTAGGTGATATTCCAACGTAATAATAAAGATTTTAACCAGTCCGGCGTGAAACGCGTCTGCAGACGTGATATTCCAATGTAATAATAAAGATTTTAACCGGTCCCATGTAAAACGCATGCACAAGATATTCCAACAAAATAATAAATAATGAAATAACAATATAATTTCACCATGTATGCGGTATTGAGAGACATACATGTTATTCCAAAGAGAATAATAAATAATGGAATAATGTAAGAATTTCACCAAGTATAGGGTGATCATCATATATACTGAGTTATTCCAACGAATAATAAAGAATGGAATAATGTAAGGATTTCACCAAGTATAGGGTAGATCGGCAGATACAAAGTTATTCCAATGTAATAATAAAGAATGGAATAATGTAAGTTCTCTTCATGAATACAAAAGAAATAATACCCCTTACAAAGACAACAAATAATATCCCTTACCTTAGAATAAAGTCGGATATAGAGTATCAAGTAGCAGAATACTTTTCTTCTTTCTCTCTATAGTTTCTCTCTCTGAGAGTATCAGTGAATTCATAAGAAATAATGAAGGAATGAGCTTCTATTTATAGGAGAATAGATTGCATAGTAACTAATTCATGAACGGTCCAGATTGATTTACTTTTAAACGGACGGTCCAGATTGATTTAATAAAATATTCTAATAAAACAAAATTTTTTAAATAAAATATAATTTATTCTATTTATAATCTAGTTAAATAAATAACTTTATAAAAGTATTCTGTTTTATATAAAAAGATTTTACTATGCAAAATATTATGCAGGCACTAAGCAACACTATGTATAATAAAATATAATATATTCTAATTATTGTCTAATAAAACAAATAACTTTATAAAAGTATTCTATTTTATATAAAAAGATTTTATTATGCAAAACAATATGTATAATAGAATATTATATATTCTATTTATAGTCTAATAAAACGAATAACTTTATAAAAGTATTATGTTTTATATAAAAGTTTTTCTGCTTTATTACATTAATAATACTAATAAAACAAAACCGAGTGACTTCTCACATAAGCATTAATAATCAATCACCGCCAATTGCTTACTATGCAACTACGCCAGACATCGTACTTTTACTACCGAGTAGTTCAACAGTTTTAACGGTAAAACTTCCGCCGTTATTCTCATAAAAATATTTTTGTCGTTTTCTCAATCCGACAATAATTCCGTTGTGGGGTCCACCAATGATTGTACCGTTGTACGGATATTCCTTGACAAAAAGAATATTCCCTGACTAATCGAATATTATATAACAACTTGCATACATTACAAAATTTATAAATACTACCCACAACTATAACATTATATCAAATCTACACCATAATATTAAAAAAATTATTTCGAGAAAATTAAATATTTATTCATAAAATCTGGAGTCTCACATTAATGCTGAGGTGTTTTATTAGTATTTTGTCGAAATGAAGAACAAAATTTGAAAATTTTCAGAAAATTAGTTTATTACTTGATTTTGTAAAATCTATAACTCTTTGTGTATAATGAGTTAGGAGATGAGCCATATATCAAAAGAAAGCCCTGGAAGTAAGCTAAACGTAAAAATTTGAATCACCCAAAAATTCTTTTTGGATTTTTCATGGTGACTGTCTGAGTGAAATTGGTACGATGGATTTATAGTCTGAAAATCAAATCAGTGTTCTTAAGCTCTATTGCGTGAGTTATAATTTTGATCCGACCGTTGGATCGTTGTGATTTTTGGATATGTTATAAATATATAAGTTGAGTATATGCCCACTAATTTTGAATCGTTAAAAATTAACGTATGATTTGTTATGAATTTTAAGAGGTGTTGAAAATCGTCCGTATGTGGATTTCGGGCATTTTTCGTTTGGAATTTGGAAAAACTTAAAGCTACAAAGTTGTAGAGAATTCGATTTCCTATGGAATAGACATGAGATTCAAATTTTTCTGATAAAAGGGCTATTTATTATGAATTATTGAAGTTTTGGAAATAAATATTTTTATTAAAAATATGGGTGGGCCCCACTTTTGGTTGTTGAGAAAAGTTGGATGGTATTTGGTGGGTCCCACTTGTGGTGGCTAATTTTTTTTTCAAGAAGTGTGCATAGAAAAAATAATAATAATATTTTATTAATTTAGTCTCCTTTGTCGTTCTAGCATTTTTCTATAAATAGGTGTTTAGGTTAGAATTAAAAATCACACCAAAAACAAGTTTTCTTTCTCTCTATATTATCGAGAGTATTTTTGTGAGTATTTAGATACTTTGAGAGTTGTTATTCAGTGCAAGTTTCCTTCGGCTTTACATCCGATATTCCGGTCAGAAGTACAGTTTTTTTGATGTAAGGGATGTTATTTTCTTAGTAAATGATATTACTTCTTTCAATATCATTATGCTGAAATATTGGTATGAATTTTATTATGAAATTTTTACCTTTACATGTCGAAGTTACTATTCACGTATACGACACTATTCACGTATATGACACTATTCACGAATACGGTACTATTCATGAGTACTGTTCATAAAGTATAATTTTTCTTGTGGAATTTTTACCTTTTCGTGTCGGGATTACTATTCACGTATATGACACTATTCATATATACGACACTATTCACGAATACGACACTATTCACAGAAAAATAAAATTTTCTCTTCTTTGTCCCAGATGTCTATTATGGTTACTATCTTTGATTGTATCCATGTTTTGATCTTCATTCTTGAAGTTTACTCTACTATGGTTTATTATGGAAAATTTTTAAACTTGGATTATCTAAAGTATGAATCCCTAATCTTTGTCCTTTTATCTCATTGGATTCGTTCTCTAAAATGTTTTTCATCATCCTCGATATTTAATGGTGATATTTAATGAATATCTTTGGCCAGAAGTGCAAAGATGAATGATTACTCGATGAATATCTTTGGCCCAGTAGTGCAAAGATGAACAGTGTTGAGATGAACATGACTAATCGGTGATACAAATAAATATCTTTGGCCCGTAGTGCAAAGATGAATATTTGATGTAAGATGTATATTGATTGATGTTACAGGGATAAAATATTGATGATGGACTTTTAAATTCATAGATGATAGTAGATTTCATTCTCTACTTAACTCTTTTAATGAATTGTTATTTCCGTTGTGAATATTGATCTAAAACTTGTTGTCTATTATATTCTATCAAATTTTTTCCCTGTTGAAGACTAAGGATAATTTGTTGTATATTATCTTAGTCATAATATTCTTTACTGGGCTAGTTGAGCTCACCATTTTCTTTTTTGTTCCATTTTTCTTCTAAGGAGGTGAGAATATAGAAGGAACCAGTCGGGGTATAGAGTGATGGTCCTAGACATTTTTTTAGCAATCCTCACTATTTTTGTAAAATAGTGTATCAATAATTGTAATGAGAACTTATCTGAGTGTGGATATTGTCTAGAAGACAATATTTATATTTAAACTCACAGTTTATGTGTTGTCGTATTTTGCACGACAATTGTATTAATGAATTTGTAGTTGTTTTTGTACCATGTATTTGGCGACTCAGAATGGGTGATGTATACCTATTTTGGGGGCGTCACAGTTGGTATCAGAGCTTAGGGATATGGTCTCTGGCGAAGATCGGGGAATAGAACTAGGAGGGGAGAGATGAGTAAATCCTTCGCTGGTGTGTCCTACCTAAGCTTATTTGTTGGTCGGTCATAATATAGGGATATCATGTGATATGTTAATTTGTTTAATTAACCGTTGTTTTATGGCAGTTTTTAAGAATGGCAGCAGAGAACGTTAACAATGGAGTGAATGAGACTGTGGAGACACCTCTAATCACCCACCAGGATAATGTGATGTCAGGCAAAGAAGGAATTAGAGATATTCTTGTGGTGAGGGAAGAATTAATAGTTGCACCCGAGCTAGTCGCAGAGGTAGCAACTGAGAGTGAGGAAGAAGAGGAATCCGAGGAGAATTTATCAGAAGAATTTTATGATCGAAATGTAGAATTGCAAAATCGTATTCATGAGTTAGAAGAGCAGACTGAAGAATGATAGGCGGTCGTGGAGCAAAAGGATGCAACAATTTAAGCTTGTGTTACCCGATATGTGATGCTTGAATAGAAGCACTCTTTGGCAGAGTATAAGATGATAAAGATGGAATATGAGCTGAAAGAAGAAACAACCGAATGAGTGAGAATGAGTGATGCATGGGTAAAAGATGCACGACGCGTTGATATTGTGGAAAGAGATGTCCGATCTAAGAAGGCTAAAATAGATGATATGTATTTCTCTTTTTGGACAGCAATTGAGAGAACCCAACATCGAGTTTTGAATTACCTCAGACATTCATGGTCAACCCCAATTCGATATGGATCGAAGATTAATGATTTAGATCATGAAACAGGAGTACGATGAAGCAGTTGAGGGTGGAATATGCCCTATAGTGAAAGTCAATTCTAGCGGTAATGATTACACCAAAGGTTGTCCCAAACAAGTCAAAATCGGTGGTTCAAGTGAGAGCGCCTTTCGTAACTTTCCAAAAACCAAGGAACTAAACGAAGTTATCACGGGTTAGTTGATCATAAATTTTTGCGAAGTTTATACCTTACTAGATACCGGTTCTACCCGTTCTTTTATTTCTCTTGCTTGTGCTAAACGTTTGAACTTGACTTCGGAGAAATTAGACTTTGACATATATATTGAAACTCCATTAGGAGAAACTTTTATTACATCTACAGTTTATAAATCTTGCTTGATTCAAGTTGGCACCATCACATTACCTATTGATCTTATCTCTTTAAAGATACTTGCATTTGATTGTGATTTTAGAGATTGATTGGTTAACCACTCATCATGCTAAAATTGATTGTTTTCGTAAGGTTGTTAGTTTTATATTCCTAACCAACCTATTATGCGAATTCAAGCAACCAAACCACTAAAGTCAAACACTTTCATATTAAGCCATAAAGTCATTTGTTTATTGAAAAACGGATGTCAAGCTTTCTTAGCCCATGTTATG
Organism: Panax ginseng; assembly: GCA_020205605.1. NCBI lineage: Eukaryota > Viridiplantae > Streptophyta > Magnoliopsida > Apiales > Araliaceae > Panax > Panax ginseng. Next base: position 135,184,339 of record CM035133.1, on the reverse strand, counting down.
GACTTGAACAAAAAATATGTTACATTTGAATAATATTTCTGTTGTTAGTAAATCTCCTAACGTATTTCCTGAAGAACTTCCTGACCTACCCCTAGAGCGTGATATTGAATTTTGTATCGACTTTGAACCCGGTACAAAACCCATTTCTAAAATCTCATATCGAATGGCTCCTATTGAACTTCAGAAGTTAAAAACCTAACTACAAGAATTGGTACTCAAGCCTCTATCTGGTGACTTCCTTTGTGGAATGTACCAAAGCCAAAATCTTCGTAGGGGACGCTATATTTGTGTAGTGGTAAAACGATAGGTGTTATTGTGATGTGATATCCAAGATTGGGGTATGAGTCATAGTTGAGAGCAACTTAAGTCAGTAATCGAAATACATAGTTTTCTAGGCTTAGCTGGTTATTATTGGAGATTCGTGGAAGGATTTTCTCGAATCGCTACTCCGTTAACTTAGCTAACTCGAAAAGATACAAAATTCGTAAATTGCGAGAAGGTTTTCCAAGAGCTCAAGAGGCGACTCATTTCGACACCTGTTCTGACCATACCATTTTGGAAAAGCGAACGTGGTAGCTGACACATTGAGTAGACGATCGTATGCAAGTACGAGTGCGATATTGTCGAATAAAAAGACCTATTTTGTATAATTTACAAACGATAAAGATAGAGTTAAAGACTTTAGGGACCCACATGATGATGTCAAATATACAAGTAGAACCGACTTTAATCGATAAAGTTAAAGCTGCTCAAGATACAGACCTGGAACCGATGAATATGAAAAAGGTGCAAGAAGGCGTTATTCTAGAAGTAAGAGTCGATGAAAAGAAAAAGCTCAAACCTTCGATTTATGAGTCCATTTGAAATCCTCGATTGAGTAGGAACTGTGGCCTATAGACTCACTTTACCTCCAAGTATGTCGTGTATTCATAATGTTTTTCATGTATCGATGTTACGTAAATATGTGGACGACCTGAATCACATTATTGAGTTAGAACCAGACGAGATAGCCGAAGATTTAACATAGGAGGAGGTACTTTTCAAGATCTTGGATAGGAAGGAGCATGTCCTACGCACAAAGGTTATACCAGAAGTCAAGGTTTTGTGGAGGAACCATGTTATTGAGAAAATGACCTGGGAGTTGGAATCGGAAATAAAAGCGAGGTACCCTCACCTTTTCGAAACACCAGGTACGTACGTCAATTTTGAGGACGAAATTTCATAAGGAGGGGAGGTTGTAAGACCCCAATTTTTTTTATAAATAAAATTTAATTTCCTCTATTTATTATCTTGAAATACATAATAAGGAGTTTATTTGATATAATGCTTTGGTTATGGGTGAAATGTGCAAATTTTACAAAATAAGCAAGTGGTTATAAAATATTCATTGTTGTCGGGGAATATTCGTTTGGTCCTGGAATATTCTTATTGTCGGGGAATATTCGTATGACGGCGCATCCATTTATGGGCCCCATAACAAAATAACCGTCGGATGAAGAAAATGACAAGTTTGAGTTTTTATAAATAATGACGTAATTGTTACCGTTAACACTGTTGGATTACCTGGTGGTTAAAATACAATAATACGTGTGGTTGCACAGTAGCACACGGTATTGCACAGTATTTTTGAATTATTAATTCTTACGTAAGAAGGCACTACTGAATAATTATTACAGTAATTACTGTTCAATATTTTATTTTATTGATTCAATAATTGCTGCGTTGATATTTTATATTATTGTTGTTTCAATAATTATCATTGCATAGTATTTCTCATTATCAGATCAATAATTCATATTATTTGAATAATATTATTAGATAGCATTATTGACAATGTCTAAGGAAGTTCTGTCTAGGAAAGGGGTTTGGTCACCTAATTGCGCGCCAATAAAGAGAAATCCTTATCGAAAAGCCCCCTCTTTCCTAGGAACGACCTGGTTGTCATAATTGTGATTCTTTAATATTATTTGTGAATAATTAATTATTAATTTATATGATAAGGAAATATATATTTTTATATGGATATAAATGAAGGAATTAATGCTGAGGTGTTTTATTAGTATTTTGTCAAAATGAAGAACAAAATTTGGAAATTTTCAGAAAATTAGTTTATTACTTGATTTTGTAAAATCTATAACTCTTTGTGTATATTGAGTTAGGAGATGAGCCATATATCAAAAGAAAGCCCTGGAAGTAAGCTAAACGTAGAAATTTGAATCACCCAAAAATTCTTTGTGGATTTTTCGGGGTGACTGTATGAGTGAAACTGGTACGAGGGACTTATAGTTCGAAAATCAAATCTGTGACGCCCCCAAAACAGGTATACATCACCAATCTTGAGTCGCCAGATACATGGTACATAAATTCAAATACAACTTAATTATACAATAGTCATGTAAAATACGACAAAACATAGCTGAGAGTTTAAACAAGAATATTGTCATCTAGACAATATCCACACTCAATGGTGTCCTCATTACAATTATTATCACATTATTCCGTAGAATAGTGAGGACTACTAAAGCCATTTATCCTGGACCATCACTCCATTCCCCGACTCGTCCCAGCTATATTCTCATTTCCTGAAGAGAACAATGAAAGAAAGGGTGAGCTCAACTAGCCAAGTAAGAAATATTATGACTAAGATAATGCAGAATAAATTATTCTTAGCCTTCAACAGTATAACAACTGGTAGAATACAATAGACAACAAGTTTTAGATCAACAACTGCAGCGGAAATAAGTAAACCATTAGAAGAGTCAAGTAGAGCATAAAATCTACTATCTTCTATAATTTAAAAAGTTTTTCATCAACTTTATCGCTGAGACTCAGCTTAATAAATAAAATCGAATCATCCCTGCACCACGGCCAAGGATATTCATTAAATCATCATTGGTCATGACTATACCGAATAATCCCTGGTCATAATCATACCAACAACTGTCCATCAATGAACTACAGGCCAATGAGGACTTTTATCACATCATTCGTCACATTACTACCCATGATTATACCGAATAATCCTCGGTCATAATCATACCAAGTCCATCTATGCACGTAAGCCAAAGATGACTTTAATCACAATATAAGCATGAGGATGATGACAATGACATAATAATTCAATAAAACAAGTTCAAGGATAAATTTTAAAGATTTATAATTTAATTTATCAAGAAATCAATAACGTCCAAATTGTCAACATGATACTGCTTTGTAGAGTAAAATTCAAGAATAATATTCATGTACCAAAAATATTTTGGATAGAAAAGAAATATATATTTTTGGGTGAATATTACCCCGTGAATAGTACTTTGGGAATAGTACCCAGTGAATAGTACCCCGACACAAAAAGTGTCCCGAATACCCGAGTGAATTATACTAGAGTGAATAGTAATCAGGTGTATAGTAATTCATGAATAGTAACTCATGAATAGTACTCTGACTTGAAAAGTGCCCAGAATACCCGAGTGAATAATACTAGAGTGAATAATAATTGGGTGAATAGTAACCCATGAATAGTAACTCGTAAAAGAAAAAATACCAAAGAAAATGATATTTCATGATTTAGTACAAAAGAAATGATATCTCGATTTGAGTATAATAGAATATACTGAATCGCAAATGGATTTTCACCGCCATGCAAGAATCCATGTTGATGCATCATTTCCATAATTTAATAAGGAATGAATGCAAAGGATCATTCACCATGCATGCGGTAATCCACATGATACAAAGTTATTCCAATAGAATAATAAAGAATGGAACTGTGTCATGCGTGTCCGTAATCCGAATGGAACTGCAGCATAAGATATTCCAATGTAATAATAAAGAATGGAATAACAATGAATTCACCAATGCATGCGATATGCGACATGATGCATGAATGTATTATTCCAATGTAATAATAAAGAATGGAATAATGTAAGAATTTCACCATGTATGCGCAGTATTGCAGACAAAAAGTTATTCCAACATAATAATAAAGAATGGAATAACAACCTTTACGAGTATTGAAAGAAAATAACTCTCTTCATGAATACGAAAAGAATAATACCCCTTACCTTAGAAGAAAACCGGATACTCGGAATAAGTGAGTAGCGACTTTCTCTTCTTCTTTCTCTCTATAATTTCTCTCTATAATAATTGCTCTATAGCTTTAGTGAATTGGTGAAAAATAATGAAGGAATGAGCATCTATTTATAGGAAAATATAGTTTCGATAATTGCACGCTTTTGGGCTCAAAATATTACAAAGATAATACCTTCCTCTTTTCTTCATTTTGAATTTAGTCCTCGCAAGTATTATCAAACTTGCACCATCTCCCCTAATAGTAAATCATGTGAATCAATAGTTCTAATCAATAGTTCTAATCATGTGAAAAAATGAATTACAAGATATAGTACCTCCATCTATATCTCTATTTTTAACTTAGTCATGCAAGTATTATCAATCTTGCACCAACTCTCCTAATAGTAAATGAATGTAAATTAATAGTACACACATGTGAACAAATAGTTATAACCATGTGAATTAATAGCAATTAATAGCTCATTTATCCGGTTAATTACCCGATTGGTCAATATAACCTCTAGACATCAATTATTATCGAAATAAATATTGATTTCCACTAACACTAATAATTCCAACACAATGGAACTATCAATTTAATCTTTAATCAACACGAACTTATTCATCATTAATATTATAATTCACAATATTTAACAACCAAAGTCGCTCCTGTGAAAGAGGGGCTTTTCGATAAGGATTCCTCCTTATTGAAAGCGCAATTAGGTGACCAAACCTCTCATTGATGTAACTTCTAGACATTGTCAATATTGCAAATAATAATATGAATAACTTTGTCGTCTCATTTATTGATTTAATAATATAACATATTATGCAGATGATATCTTGTGATAATAATTAAATCAATAATATGAGAGATATGATGCAAAGAATTATCAGAGCAATAATTGAGTATAACCGAGTGACTTTTACGTAAGCATCAATAATCAATACCGCAGTGCTACTACGCAACCACGCCAGACATCGCATTTTTTTACTACCGGGAAGTTCAACAGCTTTTAATTCGTAACACTTTCGCCGTTATTTTTATAAAAAGATAATTCTGTTATTTTCTAACTACGACAATACTTTCATTGTGGGGTCCACCAACGATTGTGTCGTCATGCGGATATTCGTCGACAAAAAGAATATTCCCCGACTAATCGAATATTATATAACAACTTGCATATTTTGCAAAATTTATAAATATTACCCACAACTATAACATTATATCAAATCCACACCATAATATTCAAAAAAAATATTTTGAGAAATTTAAATCTTTATTTATAAAATTTGGGGTCTCACAATCTCCCCTCCTTATGAAATTTCGCCCTCGAAATTTACGTACGTACCTGGTATGCCGAAGAGATGAGGATACCTTGACTTCATTTCAGATTCTAACTCTTGAGGTATAACCTTTGAGTGTTGAATACGATCCTTCTTATCCAAGATTTTAACACGTATTTCCTCATACGTTAAATCTTCTGCTATCTCATCTAGTTCTAATTTAATAACGTGGTTCAGGTCATCCACATATTTACATAACATCGATACGTGAAAAACGTTATGAACACGAGATATACATGGCGGTAAAACGAGTCTATAGGCCACTGTTCCTACTCGATCAAGGATTTCAAATGGGCCAATAAAATCGAGGGTTGATATTTCCTTTCTTCATCGATTCTTGCTTCCAGAATAACGCCCTCTTGAACCTTTTTCTTCACATTCATCAGCTCTGAGTATGTAGCTTGCACGACTTTAACTTTATCGATTAAAGTCGATTCTACTCGTATATTTGATATCACCATGTGGGTCCTTAGAGTCATTAATTCTATCTTCATCATTTGTAAGTTATACGAAATGGGTTTTTGTGTTAACAACATCGCACTCGTAAATGCAAACGATCTTCTACTCAACGCGTTAGCTACCACATTTGCTCTTCTACGATGATATTGAATGGTACAGTCGTAATCTTCAACAGCTCGAGCCAACATCTTTGGCGCATTATACATTCATTTTGGTTGAAGAAATATTTAAGGGTTTTAGAAATGGGTTTTGTACTGGGGTCAATACAAAATTCAATTTCACGTTCTAGGGGTAGGCTATGAAGTCTTCAAGAAAATGTCAGGAAGTTTATTAACGATAGAAATATCATTCAAAACAGTGACTCTCATCCAAGACTTGGATAATACGTCACATTGATACCTATCAAATTGCCACCATCATTCACGATTATGTCGCCACTACTGAAATCCGGCTTCAAGCGATGTATTCCAAGACTTGGAAGTCACCAAATGAAAAGGCTCGGGCTCTTTTACTTATGGCTTGATATGACAATGATTGACTTTAGTGGTTTGGTTGTTTGAATTCATAACATAACAGTTTGTTAGAAATATAAAATCTAACAACCTTACGAAAAGCATGATGAGTAGTTAACCAATCGATTCCTAAAATCACATCAACGGAAAGTATTTTCAAAGAGATAAGATCGACACGTAACCTGAAAGTGTCAATTTGAATCAACAAGATTTATAAATAGTGGATGTGACGAAGGTTTCTCTTAACGAAGTTTCAACCGATAAGTCAAAGTCTAATTTTTCCTGAGTTAAATTTAAACGTTGAGCGCAAGCAAGAGAGATAAAAGAATGGGTAGAACCGATATCTAATAAGGTGTAGACTTCGCAAGAATTTATAATTAACTAACCCGTGCTAACTTCGTTCGGGTTACTCGCTTTTTGAGAAGTCACGAAAAACGTTCTTCCTGAAACCACCGACTTTGTTTTGTCCGTATCCGCCTTTGGTGCCACCGTCCCAGCTGGACTTGATTTTGGTGCACGACAAAATTGGGCTAGGTGACCTTCTTTTCCACAATTGTAACATGCTTTGGACTGCATCGTGTAGCTTGGACTGATATGTCCCTCCCCTCCGCATTTGAAGCATACAATTGGTGGTCGTTCTCCTTCCTTGAAAACGGGTGCTGGTGCTGCTATCTTTCCATCGTTGTTGAACCTTCTCTTCTTGAAATTTCCACTCCTATTATCTTGGCCAAGATTACCACTGAAGTGGTTACAATTTTTGGCATGATAATTTCCACCACGATGGTTATCGTTGTTCCGATGGCCGTTGCCACTGGTACGATTATTATCGTGTTGTTGCTCGTTACCTTTTGGTTGTGCTGACTCATTATCGCGCTCTAATAACTGAGCCCTATTCACTACATCTGAATACAAACACAATTTGTGAGAAATGAGGTATTGATGTATATCGGGTTTTAAACCTCTTAGAAACATTCGCGTCATTCGCTCCTCATTATCGACCAAATGGGATGCAAACCGGGATAACTTGGCAAATTTAGCCTCGTATTGCGACACGGTCATATTGTTTTGCTCTAACTTGATAAACTCCACCTCCTTCATGTGACGAATACTTTTGGGAAAGTACTTGTCATTGAACAAACTCTTGGAACTTCTCCCAAGACATCTTTGAAAAGCGTCCAGTCAGTACGCTTTTACTGATTCCCACCAATAATCTGCCTCTTCACGCAACATAAAGGTAGCAATGGGAACCTTTTGCTCCTTGGAGCATCCCAAGATATCAAATATCTTGGTGATCTGCTTTATCCACGTCTTCGTCTTAAGTGGTTTTGGCTCTCCCAAAAACTCTGGTGGTCCCAACTCCTTGAACTGCTTAACGGTGACCATCCGAGAGTTCTTAGTGTTTCCACCTGCATTTTGAACAGGAGTCTCTCTCGCCTGATGTTGCATGAATTGCATAAAGCCTCTGAACATCCCATCGTTCATCATCTGATCGGTGTTGTTATTTACCTGAGGATTATTGTCTTCCTATTGCACATTATCCTGGGTATTGATTGTTGGTGACTCAACGGTCTCATGTGCTTCATTGTTGATCTCAACATTTTCAGATGCCATTTTCAAATACTATCACAAAACAAGGGTTAATTAACATGTCACGTATTATCCCTATACTCTGACCGACAAATTAAATACCAAATAAACTAAGGTAGGTCATACTAGCGAAGGAATTCCCCGTCTCTCCCCTCCTAGTTCGTGTCTCACATCTCAGCCAGGGATCATATCCCTAAGCTTTGATACCAACTATGACGCCCCCAAAATAGGTATACATCACCCATTTTGAGTCCCCAGATACATGGTACATAAATTCAAATACAACTTAATTATACAACAGTCGTGTAAAATATGACAAAACATAGCTGAGAGTTTAAACAAGAATATTGTCATCTAGACAATATTCACACTCAATGGTGTCCTCATTACAATTATTATCACATTATTCCGTAGAATAATGAGGACTACTAAAGCCATTTATCCTGGACCATCACTCCATTCCCCGACTCATCCCAGCTATATTCTCATTCCCTGAAGAGAACAATGAAAGAAAGGGCGAGCTCAACTAGCCAAGTAAGAAATATTATGACTAAGATAATGCAGAATAAATTATCCTTAGCCTTCAACAGTATAACAACTGATAGAATACAATAGACAACAAGTTTTAGATCAACAATCTGCAATGAATAAGCAATCCATTAGAAGAGTCAAGTAGAGCATAAAATCTACTATCTTCTATGATTTAATAAGTTTTTCATCAACTTTATCACGAGACTCAAATTTAATAAATAAAATCGAATCATCCCCTCGCACTACTACCAAGGATATTCATGTAATCATCAATGGTCATGATTATACCGAATAATCCTCGGTCATAATCATACCAACAACTCGTCCCATTAATGAACTAAAGGCCAATGAGGACTTTTATCACATCATTCGTCACATTACTACCATGATTATACCGAATAATCCTTGGTCATAATCATACCAAGTCCATTTATGCACGTAAGCCAAAGATGACTTTAATCACAATATAAGCATGAGGATGATGACAATAACATAATAATTCAATAAAACAAGTTCAAGGATAAATTTTAAAGATTTATAATTTAATTTATCCGTAAATCAATAACGCCCAAATTATCAACATGATATCGCTTTGTAGAGTAAAATTCAAGAATAATATATATGTACCAAAAATATTTTGGACGTAAAAGAAATATATATTTTGGGTGAATATTACCCCGTGAATAGTACTTTGGGAATAAGACCGTGAATAGTACCCCAACACAAAAAGTGTCCCGATATACCCGAGTGAATTATACTAGAGTGAATAATAAATCGGTGTATAGTAATTCATGAATAAGAACTCATGAATAGTACTCCAAGACGAAAAAGTGCCTCGAATACTCGAGTGAATAATACTATAGTGAATAGTAATCGGTGAATAAGAACCTCATGAATAGTAACTCGTAAAAAAGAAAAAATACCAAAGAAAAAATGATATTTCATGATGAGTACAAAAGAAATGATATCTCTAGACGAGTATAATAGAATATATGAAATCTGAATAGATTTTCACCGCCATGCAAGAATCCACGTAGATGCATCATTTTCACAATTTAATAAAGAATGAATACAAAGGATCATTCATCATGCATGCGGTAATCCACATATTCCAATGCAATGTAATGTAATTCGACCATGATATTCCAATGTATAATAATAAAGAATGGAACCAGGTCATATGTAATCCAATGCATGAATGGATGTGATATTCCAATGTAATAATAAAGAATGGAATAACAACAGAATTCACCATGCATGTGATAAACCACACGCATAAAAGTTATTCCAATGTAATAATAAAGAATGGAATAATGTAAGAATTTCACCATGTATGCGGTACTTCATATGCAAAGTTTCTTCCAACATAATAATAAAGAATGGAATAACAACCCTTACGAATATTGAAAGAAAATAACTCTCTCATGAATACGAAAAGAATAATACCCTTTACCTTAAAAAGAAAACCGATAATTTGGAATAAAGTGAGGTAGCAGACTTTCTTCTTCTTCTTTCTCTCTATAATAATTGCTCTATAGCTTTAGTGAATTGGTGAAAAATAATGAAGGAATGAGCTTCTATTTATAGGAAAATATAGTTTCGATAATTGCACGCTTTTTGGGGCTCAAATATTACAAAGATAATACATTCCTCTTTTCTTCATTTTTAATTTAGTCCTGCAAGTATTATCAAACTTGTACCATCTCCCCTAATAGTAAATCATGTGAATCAATAGTAAATCATATGAATTAATAGTTCTAAACATGTGAAAATATGAATTATAGTATAGTACCTCCATCTATACCTTCATTTTTAACTTAGTCATGCAAGTATTATCAGTCTTGCACCAACTCCCCTAATAGTAAATGAATGTAATCAATAGTACACATATGTGAACAAATAGTTATAATCATGTGAATCAATAGCAATTAATTACTCATTTATCCGGTTAATTACCCGATTGGTCAATATAACCTCTAGACATTAATTATTATCGAAATAAATATCGATTTCCACTAACACTAATAATTCCAACACAATGGAACTATCAATTTTATCTTTAATCAACACGAACTTATTCATCATTAATATTATAATTCACAATATTTAACAACCAAAATCGCTCCCAGAAAGAGAGGGTTTTCCGATAAGGATTCCTCCTTATCATGCGCGCGCAATTAGGTGACCAAACCTCTCCTCGATGTAACTTCTAGATCATTGTCAATATTGCAAATAATAATATGAATAACTTTGCCGCCTCAATTATTGATTTAATAATATAACATATTATACGATGATGATATCGTGACAATAATTGAATCAATAATATGAGAGATATGATGCAAAAGAATTATTCGTAGCAATAATTGAGTATAATTAAGTGACTTCTTACGTAAGCATCAATAATCAATACCATGTATTACTATGCAACCACGCCAGACATCGCATTTACTTTTACTACCAGTAGTTCAACAGTTTTAACGGTAAAACTTTCGCCGTTATTTTTATAAAAGATAATTCATGCCGTTTTCTAACTACGACAATACTTCGTTGTGGGGTCCACCAATGATTGTGCCGTCGTACGGATATTCGCCGATAAAAGAAATATTCCCCGACCAATCGAATATTATATAACAACTTGCATATTTTGCAAAAATTATAAATATTACCCACAACTATAACATTATATCAAATCCACACCATAATATTCAAAAAAATATTTCGAGAAATTTAAATCTTCATTCAAAAAATTTGGGGTCTCACAAAATCAGTGTTTCTTAAGCTCTATTGCGTGAGTTATAATTTTGATCCGACCGTTGGATCGTTGTGATTTTTGGATATGTTATACATATATAAGTTGAGTATATGTCCACAAATTTTGAACCGATAAAAATTAACATATGATTTGTTATGAATTTTAAGAGGTGTTGAAAATCGTCCGTATATGGATTTCGGACATTTTTCGTTTGGAATTTGGAAAAACTTAAAGCTACAAAATTGTAGAGAATTCGATTTCCTATGGAATAGACATGACATTCAAATTTTTTCTGATATTGAAGTTTCAGAAATAAATATTTTTATTAAAAATATAGGTGGGCCCCACTTTTGGTTGTTGGGAAAAGTTAGCTAATTTTTAGTGGGTCCCACTTGTGGCGGCTATTTTTTTTCCAAAGAAGTGTGCGTAGAAAAAATAATAATAATATTTTATTAATTTAGTCTCCTTTGGCGTTCTAGCATTTTCCTATAAATAGGTGCTTAGGTTAGAATTGAAAATCACACCAAAAATAAGTTTTCTTTCTCTATATTATCGAGTGTATTTTTGTTAGTATTTATATACTTTGAGAGTTACTTTTCAGTACAAGTTTTCTTCGGCTTTACATCCGATATTCGGGTTAGAAGTACTGTTCTTTTGATGTAAGAGATGTTATTTTTTTCGTAAATGATATTATTTCTTTCAATATCATTATGCTGAAATATTGGTATGAATTTTATTATGAAATTTTTACCTTTTCATGTCGAGGTTACTATTCACGTATACGACACTATTCACGAGTACTGTTCACAAAGTATGATTTTTCTTGTGAAATTTCTATCTTTTCGTGTCGGGGTTACTATTCACGTATACGACACTATTCACGAATACGACACTATTCACAGAAAAATGAAATTTTCTCTTCTTTGTCCCAGATGTCTATTATAGTTACTATCTTTAATTGTATCCATGTTCTGATCTTCATTCTTGAAGTTTACTCCACTATGATTTATTATGGAGAATTTTAAAACTTAGATTATCTAAAGTACGAATCCCTAATCTTTGTCCTTTTATCTCATTGGATTCGTTCTCTAAAATATTTTTCATCATCCTCAGTCTTTAATGGTGATACTTAATGAATATCTTTGGCTGAATTTTTTTTATATAAATAAAATTGAATTTCCTCTATTCATTATCTTGAAATAATAAGGAGTTAATTTTATATAATGCTTTAGTTATGGGTGAAATGTGTAAATTTTGTAAAAAAAAGCAAGTGGTTATAAAATATTCATTTTTATCGGGGAATATTCGTTTGGTCGTGGAATATTCTTTTTGTTGGGAATATCCGTACGACGGCGCAATCATTTGTGGGCCCCATAACAGAATAATTGTCGGATGAAGAAAACGACAAGTTTGAGTTTTTATAAATAACGGTGTAATTGTTACCGTTAACACTATTGGATTACCTGGTGGTTAAAATACGATGTCTACGCTGGGTTGCACAAAGAAGCACTACCTGGTATTACACACAAAGATTTTTGAATTATTGATTCTTACGTAAAGAAGGCACTACTCAATAATTGTTATAGTAATTACTGTTCAATATTTTATTTTATTGATTCAATAATTGTTGGGTTGATATTTTATATTATTGTTGTTTCAATAATTGTCACTGCACAACATTTCCCAATGTCAGATCAATAATTCATATTATTTGAATAATATTATTAGATAAGATTATTGACAATGTCTAGAAAGTTCATCGATGAGAGGTTTGGTCACCTAATCTTACCAAGAATAAGAGAGAAATCCTTATCGAAAGCCCCTCTTTCCGGGAACTATTCGTTTGTCATTATTGTGATTCTGTAATATTATTTGTGAATAATTAATTATTGATTTATATGATAAGGAAATATATATTTTTATATGGATATAAATGAAGGAATTAATGCTGAGATGTTTTATTAGTATTTTGTCGAAATGAAGAACAAAATTTAGAAATTTTTAGAAAATTAGTTTATTACTTGATTTTGTAAAATCTATAACTCTTTGTGTATAAGGAGTTAGGAGATGAGCCATATATCAAAAGAAAGCCCTAGAAGTAAGCTAACCGTAGAAATTGGAATCACTAAAAACTTCTTTTTGGAGTTTTCGTGGTGACTGTTTGAATGAAACTGGTCCAAAGGACTCATAGTCCGAAAAATCAGTGTTCTTATGCTATATTGCGTGAGCTATAAATTTTATTCCGACCGTTGGATCGTTGTGATTTTTGGATATGTTATACATATATAAGTTGAGTATATGTCCACAAATTTTGAACCGTTAAAAATTAATGCATGATTTGTTATGAATTTTAAGAGGTGACTGATTCAGAAATTATTTTATTTTGGTGGAGATTTCAAGAATGTGGGACCCACTTTTGGTTGTTGGGAAAAGTGGCTAATTTTTTGTGGGCCCCACTTGTGGTGGCTGAAGTTTTGGTCTAGCTTGGCATGCGTAAGAAAAATAATAATAATAATATTTTATTATTTTAGTCTCCTATGGCATTCTAGCATTTTCCTATAAATAGGCGCTTAAGTTAGAATTGAAAATCACACCAGAAACATAAGTTTTCTCTCTATAATATCAAGCGTATTTTGTGAGTATTTAGATACTTTGAGAGTTTCTATTCAGTGCAAGTTTCCTTCAGCTTTACATCCGATATTTCGATCAGAAATACTGTTCTTTTGAGGTAAGGGATGTTATTTTCTTCGTAAATGATATTATTTTCTTCAATATCATTATGCCGAAATATTGATATGAATTTTATTGTGAAATTTCTACCTTTTTGTGTTGGGGTTACTATTCACGTTTATGGCACTATTCACGTATACGGCACTATTCACAAATACAACACTATTCACCGAAAAATAAAATTTTCCTTTTTCATCCCAGATGTCTAATACGGTTACTATCTTTGATTGTATCCATGTTTTGATCTTCATTTTTGAATTTTACTCCATTATGATTTATTATGGAGTGTTTTTGAACTTGGATTATCTAAAGTACGAATCTCTAATCTTTGTTCTTTTATCTTATTGGATTCGTTCTGTGAGAGCTCCAAATCTGGGTCCCAAATCACCACGGATCTGGTACAATCATTCTATAACTATTGCAGAAGATATAAACATAAATTATTTATACAATACACTTTACACACTATTCCCCAAAATCAAGTAACCTTAACTTATACACAATTTATAACTTGTCTAACACCTAACATTAATACCATACAATACTATTACAAATTAGCTGCACATTTTATCCCAAGATGAACTTGGCATTAACCTTTTCTTATATCCGAACGCATTCGCCTTATCTGTAATGTTTATCATGATATAGCAAGGGTGAGCATGAAAGTTGCCCAGCTAGTTTAAATATTATTTAAGGATATATCATGATTGGAAGAGTCTGAATAATAAGCTGGCTATAATTCATCAATGTAGTTGTGAATTAGCACGAATAAACTTTTGACTGAACAAGTATTAAACATGAACAAAAAATTCTGGACCGAACGGTAATGAAGGTGATCAGCCTTTCATACCTGACTTATACATGCAATATGTATAAAGTACAATTCTACATGAAAATCAACAATGATTAACCATAAGTATATCTAAATAAAACAACTCTTAGTAGAGTTAAGAAAAACTTGCCTGAACCGTTGATTACCATTACGCATTCTATATCGCTTTATCCGAAGACCTAATATTAGTAATATAGATCTCTAATATTATAATAATATCATCACAGTATAATACTATTATATATATATATATATAATATCCTAAACATATAACACATAACCCTATCAGTCTATACAACACATAACACCTAGCCTCAAATCAAACTATTGCAGTCCGAGTTGAGTTCGGTACAATTCTAACACCCCGATTGTCTAATATGACAAATATTGAGTTGAAGTTCAATTAAACTATGTCTAATACTTAACCATTATATTAGATAATCATATTATCATTTCATAAGCTCGTAATAATTTTTATATAATAATTATCATTTATCATGATTCTTTAATCATTACAATCATATTTATATGATTTAAATACTTTAATATTATATTATAAGTTCTTCTTTAACATTTAATAAATCAAAAACCAATTCAGCAACCTGGATTCCAAATCCAACATTTAGATGATCAATACAGCAAATCAAACTGAAATACAACAAACTGAATATCAGATCCAGTAACTAGATTGCAATCCGACAAGCTGGATTCAACATATTTTCAATTCAGTAAACTTCTTTTCAATTTAGCATGCTGGTTTTTATATCCTTTTTCACGAAAATAATGAATAAATTTATTATTTTTCTATCCTTTGTCCAAACACATACACATATATTTCATACACAAAAAGTATTTTTTCATAATTTTCCAACTTCCTTTAATATTTTTAAAAAAATCATTTTTAGTGTGTAGCTTAAGAAATTAGCCCTATCATGCTCAACTCCAGAAATTCCCATCTCTTGACACAATCTTAAACATGTTAACATGAGCCTCCAGTTTAAATTTCGTGGCCATCGGAGTTATAGAACTCCGGTTATAGCCGTTTTCGTCAGAAAATCACAAAAATTGAAATGGTCACAACTTGGTCATTTTAAGTCGGAATGAGCTCATTTTTGGACAGGAGGTACTTAATACCATATATTTTCATGTCCAAAAAGGCCAAAATTTATTTCACAAACTAACTAGCCAAAAATGCCCTTTTAGATTTTTGGGCAGTAGCTTTTTAGCGGCAGTTTTTGACTCCTTTGCTAAAATCAGTCCACACGAAAATCTACAACACCTTTTTTAGTGATTCCACTTGGAGCAGTTAGAAAACTTATAGATCTAACTCTAGGACTTGACCACACTCAAAAATTCGAAATATAATAGGAGATATGGTCATTTGAATTTCACGTTTCGTTTTCATGAAAATCTGATTTTCGATCCTTTGTGGTTTCTAAGAAAACTTCTATGTTCTCACATAATAACCAACATAACTCATCATAACACTTAATAATACTACATATACCCATGATTCTACCATGACACATGATCTATTTCATAAAAAAATCATCAAACACAAGATTAAACAATATCAAGACTAAGAAAATTAAGTTCTCTACATTTTGAAAAACCTAGTTTCCATTTCATACTTTATATCTAACTTTTAACACGCAAAATGGATAGATCCACACATAACACACTCTAGATCATGTAAATCTAGAGTTTTGAAGATCAAGAACATAACTCCATGTTTTGATTAAAACAACAAGAATAACTAGATAAATGTAGTTTAATACCTTGATATCTTGTTAGCCTTTCTTAATCTTTCAAAGTAGATGATGATCTTGGTTAGCTTGAAGATCAAAACCTTCTCTCCTTCTACCCCATGTAGTTGCCGAACATTTCTCGTCTCTCTCTATCTTTTCTATTTTTCTTCTTTCTCTTTCTCTAGCTTAGTTATTTGGAAAAGAAAATGAAAATAACTAAAGTGTTGGTATGATTTGCATGTATATTTGCTATAATGTGTAAGTATACTTCTCCCCTTGCTTCTCTCACTTGTCATATCAATTACCAAATCATATTGCTTGCAAGTATAAGCATAAGTGTTGGTTAAATAAAAATTGGACACCTAAGGAGAGTTGTTGAGAGTTAGTAAATAATTCTTGCCAAATTAAATTAACCATGTGCTCCTCTTTCTCTCCCTTGTTGGCCGGATACTCCCCCCCCCCCCCAATAAATTCCTCATTTTTACTTTATTTTTAAAATGAAAATTTTGCTAAATTAAATGACTATAATGCCTTCTTTAATTGGGCTAAGATTGGGCCATTCCTTTAACTCTCTTGGGCTTCCAAATTTAGTTTCTTTGGGCTCTCTACTTAACATGTTTGGGCCATGTAATTTACATAGTCCACTACCTTTAATTCTATCATTTCCTAATTATTTAATTAAGGTTTTCATTTTCTCAATTATAATATAAATTCTTACTCATGCACATTTATTTCCTTAACCCAATTAGACTTGCTATAATTAGTTTTAAAATAAATAATAAATTAAGATAGTAAAATAAATCTCTTAGGTTAGTATATATTTTAAATACTAAAATTCTCTCATACCATAACCTTTAAGTTATTTAAAATTTTTATTTCCTAATTTATAATTAGGTTACACTAGTTTCTTTTATTTGTTTATATAATAATGAAATAAAAACAAACACATAATATTCATATTTATTACTCACATAACTTTTAACCCTTAGGGTTTTATACATAGCATTAGAGTTCCTAAATTAGGGTTTTGAATATCCGAATTAGGCCTTTGAATTCTCAAAACTAAAATTAGGGTTTCTAAACATATCGTTTGGATTTTCTAACTGAACGTTGTCGTTCTTAATATAATACTAGGGTTTGACACTGATAAAATTTATATGGTCAACCCTTGACCCTTAACCATATTCTGAACACATACATAACTATATACACAAAACATATTCACATATACACTTAATCCTGAATAATTCACCGAAATCCTTCACAAAATTTTGAAATTCTCAAAATTCCTTCCTAAAAACATCAAACGCATACACTTATTTTCTGTCTAGGTCCATTATTTAACCTTAATTCCATCATTTAATATTTTAATAAATTGTCTAATTTCTCGGGTTGTCACACGTTCTCTAAAATATTTTTCATCATCCTTAGTCCTTAATGATGATACTTAATGAATATCTTTGGCCTGTAGTGCAAAGATGAATGATTACCTGATTAATATCTTTGGCCTATAGTGCAAAGAAGAATGATTACCTGATGAATATCTTTGGCCCGTAGTGCAAAGATGAACAGGTGTTGAGATGAACATGACCAATTGGTGATACAAATGAATATCTTTGGCCCATAGTGCAAAGATGAATATTTGATTCAAGATTTATATTAATTGATGTTACAGGGATAAAATATTAATGATGGACTTTTAATTTCATAGATGATAGTAGATTTCATTCTCTATTTAACTCTTCTAATGAATTGTTGATTCCGCTGCAGTTGTTGATCTAAAACTTGTTGTCTGTTATATTCTATTAGATTTTTTCCTGTTGAAGACTAAGGATAATTTGTTATATATTATCTTAGTCATAATATTCTTTACTGGCTAGTTGAGCTCACCTTTTTCCTTTTTGTTCCATTTTTCTTCTCAGGAGGTGAGAATTTAGCAGGAACTAGCCGGGGTATGGAGTGATGGTCCAAGGCAGTTGTTATAGTAGTTCTCACTATTTTGTAAAATAGGGTATGAATAAGTGTAATGAGGACTTATTTGAGTGTGGATATTGTCTAGAAGACAATGTTTGTATTTAAACTCACAGTATTTTTGTTGTCGTATTTTGCACGACAATTGTATTAATGATGTTGTAGTTGTTTCTGGTCCATGTATTTGGCGACTCAGAATGGGTGATGTATACCTATTTTGGGGGCGTCACAGTTGGTATCAAAGCTTAGGGATATGGTCTCCAAGGAGAGATCGGGGATAGAACTAGGAGGGGAGAGATGAGTAAATCCTTCGCTAGTGTTTCCTACCTAAGCTTAGTTGTTGGCCGGCCATAATATAGGGATATTATGTGATATGTTAATTTGTTTAATTAACCCTTGTTTTATGGCAGTATTTAAGAATGACAGCTGAGAACATTAACAATGGAGTGTATGAGACTGTGGAAACACCTTTAGTCACCAATCAGGAGAACGTGCAATGTGAAGAAAATATTCCTCCTGTAAAACAACACTAACGAGCAAACGATGAATGATGGATGTTTAGAAACTTTTTGCGCTTCATGCAAAAATCGCATTTAGGAGACTCGTGTACAAAATACGGTGGAAATGATAAAGAACGCTACGGCTTTGTCAACGCCAAGCGCTTCAAGGAGTTGGGACCACCAGAATTCTTTGGAAAGCTGGATCCGATTAAGGCGAAAACGTGGGTCAAACAAATTATCAAGATATTCGATGTCTTGGGATGCACGGAGGAACAGAAGGTGCCGCCACCTTTATGTTTCGTGGTGAGGCAGATTACTGGTGGGAATCTTTGAAGCGTACCCAGCCTGCCACACTCAATATGTCTTGGGTAACGTTTCAAAAACTGTTCAATGACAAGTACTTTCCTAAAAGTATTCGTCACATGAAGGAGGTAGAGTTCATCAAGCTGGAGCAAAATAATATGAACGTTTCGCAGTACGAAGCTAAGTTTGCCGAGTTGTCCCGATTTGCATCCCATTTGGTTGATAATGAGGAGAGAATGACGCGAATGTTTCTGCGAAGTTTGAAACCCGAAATACGTCAATACCTCATTTCTCATAAACTTTGTTTATATTCAGATGTTGTGAATAGGGCTCAGTTATTGGAGCGCGATAATGAGTTAGCTCAACCAAAGAATAACGACCAACGACTCGATGATAATCGAACCAGTGGCAACGGTCATCGGAACAATGATAACCATCGTAAAGGAAATTATCATGCCAGAAATGGTAACCACATCGGTTGTAATCATGGCCAAGATAATAAAAGAAATAATTCAAGTGGAAATTTCAAGAAAAGAAGATTTAACGATGACGGAAGACGTCATTAAAGAAAGACCAAAGACCAAAGACCAAAGAACAAATTCTAGGGGAGGAGAACGACCGCCAGTTAGATGCTAAAGATGCGGAGAGGAGGGACATATAAGTCCAAACTGCTCCAAATAGGGGCTGTGGCACCAAAGGCGGATCTGAGACAAAAAACAAAAGCTCATGGTTTACGGAAAAGTGTTTGTCGGGACTGCCCAAAACGCGAGGAACCCAAATGAAGGTATCACGGGTTAGTTAATTATAAATTCTTACAAAATTTATACCTTATTAGATACCGGTTCTACCCATTCTTTTATCTCCCATGCTTGTGCTCAACGTTTAAACTTAATTCCGGAGAAAAAAGACTTTGACTTATCTGTGGAGACTCCATTAGGAGAAACTTTTATCATATCCACTTTTTATAAATCTTGTTTGATCCAAGTGGGCACAATCACATTACCTATTGATCTTATCTCTTTAAAGATACTTGCATTTGACGTGATTTTAGGGATTGATTGGTTAACTACTCATCATGCCAAAATTGATTATTTTCGTAAGGTTGTTAGTTTTCATATTCCTAACCAACCTGTTATGCGAATTCAAGCAACCAAACCATTGAAGTCAAACACTTTCATATCAAGCCATTAAGCCATTCGTTTATTAAAAAATGGATGTCAAGCTTTCTTAGCCCATTTCATGGATTTAAACAAAAATACGTCAGATTTGAATGATATTTCTGTTGTTAGTAAATCTCCTGACGTATTTCCTGAAGAATTTCCTGGCCTACCCCTAGAATGTGATATTGAATTTTGTATCGACTTTGAACCCGGTACAAAACCCATTTCTAAAATCTCATATCGAATGGCTCCTATTGAACTTCAGGAGTTAAAAACCCAAGTACAAAAGTTGGTACCCGAGCCTCTATCTGGTGACTTCCTTTGTGGAATGCACCAAAGCCAGACTCTCCGTAGGGGACTCTATATTTGTGTGGTGGTAAAACGATAGGTGTCATTATGATGTGCTATCCAAGATTGGGATATGAATCACAGTTGAGAGCAACCGAAGTCGGTGAACAAAGTACGTAGCTTTCTAGGCTTAGCTGGTTACTATCGGAGATTCATGGAAGGATTTTCTCGAATCGCTACTCCGTTAACTTAGCTAACCCGAAAAGATACAAAATTCGTATGGAGCGAGGAATGCGAGAAGATTTTCCAAGAGCTCAAGAGGAAACTCATTGCGGCACTTGTTCTGACCATACCATCTTGGAAAAGTGAACGTGGTAGCTGACGCGTTGAGTAAAAGATCGTACGCGAGTACGAGTGCAATATTGTTGAACACAAAGACCTATTTTGTATAATTTACAAACGATAAAGATAGAGTTAAAGACTCTAGGGACCCACGTTATGATGTTAAATATACGAGTAAAATCGACTTTAATTGATAAAGGTAAAACCGCTCAAGCTACACACCGGAGCTGATGAATATAAAAAAGAAGGTGCAAGAAGGCGTTATTCTAAAAGTAAGAGTCGATGAAGAGAAGAAAGCTCAAACCTTCGATTTATTTGAAATCCTCGATCGAGTAGGAACTATGGCCTATAGACTCGCCTTAATGCTAAGTATGTCGCGTGGTCATAACATTTTTCACGTATCGATGTTACGTAAATATGTGGATGACCCAAACCACATTATTGTATTAGAACCAGACGAGATAGCCAAAGATTTAACGTACGAGGAGGTACCCATCAAGATCTTGGATAGGAAAGAGCATGTCCTACGCACAAAGGTTATACCACAAGTTAAGGTTTTATGGAGGAACCATGCTATTGAAGAAATTACTTGGGAGTTGGAATCAGAAATGAAAGCGACATATCCTCACCTTTACGAAATACCAGACACTTACATCAATTTCGAGGACGAAATTTTATAAGGAGGGGAGGTTGTAAGACCCCAATTTTTTTTAATATAAATAAAATTGAATTTCCTCTATTCATTATCTTGAAATAATAAGGAGTTAATTTGATATAATACTTTAGTTATGGGTGAAATGTGCAAATTTTGCAAAATAAGCAAGTGGTTATAAAATATTCATTTTTGTCAAGGAAATATTCGTTTGGTCGTGGAATATTCTTTTTGTCGGGAATATCTGTACGATGGCGCAGTCATTTGTGGGCCCCATAACAGAATAATTGTCGGATGAAGAAAACGAAAAGTTTGAGTTTTTATAAATAACGGCATAATTATTACCGTTAACACAGTTGAATTACCTGGTGGTTAGAATACAATAATACGCGTGGTTGCACAAAGATGGCACACTCAGATTACATGATTTTTGAATTATTGATTCTTACGAAAGAAGGCACTACTCAATAATTGTTACAGTAATTACTGTTCAATATTTTATTTTATTGATTCAATAATTGCTGTGTTGATATTTTATATTATTGTTGTTTCATTAATTGTCACTGCACAGTATTTCCCATTATCAGATCCATAATTCATATTATTTGAATAATATTATTAGATAGCATTATTGGCAATGTCTAGAAAGTTCTGTCAAGGAGAGGTTTGGTCACCTAATTTTGCGCCAGTAAGGAGAAATTTTTATCGGTAAACCCCCTCTTTCCTGGGAACGGCCTGGTTGTCATTATTGTGTTTCTGTAATATTATTTGTGAATAATTAATTATTAATTTATATGATAAGGAAATATATATTTTTATATGGATATAAATGAAGGAATTAATGCTGAGGTGTTTTATTAGTATTTTGTCGAAATGAAGAACGAAATTTGAAAATTCTCAGAAAATTAGTTTATTAATTGATTTTGTAAAATTTATAACTCTTTGTGTATAATGAGTTAGGAGATGAGCCATATATAAAGCCCTGGAAGTAAGTTATCCGTAGAAATTGGAATCACCTAAAACTTCCTTGTGAATTTTTCGTGGTGACTGTTTGAATGAAACTGGTCCAAAGGACTCAAGACCGAAAAATCAGTGTTCTTAAGCTATATTACGTGCGTTATAAATTTTAATCTGCCTGTTGGATCGTTGTGATTTTTGGATATGTTTTACATATATAAGTTGAGTATATGTCCACAAATTTTGAACCGTTCATGAATTTTAAGAGGTGACTGATTCAGAAATTATTTTATTTTGGAAGAGATTTTTAGAATGTGGGACCCACTTTTGGTTGTTGGGAAAAGTGACTGATTTTTGGTGGGCCCCACTTGTGGTGGCTGAAGTTTTGGTCTAGCTTGGCATGCGTAACAAAAATAATAATAATATTTTATTATTTTAGTCTCCTATGGCGTTCTAGTATTTTTCTATAAATAGGCGCTTAAGTTAGAATTGAAAATCATACCAGAAACATAAGTTTTCTCTCTCTATATTATCGAGCGTATTTTGTGAGTATTTAGATACTTTGAGAGTTTTTATTCAGTGCAAGTTTCCTTCGGCTTTACATCCGATATTCCGATCAGAAATACTGTTCTTTTGAGGTAAGGGATGTTATTTTCTTCATAAATGATATTATTTTCTTCAATATCATTATGCCAAAATATTGATATGAATTTTATTATGGAATTTTAACTTTTTGTGTTAGAGTTACTATTCACGTATACGACACTATTCACAAATATGACACTATTCACCGAAAAATGAAAATTTCTCTTTTTCGTCCCAGATGTCTAATATGGTTACTTAGAGGTGGCAAGCAAGGCCGTTGGAAGCCAAGTGAACTTGGTCAAAAAAACAAGGTTTTGGTAGGTAGAAAATGTTAGGCAAAAGTGGTCTTTCAATCAAAGATACCACCCACCACTTTTCCCCTATTTTTTTTTTGTTTTTTGTAAAATTTTGCTACACCAAAAATAGTAATAATAATAAATATTAAAAATAATAAAATAATTTATAATAAACAATAATTCTAATTACCTATATTAACTACATACATCAATCAATTAAAATTTTAATAGTATTATAAATTACTTTCAAAGTATATAATCAAATTTGATTTTTTAAAATTATATTTTAAAATTAATATAATTTACTTAACTTTTAAAAATGCATTCATGACTCCACAAATATTGTTCCAAGAGATATCTAATTAATTTCCAAGATTTACACGGTTAAAACTTGGAGATGCCAAGATTTTAGCAATTTGAATATTTAAATTGATTTTCAGAAGATTTGCATGACATGATTTTAGGCATTACCCCAATATCTCATTATTAACAGTCACATCAATTAAGAAATTTCAAACTACAATTATTATTTACTACAACTATAATAATTAAAAATATATTTTTATATTGAAGATTGCATTAAAAATAAATAGTTGTTGTAGCTCAGTTGGTTTGAACTCTTATTTATTTACTTACAAGTCTTGTGTTCAAACCTCATAACCCACAAGTAGCAATATTTTGTTTAAAAATAAAAAAATTTTAAAATAACGGTCATGTTGTCGAGCCTTCACTGGTAGTAGGCTTTCATGGGTCAGCCAAAAATGGGCCCATTTTTTATGGGCTAAAAATCACTACTAAAGCCCAAATTTCATGGCCAAGCAGGCTAACCCGGCTGCCCATGAACTGGGCCATCCATGTTTTGATTGTATCCATGTTTTGATCTTCCTTCTTGAATTTTACTCCATTATGGTTTATTATGGAGTGTTTTTGAATTTGGATTATCTAAAGTACGAATATCTAATCTTTGTCCTTTTATCTTATTGGATTTGTTCTCTAAAATATTTTTCATCATCCTCAGTCCTTAATGATGATACTTGATGAATATCTTTGGCCTGTAATGCAAAGATGAATGATTACCTGATGAATATCTTTGGCCTGTAGTGATGAATGATTACCTGATGAATATCTTTGGCCTGTAATGTAAAGATGAACAAGTGTTGAGATGAACATGACAAACTGGAGATACAAATGAATATCTTTGGCCAGTAGTGCAAAGATGAATATTTGATTCAAGATGTATATTGATTGATGTTACAGGGATAAAATATTGATGATGGACTTTTAAATTCATAGATGATAGTAGATTTTATTCTCTACTTAACTCTTCTAATGAATTGTTGTTTTCGCTGCAGTTGTTGATCTAAAACTTGTTGTCTGTTATATTCTATTAGATTTTTTTCCTGTTGAAGAATAAGGATAATTTGTTGTATATTATCTTAGTCATAATATTCTTTACTGGGCTAGTTGAGCTCACCCTTTTCCTTTTTGTTCCATTTTTCTTCTCAGGAGGTGAGAATTTAGCGAGAACTAAATTCTAGGTATGGAGTGATGGTCCAAGGCAGTTGTTATAGTAGTCCTCACTATTTTGTAAAATAGTGTATCAATAAGTGTAATGAGGACTTATTTGAGTGTGGTTATTGTCTAGAAGACAATATTTGTATTTAAACTCACAATATTTGTGTTGTCGTATTTTGCACGATAATTGTATTAATGATGTTGTAGTTATTTCTGTACCATGTATTTGACGACTCAGAATGGGTGATGTATACCTATTTTAGGGGCATCACATATAGTGCAAAGATGAATGATTACCTGATGAATATCTTTGGCCTGTAGTGCAAAGATGAATAGGTGTTGAAATGAACATGACCAACTGGTGATACAAATGAATATCTTTGACCCGTAGTGCAAAGATGAATATTTGATGCAAGATGTATATTGATTGATGTTAAAGGGATAAAATATTGATGAAGGACTTTTAAATTCATATATAATAGTAGATTTCATTCTCTACTTAACTCTTCTAATAAAATGTTATTTTCGCTGCGAATATTGATCTAAAACTTATTGTCTATTATATTCTATCAGATTTTTTTCCCTGTTGAAGACTAAGGATAATTTGTTGTATATTATCTTAGCCACAATATTCTTTACTGGGCTAGTTGAGCTCACCCTTTTCCTTTTTGTTCTATTTTTCTTCTCAGGAGGTGAGAATATAGCAGGAACCAGTCGGGGTATAGAGTGATTGTCCTAGACAGTTGTTTTAGTAGTCCTCACTATTTTTGTAAAATATTTTATCAATAATTGTATGGGGACTTATCTGAGTGTGGATATTGTCTAGAAGACAATATTTGTATTTAAACTCACAGTTTATGCGTTGTCATATTTTGCACGACAATTGTATTAATGAATTTGTAGTTGTTTTGTACCATGTATTTAGCGAATCAGAATGGGTGATGTATACCTATTTTGGGGGCGTCACAATACTCAATTGTTGCTACAGTAATTGCTGCATAATATCTCTCATATTAATGATTCAATTGTTGTCACAGTATCATCTGCATAATATTTTGTATTATTAAATCAATAATTGAGACAAAAAATTTATTCATACTATTATTTGCAATATTGACGATGTCTAGAAAGTTCTGTCGATGAGAGGTTTAGTCACCTAATTGCGCGCCAATAGGGAGAAATCCTTATCGGAAAGCCCCCTTTTTCCTAGGAATGATCTGGTTGTTAAATATTGTGAGTTATAATATTAATGATGAATAAGTTCGTGTTGATTAAAGATGAAATTGATATTTCCATTGTGTTGGGATTATTAGTGTTAGTGGAAATCGACATTTATTTCGATAATAATTGATTTCTAGAGGTTATATTGACCAATAATTAATCGGATAAATGAGAAATTAATTGCTATTAATTCATATGTTTATAACTATTTGTTCACATGTATGTACTATTTATTCACATGCATGTACTATTAGGGGAGGTGGTGCAAGATTGATAATACTTGCATGACTAAATTAAAAATAGAGGTATAGATGAAGGTACTCTACTGTAACTAGTTTTTTCACATGTATAGAACTATTGATTCACATAAATGTACTATTGATTCACATGCATGTACTATTAGGGGAGGTGGTGCAAGTTTGATAATACTTGCAGGACTAAATTAAAAATGAAGGAAAAGATGAAGGTATTATACTGTATTATTTCAAGCCCCAAAACGTGCAATTATCGAAACTATATTTTCCTCTAAATAGAAGCTCATTCTTCTTTCATTCTCACCAATTCACTAAGACTCACAAGAGAAATTATAGAGAGAGAAGATATAGAGAGAGAAGCTATAGTGAGAAAGAAGAAGAGAAGTCTGCTACTTCACTGTTCCAGTATCTAGTCTTCTTCTGAGGTAAGGGATGTTATTTATTTCTTATTCGTAAGGGATATTATTTTTGTTCAATATTCGTATGAAATAATATTTTCTTCCATACTCTGTAGTATGTAAGTAATATTATTTCATTTCGTATCTCTAATTCTACTCTCATTTTGTTGAAGTATTGCTTCTATATTCCATGAAATTAGTAGAATATCCATGATATTTGCGCTTCATCTAGTATCTTTTCATAAAAATATTATTCTGAGCATTCTTGATAATTATTGATCTTTTCATGTCGGAATACTATTTACGAGTTACTATTCACCCGATTACTATTCACTCAAATATTATTCACTCGGGTATTCGGGGTACTTTTTATGTCGGGATACTATTTATGGGTTACTATTCATCTAGTTACTATTCACTCGAATGTTATTCACTCGGGTATTCGGGACACTTTTCATGTCGGGGTACTATTCCCGAAGTACTATTCACGGGGCACTATAAACCCGGGGTACTATTCACGACAAAAATTGATATCTTTTCTATCCAAAATTATTTTTGATATAAGATTATTCTTAAATTTTACTCTACAAAGCAGTATCATGTTGACAATTTGGATATTTTTTAAACTCTGGATAAATTTAAAGTCTTTAATATTTATTCTTGTTTTCGTTTGATTAATGCTTATATCATCCCATGCTTATATTGTGATGAAAGTCATCTTTGGCTTACGTGCATAGATGGACTATTGATTGGTATGATTATGACTAGGGATCATTCGGTATAATCATGACCCGTAATGTCACAAATGATGTGGTAAAGTCCTCATTGGCCCGTAGTGCATTGATGGACAGTTGTTGGTATGATTATGACCAGGGATTATTCGGTATAATCATGGTCATTGATGATTACACAAATATCCTTGGCCTTTAGTGCAGGGATGATTCGATGATGTGGTTCATTTATTAAACTGTGTCTCAGAGATAAAGTGGATGAAAAACTTTTTAAATCATAGAAGATAGTAGATATCATGCTCTACTTGACTCTTCTAATGGATTGCTTGTTGCGCTGCAGTTAAACTTGATGTTTATTGTACTTTATTAGTTTAACACTGTTGAAGGCTAATGATAATTTATTCTGCATTATCTTAGTCATAATATTTCTTACTAGGCTAGTTAAGCTCACCCTTTTGCTTTCATTGTTCTCTTCAGGAAATGAGAATATAGCTGGGACTAGTCGGGGAATGGAGTGACGGTCCGGATGGTTGCTTTAGTAGTCCTCACTATTCTGTGAAATAGTGTGATAATAAAGGTAATGAGGACTTCATTTGAGCTTGGATATTGTCTAGGTGATACTATTCGTGTTAAAACTCTCAGCTCATGTTGTATAATTAGGTTTGTATTTGTATTTTGTACCATTCATTTGGCCACCCAAGATGGGTGATGTATACCTGTTTTGGGGGCATCACAGTTGGTATCAAAGCTTAGGGTTATGATCCCTGGCTGAGATGTAAGACTAGAACTAGGAGTGGAGAGATGGGTTAATCCTTCGCTAGTATAACCTACCTAAGTTTATTTGTTATTTAATTGGTCGGTCAGAATATAGGGATAATATGTGGCATGTCAATTAACCCTTGTTTTGTGACAGTGTTTGAGAATGGCATCTAAAAATGTTGAGATAAGCAATGAGCACATGAGACTGTTGAGTCACCACCGATCAATAAACAAGATATGTGCATCAGGAAGGCAATAATCCTCGTGTAAACAATAACACCGACCAAATGACGAACGACGGTATGTTTAGGAACTTTTTAGAATTTATGCAAAACCAAACGAGAGAGACACCTGTTCAAAATGCAGGTAGAAACACTGGCAACTCACGACTAGTCATCGATAAGAAATTCAAGGAGCTGGGACCGCCAAAGTTTTTGGGAAAGCCAGAACTACTTAAGGCAGAGACATGGATAAAGCAGATTACCAAGATATTTGATGTCCTGGAATGCTTAGAGGAGCAAAAGGTTCCCTTCGCCACCTTTATGTTGCATGAAGAAGCAGATTACTGGTGGGAATCTGTAAAATGTACTCATCTTTTCGCACTAAAGATTTCTTGGGAGAAGTTCCAAGAACTATTCAACGACAAGTACTTTCCCGAAAGTATCCGTCACATGAAGAAGGTGGAATTCATAAAGCTGGAGCAAAACAATATGACCGTGTCGCAGTATGAAGCAAAGTTTGCAGAGTTATCCCGGTTTACATCCCATTTGGTTGATAATGAGGAGCGAATGAAGCGAATGTTTCTACGAGGTTTGAAACCCGAAATACGTCAATACCTCATTTCTCACACACTTTATTTATATTCTGATGTTGTGAATAGGGCTCAGTTATTGGAGCGCGATAATGAGTCAGCCCAACCAAAAAGTAATGATCAACAACACGATAAAAATTGTACCAGTGGAAACGTCCATCGGAACAACGATAACCATCGTGGAGGAAATTATCATGCTAGAAATGGTAACCACATCGGTGGTAATCATGGCCAAGATAATAGGAAAGGTGAACTAAGTGAGAACAACTTTAAGAAGAGAAGATTCAACAATGACGGAATGATATCGACAATAGCACTGGCACTCATTTTGAAGGAAGGAGAACGACCACCGGTCGTATGTTTCAAATGCGTACATGAGGGACACATCAGTCCAAACTGTACGCAGCAACCCAAAACGTGTTTCAATTGCGGAAGAGAAGTTCATTTAGCTCAATTTTGTCGTGTAGTGAAGTCAAGTCCAGTTGGGATGGTGACGCCAAAGAATGTCCCAGACAAGTCAAAGCCAGTAGTTTAAGTGAGAGCGTTTGTCAAGGAACCCGAACAAAGTTATCACGGGTAAGTTAATCATAAACTCTTAGGAAGTCTATACCTTATTCGATACCAATTTTATCCACTCTTTTATTTCACCTAGTTGTGTTCAACGTTTAATCTTGACTCTAGAGAAATTAGACTTTGATGTATCTGTTGAAACTCCGTTAGGAGAAACCTTCGTTACCTCCAATGTTTATAAATCTTGTTTGATTTAAATCGGTACCCTAACATTACCTGTCGATCTTATCACTTTGAAAATACTTGCTTTTGATGTGATTTTAGGAATCGACTGGTTAACTACTCATCATGCTAAAGTTGATTGTTTTCATAAGGTTGTTAGCTTTCCTAACCAACCTGTTATGCGAATTCAAGTAACCAAACCACTAAAGTCAACCACTATCATATTAAGCCATAAGTAAAGATCCCCGAGCCTTTCACTGGTGACTTCCAAGTCTTGAAATGCACCGAAGCCAGACTTTCTGTAGGGGACGCCGTGAACAATGGTGGCAAGTTGATAGGTATCAATGTGACGTGCTATCCAAGTCTTGGATGAGAGTCAAAGTTTTGAATGATATTTCTATCGTTAATAAATTTCCTGACGTATTCCCTGAAGAACTTCTTGGCCTACCCCAGAGCGTGAAATCAAATTTTGTATTGACCCCAATACAAAACCCATTTCTAGAACCCTAAAATATTTCTTCACCCAAAACTAACCTAACTCGAGTCAAAGACGTTGGCTCGAGCTATTGAAGATTACGACCATACCATTCAATATCATCGTGGAAGAGCGAACATGGTAGCTAACGAGTTGAGTAGAAGATCATATGCGGTTACGAGTGTGATGTTATTAACACAAGGACCCATTTTGTGTCATTTACAAAGGATGGAGATAGAGTTAAAGACTCCAAGAACCTACATGAAGATAGTGAATATACGAGTAGAATCGACTTTAATCGATAAAGTTAAAGTCGCTCAAGCTACAGTCTCAGAGCTGATGAATGTGAAGAAGAAGGTGCAAGAAGGAGTTATTCTAGAAGCAAGAATCGACGAAGAGAGAAAATCTCAACCCTCGATTTTATTAGTCTATTTGAAATCCTCAATTGAGTAGGAACTGTGGCCTATAGACTCTCTTTACCGCCAAGTATGTCACATGTTCATAATGTTTTTCACATATCTATGTTACATAAATATGTGAAAGACCCGAACCACATTATTGAATTAGAACCAGACGAGATAGCAAAATATTTAACGTATGAAGAGGTACCTGTTAAAATCTTGGATAAGAAGGATCATATTCTACACTCCAAGGTTATACCTCAAGTCAAAGTTTTGTGGAGAAACCACGATGTTGAGGAAATGACCTGGGAGTTAGAATCTGAAATGAAGTCAAGGTATCCTCACCTCTTCGACATACTAGGTACGTACCCTAATTTCGAGGAAAAAATTTCATAAGAAGAGGAGGTTGTAAGACCCCAACTTTTATGAATAAAGAATATTTTTTCTCGAAATATATTTTTGAATATTATAGTGTGGATATGATATAATGTTATAGTTGTGGGTAATATTTACAAATTTTGCAAAGTAAGCAAGTTGTTATAAAATATTCGATTGGTCGGGGAATATTCGTTTTAACAAAGAATATTCGTACGACGACAAAATCATTGGCGGACCCCACAATGAAAGTTTTGTCGTAGTTAGAAATAATAGTGAAAGTTTTACCGTTAAACTGTTGAACTACCCGGTAGTAAAAGTATAGTAATGCGCATGGTTGCATAGTAGCACATGGTATTGATTAATGATGCTTACGTGAGAAGTCACTCAGTTATACTCAATTATTGCTACAGTAATTGCTGTATAATATCTTTCATATTATTGATTCAATTATTGTCATAGTATCATCTGCATAATATTTTGTATTATTAAATCAATATTTGTGACGACAAAGTTATTCATACTATTATTTGCAATATTGACAATGTCTAGAAAATTCTGTCGAGGAGAGGTTTGGTCACTTAATTGCACGCCAATAGGGAGAAATCCTTGTCGAAAAGCCCCTTCTTTCCTGGGAATGATCTAGTTGTTAAATATTATGAGTTATAATATTAATGATGAATAAGTTCATGTTGATTAAAGTGAAATTGATATTTCCATTGTGTTAGGATTATTAGTGTTAGTGGAAATTGACATTTATTTCGATAATAATTGATTTCTAGAGGTTATATTGACCAATCGGGTAATTAACAGGATAAATGAGAATTAATTGCTATTAATTCACATGCTTATAACTATTTGTTCATATGTATGTACTATTGATTCACATGCATGTACTATTAGGGGAGTTGGTGCAAGATTGATAATACTTGCATGACTAAATTAAAAATAGAGGTATAAATGAAGGTACTATATTGTAACTAGTTTTTTCACATGTATAAAACTATTGATTCACATGCATGTACTATTAGGGGAGGTGGTGCTAGTTTAATAATACTTGCAGGACTAAATTAAAAATGAAGGAAAAGATGAAGGTATTATACTGTAATATTTTAAGCCCCAAAACGTGTAATTATCGAAACTATATTTTTTTATAAATAGAAGCTCATTCTTCTTTCATTCTCACCAAATCACTAAGACTCACAAGAGCAATTATAGAGAGAGAAGCTATAGAGAAAGAAGTTATAGTGAGAAAAAAGAAGAGAAGTCTGCTACTTCACTATTCTAGTATCTAGTCTTCTTCTGAGGTAAGGGATGTTATTTATTTCTTATTCGTAAGGGATATTATTTTTGTTCAATATTCGTAAGAAATAATATTTTCTTCCATACTATATAGTATGTAACTAATATTATTTCGTTTCGTATCCCTAATTCTACACCCATTTTGTTGAATTATTGCTTCTATATTCCATGAAATTAGTAGAATATCCTTGATATTTGCACTTCATCTAGTATCTTTTCATGAAAATATTATTCTGAGCATTCTTCATAATTATTGATCTTTTCATGCTAGAAAACTATTCATGAATTACTATTCACGGGTTACTATTCACCCAATTACTATTCACTCAAATATTATTCACTCGGGTTATCGGGATAATTTTTATGCCAGGGTACTATTCATGGGTTACTATTCATCAAGTTACTATTCACTCAAATATTATTCACTAGGGTATTCGGGACACTTTTCATGCAGGGGTACTATTCACGGGGTACTATACACTCGGGGTACTATTCACGATAAAAATTGATATCTTTTCTGTCCAAAATTATTTTTGATACAAGATTATTCTTGAATTTTACTCCACAAAGCAGTATCATGTTGATAATTTGGATATTTTTTAAACTTTAGATAAATTTAAAGTCTTTAATATTTATCTTTGATTTCGTTTAATTAATGCTTATATCATTGTCATCATCCTCGTGCTTATATTGTGATGAAAGTCATCTTTGGCTTACGTGCATAAATAGACTATTGATTGGTATGATTATGATCAGGGATCATTCGGTATAATCATGACCCGTAATGTCACAAATGATGTGGTAAAGTCCTCATTGGCCCGTAGTGCATTGATGGACAGTTGTTGGTATGATTATGACCAGGGATTATTCGGTATAATCATGGTCATTGATGATTACACGAATATCCTTGGCCTGTAGTGCAGGGATGATTCGATGATGTGGTTCATTTATTAAACTGTGTCTCAGAGATAAAGTGGATGAAAAACTTTTTAAATCATAGAAGATAGTAGATATCATGCTCTACTTGACTCTTCTAATGGATTGCTTGTTGCGCTGCAGTTAAACTTGATGTTTATTGTACTTTATTAGTTTAACACTGTTGAAGGCTAAGGATAATTTATTCTACATTATCTTAGTCATAATATTTCTTACTGGGCTAGTTGAGCTCACCCTTTTGCTTTCATTGTTCTCTTCAAGAAATGAGAATATAGCTGAGACTAGTTGGGGATCGAGTGATGGTCCTGATGGTTACTTTAGTAGTCCTCACTATTCTAGTGTGATAATAATGGTAATGAGGACTCCATTTGAGTTTGAATATTGTCTAGGAGACAATATTCGTGTTAAAAATCTCAGCTCATGTTGTATAATTAAGTTTGTATTTAAATTTTGTATCATGTATTTGGCCACCCAAGATGGGTGATGTATACCTATTTTGGGGGCGTCACATTCTGATGCATAAGAAAATCGAACAATAATTTTTTAAGATTCACAGAAGTTCCCCTCCTCAAAAACAGAACTAGAGTCAAATAGAACAAAGGTCAACATCTTTAAGGAAAAAAATGAGATTAACTGACACATTAGAAATACAAAAGTGATATTTCAAGATGTCATTGAATATAGTACTATAACATTCAAGGGTGGCATATATTCCAACAGGATAAATCATTCCCTTCCCCGCTGGGGTAAATTGGAAGAGGAACATGCCATGAATAGACATAAATAAAATCTACAGCAACAAATTCCAAGCTAATGCAGAAGTTAGGAAGAGTAACATATGACTTTTTAACACAAATGAAGATTTTTGAAGCTACCTCCTTAAACATAAAATTTTCCCATAAAATTTTTCATCACAAATATCAAACTTAAATTTTAATATTGATATTTTTAAAAAAAATATCTATTAGAGATTGGTGGTAGACTTTAACATACATTTTTATTAAAAATTATTTTTATATTAAAAGAAGTCTGGAAAATAATTCCTGAGAAATTTTCTCCAATTCCATTTAGAAAATCAACACTAATGTTCACACAAAATAATTAAAAACATAGCAAAAGTTTATCACATTTCTTACTTATCAAACCAGAGTATACACAGTAAATACAAGTTCAAATTTTGGACTATAATTTTCTCAATCTGATAAATACTTATCTTCTAAAAAATTAAAACAAACACAAACCCATAATGACAATTACTAGAAAATCAGTGTAAATGATCAAAACTTATTCAATTCCAAGAAATAAAATATGCCCAATTTTGTATCGGATTCCTTCGATCGCCCAATTTGAGCTTAACGAACCCAAAACTAGGACCCATTTGGTGCTTCATCATCTTCGCTTGAATCTTGGTGAAATATGTTCCGAGAAATCAATCTGCGGCGGATCAAACTCTAGCACCACCGATTTCTTGGCGCCTCATTCCTTCTAATCCTTGATTTTCGGCAGCGATTAGAAGGATGAGGAGGAGAAAAGTAG
The DNA here is from genome assembly GCA_020205605.1 of Panax ginseng. NCBI lineage: Eukaryota > Viridiplantae > Streptophyta > Magnoliopsida > Apiales > Araliaceae > Panax > Panax ginseng. The sequence continues at coordinate 135,149,270 of CM035133.1, read as the reverse complement.
GATGAATTTCTGATTTGGGAGGAGAAACCATTTTCATCGATCTCTGATTCGGAAGAAAGAAGCCCTGATTTATTTTAGGGGAGAGAATACGTGTTTTATTAAAACAAAAAGACATTTTTACAGATTGTGTACAAAACAAAATATAGACTGGTGTGTATGCCCATTATCCCATATATATATATATATATATATATATATATATATATATATATATATATATATATGATTTTCAACATTTGATTGAATATTTTGTTTCTAGGAATACAAGAAGTATCTTTCAATGAATGTATTCTTATATATTTTCTTGTAGTCGAACTTCTCATATATTTAGCTATCATCGAAGTTCTCATATATTTTAATGTAGTCAAACTATTATGTTTTAAACTCCGAAAAGACATTTTTTTATACAACTTGTACTTTTTATTTATTTATTTTTACATTTTTTACGTGGAGACAATTGCATATATGCATAAAAGTCATAAAATCCAATACACGTCCATCTTCATTATAATCACTCTTAACCGTTAAAACAACTTATTCTTCAGCTTCACTAAGCAAATTATCATCTTTAACTTTCTCTTTGTCCTTCAATTTTTCTTGATACTTCCTTTTACTCTTCATGTCCTCCTTTAATGTTCTGCATTGGTATTGGATGTGACCATAATAATAGTACTCTTTATCATTGTAATCTCTTGGCTTGGATCTTAATCTTTATCTACTATATTATCTCTTCATTGACGCCTCCCTCGATTAGAACCCTCTACGGTTAGTGCTTGATCACCAATGTTATTGCCCTCTTCTCCCATCAACTTATAACTTTATCCTAAAATAGTAACCACCTCATATAAAATTAAAGTTGATTTTTCCACCAATATCTAGCGCATGTTTGCACCATCGACTTGTAAGACTTGGGAAAAGATGACAATAAGAGCAATGACTTCTCCTCATCTTTTGATTTTTCATCCGTATTCAACAATTGAGATACTAACATGTTAAAAGCATTTAGATGATTATGGATAGTCGTCCCTTCATCCATCTTTAAGGAGTACAATTCCATCTTTAAACGTAATCTACTAGTTAGCGACTTTGAAGCATAATTCTTCTCGAGCTTTTTCCATAATTATTTTGGATCAGTCTCTTTCACACATCATACGTTATCTCAAGTGCTAACGACAAGTGTATTGTGTTTACCGCCTTCTTGTGATTTGTCTGCCAATTTGCATCGATCTTTCACCTTATTTGAAATTTATTTTCCCAACGAAGATTGGAAACTCAAATTTACCCAAACTCTCCGTCATCATATTACGCGAAATAACTCCATCTACCTCAGATCCTTTCAACCTAACTCTTAATATCACTTGTTGGGAATTAAGTCGCACAAAAAAAATAACTTCAATATTTTAATCTTCACGATACAACTTTTTGCAAGAAATAAAAGTTAAAAAAATCATCCCTCGCACTATAACCCAAGACCTAATTATTGCGTGATAGTAAAGTCCCACATCAGAACACAAGGAGAAAGATTGATGACATATATACTTTAATGGCCCATATACCTAATAACTTAACATTTAAGGTCAAGAGCAAGTGGTGGACTCTTCTCGCAGAGGCTCTTAGTTGGCTCTCAATAAGAGCTATTGAAGAGTGTGTGCTCATCATTAGGAAGAGACGTGATGAGCTAGGCTCAATGAGTTATGTATATTGTTGGGTGGATTATGTATTCTTTGAGCAAGTGGTAGACTCTTCTTTGAGAGACTCTTTTGTAGGCTCAAACAAGAGATATTGAGAGATAAATTTGTCGATGTGGATGGAGAGTTTACAGAGAGAGATTGTTGAGGTACTGATGAGCCATATATGGACCTAATATTCCTAACAGTTGGATCTCCTCAAATTGTAGCCAAGGCCAAAATTGAGAAGGAAAATCAGTATGCGACTGTCATTTTGCTTCCTCAACGAAATCTCAGACCTTACGATGTGTGATGTAATCGAGTTTGGCTTGAGGTTAACTAGAATGGTGTTGTGATTGCTGTTCCAAAGATTAGATAAGCAAGAAAAGGAATAGATTTATCCTATCTCCATTGCATTGGAGAGTTCAGAATTTTTAATTCAAGAGTTTACAATAGGAAAGGCATTATATTGGAGTTAATATAGGCTTTTAATTTTCTGTATAGAATTTGAGGTTAGGTTCTATGTCTCCTCTAGGGCTGAGCAAGTAACTAAAATAGAACCAAACCCGCACCAAAAACCGCACGAACCGTACCAACGGTTCCAGCGTATGTGGCATTTTAGGTGGGTTGAATAACCAAATTTACGATTCCGATTTACTTACTAGCCAAAACCGCACACATAAAACCAAAATCGCACCATGTGTGTGTATGTATGTATTATCTCTAGTAAATTCTAAAGTTACTTTTCACTTGAACACGCTCAGAGAAAACTCCAGTCTTGCATTGTCATTTTTTCACCAATTGAAAGAAGATTGTTAGAGGTTATAGAGTCAAAAATTAAGCATTTGGGTTTTGTAATTTCGGATTTGTTTGATGCGCTACTGGAGGGGCTTATAACTGAGGGGCCAAATTCGTTGGTACGAGCACTTGATGCATTACTTAAGGTCTATGCTATAGTAGTAATAGTCTAATAGATTATTTTTCAAATTAGTTAGGTACAGTTAGGATTTTATTCTATAAGTCCTCCCTACAATATATAAGATAGAATTTCATTCTATCTCCAGTATATACTTTTAATTTTTGGGAATTAGATAAATTTTGTTGCTTGTTATTGAATATATGGTCTCTGTTGTTTTATATAGCACATGTTTTAGTTTTAAATCATCATTCTTTTATTATAAACTAAAACTATTTTATGGTTCTCATTGTTCTATGATTTGATGGTGAATTTGACATGTTTGGCAGAAGGAGCTTTGTTTCTATGCTTGATATAATTCTCATTGCCGATTCTATCACTAAGTTAATTGCTCGATGTGAGCTCTGTGTTAAATTCTATTGAAGGCTTAGACCTTTTTGTTGTTTCAATTGGTTTTGGAACCGAAACCGCACCAATTAAAACCGCACCACACAATTTAAAGCTGCACCGCACCAATTATAAGCGATTTCGTGTGCGGTTTAGGATTTGTCAAACCGCACATAAACAGTTTCGGATGCGGTTTCGACTTCAAACCGCACCATGCTTACCCCTAGCCTCCTCTACCTCTTATTATAAATAATACTCCTTCTGTCTCAGGATAAAAGTCCTGGTGAATTTTTTACGCATATTAAGAAGAGGAATGAAATGATAAAACTGTCCATAATAATATATCATTAATCATTTCCAATGTAGGTGAATGAGTGATTTTCTAGCTTTTTAATTCAAAATATTTTCAACAAATAACTAACTATACTTATTGAATATGGAGAAAGAATTAGAATAAGAAAAATATTAGATATTTAATGCTTAGGGTATAATAGGAAAAATTATGTAAAAGTTTGGTTATTAAAAGAAAGTGAACATTTAACATGGGACTATTCAAAATAGCAATAAGAACTTTTATCCTCGGCAGAGGGAATAATACTTTTATCTTATATCTTTTATATTATGCATGCATGGATTTCTTATAATCTAAAGTTTGTTTTTTTTCTTTTACTTTTGGATTTTATATGTGAAGTATAATTACTATCAATAAAACTATAATGGCAAAAGAATGGCTACAAAAGAATGTGGTTTGTTTTAATTGGTTATTATCATTAGGGTGATGTTTGATACATCTTACTGCATCTTAACAGTTCACCTCTTAATGTATTTTAACAGCTCACATTTTTTTATTAAGAGGTCATCCTCTGAATAATGATTTAGAGATATTCAGAGAAATTTTTATTTCAATTTCAAATATTAACATGCATTAGGAGGTGGACTATTAAGATGCAATTAAGTACCACCTTAGTCCATATATGTATTGTAAATCAATAACTAATTATATTTTATCACATCATTTTATAAACTAATTTTTATAAGATTTTTTTGTCACCATAATAACGCTGGATTACTATTGCACCAAATTTATGATATATATATATATATATATATATGGAAAATGATTCGTGGAATACGTTAGCTATTAACCCTGTTTTAACTAACGCTCATCCAGCCGTCTAAAATTGGAGTTAATGGTTTGAGATGAGCGTAGTACCGCCCAGGAGTAATGCGACCAACAAATTTCTTTTATGATGGTAAGCTACTCCTCTGGCGGCGATCAAAAAGACAGTGTTTTGATTTGGCCACTAGAGGGAGTAGAGGCCAACATAAAAGAATTTGTCAATTATCGATTATCTTAATTATTCTCATATATATATACTACTTATTAATCATTAAAATAAAATAATAAATAATTATAAGGATAATTATAAGGATAATCGATAATTATCTTTATATATTTCCTATACTTATTAATAAAATAAGTATGTATAAGGATAATTAATGATTATCATCTTATGATTTTAATTATAAATAACAAATAGTGATTGAATTTATATTATATTCCTACTCAAATATATAAACCCAATCACTATTTCCTATTTATAATTAAAAATTATAAAACAATAATCGATAATTATTCTTATACATACCGATAATCGGTAATTATTCTTATAAGGATAAGTATAAAGATAATTACTGATTATCCTTATAATTATTTATTATTTTATTTTAATGATTAATAAGTAGTATATATATGTACGAGAATAATTAGATAATCGATAATTATTAAAATTTTTTATGTTGGTATTTACTTCTCTAGCTACCAATCAAAACATAATCATTTTTTGGCCGCATTAGAGGAGTAGACGACAAAGATAAAAGAAATTTGTTGGCCGCTTACTCCTCTAGCTATGGCTGGCTCATCCTGAGCCATTAACCCCAATTTTGGACTACCGGATGAGCGTTAGTTGAAAACAGGTTAATAATAGCTAACGTATTCCACTGATCATTTCTCTCTCTCTCTCTCTATATATATATATATATATATATATATATATATATATTAGTGGTTATTGGTGTAACTTGTAAGAAGGTCAACACTAGAAAATAACATTACTAAATCCTAATCCCTAAAGATATGTTCATCGTACAAAACAACGACTTGATAATATTTTTTTATTCAAATTGAAATGTTGACTATCTTTCTTCAGGGGGAATGCCGGAATGGTAAAAATATTTAATGATATTTTTATATTTGATAAAAAAATATTTGTATATTTATTTTAACCAAAGTAAGTAAAATTCGGTAAAATTCAAAATCGGTACACACTCCGATCTTATTTGGACCAAATAATCAGTTTAGAATAAAACTCAGTCAACCTAGTGAACCGGTAACTGGTTCATCAATTTTATCGGTTCCCTACAAATTTATTTATTTTTAGTTTAAGCCTTTGAATTTGATTGAATATATTTTTAAGATGTTTATGCTCATTTGTGTTTGATTCTATCACTCGAGTCTTGAGTTTTGAGTTATGATCATTGTAAGACCCCAACTTTAATGAATAAAGATTAATTTTTCTCGAAATATATTTTTGAATATTAATGTGTGGATTTGATATAATGTTATAGTTGTGGGTAATAATTCTAAATTTTGCAAAGTAAGCAAATTGTTATAAAATATTCGATTGGTCGGGGAATATTCGTATGACGGCACAATCATTGGTGGACCCCACAACGGAAGTTTTGTCGTAGTTAGAAAACGACTGAAATATCTTTTATAAAAATAACGGCAAAAGTTTTACCGTTAAACTGTTGAACAACCCGGTAGTAAAAGTACAGTAATACGTGTGGTTGTATAGTAGCACACGGTATTGATTATTGATGCTTACGTGAGAAATCACTCAGTTATACTCAATTATTGCTACAATAATTGCTGCATAATATCTCTCATATTATTGATTCAATTATTGTCAAAGTATCATTTGTATAATATTTATTATTATTAAATCAATAATTAAGACGACAAAGTTATTCATATTATTATTTATAATATTGACGATGTCTAGAAAGTTTTGTCGAGAAGAAGTTTGGTCACCTAATTGCGCGCCAATAGGGAGAAATCCTTATTGGAAAGCCTCATCTTTCCTGGGAATGATCTAGTTGTTAAATATTGTGAGTTATAATATTAATGATGAATAAGTTCGTGTTAATTAATGATGAAATTGATATTTTTATTGTGTTAGGATTATTAGTGTTAATGAAAATCAACATTTATTTCGATAATAATTGATTTTTAGAGGTTATATTGATCAATCGGGTAATTAATCGGATAAATGAGCAATTAATTGCTATTAATTCACATGCTTATAACTATTTGTTCACATGTATGTACTATTGATTCACATGTATGTATTATTAGGGAAGGTGGTGCAAGATTGATAATACTTGCATGACTAAATTAAAAATAGATGTATAGATGAAGGTACTATACTGTAACTATATTTTTCACATGTATAAAACTATTGATTCACATAATGTACTATTAGGGGAGGTGGTGCAAGTTTGATAATACTTGTAGGACTAAATTAAAAATGGAAGAAAAGATGAATGTATTATACTATAATATTTTGAGCCCCAAAACGTGCAATTATCGAAACTATATTTTCCTATAAATAGAAGCTCATTCTTCTTTCATTCTCACCAATTCACTAAGACTCACAAGAGCAATTATAGAGAGAGAAGCTATAGAGAGTGAAGCTATAGAGAGAAAGAAGAAAAGAAGTCTGCTACTTCACTATTCCAGTATCCAGTCTTCTTCTGAGGTAAGGGATTTTTTTTAGTATTCGTAGAAATAATATTTTCTTCCATACTTAGTAGTAAATAAGTAATATTATTTCGTTTTGTATTCCTAATTCTACACTCATTCTGTTAAAGTATTGCTTCTATACTCCGTGAAATTAGTAGAATATCCTTGATATTTGCGCTTCATCCAGTATCTTTTAATGAAAATATTATTCTGAGCTTTCTTGATAATTATTGATCTTTTCATACCAGAATATTATTCATGAGTTACTATTTGCGGGTTACTATTCACCTGATTACTATTCACTCGAATATTATTCACTCGGGTATTCGGGGCACTTTTCATGCTGGAGTACTATTCACGAGTTACTATTAACGGGTTACTATTCTCCCAGTTACTATTCACTCAAATATTATTCACTCAGGTATTTAGGGCACTTTTTATGTCGGGGTACAATTCACGAGGTACTATTCCCGAAGTACTATTCACAGGATACTATTCTCGGGGTACTATTCACCCGAAAAATATATTTCTTTTCTGTCCAAATTATTTTTAATACATTAATATTATTGTTGAATTTTACTCCATAAAGCAGTATTATGTTGACAATTTGGATATTTTTAAACTCTGGATAAATTTAAAGTCTTTAATATTTATCCTTGATTTCGTTTGATTAATGCTTATATAATTGTCATCATCCTCATGCTTATATTGTGATGAAAATCATCTTTGGCTTACGTGCATAAATGGACTGTTGATTGGTATGATTATGACCAGAGATCATTCAGTATAATCATGACCCGTAATGTTACAAATGATGTGGTAAAAGTCCTCATTGGCCCGTAGTGCATTGATGAAAAGTTGTTGGTATGATTATTGTGACACCCCCAAAATAGGTATACATCACCCATCTTGAGTCGCCAAATACATGGTATAGAATACAAATACAAACTTAATTATACAACAGTCGTGTAATATACGACAAAACATAGCTGAGAGTTTAAACAGGAATGTTGCCTTCTAGACAATGTCAACTCTCAAATAGAGTCCTCATTACATTTATTGTCACACTATTTTATAGAATAGTGAGGACTACTAATACATCATCTCGGACCATCACTCCGTTCCCCGACTAGTCCCAGCTACGTTCTCATTTCCTAAAGAGAACAATGAAAACAAAAAGGTGAGCTCAACTAGCCCAGTAAGAAATATTATGACTAAGATAATGCAGAATAAATTATCATTAGTCTTCAACAATGTTAAACTGATTAAATACAATAGACATCAAGTTTAACTGCAGCGGAATAAGCAATCCATTAGAAGAGTCAAGTAGAGCATGATATCTACTCTCTTCTATGATTTAAAATGTTTTCATCAATTTTTATCGCTGAGACTCAGCTTAATAAATAAACCACATCATCGAGTCATCCCTGCACTACGGGCCAAGGATATTCATTAAATCATCAATGGTCATAACTATACCGAATAATCCCTGGTCATAATCATACCAAAAACTGTCCATCAATGCACTACAGGCCACTGAGGACTTTTACCACATCATTTATAACATTATAAGTCATGATTATACCGAATGATCCCTGGTCATAATCATACCAAGTCCATCTATGCACGTAAGCCAAAGATGACTTTCATCACAATATAAGCATGAGGATGATGACAATGACATAATAATTAAATAAAACAAGTTCAAGAATAAATTTTAAAGATTTATAAGTTAATTTATCCTGAAATCAATTACGTCCAAATTGTCAACATGATACTGCTTTGTGGAGTAAAATTCAAGAATGCTCAAAAGAATATTTTCATGAAAAGATACTGGATGAAACACAAATATCTAGGATATTCTACTAATTTCATGGAGTATAGAAGCCAAAACTTTAACCAACTGAGTAAAATAGAATATATGAAACTGTAAATGGATTTTCGCCCACCATGCGGTAATCCACGTAGATAGATCATTTCCACAATTTAATAAGGAATGAATACGAAGGATCATTCAGCATGCATACGGTAATCCACATAGACAGGTTATTCCAACAGAATAATAAAGAATGAAATAACAGAAGAATTCACCGTGCATGCGATAGACCGCATGCATGTGTTATTACCAACAAAATAATAAAGAATGGAACCAATTAAATGCGTCCGCTTGCGGATAGGATATTCCAACAGAATAATAAAGAATGGAACCAGGTCATGTGTAATTCGCACAGACAGGATGTTCCAATAGAATAATAAAGAATGGAATAACAACACAATTCACTAGGCATGCGATAGAGACCGCATGCATAAAAGTTATTCCAAAGAGAATAATAAAAAATGAAATAACAGAAGAATTTCACCATGTATGCGGTACTTCGCATAGACAGGTTATTCCAACATAATAATATAGAATGGAATAACAACTCTTACAAGTATTGAAAGAAAATAACTCTCTTCATGAATACGAAAAAGAATAATACCCTTTACCTTAGAAAAAAAAAAGCTGATATCTTTGGAATAGTGAGGTAGCGGACTTCTTCTTCTTTCTCTATAATTTCTCTATAACAATTGCTTTATAGCTTTAGTAAATTGGTGAGAAATGAAGGAAGAATGAGCTTCTATTTATAGAAAAATATAGTTTCGATAATTCCACGTTTTGGGGCTCAAAATATTACAATATAATACCTTTCTCTTTTCTTCATTTTTAATTTAGTCCTGCAAGTATTATCAAACTTGCACCACCTCCCCTAATAGTAAATAATGTGAATCAATAGTTCAATCACGTGAATCAATAGTTATAATCATGTGAAAATACGAATTACAGTATAGTACCTCCATCTATACCTCTATTTTTAACTTAGTCATGCAAGTATTATCAATCTTGCACCAACTCCACTAATAGTTCAAGAATGTGAATCAATAGTACACGCATGTGAACAAATAGTTATAATCATGTGAATTAATAGCAATTAATTGCTCATTTATCCGATTAATTACCTGACTGGTCAGTAAAACTTCCAGATATCAATTAATATCAAAATAAATGTCGATTTCCACTAACACTAATAATTCCAACACAACAGAACAATCAATTTCATATTTAATCAACACGAACTTATTCATCATTAATATTATAACTCACAATATTTAACAACCAGGTCGTTCCCAGGAAAGAGGGGGATTTCCGATAAGGATTTCTCCTTATTATCAAGCGCCGCAATTAGATGACCAAACCTCTCCTTGATGAACTTCTAGACATTGTAAATATTGCAATTTAATAATATGAATATCTTTATCGTCTCAGTTATTGATTTAATAATATAACATATTATGCAGATGATACTGTGACAATAATTGAATCAATAATATAAGAGATATGATGCAACAATTACTGTAGTAATAATTGAATATAACTGAGTGACTTCGCACGTAAGCATCAATAATCAATACCGTGTACTACTATGCAACCACGCGTATTACTGTACTTTTACTACCGGGTAGTTCAACAGTTTAACGGTAAAACTTCCGCCGTTATTTTTATAAAAGATAATTACGTCGCTTTTCTAACAACGACAATACTTCCGGTTAGGGGTCCACTAATGATTGTACCATCGCATTTAATATTCCTATTAAAACGAATATTCCCCGACCAATCGAATATTATATAACCACTTGCTTACTTTGCAAAATTTATAAATATTACCCACAACTATAACATTATATTATATCCACACCTTAATATTCAAAAATATATTTCGAGAGAAAATAATCTTTATTCATAAAAGTTGGGGTCTTACAACCTCCCCTTCTTATCAAATTTCTTCCTCAAAATTAGGGTACGTACCTGGTATATCGAAGAGGTGAGGATATTTTGACTTCATCTCAGATTCTAACTCCCAGGTCATTTCTTCCACATCGTGGTTTCTCCATAAAACTTTGACTTGAGGTATAACCTTGGAGCATAGAATATGATCCTTCTTATCCAATATTTTAATAGGTAATTCTTCATACGTTAAATCTTCCTCTATCTCATCTGGTTCTAATTCAATAATGTGGTTTGGGTCTTTCACATATTTACATAACATAGATATGTGGAAAACATTATGAACACGAGACATACTTGGCGGTAAGGCGAGTCTATAGGCCACAGTTCCTACTCATTCAAGGATTATAAATGGGCCAATAAATCGAGGATTGAGCTTTCCTCTCTTTCCAAATCTCGTAACTCCTTTCCATGGAGTAACACGTAACAACACATAATCTCCAATACTGAATTCCATATCTTTTTGACGAAGATCATCATAACTCTTTTGTCGATCTTGTGAGGTTTTTATACGTTGTCGGATCGTTTAAATCTTTTTCATAGTCATACATACCAAATCCAGTCCCAACAACGTTGCTTCACCCACCTCATCCCAACATAATGGAGAACGACACTTTCTTCCATACAACGCCTCAAATGGAGCTATGCCAATACTTGCTTGATAACTGTTATTGTAGGAAAACTCCACCAATGGTAAGAACTTGTCCCAACTTCCCTTAAAGTCAAGGACACAGAGTCTTAATAAATCTTCAAGAGTTTGAATAGTCCTTTCCGACTACCCATCCGTTTGAGGATGATATATCGAACTAAATCATAAATCCCTGCCCATAGCTTTTTGCAAACTAACCCAAAATCTTGAAGTAAATCTTGGGTTTCGATCAGAAACTATGGATACTGGCATACCATGCAATCTTACAATCTCGTTTATATACATACTAGCAAGACGTTCAAGTGTATAAGTTCCTCGTATCGATAAGAAATGAGCAGACATAGTTAATCTATCAACAATGACCCAAATCGCATCTATGCCTTGACAAACCTTGGGAAGATTAGTAATGAAATCCATGGTAATGTGCTCCCACTTCCATTCTGGAATTTCAAGTGGTTGCAATGGACCTTTTGGCACTTGATGCTCCGCCTTGACTCGTTGACAAGTTATACACCTTGAGATAAACCCCGCCATCTTTCTCTTCATATTGCTCCACCAAATGTATGTCGAAGATCACGATACATTTTGGTACTCCCAAGATGGATTGCAAACGGTGTGTTATGCGCCTCCATCATGATTTTATACTTCAAGTCAGAAATGTTAGGAACACAAAGTCTGGAGTTGACTCGAAGTATTCCTTCTTCATCGATTCTTGCTTCTGAAATAGCATCTTCTTGCACTTTCTTCTTTATATGCATCAGCTCCAGGTCTGTAGTTTGAGCAGCTTTAACTTTATCGATTAAAGTCGGTTCTACTCGAATATTCGCCATCATCACATGGGTCCCTAGAGTCTTTAACTCTATCTTCATCCTTTGTAAGTCATACAAAATGGGTCTTTGCATTAACAATATTGCACTCGTACCCGCATATGATCTTCTACTCAATGCGTCAACTACTACGTTCACTTTTCTAGGATGGTATTGGATGGTGTGATCATAATCTTTCAACAACTCAAGCCATCTTCGTTGTCACATGTTGAGTTCCTTTTGAGTGAAGAAATATTTGAGGCTTTTATGATCCTTATAGATCTCCACCTTCTCTCCATACAGGTAATGCCTCCAAATCTTAATCACAAAAACGACTGCTGCCAACTCTAGATCATGAGTAGGATAATTCCTCTCATATTCTTTGAGTTATCGCGAGGCATAGGCTATGACTTTCCCATGTTGCATGAGAACACATCCTAACCTTTGCTGAAGCGTCCATTGTAGATGACAAATCCTCCGAGCGGATGGTATTGTCGTAACGAGATCTTTGAAATGAGTCTCCTCTTGAGTTCTTGAAAGCTCTTTTCACATTCCTCGCTCTAACCAAATTTTGTATCTTTTTGAGTCAGCTAAGTTAATAGAGTAGCGATTCGAGAAAACCCTTCTACGAATCTCCGATAAAAACCAGCTAAGCCAAGAAAGCTACGTACTTCGGTCACTGACTTAGGTTTCTCCCAGCTTTGAATTGCTTCAATCTTTGTCGGGTCAACAGATATTCCATGATTTGATATCACGTGCCCAAGGAATGCAACTTCCTCAAGCCAAAATTCATATTTCTTTAACTTGGCATAAAGCTTGTTTTCACGAAGCTTTTGGAGTATCAGCCTCAAGTGTTGCTCATGGTCTTCACGGGTTTTGGAGTATATGAGGATGTCATCAATAAAGACGACCACAAAGTGATCCAAATATTCCTTAAATACTCGATTCATCATGTCCATGAAGGCTGCAGGAGCATTAGTCAATCCAAAAGACATAACTAGGAATTCATAATGCCCGTACCGAGTTCTGAAAGCAGTCTTTGGAATGTCATCAGTTTTAATCTTCAACTGATGATATCCGAAATGAAGATCAATCTTTAAAAAGAATTTGGCTCCTTGCAACTGGTCAAACAGGTCATCAATGCGAGGCAACGGGTACTTATTTTTGATGGTGACATGATTCAACTCCTGATAATCAATACAAAGTCGCATACTTCCATCTTTCTTCTTCATGAATAGAATAGGAGCACCCCAAGGAGACGTACTAGGATGAATGAAACCAATGTCTAACAATTCCTGTAGTTGGGTTTTTAACTCCTGAAGTTCAATAGGAGCCATTCGATATGGGGCTTTGGAAATGGGTTTTGTACCGGATTCAAGGTCGATAAAAAATTCAATTTTATGCTCTGGGGGTAGGCCAGGAAGTTCTTCAGGGAATACGTCAGGAAATTTATTAACAATAGAAATATCATTCAAATCTGACGTATTTTTATTTAAATCCGTGACATGGGCTCAGAAAGCTTGGCATCCATTTTTCAATAAACAAATAGCTTTATGGCTTGATATGACAGTGATTGATTTTAGTGGTTTGGTTGCTTGAATTCTCATAATAGGTTGGTTAGGAATATGAAAGCTAACAACCTTACGAAAATAATCGATTTTAGCATGATGAGTAGTTAACCAATCAATCCCTAAAATCACATCAAATGCAAGTATTTTCAAAGAAATAAGATCTACGGTGTAACGTGCGAGTTCTGGAATTTGAATCAAACAAGACTTATAAACCGTGGATGTAATGAAGGTTTCTCCCAACGGAGTTTCAACAGATAAGTCAAAGTCTAATTTCTCTGGAGTCAAATTTAAACATTGAGCACAAGTAGGAGAAATAAAGGAATGGGTAGGACCGGTATCAAATAAAGCATAAACTTCGCTAGAGTTTATGATTAGCTTACCCGTGATCACCTCGTTCGGATTCCTCGCTTTTTAGGAGGTTACGACAAATGCTCTCCCTTGAACTACCGGTTTTTTCTTGTCTGGGACACCCTTGGATGCCTCCATCCCAGCTGGACTTGACTTTGGTGCACGACAAAATTGGGCTAGGTGACCTTCTTTTCCACAATTATAACATGCTTTGGACTGCATCATGTAGGTTGGACTTATGTGTCCGTTCCCTCTACATTTATAACATACGACCGGTGGTCGTTCTCCTTCCTTAACAACAGGTGCTGGTGCTGACGTCTTTTCATCATTATTGAATCTTCTCTTCTTAAAATGTCCACTCTTATTGTCATGGTCATGATTACCATTGAAGTGATTACCATTTCTGGCATGTTTATTCCCTCCACGTTTATTTTCACCGCTTCGATGACTGCTACCACTGGTATTATCGACTTGCCGGCTGCTCTCTCTTGGTTGGATTGACTCATTATCGTGCTCCAATAACTGAGCCCTATTCACAACATCTGAATACAAACACAGTTTGTGAGAGATAAGGTATTGACGTATCTCGGGTTTCAAACCTCTTAGACATATCCGCGTTATTCTCTCCTCATTATCAACCAAGTGGGATGCAAACCGAGACAACTCGGCAAACTTAGCTTCGTACGGTGCCACGGTCATATTATTTTGCTCAAGCTTAATGAACTCTACCTCTTTCATGTGACGAATACTTTCAGGAAAGTACTTGTCATTGAACAGTTCTTGGAACTTCTCCCAAGACATCTTCGATCTGGCGGAGTTGAGTACGCTTTGCTGATTCCCACCAATGAATTTGCCTCTACTCGCAACATGAAGGTGGCAAAGGGAACCTTTTGCTCCTCGGAGCATCCCAAGACATCAAATATCTTGTTGATCTATTTTATCCACGTCTCTGCCTTAAGGTATAGACTTTGCAAGAGTTTATAATTAACATACCCGTAATAACTTCGTTCAGGTTCCTCGATAAACGCTCTCACTTAAACTACCGAATTTTGACTTGCTATAGAGTACATTCCACCCTTAATTGCTTCGTCACATTCCTGATCCATGATTTGAATCATTATTCTTCGATCCATATCGAATTGGGGTTGACCGCTTCCGCATGCAGGTAATTCCGAATTCGATGTTGGATTCTCCCAATTGCTGTCCAAAAAGCAAAATCCATTTCATCTATTTTGGCCTTATTGGATCGGACGTCTTTTTCTACAATATCTACGCATCGTGCGGCTTTTACCCATGCATCATCTATTCTCATTCGTTCAGTTGCATCTTCTTTCATCAGAACTTTGATCATAGCATTATCAGATTCTAGCTCTAATATCTTATACTCTGCCAAAGAGTGTTTCTGTTCAAGCATCGCACATCGGGTAACACAATTTTGAATTGTTACATCTCTTTGCTCCACGACCGCCTTCCGTTCTTCAGCCTACTCTTTTAACTCATGAATACGATTTTGTAATTCTAAATTTAGATCATAAAATTCTTCTAACCAATTCTCCTCAGGTTCCTCTTCTTCCTCTTCTTCCTCACTTTCAGCTGCTACCTCTGCAACTAGCTTGGGTGCAACTATTAGTTCTTCACTCACCACGTAGATATCTCTAATTTCTTCTTCGTCTGACATCACATTAACCTGGTTAGTGATTAAAGGTGTCTCAACGGTCTCATGTGCTTCATTTCTTATCTCAACATTTTCGGATGCCATTTTCAAATACTGCCACCAAACAAGGGTTAATTAACATATCACATATTATCCCTATACTATGACCGACCAATTAAATACCAAATAAACTTAGGTAGGTCATACTAGCGAAGGAATTCTCCGTCTCTCCCTTCCTAGTTCTTGTCTCACATCTCAGCCAGGGATCATATCCCTAAGCTTTGATACCAACTGTGACACCCCAAAAAATAGGAATACATCACCCATCTTGAGTCGCCAGATACATGGTACAAAATACAAATATAATTTAATTATACAAACGTCGTGTAAAAATACGACAAAACATAGCTGAGAGTTTTAATAAGAATATTATCATCTAGACAATATTCACACTCAAAGGAGTCCTCATTCCATTTATTGTCACACTATTTAACAGAATAGTGAGGACTACTAATGCTATCATCTGGACCGTCACTCCGTTCCCCGACTCGTCCCACCTATATTCTCATTTCCCGAAGAGAACAGTGAAAAAAAGGGTGAGCTCAACTAGCCTAGTAAGAAATATTATGACTAAGATAATGCAGAATAAATTATCATTAGTCTTCAACAATGTTAAACCGATAAAATACAATAGACATCAAGTTTAATCTGCGGCCGAACAAGCAATCCATTAAAAGAGTCAAGTAGAGAATAAAATCTACTATCTTCTATGATTTAAAAGTTTTTCAACAACTTAATCATTTGAGACTCGACAATAAATAAACCACATCATCGAATCCTCCTCCTGCACTATGGGCCAGGATATTCATTAAATCATCAATGGTCATGACTATCTTAGAATAATCCCTAGTCATAATCATACCAAAAGCGTTCATCAATGCACTACAAACCCACCGAGGATTTTTACCACATCATTCGTCACATTACGGTCATGACTATACTGAATAATCCCTGGTTATAATCACACCAAGTCCATCTATGCACGTAAACCAAAACATGCATTTAATCATTCAAAAATGCCATACTCATAAGATTTCATCACCAATGATCAAATCCCTTATCAAAAATCTGCATATACCCTATATAGGATTCCCAAGCCATAAAATCCTATTTACTAATTTCGTTACTTCACATAACATATTTAGCTCATATGTTCGTAACTAAACCATTTTCATAAAAAATTACCAAATCAACTTGTTATTTTTCTATCATGTGCCCAAACATATATACATATATTTCATACACAACAAGTATTTTTTTTAATTTTTCAACTCCCTTAAGTATTTTCAAAAATCAATTTCTAATTAATTCCTTAAGAAATTAGCTACCTCAAGTTTAACTCCAGAAATTCACAAATCTTGGCAGGATCTTACACATGTTAACGTGAGCTTCCAATTTAAATTTCATGGTGTGAGACCCCGGATTTTATGAAATAAAAGTATTTAATTTTTCTATTTTGGTGAATAGTTAAATTGATAAAAGTTTAAAGTTAAGGGTGACATTTGAATATTTTTCAAAGTAAGTGATAATGAAGTTTTGTTTTATTAGTATTATTAATGTAATAAAACAGAAATACTTTTTATATAAAACAGAATACTTTTATAAAGTTATTCATTTTATTAGGCTAATAGTAAAATCTTTTTATATAAAACAGAATACTTTTATAAAGTTATCTGTTTTATTAGACAATAATTAGAATATATTATATTTTATTATGCATAGTGTTTGCATAGTGCTTGCATAGTATTTACGTAGTAAAATCTTTTTATATAAAATTGAATACTTTTATAAAGTTATTCGTTTTATTAGATTATAAATAGAATATATTATATTTTATTGTAAACCAATCTAGACCGTCCGTTTAAAAATAAATCAATCTGGACCGTTTATGGATTGGTTACTATTCAGTCCATTCTCCTATAAATAGAAGCTCATTCCTTCATTATTTCTTACGAATTCACTGAAACTCTAGAGAGAGAAACTATAGAGAGAGTTCTTCTGTAATCTCGAGTGTATTTCTTTAGAGTTTAAGAAAGCTTTGAGCGTAGAAGATAGTGCAAGTTTTTTTCAAGTATATTCCCACCCTACCGTTCGGAATACTCTTCTTTCAAAGGTAAGGGATATTATTTGTTATACCTGTAAGGGATATTATTTGTTGTACCTGTAAGGGATATTATTTGTTGTACCTATAAGGGATATTATTTGTTGTACCTGTAAGGGATATTATTTGTTGTACCCGTAAGGGGTATTATTTCTTTCGTATTCATGAAGAGAACTTCTGTTATTCCATTCTTTATTATTATGTTGGAATAACCTGTTTATGTGAAGTACCGCTTAAATGGTGATCTTCTTCTGTTATTCCATTCCTTATTATGTTGGAATAACCTGTCTATGCGAGGTACCGCATACATGGTGAAATTCTTCTATTATTTCATTCTTTACTATTCTGTTGGAATATCATGTCTGTGCGTTTTACTCCGAACCTGGTTCCATTATTTATTATTCTGCTTTAATATCACTGCTCATGCATTTTACGCCGGACTGGTTCCATTATTTATTATTCCGCATTTATTATTACTCATTTAATATCACATGCATGCGTTTATCTGACTGGTTCCATTATTTATTATTACATTGGGAATAACTTTTGTTTGTCGGTATCTATCACATGCATGGTGAATCCTTCATTATTCCATTCTTTATTATTCATTTGGAATAACTTTTGTCTACGTGGATTACCACATGCATGGTTAATGATCCTTTATATTCATTCCTTATTAAATTGTGGAAATGATCTGGTTACGTTGATTATGATGAGAGTCATAATAAAAGCATTGGATTAATGAAAATCATGGGTATATGAAGTATTAGTAAGTTTTATGATGAGTTATGTTGGTTATTATGTGAAAACATGAAAGTTTCTTAGAAATCACAAAGGGTTGAAAATCAGATTTTGGTGAAAATAGAACATGAAATTCAATTGACCATACCTCCTATTATATTTTGAATTTTTGAGTGTGGTCAAGTTCTAGAGTTAGATCTATGAGTTTTGTATCATCTCCAAGTGGAATCACTAGAAAAGGTGTTGTAGATTTTTCGTGTGGACTGATTTTAGCAAAGAAGTCAAAAACTGGAAATTACCAAAATGCTACCGTCTAGATTTTCAGAAGGGCTATTTCGACCACTTAATTTGTGAGAAAAATTCTGGCCGTTTGGCACATGAAAGTATATAGTATAAGGTACCTCCGGTCCAAAAATGAGCTCATTCCGACTTAAAATGAGCAAGTTATGACAATTTCAATATTTAGGTTTTTCCGACGAAAAACGCTATAACTGGAGTTCTATAACTCCGATGACCATGAAATTTAAATCGAAGCTCACATTAACATGTGTAAGATCACCGCCAAGATTTGGAAATTTCGGAGTTAAACTTGAGGTAGCTAATTTCTTAAGGAATTAATTAGAAATTGATTTTTGAAAAATAGTAAATGAATTTTAAAAATTTTAGAAAAATATATGTTCATTATGGGACTATATTCGCTAAATCCCGGAAAATAAATATTTTTGGGACCGATTTGGTATTTGTTTTTCATAAAATGGTTTAATTCTTAACATATGAGTTAAATATGTTATGTGAAGTAACAAAGTTGGAAAATAGGATTTTATGGCTTGGAAATCCTATAAAAGGTATATCATATATTTTTATGAGGATTTAATCATTGGTCTTTGAAATCTTATGAGTATGGCATTTTGAATGATTAAATGCATTATTTGGTAAAATGTAAACAATTGAAATAAATTATTTATAAGTTTAAGAAGTGATTAAAATATTGTTATAATATTATATTATGAGTTTATTAAGTTATTGATAATATTTGGATAAATTTAAAGTCTTTAATATTTATACTTGTTTTCGTTTGATTAATGCTTATATCATTGTCATCATTCTCATGTTTATATTATGTTGAAAGTCATCTGTGGTCTGTAGTGCATAGATGGACTTGGTATGATTATGACCAGGGATTATTCGGTATAATCATAACCGTAATGTTACAAATGATGTGGAAAAAGTCCTCATTGGCCCGTAGTGCATTGATGGACAATTTTTAGTATGATTATGGCTATGGATTCTCTTCAAGAGTGCAAAGATGAATTGTTTTATGGCATGATCAGGACCGTTGATGAAAACACGATTATCTTTGGCCCGTAGTGCATAGATATTTTGTGCTCGTGATATTAATGAATATCCTTGGCCGTAGTGCAGGGATGATTCGATGATGTGGATTAATTATTGAGCTGAGTCTCAGCAATGAAATATTAATTCATGGATGTGATTTAATGAATATCCTTGGCCGTAGTGCAGGGATGATTCGATGATGTGATTTATTTATTAAGTTGAGTCTCAGCATTATTGGTTTTACAGTTGTATATCTTTGGCCTGTAGTGCAAAGATGGACTGTTGATTATTGATTTTACAGTTGTATATCTTTGGACCATAGTGCAAAGATGAACTGTTTGTTATTATTTATACAGTTGTATATCTTTGACCGTAGTGCAAAGATGAATTTGTGAGTATTATTATGAGCAGGAATTATGATTTGGTATAACCATGATTTTTGATGTTTCAGGTGAAGATAGGTGATGAAAATTATCTTCGTCCTGGGTGCGGAAAGGAAATTCAGAATTACAATTATGATTATGAGTTATTCATATAATTATGGACATGAATTGTTGATTGATGTTACAGGGATAAAATATTATTGGTGGACTTTTAACATGGAGAAGATAATAGACCTGATGGTCTATTTGACTCTTTTAATGGATTGCTCGTTCCGCTGCAACTATGGTTGAAAAGTTTTATCATCTACCATATGTTCTAAATCTATGATTTATTATTGACAAAAGCTATTGATATTTAAATTATCTTTAGTCATGATATTCTTTACTAGGCTAGTTGTGCTCACCCTTTTGCTTCACAATTCCTTTCAGGTAATAAGAGTGTAGCTGGGTCGAACGGGGATAATAGGGAAATAGTGTG
The DNA here is from genome assembly GCA_020205605.1 of Panax ginseng. Lineage (NCBI taxonomy): Eukaryota > Viridiplantae > Streptophyta > Magnoliopsida > Apiales > Araliaceae > Panax > Panax ginseng. The sequence goes on along the minus strand of CM035133.1, from coordinate 135,128,546 downwards.
ATGGTCCGAGACTGTCAAAGTTTCTCATTACATTATAAAACGGCATGACATGCAACAGATAATTGTATTAAGGACCTAAGATGTGTGTGTTGTATTTTATACGTCACTTAATAATTGATTTTGGCGAACAACAATAGGGTGATGAGAACCCGACTTTGAAAGCGTCAAAAGTGCACCTCATTAGAATGAATATGATAGTAATCTTCTCGTTCTTCTTTGGGGTCTTAAAATATTTATCATCTTTGTATTTTATATGGCATTGTAACAATTTGAGTTGATATCTTGTCTACGAGACAATATTGTATTAAAACTCACGACTTATCTATTATTCGCATCTTGCATTTACGTTAAACAGATTAATATAAATGAAGTTTGTATTTGATTTTTATAGTGTGATATTTGGCGACTCAGAATGTGTCGTGTGAACCTATTTTGGGGGCGTCACACATGGTCATCGGAGTTATAGAACTCTGCTTATAGCGTTTTTCATCGGAAAAACCTAAATATTGAAATAGTCATAACTTGCTCATTTTAAGTCGGAATGAGCTCATTTTTGGACAGGAGGTACTTTATACCATATATTTTCATGTCCCAAAAGGCGGGAATTTTTCTCTCAAACTAAGTAGCCAAAAATGCCCTTTTAAATTCTGGACAGTAACCTTTTTGGTACTTTGTATTTTTTGACTCCTTTGCTAAAATCAGTCCACACGAAAAATCTACAACACTTTTTCCAGTGATTCCACTTGGATAAGTTAGAAAACTCATAGATCTAACTCCAGAACTTGACCACACTCAAAAATTCAAAATATAATAGGAGATATGGTCAATTGAATTTCATATTCCATTTTCACCAAAATCTGATTTTCAACCCTTTGTGATTTTTAAAAAACTTTCATGTTTTCACATAATAACCAACATAACTCATCATGACAATGACATAATAATTCAATAAAACAAGTTTAAGAATAAATTTTAAAGATTTATATGTTAATTTATCCTGAACTCAATAATGTCCAAATTGTCAACATGATACTGCTTTGTGGAGAAAAATCTAAGAATGCTCAGAAGAATATTTCCACAAAAAGATACTAGATGAAGCGCAAATATTCAGGATATTCCACTAATTTCAAGGAATATAGAAGCCAAAGCTTTTAACCAACTGTGTATAATAGAATATATGAAACGATAAATGGATTTTCGCCCGCCATGCGGTAATCCATGGAGCCAGATCATTTCCATAATTTAATAAGAAATGAATACAAAGGATCATTCACCATGCATGTGGTAATCCACACAGACAGGTTATTCCAACAGAATAATAAAGAATGGAATAATAGAAGGATTCACCATGCATGCGATAGATCGCATGAATGTGTTATTCCCAACAAAATAATAAATAATGGAACTGGTCACGCGTAACGCATGCATCGGGATATTACGACGAGAATAATAAAGAAGCGGAACCGAGTCGGTAAATTACATGCCGAGCGAGGATATTCTAATGAATAATAAAGAATAGAATAACAATAGAAATCACCATGCATGCGATAGACCTTGCAGATGAGTTATTCCAATGAATAATAAATAATGGAACCAGTCATGCGTAAGCGCACGAATAAGATATTCCAATGAAATGATAAAGAATGGAATAACGAGAAGAATTTCACCATGTATGCGGTATTAGCATATACGAGTTATTCAACGAATAATAATGAATGGAATAACGAAGAATTTCACCATGTATGCGGTACTTATATATCTGAGTTATTCTAACATAATAATGAAGAATGGAATAATGAAGCTCTCTTCATGAATACGAAAAGAAATAATACCCCTTACCTTATAAAGAAGAGTACTCAAGCCGGGTAGAGGCGAGGGATATACTTGAAGAAAACTTGCACTACGCTCAAAAAACTTCTTAAAACTCTAAAGAAAAATGCTCAAGGTTATAGAAGAGAATTCTCTGAATTTCTGGTGTGATTTCAATTCTAACTTAGCATCCTATTTATAGGAAAATAGAAAGGATACTATGCAATAAAATATAATAATATATATATATATATATATATATATTATTTAAAATCTAATAAAATAATTAACTTTATAAAAGTATTCTATTTTTTATATAAAAAGATTTTACTATCTGCAAACACTATAACGTACTTATGCAAATACTATGCATAACAAAATATATTATATTCTAATTATTGTCTTATAAAATAAATACATTTATAAAAGTATTACATTTTATATAAAAAGATTTTACTATGCAAAACACTATTCATAATAAAATATATTATATTCTAATTATTGTCTTATAAAATAAATAACTTTATAAAGTATTATGTTTTATATAAAAAGCTTTTCTGCATTTTATTACATTAATGATACTAATAAAACAAAATTTATATAATATATATATATATAAAAAAAAACTTCCATGACTTCATAAAAGACACCTCAATATATTTAACAACATTTATTATCCTTATTATAATTCACAATATTAATCGACCAGTCGTTCCCGGAAAGAGGGGGCTTTCCAATAAAAATTTCTCCCTATTATTGCCATGATTAGGTGACCAAACCTCTCCTTGCGCGGAACTTCTAGACATCGTTAATATTGCAAATAATAATATTAATAACCCGTGCGTCTCAATTATTGATTTAATAATATACAAAATATCGACAATAATTGAATCAAATAACATGAGATACTTATCGTGATTCTTCTGCGCAAAGAATAATTGAACAAAATTGAGTGACTTCTCGCGTAAGCATCAATAATCAATACCGTGTGCTACTATGCAACCACACGTATTACTGTACTTTTACTACCGAGTAGTTAACAGTTTTAACGATAAAACTTCTGCCGTTATTTTCATAAAATATTTTTGTCGTTTTCTTAATCTGACAATAATTCTGTTGTGGGATCCACCAATGATTGTACCGTCGTACGGATATTCCTCGACAAAAAGAATATTTCCTGACCAATCAAATATTATACAACAACTTGCATACTTTTCAAAATTTATAAATATTACCCACAACTATAACATTATCTCAAATCCACACCATAATTTTGGAAAAAAATATTTCGAGAAGATTAAATCATTATTCATAAAATTTGGGGTCTAACAGTATACATCACCCATCTTGAATCGCCAAATACATGGCATAGAATACAAATCCAAACTTAATTATACAACAGTCGTGTAATATACGACAAAACATAGCTGAGAGTTTAAACAGAAATGTTGCCTTCTAGACAATATCAACTCTCAAATAGAGTCCTCATTATATTTATTGTCACACTATTTTATAGAATAGTGAGGACTGCTAATACACCATCTCGGACCATCACTCCGTTCTCCAACAAGTCCCGACTACGTTATCATTTCCTGAAGAGAACAATGAAAGCAAAAGGGTGAGCTCAACTAGCCCAGTAAGAAATATTATGACTAAGATAATGCAGAATAAATTATCATTAGTCTTCAACAATGTTAAACTGATTAAATACAATAGACATCAAGTTTAACTGCAGCGGAATAAGCAATCCATTAGAAGAGTCAAGTAGAGCATGATATCTACTCTCTTCTATGATTTAAAATGTTTTCATCAATTTTTATCACGAGACTCGACAAATAAATAAACCACATCATCGAGTCATCCCCGCTTCTACGGGCCAAGGATATTCATTAAATCATCAATGGTCATAACTATACTGAATAATCCACGGTCATAATCATACCAAAAAGCGTCCATCAATGCACTACAAAGCCAATCGAGGACTTTTACCACATCATTTATAACATTATAAGTCATGATTATACCGAATGATCCTCGGTCATAATCATACCAAGTCCATCTATGCACGTAAGCCAAAGATGACTTTCATCACAATATAAGCATGAGGATGATGACAATGACATAATAATTCAATAAAACAAGTTCAAGAATAAATTTTAAAGATTTATAAGTTAATTTATCCACGAAATCAATTACGTCTAAATTGTCAACATGATCTTTTGCTTTGTGGAGTAAAATTCAAGAATGCTCAAAAGAATATTTTCATGAAAAGATCTTTGGATGAAACACAAATATCCGGGATATTCTACTAATTTCATGGAGTATAGAAGCCAAAACTTTAACCAACCGAGTAAAATAGAATATATGAAACTCAGAATGGATTTTCCCCACCATGCGGTAATCCACGTAGATAGATCATTTCCACAATTTAATAAGGAATGAATACGAAGGATTATTCACCATGCATGTGGTAATCCACATAGACAGGTTATTCTAACAAAATAATAAAGAATGGAATAACAGAAGAATTCACCAGGCATGCGATAGACCGCACATACAGGTTATTCCCAATAAAATAATAAAGAATGGAACCAGGTCATGTATAATCCGCACAGACAGGATATTCCAACAGAATAATAAAGAATGGAACCAGGTAATGCGTAATTCGCACAGACAGGATGTTCCAATAGAATAATAAAGAATGGAATAACAACAGAATTCACTTAGGCATGCGATAGATCGCATGACGAAGTTATTCCAAAGAGAATAATAAAGAATGAAATAACGTAAGAATTTCACCATGTATGCGGTATTTAGATAGACAGAGTTATTCAACATAATAATATAGAATGGAATAACAACCCTTACAGTATTGAAAGAAAATAACTCTCTTCATGAATACGAAAAAATAATACACCTTACCTTAGAAGAAAACTGAATACTGGAATAGTGAGGTAGCAGACTTCTCTTCTTCTTTCTCTCTATAATTTCTCTCTATAATAATTGCTCTATAGCTTTAGTAAATTGGTGAGAAATGAAGGAAGAATGAGCTTCTATTTATAGAAAAATATAGTTTCGATAATTCCACGTTTTGGGGCTCAAAATATTACAATATAATACCTTCCTCTTTTTCTTCATTTTTAATTTAGTCCTGCAAGTATTATCAAACTTGCACCACCTCCCCTAATAGTAAATAATGTGAATCAATAGTTCAATCATGTGAATCAATAGTTATAATCATGTGAAAATACGAATTACAGTATAGTACCTCCATCTATACCTCTATTTTTAACTTAGTCATGCAAGTATTATCAATCTTGCACCAACTCCCCTAATAGTTCAAGAATGTGAATCAATAGTACACACATGTGAACAAATAGTTATAATCATGTGAATTAATAGCAATTAATTGCTCATTTATCTGATTAATTACTCTGATTTGGTCAAGTAAAACTTCCAGACATCAATTAATATCGAAATAAATGTCGATTTCCACTAACACTAATAATTCCAACACAATAGAACTATCAATTTCATATTTAATCAACACGAACTTATTCATCATTAATATTATAACTCAAAATATTTAACAACCAGGTCGTTCCCAGGAAAGAGGGGGCTTTTCGATAAGGATTTCTCCTTATTGGCGTGCAATTAGATGACCAAACCTCTCCTTGACAGAACTTCTAGACATTGTAAATATTACAATTTAATAATATGAATAACTTTATCGTCTCAATTATTGATTTAATAATATAACATATTATGCAGATGATACTGTGACAATAATTGAATCAATAATATGAGAGATATGATACAGTAATTATCAGTAGCAATAATTGAATATAAGCGAGTGACTACTCACGTAAGCATCAATAATCAATACCGTGTGCTACTATGTGAGCACGCAGCACATTCTTATTTCTTTTACTACTAGGGTAGTTCAACAGTTTAACGGTAAAAACTCCATTTGTTATTTTTATAAAAGATAATTACGTCATTTTCTAACTACGACAATACTTTCGTTGTGGGGTCCACCAATGATTGTGTCATCGTACGAATATTCCTTGTTAAAAAGAATATTCCCCAATCAATCGAATATTATATAACCACTTGGTTACTTTGCAAAATTTGTAAATATTACCCACAACTATACCATTATATTATATCCACACCATAATATTCAAAAATATATTTCGAGAGAAAATAATCTTTATTCATAAAAGTTGGGGTCTTACAATTATGACCAGGGATTATTCGGTATAATCATGACCTTTGATGATTACATGAATATCCATGACCCGTAGTGCAGGGATGATTCGATGATGTGGATTATTTATTAAGCTGAGTCTCAGCAATAAAGTTGATGAAAAACTTTTTAAATCATAGAAGATAGTAGATATCATGCTTTACTTGACTCTTCTAGTGGATTACTTGTTCCGCTGCAGTTAAACTTGTTGTTTATTAGTTTAACACTGTTGAAGGCTAATGATAATTTATTCTGCATTATCTTAGTCATAATATTTTTATTGGGCTAGTTGAGCTCACCCTTTTGCTTTCATTGTTCTCTTCAGGAAATGAGAACATAGTCGGGACTAGTCGGGAAATGGAGTGATGGTCCGAGATGGTTATTTTAGTAGTCCTCACTACTTAGTGTGATAATAAATGTAATGAGGATTGAATTTGAGTTTAGATATTATCTATGAGACAATATTCATGTAAAAACTCAACTATGTTTTGTCGTATTTTTATACGCAGTTGTGTTAAAGAAGTTTGTATTTGATTCATGTACCATGTATTTGGCGACTCAAGATGGATGATGTATACCTATTTTGGGGGCTTCACAGTTGGTATCAAAGCTTAGGGATATGATCCCTGGCTGAGATGTGAGACAAGAACTAGGAGGGGAGAGACGGGGAATTCCTTCGTTAGTATGACCTACCTAAGTTTATTTGGCTATTAATTGGTCGGTCAGAGTATAGTGATAATTTGTGACATGTCAATTAACCCTTGTTTTGTGGTAGTGTTTGAAAATGGCATCTAAAAATGTTGAGATAAGCAATGAAGCACATGAGACCATTGAGTCACCGACGATCAATAACCAGGATAATGTGCATCAAGAAGGCAATAATCCTTGTGTAATGACGAACGATGGTATGTTTAAGAGTTTTCTAGAATTTATGCAAAACCAAATGAGAGAGACTTCTGTTCAAAATGCAGGTGGAAACACTTACAACTCACGGCTGGTCACCACTAAGAAGTTCAAGAAGCTGGGACCACCAGAGTTTTTGGGAAAGCCAGAACCACTTAAGGTAGAGATGTGGATAAAGCAGATCACCAAGATATTTGATATCTTGGAATGATTAGAGGAGCAAAAGGTTCCCTTCGCCACCTTTATGTTGCATGAAGAGGCAGATTACTGGTGAGAATCTGTAAAACGTACCCAGTCTAACGCACTCAAGATGTCTTGGGAGAAGTTCCAAGAACTATTCAACGACAAGTACTTTTCCAAAAGTATTCATCACATGAAGGAGGTTGAATTCATCAAGCTAGAGCAAAATAATATGACCGTGTCGCAGTACGAGGCTAAGTTTGCGGAGTTATCCCGGTTTGCATCCCATTTGGTTGATAAAGAGGAGCGAATGACGCGAATGTTTCTGCAAGGTTTGAAACCCAAAATACGTCAATACCTCATTTCTCACAAACTTTGTTTATATTCAGATGTTATGAATAGGGCTCAGTTATTGGAGCGTGATAATGAGTCAGCCCAATCAAAAGGCAACGACCAATAACACGATAATAATTGTACCAGTGGCAATGGCCATCGGAACAACGATAACCATCGTGAAGGAAATTATCAGGCAAGAAATGGTAACCACTTCGGTGGTAATCATGGCCAAGATAATAGGAAAGGTGAACTAAGTGGGAATAGTTTTAAGAAGAGAAGATTCAACAATGACAGAAAGACATCGACGGCAGCACCGGCACCCATTTTGAAGGAAGAAGAACGACCATCGGTCGTATGTTTCAAATGCGGACAGGAGGGGCACATCCGTCCAAACTGTATGCAGCAACTCAAAGCGTTTTTCAATTGCAGAAGAGAAGGTCAACTAGCTCAATTTTGTCGTATAGTGAAGTCAAGTCTAGCTGGGATGGTGATGCCAAAGGATGTCCCAAACAAGTCAAAGCTGTTAGTTTAAGTGAAAGCGTTTGTCGAGGAACCCGAACGAAGTTATCACGGGTAAGTTAATTATAAACTCTTATGAAGTCTATACCTTATTCAATACCGGTTCTATCCACTCTTTTATTTTTCCTACTTGTTCTCAACGATTAAATTTGACTCCTAAGAAATTAGACTTTGACTTATTGGTTAAAACTCCGTTAGGAGGAACCTTCATTACATCCACTATTTATAAATTTTGTTTGGTTCAAAACGGTACCCTCACATTACCTGTCGATCTTATTTATTTGAAAATACTTGCATTTGATGTTATTTTTGGGATTGATTGGTTAACTACTCACCATGCTAAAATTGATTATTTTCGTATGGTTGTTAGCCTTCCTAACCAACCTATATGCGAATTCAAGCAACCAAACCACTAAAGTCAATCACTATTATATTAAGCCATAAGTAAAGAGCCCCGAGCCTTTCGCTAGTGACTTCCAAGTCTTGGAATTCACCGAAGCTAGATTTTTCATAGGGGACGTCGTGAACAACGATGATAAGTTGATAGGTATCAATGTGACGTGCTATCAGAGTCTTGGATGAGAGTCACAGTTTTGAATGATATTTATATCGTTAATAAATTTCCTGATGTATTCCTGAAGACTTCTTGGCCTACCCCCAGAGTGTGAAATCGAATTTTGTATTGACCCCAGTACAAAACTCATTTCTAGAACCCTCAAATATTTCTTCACCCAAAACTAATGTAACTCCCGTTGAAGACGTTGGCTCGAGCTGTGGAAGATTACGACCATACCATTCAATAACATCGTGAAAGAGCGAATGTGGTAGCTGCCGCGTTGAGTAGAAGATCGCATGCGTTTACGAGTGCGATATTGCTAACACAAAGATCCATTTCGTATAACTTACAAAAGATGGAGATAGAGTTAAAGACTCTAAGGACCCACGTGATGATATTAAATATACGAGTAGAATCGACTTTAATCGATAAAGTTAAAGCCGCTCAAGCTACACACCTGGAGCTGATGAATATGAAGAAGAATGTTCAAGAGGGCATTATTCTAGAAGCAAGAATTGACGAAGAGTGGAAATCTCAACCCTCGATTTTATTGGTCTATTTGAAATACTTAACTGAGTAGGAACTGTGGCCTATAGACTCGCCTTATCGGTAAGTATGTCGCGTGTTTATAAGGTTTTTTCATGTATTGATGTTACGTAAATATGTGGATGACCCGAACCACATTATTGAATTAGAACTAGATGAGATAGCAGAAGATTTAACGTATGAGGAGATACCTGTTAAAATCTTGGATAAGAAGGATCATATTCTACGCTCCAAGGTTATACCTCAAGTCAAAGTTTTGTGGAGAAACCACGATGTTGAGAAAATGACATGGGAGTTAGAATCTGAAATGAAGTCAAGGTATCCTCACCTCTTCGACATACCAAGTACGTACCCTAATTTTGAGGATAAAATTTCATAAGAAGAGGAGGTTGTAAGACCCCAACTTTTATGAATAAAGATTAATTTTTCTCAAAATATATTTTTGAATATTATGGTATGGATTTGATATAATGTTATAGTTGTGGGTAATAATTATAAATTTTGCAAAGTAAGCAAGTTGTTATAAAATATTCGATTGGTCGGGGAATACTCATTTTAACAGGAAATATTCGTACGACAGCACAATCATTGGTGGACCCCACAACGGAAGTTTTGTCGTAGTTAGAAAATGACAGAAATATCTTTTATAAAAATAACGGCAAAAGTTTTACCATTAAACTATTGAACTACTCGGTAGTAAAAGTACAGTAATACGCGTGGTTGCATAGTAGCACATAGTATTGATTATTGATGCTTACGTGAGAAATCACTCGGTTATACTCAATTATTGCTACAATAATTGTAGCATAATATCTCTCATATTATTGATTCAATTATTGTCACAGTATCATCTGCATAATATTTATTATTATTAAATCAATAATTAAGACGACAAAGTTATTCATATTATTATTTACAATATTGACGATGTCTAGAAAGTTCTGTCGAGGAGAGGTTTGGTTACCTAATTGCGCGCCAATAGGGAGAAATCCTTATCGAAAAGCCCCATCTTTCCTGGGAATGATCTGGTTGTTAAATATTGTGAGTTATAATATTAATGATGAATAAGTTCGTGTTAATTAATGATGAAATTGATATTTTTATTGTGTTAGGATTATTAGTGTTAATGAAAATCAACATTTATTTCGATAATAATTGATTTCTGGAGGTTATATTGACCAATCGGATAATTAATCGGATAAATGAGCAATTAATTGCTATTAATTCACATATTTATAACTATTTGTTCACATGTATGTACTATTGATTCACAAGCATGTACTATTAGGGGAGGTGGTGCAAGATTGATAATACTTGCATGACTAAATTAAAAATAGATGTATAGATGAATGTACTATACTGTAACTATATTTTTCACATGTATAAAATTATTGATTCACATGATGTACTATTAGGGAAGGTGGTGCAAGTTTGATAATACTTGTAGGACTAAATTAAAAATGGAGGAAAAGATAAATGTATTATACTGTAATATTTTGAGCCCCAAAACATGCAATTATCGAAACTATATTTTCCTATAAATAGAAGATCATTCTTCTTTCATTCTCACCAATTCACTAAGACTCACAAGAGCAATTATAGAGAGAGAAGCTATAGAGAGTGAAGCTATAGAGAGAAAAATGAAGAGAAGTCTACTACTTCACTATTCTAGTATACAGTCTTCATCTGAGGTAAAAGATATTATTCTTTTTAATATTTGTAGAAATAATATTTTCTTCCATACTCTGTAGTATGTGAGTACTATTATTTCGTTTTGTATTCCTAATTCTACACTCATTCTGTTAAAGTATTGCTTCTATACTCCGTGAAATTAGTAGAATATCCTTGATATTTGCGCTTAATTCAGTATCTTTTCATGAAAATATTATTCTGAGCTTTCTTTATAATTATTGATCTTTTTATACTAGAATATTATTCATGAGTTACTATTTACTTGAGTTCGTAACGATCGAGAAATTTGTAATTTAATTTAAATATTTATGAAATTAAATAAATATTTAAAATAATTCATTTATTGAGGAAAATAAATATTTGATGAATTGTCATGAATTAATTTAGTAGCTCAAATTAATTAATGTTAATTAAATTGAGTAGTGATAATTTTATTTGAATGATTTAATTTAATTTAAAATTTAATTAAATAAATATTTAAAATTTTATTAATAATTAAGAAAATAATTAAGCTAAATTAAAATGTATTTAATTTAATGGAAATAAATAAATTAAATAAAATGATGTGTCTAATTAAATTAGATATATAAAATTATTTATTAATTATAAGGTATAATGATAATAAGAATTTTATTACTATTATAAGCTAAAATCAAAGTTATTTAATTAATTGAAGTAAGGTGTGACACATGAAAACTATGTAATATAAATAATATAATAATAAACTAGTTTGGGATTATTGTGGTAGCCAAACAAGGCCTTGTGGCCTTTGGCTTTTTCAACTGACGACTTTTGTTATTTTCTAACTGATAGAGAACGTGTCATATCAGTTTATTATACGCATCTTATTTTTCCTCCTAAGGCTATAGTTAGTGAAGAGCAGAGAGTTTGTGAGGAAAGGGGAAAAACCAGAGAGAGTTCTATTTGAGGGCTTTCTTTGTGGAAGGAGAGGAATTGAAGCCATTCTATAACAATTACTTGAATAATCAAGGATTAAGGTATAATTCATTCATAAATTTCCAAGTTGTAGTTTTTATTTAGGTTCTCTATAAATTGATTTTTGTGGAGTTGTTGTTCAAACGTTGATTGTAGGATGTAGGTTATGTTGTAGAATCTGTTAATTATCATATTTGAGTGTTGTTTAAATTATCAAATTCATGAAAAATTGGGTTGAGGAAGAAAAGGAAAATCATAGTGTTTGTGTTCTTATAATATGGCCATAGAAAGTACCAAATTTCTTGTTCAATATATGATGTAATCTGTAACTTGTTGATGGATTATGATAATATGTTAATAAATGAAAACAACACAGTTTAAATTATGTCAATTGATTGAAAAACGAATTCGTGGTGATCAAATTCGTTAAAGGTGTCAAAAATGGAGTTTTCATGAGAAAACATGAAATTTAAGGAATTAAAATAGTTTAATTTGATGTTTAATTGTTCTAAGTTAATGAATATGTGAGGAAACATGTATGTGTTAGTTTTATATCAGTTGGATGTGCTAATTTCACCGTTTGATGGGTGAATTTGTGTTTGTTGGGCTAAAATGGCTGCCATTGTTCACACCGCGTCTCTCTCTCGTCAATGTTCAACACTGGTAAGCATGTTGCTTGTAGGTGCCAAGGCAAAAAAATGGCGTGGTTGTGCTGGGTCCCAAGCCTAAGTGTGGCGCACACACACCTGAATCGAGACAAAGAGGTCTACTTATTAGCGATCATACGTAGTGGACTTATATTAGTTTAACATACATGTTAATGATGTTGAGGCATAATATAAACCACAATAACAGATTGTCATGCGTTGTTATATAAAGTGTAAAAGAATTTAAGTGATTACTTGAATAAGTTATGTAATGAACCAAATGTGATGTTTTCAAAAGTTAAATATAAATGATAAGGTTTATAGTGTGATTTTAGAATCGTTAAGGTGTTAACTAACGTGGTTAGGTGCTAGGTTAGGGTTATGACCTAAATGATGGTTTAAACCATAAAAGCTAATATTCATGCAATTAATTATTGTTGCGATTTCAATGATATGTGTAGGATAATTGGAGTTTTATTTTACATTTGTAGCTTACAAATCAAGGCAAGTTCTCTAACCCTACTTTTATAATTGTGCAAGTTTCTAAACCTTATCTCCTTACGATTGAGCAAGTTTTCTAACTCTACCTTGTTATTATTGAGCAAGTTCTTAAACCTTAACTCTTTACATTGAGCATCTTTCTAACTTCATTCTTTTCATATTGAATGCAAGTTCCCATTCTTAAATTATTATTGTGCAAGTTTCTAACACTCTTTATAAAGTTGAGCAAGCTTAACCTATCTTACGTATGTTTGTACAAGCTTATGTAACCTAATTCGTTACATCGAGCGAGTTTTACTTTCCTTATTATCATTTGAAGCATATATTGTTCTAGTACATTGATTCATAGAAGATTGTTCTAAACTCCTTTGAATATAGCACTTTGCATGTATATCATGTTATTCAGTTATAATTATTGCTGATATCCGATCTTTAACTTTGATAGCCTTGATCAGTTATACATTCTTGTATTAAACCTTTACTGATGTAAATCGAACAGTGTTCTAAAATTCTAGAAACACTGATAAGTTAGTTCCAAACTAAACTTTCTTTAGTGCGGAAAATTCTAAATTCAAAATGAGACAAACAACCCTAACATAGGGGATTTTTATGCGTGTAACGTTTAGATGTTTGTGCACAATACATGGTACAAAGGGCTGATCCCCTAAATGCGTTAAGAAGGGTCCGTATAGTCTAAATGATTTATTAAGGTTGGGTAATAATACCTAAGTAATGGGGGACATAGTTCATGGTCTTAAGACCCTCGAATAAATAAAGTTCAAACTTGTTTTCTATTTTGAATTGTAGAACAAGTTCCTTATTGTTCAACTTTAGATTGTTCACTCTCATGTTATTATCATGCTACGTTTCTATATTAGTGAGCATTTGTTTGCTCACTCTTGCAATTAACTTCTTCTTGCCTAAAGTGGAGAAAGTTGATGAGCCATCGACTAGCAAAGGCAAGGGCAAGATGTCCAAATGATGAAGACTTATGAAATTTTATTTTAATGAATTATGTTAAAGACTTGTTTTATTTTATGGAATTTTAAACCCGATGTAATAAATTTTAAGGTTAGATTACACCGGATTTAATTTGAGATGATGATGTAACCCTTTAATGGAAGAGATTATTGTTTAAGTTATTTAAATTATGTCTTTATCCTTTATTGATGGGTAGTTAGATGTAATAGTTTTGATAAGTGAACACCAAATCAAGTGGGAATGAAGTACTTGGGTTTGGGGGTGTCACAGGTTGGTATCAAAGCTTTAGGTTATGAACCTTAGGTGGGAAAACCTTAGGAAGTAACCTTTAAGGAAATAGAAAACATAGAGGTGTTCAACTCTTATCGAGTTTTAAGGAATGGATTAAGGTATCCATTGAAGTTAAATAATAAAAGACATTATGTGCTATGTGTTAATAACATATGTGCTCGCGAGTATCGAAAAATGTTAAGTAAAACTTAAAATATTTTGTTGTCAGGATGTTTAACGAAAGAGGATCCAGTCTAGCTAGAGAGGTGATACCTCAGATACCTATAGATGATGAGCCTCGGGATATTCACGTAGTGCAGGAGCAGTTGATCCAAGAGGATGTGCCTGTGACCGATCCCGAGGAGGATAGTTCTGAGGAGGTAGAAGAGGATGATGAGGAGGAGGATCCTGAGGAGTTTCCACCAAACTCCATATCGGCCGAGATGTATGATGCTTTGTATGACCGTAACATAGAGTTACAGGACGAGGTCGAGGAGATGAAAGAAATGGTTGAGATGCATCACGCTTCGATGGAGCAAAAGGATGCAGAGATTCAGGAACTTGATTCGAAACTTGGAAACACGGAGTGGGATCTGGTTCATACAAAGGGTCAGCATGAAGACCTGTTGGCAGTGCACGAGAAGATGAAGACTGACATGGAGAAATTGAAAGATGATTTCAAGGAGGAATCAGCTAAGCGTGCAAGAGCGGAGGATGCGTGGATGAAGGCGACTCAACGTGCAGATCGTGCTGAGGCTAAGGTCCAAGTGAAGAAAGCCAAAATGAAAGAGATGGATTATGCTTTTAATTCGGCGATTGATAGGGCCCAGGACCGAGTCTATTATTATCCACCTCAGTTTGAGAATTCTCCGTGGTTCGTGATGGATCGCAGAACGGCATATCGTATCATGGAGGAAGAACGTCGGGAAGCCTTACGACGTCTTAATATGCCTAGATAGAATAAGATAGAGAATAATATGAGGTTAATTATGTGAATAAATAAATTGTGAATCCCTTATTTTGAGATAAATAAAGGGATAGTATGAGTATGTAATCCTAAACGTGTTTAGTTCAGGAAAGTGAATGTTTATAAGCGGTTATGCTATTTTGATTATGTTCTAAAACTTTATGAATGAATAAAATATTAGAGTTTATTTGAAATGTTGTGTGTTAAAGCTTTAATCTTGGAATGTTTAAGTTAGACTTTAAATACCCAAGAAGTTGAGTAATGAGCTAATAAGCATATATTTTAACAGAAAATGCCTCCTAGAAGAAGACAACCACGTCAACAAGCACCTCTGAAGGGGTCTACTAATAATAACAACGAGACCAACGCTAATCCGGCTTCAAAGCGGTGGTAGCTCACATGACGGTGCACTTCTTGAATCAACCGCAAGCTCAAGTCACGACATTCAAGGAATTCAAAGCGGTTGGACCACGAAAATTTCAAGGGTCTATGAATCCAAAGGAAGCCCAAACCTGGATCATGGAAATGGAGAAGGTGTTCGACGTTACTAGAGTTAACAAAGATCAAAAGACTGCGTTCGCAATATTTATGCTGAAGTCTGAAGCTAGCTACTAGGTGGCAAGCAAACAAGGTTCGTGGAGGACAAGGAGTGATAGCGTGGGATAGATTTAAGGAGATGTTCTTTGAAATGTACTTTCCAGCGAGTTCTCGAAATCAGCTGGAAGTGCAATTTCTTGAGTTGAAGCAAGGAACTATGACGGTGTCGGAATATGCTGTAAAGTTTAACGAGTTGGCAAGGTTTGCCACTTATCAAGTCAATACTGACGAACGTAAAGCAAGAAGATTCGAACAAGGATTGAAGCCCTGGCTTTACAGCAAGGTTTCAATGTTCCAGCTGAACACATTTGTTATTGTGCTGGAGAAGGTAATTATCACGGAAGGTGGAAGCGATGCTTTGACCAAGTATAACCAAGAACAAAAGAAGAGGAAGAGTGATACTGAGAATAAGGCGGGTGGAAGTAACGTTGGAAGTAATAATCAGAAAAGGAAATGGAGTGAGAATTCGACTGCGGGAGGACAACAGGGAAATCAGCAGAAGAAAAAGTTTGAGGCTTGTGCAACTTGCGGGAAGAACCATACTGGGGTATGTTTGAAGGGAAAGCGGGTGTGTTTCAACTGTGGTCAGGAGGGACACATTGCACCGAACTATTTTAGTCCGAAGAAAGGAGCATGTTTTACCTGCGGTTCGAAGGATCACATGGCTCGTGATTGCCCTAAGAAGCCAGCGGGAAGTGCAAGTGGCGGAAAAGGAAACAACAACGGTGGTGGTGCATTGACTATCATTGGACCAGCTCAATCAAGCCGACCTACTGCGAGGACTTTCAATATGACCGCATGCGGGATCTTTATGCAGATCTAAGGATGTGGTGTCGTATCATTCGATTAATGGTATTAATGCTTATGTATTATTTGATTCGGGTGCTACTTGTTCATTTATATCCGATGAATTTGCTCGAACTTAGATTTGCCTCGGGAAGAATTAGAATTTCCTTAAGTATAGAGATTGTGAATAGGGAAGTGATTCCTGTTAAATTCATATATAGGAATTGTAGAGTGGTTATAAAAGGTCATGAGATGATGGTAGATTTGATACCAATTAGACTTGGTGAATTTGATGTTATACTGGGAATGGATTGGTTATTCAATTACGGAGCGATGAATTGATTGCCAAAGGAAGTGTGTTAACCTTATGACTCGTCAAAGGTTGTGTTCTTTAGTAGCAAGTCACCTCAACAAGTAAGTTGTCTGACGGTGATGCAAGCCAAGAAGTTGTTGAGACAAGGATGTATAGGATACTTAGCCTACATTGTCGATACACAGAAGAAGAGTGCGAAGCTGGAAGAGATACCGATCATAAGAGATTTTGCATATGTATTTCCATTTATTTGTAGGGTCTTCTTCGGATCGACAAATCGAAGTTCGTGATTGATTTACTACCGAGAACAACCCTCGATATCTAAGGCACCATATAGAATGGCCCCATAGAGATGAAAGAGTTGATGGTGCAATTACAAGAGTTGCTTTCGATAAGAAGTATATTCATCCAGTGTTTACATGTGGGAACACACCGGTGTTGTTTTTGTTAAGAAGAAAGATGGATCAATGCGGCTCTACATTGACTACTGAGAGAATTGAATAAGGTCACAATTAAAAATAAGTATCCATTACCTAGAATCGATGACTTGCTCGATCGGTTGAAAAAAGCGCGAGTATTTCTCAAAGATAGACACGAAGTGGTTATCATCAGTTGAAGGTGAGGCCGGAGGATGTGCCAAAGACAGCGTTCAAAACTCAGTATGGTCATTACGAGTTTCTAGTTATGTCTTTTAGTTTAACTAACGCACCTGCAGCGTTCATGGACTTGATGAACAGGGTGTTTAAACCATTCTTAGACAAGTTTGTGGTGGTGTTTATTGATGATATATTGGTATATTCCAAAACCAAAGAAGAACATGTGGAACATTTAAGGGTGGCATTGGAGACGTTGAGAAAAGAGAAGTTGTACACTAAGTTCTCAAAATGTGAATTTTGGTTGGAATGTATGCAGGTTTCTCGGCACGTATTGATAAGGTCAGAATTTTTGTAGATCCATCAAAGGTGGAAGCTGTAATAAACTGGGATCAGCAGAAGACACCGTTAAAAGTGAGGAGTTTCTTAGGATTGGCAGGTTACTATCGGCGTTTTATTCAAGACTTTTCCAAGATCGCGACTCCGTTGACGAATTTAACTAGAAAAGCGGTTAAGTTTGTTTGGACAGAGAAGTGTGAGGAAAGTTTTCGAGAATTGAAGAAGAGGTTGAGTTCAGCACCTGTGTTGTCGTTGCCTGATGATACAGGAAATTTTGTGGTGTATAGTGACGCATCGCATAAAGGACTAGGCTGTGTGCTTATGCAAAATGGCAGAGTTATTACGTATGCATCACGTCAGTTGAAAGATTACGAGAAAGGGTATCCGACTCATGACTTAGAGTTGGCGGCGGTGGTGTTTACCCTAAAAATTTGGAGACATTATCTTTATGGAGAGAGGTGTGAGATATATATGGACCATAAAAGTCTGAAGTATATCTTTACACAAAAAGATTTGAACATACGACAAAGAAGATCGTTGGAGCTGATCAAAGATTATGATTGCGAGATTTTCTATCATCCCGGAAAGGCGAATGTTGTTGTTGATGCCTTAAGTAGGAAGGGACGGGAGAAGTTAATGATATTAACTGATCAAGAGAAGCTAGTGTCGGAAATGGCTAAGATGGAGTTGGAAATAAAATATCCGACAGAATCTGATGAAAAGTTATTCCAGATGGGAAATAGTTCAACGTTGGTGGATAAGGTGAAAAATACACAACTTCAGGATGGAGACTGCGAAAAGATAAAACAGAGGATATCTGAAGGTGAGAAAAGAAAATTCAAAATCGATTCGGAAGGTTTACTTCGATTCGAAGGGAGGATTTGGGTTCTGCCAGCACCAAAGGTTAAAGAAGAAATTCTAAATGAAGCTCACAACTCACGATATTCGATTCACCCTGGGAGTACAAAGATGTACCAGGATCTTAAGCAACATTTTTGGTGGCCGAATATGAAGAGGGATGTGGCTGAGTGTGTGGAAAAATGTTTAACGTATCAGAAAGTTAAAGCTGAACATCAAAGGCCAAGCGGATTATTACAACCGTTGGAGATACCAGAATGGAAGTGGGAGCATATCACAATGGATTTTATGGTAGGTCTTCCAATGACTCAGCAAGGTTACGATGCCATCTAGGTGATTGTTGATCGATTGATGAAGTCAGCACACGTTTTGCCAATCAAGATTCGGTTTACCCTAGATCGGTTAGCAAAACTATACGTGAAAGAGATTGTGTCAAGACACGGTGTACACGTGTCTATTGTATCGATGACAAAGATCCATGTTTCACATCTAATTTTTGGAAACGATTACAAAAATGTTTGGGGACACACAATTGAGAATGAGCACAACGTACCATCCTCGGGAAGATGAGACGAGTGAGAGAACCATCCAAACACTAGAAGATATGCTCGAGCATATATCATGGATTTCAAGGGAAATTGGGATGACCATCTGCCATTGGTGGAGTTTTCTTATAATAATAGTTATCACGCGAGTATTGGCATGCCGCCTTACGAAGCGTTATATGGCAGGAAATGCAGAACTCCATTATGTTGGGATGAGGTTGGTGAACGTCAGCTATTGGGTCCAGAATTGGTACAACAGATTTATCGAGATCATCAAGGTTATTCAAAAGATTGATCATAGAGACAAGATATAAACAAAAGAAATATGCCGATCAACATCGATGAGAATCGGGAATTCGATGTCGGTAGAGTTATGTTTTCTTGAAAGTGTCTCCTGGAAGGGGAAAATTCGATTTGGCAAGAAAGGAAAATTGAGCCCTAGATTTATAGGACCTTTCAAGTGCTTGACGAGTTGTTGTGGCTGAAGTGGCGTCGAGGTAGCCTTACCTCCCGGAGTTAGAGCATATTCATAATGTTTTCCATGTTTTGTATTGAGACAATATAAGCGGATTATAAGCATGTTATAGAATATGAGCCCTTATTTGAGAAGGATTTGTCATAATGAAGAAGTCTATGTTTAAATTGTTGACAAAAAGAGCAAGTACTTGAGGAATAAGGTAATACCTTACATTAAGGTAATCTGGAAAAACCATGCCTTTGAGGAAGCTACGTAGGAACTTGAAAGCGTTATGATGAAGAATTATCCTCAGTTGTTTGCTTGATTTTGTATAGCGATTTTGGGGGATGAGAATCTTGATAAGGAGGGAAGAATGTAATGAATAAATTTTTCAAGTTGTGATTACGGGGATAGAATCCTTTTAAGGAGGGGAAGGATGTAACGATCGAGAAATTTATAATTTAATTTAAATATTTATGAAATTAAATAAATATTTAAAATAATTCATTTATTGAGGAAAATAAATATTTGATGAATTTTCATGAATTAATTTAGTAGCTAAATTAATTAATGTTAATTAAATTGAGTAGTGATAATTAATTTGAAGGATTTAATTTAAGGAAATAATTAAATTAAATCAATTAAATATTTAAGAAAATAATTAAGCTAAATAGGTATTTAATTTAATGAAAATAAATAAATTAAATAAAATGATGTGTCTAATTAAATTAGATATATAAAATTATTTATTAATTATAAGGTATAATGATACTAAGAATTTTATTACTATTACAAGCTAAAATCAAAGTTATTTAATTAATTGAAGTAAGGTGTGACACATGGAAACTATGTAATATAAATAATATAATAATAAACTAGTTTGGGATTATTGTGGTAGCCAAACAAGGCCTTGTGGCCTTTGGCTTTTTCAACTAACGACTTTTGTTATTTTCTAACTGATAGAGAACGTGTCATATCAGTTTATTATAAGCATCTTATTTTTCCTCCTAAGGCTATAGTTAGTGAAGAAGCGAGAGAGTTTGTGAGAGAGTTTTATTTTGAGGGTTTTATATGGAAGGAGAGAGAAATTGAATTACTTTAATAATCAAGGATTAAGGTATAATTCATTCTTAAATTTCTAAGTTGTAGTTTTTATTTAGGTTCTCTATAAATTGATTTTTGTGGAGTTGTTGTTCAAACGTTGATTGTAGGATGTAGGTTATGTTGTAGAATCTGTTAATTATCATATTTGAGTGTTTTTTAAATTATCAAGTTTATGAGAAATTGGGTTGAGGAAGAAAAGGAAAATCACAGTGTTTGTGTTCTTATAATATGGCCATAGAAAGTACCAAATTTCTTGTTCAATATATGATGTAATCTGTAAATTGTTGATGGATTATGATAATATGTTAAGAAACGAAAACAACGCAATTTAAATTATGTCAATTGATTGAAAAAACGAATTAATTGGTGATCAAATTCGTTAAAAGGTGTCAAAATGGAGTTTTCATGAGAAAACATGAAATTTAAGGAATTAAAATAGTTTAATTTGATGTTTAATTGTTCTAAGTTAATGAATATGTGAGGAAACATGTATGTGTTAGTTTTATATCAGTTGGATGTGCTAATTTCACCGTTTGATGGGTGAAATTTGTGTTTGTTAGGCTAAAAATGGCTATTGTTCACTTTATAGTCTCTGCTCAGTCTGTCAACAACAAGTACAAGCAATATCGCTACTGCAGTGGTAAGGAAAAAAAATAAGCGCATTGCTTTGGTCCCCAAGCCTAAGTGTGGCGCAGCTGCGCCACACCCTGAACTGAGACAGTGAGGTCTGCTTATTGGCAGATCATACGTAGTGGACTTATATTAGTTTAGCATGCATGTTAATGATGTTGAGGCATAATATAAACCACAATAACAGATTGTCATGCGTTGTTATATAAAGTGTAAAAGAATTTAAGTGATTACTTGAATAAGTTATGTAATGAACCAAATGTGATGTTTTCAAAAGTTGAATATAAATGATAAGGTTTATAGTGTGATTTCAGAATCGTTAAGGTGTTAACTAACGTGGTTAGGTGCTAGGTTAGGGTTATGACCTAAATGATGGTTTAAACCCTAAAAGCTAATATTCATGCAATTAATTATTGTTGCGATTTCAATGATATGTGTAGGATAATTGGATATTATTTTACATTTGTGTAGCTTACAATCAAGGCAAGTTCTCTAACCCTACTTTTATAATTGTGCAAGTTTCTAAACCTTATCTCCTTACGATTGAGCAAGTTTTCTAACTCTACCTTGTTATTATTGAGCAAGTTCTTAAACCTTGACTCTTTAATTTGAGCATCTTTCTAACTTCATTCTTTTCATATTTAATGCAAGTTCCCATTCTTAAATTATTATTGTGCAAGTTTCTAACACTCTTTATAAAGTTGAGCAAGCTTATCCTATCTTACGTATGTTTGTACAAGCTTATGTAACCTAATTCGTTACATCGAGCGAGTTTTACTTTCCTTATTATCATTTGAAGCATATATTGTTCTTGTACATTGATTCATAGAAGATTGTTCTAAACTCCTTTGAATATAACACTTTGCATGTATATCATGTTATTCAGTTATAATTATTGCTGATATCTGATCTTTAACTTTGATAGCCTTGATCAGTTATACATTCTTGTATTAACCCTTTACTGATGTAAATCGAACAGTGTTCTAAAATTCTAGAAACACTGATAAGTTAGTTCTAAACTAAACTTTATTTAGTGCAAAAAATTCTAAATTCAAACTGAGACGAACAACCCTAACATAGGGGATTTTGTACGTGTAACGTTTAGATGTTTGTGCACAATACATGGTACAAAGGGTTGATCCCCCTAAGTACGTTAAGAAGGGTCCGTATAGTCTAAATGACTGTTAAGGTTGGGTAATAATACCTAAGTACCGGGGACATAGTTCATGGTCTGAACACCCTTAGATAAATAAAGTTCAAACTTGTTTTCTATTTTGAATTGTAGAACAAGTTCCTTATTGTTCAGCTTTCGTTGTTCACTCTCATGTTATTATCATGCTACGTTCTATATTAGTGAGCATTTGTTTGCTCACTCTTGCAATTAACACTGCAGCTAAAGTGGAGAAAGTTGATGAGTCGTCGACTAGCAAAGGCAAGGGCAAGATGTCCAAATGATGAAGACTTATGAGAATTTTATTTTAATGAATTATGTTAAAGACTTGTTTTATTTTATGACGTATTCCGCAAACTGATGTAATAAATTTTAAGGTTAGATTACCTGGGATTTAATTTGAGATATTTGGCTTTGTTTGTTTTTTCTCCAAAACAAATACACTTAATGCCTGACCGATTCAGCCATTCAAATCTAAACAAATAAGCCTTTAATCTAGTAATGGGAACCTTAAACAAATTTAGTATTTGGTGATAATATTTTTTTCACATTAGTATTGAGTGAATCTCACATTCATGTCAGAGATTTATGCGAAAATATTATTTATTTTTTCATGTAAAATTATCATTTTTTTTTCACGTGAAAATATTAATTTACTATATTTAACCAATCCGGTTGTCATAATCCGATTATTAGAATCTCCACGGATAAATGCAGTCTTAGATAGTAAGAAAAAGGTATGATGAAAAAAGATAAATATTTTTTAGCCATAAAAAGGTCAATTTGGTATTTCTTCATACACTCACATAGCTATTATAAATTTGGATTAAGCTAGGTAAATTATAAGAGGTGAAAGAGATGTCTGCAGAACTTACAAAATACCCACCCTGCTCTTATTGCTCATGCTCTGGTAATCAGTGTGTTCTAGGTGAGGACTTCACTCTTCTTATTGTACAACATTTCTTTTTTAATTTTTTGTCAATTTTTTTTGTGCTATAATATAATTTTAAATTAAAAAGGCCGAATTGTAAGTGTTAGTTACCTCCAAGTTGCCACTCAATTATCATTCTACTCCTTCAAGTGACCAATTTGATTAATTGACTCCTGCCGTTGGTTTCGACTCGATTGAGATTTTTGTAATGAAAGACTCAATTGAATCAAATTAGCCACTTGAATATCTAAATTAAGATTTTTGTCGCTTAAAGGGTCAATTTGAAATTGGGTGACAACTTAGAGTTAGGGACACTTTTGTAATTGTAAGACCTTTTAGAAATCTGCATGGAAAAATGATGTTTTCATATAATCTGTCATATGAACAGTGAGTGAATCTCACATTCATACGAAAATTTCTGTAACAATTGTCCATGAATTGTGTACGTTTCTGTTAATAGGTTTCGAAGCCGAATGACCACAAAATTTGGATTGCGAACAGTGTCCACCGACCCTACTAAATTATTATTTTTTATAAAAAAAAAAAAAATAGTTTGGTCCTGTTAGGTTTGTAATATTCATGAACGCAATCAAATTACACAAAATAAGCGAAAATGTGTAAAAATCAGAGTTTAAAATTTTACAAACCATATACCCAGATCATCCTTTATGCGCAATTATTAATTAAACGAAAAAGAAAGAACAAGAATCATACCCTTGAAGATCCGAAGCTTCCTCGTGTACAAGTTCACCTCGATCCTTTTCGCGTTCAACTTGAATCCACCGGGTTTGGTTCCTTCCTTTGATCAACGTTAGCCACCCAAGTGTTTTGGCCTCTAGAGGTGATCCACCAAGGAAGAAGAAGAATTCAAGAAGATGGGTATTTGGCAAAATCCTAGTTTTTCTATCTCTCATAGAAAAGGGTGTTTTCTCCCAACTATTAGAATTACGAATTCACGTGTTGTGAAAGTGCCAACTCACTCACCCATAATAAGACTCTCTCTTATTTATAAATGTGGGCAACCCTCCTTAATAATTAAGAAATTGAGTTTTATTTTAATTAATTAAGCTCCCTAATCTTATTAGGGATAATTAATTAAACTCTTTTAATTAATTTTCCTCCTAATCCTATTAGGATATTTGAGAGTACTTTTATTAATTAATTCTCAAACTCCTTTAGGAATTAAATAATAATAATAGTAATAATAATAATAAGACTCCTCTTATCAATTTATATTTAATATTTCCAAAATATTAAATAATAAATATTAAGCTATTTAATTTATTCTATCACCATAGATTAAATTAAATATATTTAACTCATTATTACGATTATACCATTAACTTCTTAAATAATTATTCTTCCTTTTATGGTGTGACCCTTTAGGTTCTCCATATTAAACCTGGATTACGAATAAATCAATTAGAACAATTCTAATCTTATTTAAATAAATAAATTAAACTAATAATTTATTTAAATAAATAATATTTATTCTACAATAGGGATAAGCCTCCCAGCGATCAACGACTTTTAGGATAATATAGATTTCAACATTAATCATAAAAGAACCTTTGAGTAAATAGTTACCGAAATAATTCAATCCTTCCACCATACAATGTCCCAATTAAATATAAGACATGGAATTCTTTGTCAGTCTTATTTTATTTAATTATATGTATTTCGACTCTTAAATGCACAACTTCAAATAATGCAAATTAGAAACTCCTTTCTAATTTCATTACGCCTAACCAAGGACTCTTGAGTTGTCATTTATCGAATCACATAGGACATTTCTCTTTTTTACTAGAAGTGGTAGATTCTTTATTGATCATACATTATCTCCATGTACAACTTATTATACCCAAGCATACCTTTGATATACCCTAAGGGTCATAAGGAATAAGTCAAAGTATAACTCATCATACACAAGATACTATGATGATCTCAAGTCCAAGGATCACTTGTCTACTATATCACTACTGAAATTCCTATTGACGAATGCAAGTAAAACTCCATTAGGTATTCCTTTGCGAGCCACATTCGAAGAAATTTATTCTCTAATAAGCACCTACATACTTGCTTTAGTGTCTCCACACAAATGATCATGAGATCAATCATCCTCATCAAAAACGAGCAAGCAACGTATGTACCAATCTATCCGGATTCACTAATCCCCAATTTAGTAATCCAACGATTGGGAACTATTTTAGTTTTAAGCTTTCTAAGAATTTAGATCTCATTAGAATGATCATCATCATTATTCTAAAAGCATTGCTTAAAACTATGAGTTTATCACATATTATAAAAGCAAAGATCATGTAGATAATTAAAAGCCTTTAATAAATTAATACTTTTTATTAATAAATGAATAAGATTGTTACAAAGTATATGCTTTATCATCAAACATGATTGGCTTGTGTGCATACTACTTTCAATCTCCCACTTGCACTAAAGCCAATCGCCATGGTATCTCATACCCTTCTTCTCTAAGTGACGATTATCCTGCTGTTGGATAAGCTTTAGTTAATGGATATGTAATGTTGTTCTTGAGAGTCCACTATCTCTATAGTGATTTCCCATCGTTTAATGATTCTTATAATCAAATGAAAGTGTCACAACACATGTTTAGATCCAAGATGAGACTTAGGAACTATTCTAGTTCTGTAATGAACTTTTAATCCAAACAATCAACTTGCAGCTTTATTTATAGCTATATACTTTGTCTTTATCACTAAACCAACAACTCTTTGCTATTTGGAACCTTTCCAATTTCACTGCACCACCGTTCAAGGTAACGCTTTACCTTAAAGTGGATTTTCTGTCATCTTGGTCTGTCTGAAAAAACTTGACTCTATTAAGCCCTCTAGTTTTAATTTAGACCCACCATGAATATGATCACATCCTTAGTGCCGGTTAAGTACTTTAAGATATTTTTCACTGTCTCACAATGAACTTCTCCAGAATATGACTGATCAACATCAGGTCTCGTACATTTCATTGCATACATGATAGTAACTCACGCGATCTCTCTTTTTGGAGTCTATGGGGTCTATTAAGAGAGATACACTCCATAGCTCATCAACATGAGACATCTCTTGGAGTTTTCCATGCTAAACGACTTTAGCATCAAATGAATATACGTTCCTTGGGTTAAGCCGAGCATCCTTTTAAATCTATCTATATAGATTTGCATCCCCAATTAAGATACTCTTCCCAAATCATTCATGGAGGAATGTTTAGACAACTTTATCTTTACTGATTGTAGCATTAGTATGTCATTCCTTATCCATAGTATATCTACATATAATATTAGGAAAGTCACGACACTCCCACTGACCCTTTTGTACACACTAGGTTCATTCTTATTTTTGATAAAATCAAACTCTTTTGATTATCATATCAAAAATCCATTTCTCTGAGTGTCTACAACTCTTACCTCATCATATGTAACTGGATCATCATCTTCTATGATAAGTACCTCATCATCATCATCCATGATGAATCCATACCTCCCAGGTATCTTGGTACTATTCTAGATTTACGATTCGGTTGTGGTACAATAGGTCTATCTACAGGTTCCTCTTATTTGACTTATAGTATTTTGTGGTTCTTGAACTTTTCAAGATCTATTATCCTCCCACTAGCCCCTTCAATGATAAACACCTTTATCTTAGAAGGAAGCGTGTTTCGCAACAAACACCTTTTGCTAAGTAGGATTATAGAACATACACCCTAAACTTACTTTAGGATATCCCACAAATCTGTACTTGTCAAATTTTGTTCCAAGCTTATCCTTTGAAACCTTTTCACATAAGTTGGACAACCCCTTATCTTAACATACTTAAGATTAGGAATCCTCCCTGTCCATAACTTTTATGGAGTCTTGGAGCTGGATTTTGAGGTTACCTTTTCGTAGATATGCAGCCATTTTTAGGACATTACCCCAGAAGGATACTGGAATATCAGTAAAATCATTATGGACCGCACCATGTCCAACAAGGTACGATTTTTCCATTCAGATACATCAATCAATTATTGCGTATCAAGATGTGTCCATTATGAGAAAACCATTTGAGATGATCTAGAAACTTATTGCACAAGTATTTATTCCTTGATCTAATCAAAGAATCTTAATTCTTTGTCAATTTGTTTCACTTCTGAATTCTTTGAACCTTTCAAATAATTCACACTTATATTTCAACAAATACATACATTCAACTCTTTGAATGATCATCTCCTTTTCTTATACTAGTTTGTTCAATTTGCAAAATTATTTTCACGTAAGTCAAGTATACAAAATCCATTAAGTAATATTTCAGTTCTATACAAAACATTATTATTATAAATAGAACAACAATTGTTCTTCATTATAATACCAAATTTCATTGTCCAACAACAAAATGAAAATAATGTTTTTAACGAGAACTGGAATACAATAACAACTTATTGACTTAATAGATTTGCCCGTAGGCAATGCTAAATTATAAGTTTCTATGGCTAATGCAGCAACCTTTTCTTCATTTCCCACACATAGGATTACTTATATTTGTTTAGCTTTCTACTTCTGCTTGGTCCTTTCATAAATCTATATTTATGATAACCAAAGTCGGTATCCAATACCCAAGTAGAACCTTGAATTAAAAAAAAATTATTTCATTATGAACAAATTTGTATTTGTAACCGAAACTTTACTAAGCTTTTTTAGTTAGCCTCTGCAAGATGCTTCTCGCAGTTTCTTTCCAGTGTCCAGGCTTATTGCAGTGGAAGCAAACTCCTTTGCTATCCATATCAGTTTTGTTCTTATTATCCTTTGTTTACGCCTTTCTGTTTACCTTCTTAGAATCGTTCTTCTTTTCAGAAGATCCTTTGGCCACTACCAGTAAGACATGGTCTTTCTTGGTTGGAAAGTGACTCTCATCATTTTTCAATATGTTAAGCAAATCAGCGAAGTTGATATTTAGCTTGTTCATATGAAAAATTCACAACAATTGTGAAAGGAGTCCGGGAGTGAGTGCAAGATCAAATCTTGTCTCAACTCTCCATCCATGACAAAACTTGTTGTCCTAATTGATCAATCAAATTGATTATGTTAAGGACTTTTGTCTGTACTATAGTGTCATTGGCCATTCTAGATCGGAAGAGCTCCTTAGATATCTGATATTTATCCGTCCTACTTTCCTCACCATCAACTACTTGATGTGCATGAATATAGTAGGAGCATCCATAGTTTCATGCTGACGCTGAAGCTCATTACTCATGGATGCGAGCATGATGCATTGAGTCAATTGTGCATCATCTTGCCACTTTCTAAACGTAGCAATCTCTTCCTCAGAGGCATTATCTACAACAATTGCATGGATAGGAGTATTAAAGACATAAGATAGCTTTTCAGCCATGAGAAGTTTTCTCAATTTCCTTAACCAATCCATTTAATTCGGTCCGGTTAATTTAGCATCTAATATGCTTCGCAGTGATAGTAATTTAAGACATTGTAAAATTCTGTAAATGAATTTGTAATTAACAACATTTTAACATATATTCTTTTATTAATTACCAAAATAAATTAGGTCTTGTTTTAAATTGGTATCTCCCACTATTTTCTTCAAACTATATTACCCTCACTTATATAGTTCGGCAAAATCTAATTAAAGATATACTAGTGAGAATAAGGATCCCATTTCAAAAGTATATAGCCTTATGGTGACACAACAAACTATATATAAATAAATAGGTAGACAACTCTTGTCAATTACATCAACTATGTAACTCCTTGTATTTTGCCTCTTAGATCATAATGGTCAAGTGTGTGCACATCCGAACTAAAATGATCCAAGTTAAGTCCAACCTAGCACTCTATATATTCAAAAAAGAAAAATATCGTCCTTGTGGTGACACAACAAAACAATATTGTTCAATTTTCTTTATAAGTATCAAATGTGATAAATTAACATCTTAAATACTTAATACTTGCCTTGTGGTGATACAACAAACTCATATTAAATATTTAATACTCTATTAATTTTATCATGCTAGAAGGCGACGTTCGATATTCCAAATATCTTTGAACGCTTAGGACTTAATATAAAAAAATTGAGGGGTTTGTTATTAATATGTCTCATCTTGTTTAGCGCGCATACACACACACACACACACACACACACACACACACACACACACACATATATATATATATATATATATATATATAATACGCGTTATATTAATTAACATGTGAAGCATGTTTGCATAATATATAATATATATAGTATAAGCATAAACATATAGAATACTATATTCTACCTGGATTGATTATGGACTTTTATTCTAGTTTGGTTCACTAGAGCCACCAAGTAAACCAAAAGGTCAAACCCTAGAGGTGCAAGAATTAATATTTAAATATAACTATTACATTTAAACCCGGACTCCATTACAAACGGGTCTTCAAGCGCTCCTTGCTCCTTGATCTCCAATTCTTCAAAAATTAATTTTAACTATTCCTATTACAAAACTATTTTAAAATAAATAGAAACATTGATCAGCATTCAAGGGGAAGTACATAGGAGGGAGATAGAATTTACATTAAGAAAAATTAGAGAAGACGAGGTACGCAGACCTCATTTAATAAAACACATACATTCATGCATCCAACTAAAATAAAATTCAATCACATTGGTCAATAGTCCATAATCAATCCCATTTATTATCATACACATCACCATATGCATCAATAAATAACATTCATCTCATGAATAATAAACATTCAATATATATATTGATATCATTTAATGGACAAATTTAGTTAGTATAAAATTTAATTTTGAATCAAAATAAACTCCTTTATTTTAATCCAAATATAAATCAAAATAAACTCT
This sequence comes from Panax ginseng, assembly GCA_020205605.1. Taxonomy (NCBI): domain Eukaryota; kingdom Viridiplantae; phylum Streptophyta; class Magnoliopsida; order Apiales; family Araliaceae; genus Panax; species Panax ginseng. The sequence goes on along the minus strand of CM035133.1, from coordinate 135,098,258 downwards.
TTTATTTTAATTTATCTAATTTTGAATAAAATAAACTATTTTATTTTAATCAAAATCTTTAATCAAAATAAACTCTTTTATTTTAATTAATTATGGAATCCAATTTAAAAAAAAAAAATTCGCGAAACAAGTTTTTTTTTTTAAAAAAAACGTTATTGGCGAAACCTTTCTGCGAATCGCGTGGTTTGTAATTTTTTTTTCTAGAGCATGTTTACTAGCATGACTAGTTGCTGCTGCACGTGGTTAATAATATTATACCCGTACAGTTAATATATTAATATAATAACGAAATCATATATATGTGCGGCTTGTTTTATACAACCACCATATAATATAATATATCATATAAAATATATTAGCCATCCTGATCATATGAATAACCATATGTGATACAGGATAAAAAAAAAGCAACATGAAAGTTATTCATGTAATCCTGATTCCTGAAGATGCATACATCACGTGAATTAGGTGATTTAAGTCACGCGAATCAGCAGGTGACTTAAGTTAGAATTATTTTTTTTAAAATAAATTTTATATAATAAAATTATGCCCAATTAAATTGTTCTAAACATATATCAATATACATATCAAACTATAACAATTAATAATTCGCATAAAGATTTAGCTCTGATACCACTGTTAGGTTTGTAATATTCATGAACGCAATCAAATTACACAAAATAAGTGAAAACGTGTAAAAATCAGAGTTTAAAATTTTACAAAACCATATACCCGGATCATCCTTTATGCGCAATTATTAATTAAACGAAAAAGAAAGAACAAGAATCATACCCTTGAAGATCCGAAACACCTCGTGTACAAGTTCACCTCCAATCTTTTTCGCGTTCAACTTGAATCCACCGGGTTTGGTTCCTTCCTTTGATCAACGTTAGCCACCCAAATGTTTGGCCTCTAGAGGCGATCCACCAAGGAAGAAGAAGAATTCAAGAAGATGGGTATTTGGCAAAATCCTAGTTTTTCTATCTCTCATAGAAAAGGGTGTACTCTCCCAACTATTAGAATTACGTATTCACGTGTTGTAAAAGTGCCAACTCACTCACCTATAATAAGACTCCTCTTTATTTATAGATGTGGGCAACTCTCCTTAACAATTAAGAAATTGAGTTTTATTTTAATTAATTAAGCTCCCTAATCTTATTAGGGATAATTAATTAAACTCTTTTAATTAATTTTCCTCCTAATCCTATTAGGATATTTGAGAGTATTTTTATTAATTAATTCTCAAACTCCTTTAGGAATTAAATAATAATAATAGTAATAGTAATAATAAGACTCCTCTCATCAATTTATATTTAATATTTCCAAAATATTAAATAATAAATATTAAGCTATTTAATTTATTCTATCACCATAGATTAAATTAAATATATTTAACTTATTATTACGATTATACCATTAACTTCTTAAATAATTATTCTTCCTTTTATGGTGTGACCCTTTAGGTTCTCCATATTAAACCGGTTCTGAATAAATCAATTAGAACAATTCTAATCTTATTTAAATAAATAAATTAAACTAATAATTTATTTAAATAAATAATATTTATTCTACAATAGGGATAAGCCTCCCTAGCGATCAAATCGACTTTCCAGGATAATATAGATTTCAACATTAATCATAAAAAACCTTTTTGAGTAAATAGTTACTGCATACAATTCAATCCTTCCACCATACAATGTCCCAATTAAATATAAGACATGGAATTCTTGTCAAGTCTTATTTTATTTAATTTTATGTATTTTGACTCTTAAATGCACAACTCAAATAATGCAAATTAGAAACTCCTTTCTAATTTCATTCTGCGCTATTGCCGAGGACTCTTCGAGTTGTCATTTATCGAATCACATAGGACATTTCTCTTCTTTTACTAGAAGTGGTAGATTCTTTATTGATCATACATTATCTCCATGCACAACTTATTATACACAAGCATACCCTTTGATATATCCTAAGGGTCGTAAGGAATAAGTCAAAGTATAACTCATCATACACAGGATACTATGATGATCTCAAGTCCAATGATCACTTGTACTACTATCACTATATGAATTCCTATTGATAGGCAAGTAAAACTCCATTAGGTATTCCTTAGCGAGCCACGTTCAGTGAACTTATTCTCTAATAAGCACCTACATACTTGCTTTAGTGTCTCCACACAAATGATCATGAGATCAATCATCCTCATCAAATGAGCAAGCAACGTATGTACCAATCTATCCGGATTCACTAATCCCCAATTTAGTAATCCAACGATTGGGAACTATTTTAGTTTTAAGCTTTCTAAGAATTTAGATCTCATTAGAATGATCATCATCATTATTCTAAAAGCATTACTTAAAACTATGGGTTTATCACATATTATAAAACATCATCATGTAGATAATTAAAAGCCTTTAATAAATTAATACTTTTTATTAATAAATGAATAAGATTATTACAAAGTATATCTTTATCATCAAACACGATTGGGCACGTATCATCTTACTACTTTCGAGTCCTCGTCCCTGACCTTCCACATAATTCACAATTGATATGCTTAAGTCGCGAATAAACTATCTCTCTTCTATTAATAGGGTACAAAGCAGAATGGCCAGAGTTGGTTGGAGCTGATCCGAATGTAGCCAAGACCCAAATTGAGAAGGACAATCCATATGTGAGTGGGGTTATAGTCCCACAAGGATTTGTGGAAGTTGAAATTTTGTGTTGCAACCGAGTTCTGATCTATGTAGATGAAAATGGTCGTGTGGAGTTGCTTCCTAAAGTTGGATGAGAGAGAAATAGATTTAATGACTAAATAAAAATGAGTTTTAGTTCAAATACTACTATTGGATCCTCATTGGTGGGAATTACTAGGATTTATACCACAAGAAAGGCATTATATTGTAATCAAGATGGCCTTTTTTGATGCCTCCTCTACCTACTAAAGTAATACATAAAACTCTTTTTTATCATATATATATATATATATATATATATATATATATATATATATATATATATATATATGATTTCATCCACAACAACCGGTTGTTATAGAGCAACACTTTTTGACCCAGCCGCTACAATATATAGCGACTTGTTATAATTTTTTTTTCAACCGGTTGCTATGGAGCAACACTTTTTGGCCCTGCCGCTACAATATGTAGCGACTTGTTACAATTTTTTTTTTTCAACCGGTTGCTATGGAGCAACACCTTTTGGCCCAGCCGCTACAACATGTAGCGACTTGTTACAATTTTTTATTTTTTTTTGCTTCAGCCGCTACAACATGAGGCCAAAAAAGAGGTTGTTCCAAAAAGAACCTAGGTGCATGGAATCTATATATATATATATATATATATATATATATATATATATATATATATATATAGATTCATGGATGGAAAATTTTTTCTTATCTTGAGCATGTTTCATATATAAGAAAATTATTTTTTAGGGGAGTTTCAATTTGTCCTCCTCTCTCTACCTTCTATATAAAATGTTTACCTAAAAAAATTAATGAATATCTAAAATTTGTACACATTTTACTATTTCTTTTTCTGTCATCTACTCACAACGTTAACCCATCAAAGAAAAATTCATTAAAGCATATTGTAATTTTTCTTTTTTATAATTTCTCAAATTTAATAATTGTTTGTGAATTTTTTAAATTGTTTAAAATGAGGCTATCGTGATATTTTTACAACAATGTCAACTTATAAAAAAAATTCAAAGATGAATGGATGACTGATTTTTTAGTAACTTACATTATTGAACATGGTATTTTTGTATTTATTGAAAATAAGACTATCATGCAATAATTTCAAATTATGGAAATTCAAAAAATGTTATTGTAAATAACATATGAGCATTATTTATTCTTGTTATTTATTATATTATATTTTTATTTTTTATTAAAAAAAAATTTCAAATTTTACCCTACTTAACCAAGTGACTGGATCCTTTTAAGGTCATGTCATGCCATATTCAAAAGAAGAAAAAAAACACATTTTACAATAAAAGTTAGTGAGGAGAATTTGAGATGACATAAATTTTAGCACAAAGTAGATAGTACTGGTAATCAATAGTAACGCAATATTACTTCATGAAGACTAACAATTAACTAACTAACTAAGAAAAAAATATTAACGCAATACTAATTAACGCAAACATTACTTAACGTTAAGTAATATTAACGTCACTTAACATAATATTAACGTTAACTTAAGTAACATTAAGTAATATTAATTAACGTTAATATTAACGCAATATTACTTGATGAAGAGCAACGTTTCGTTATTATTAGTAACGTTAAGTAATATTACTTTATGAAGAGTTTTTCATGGAGTCTCGTTTTATAACTTTACAATTAACAAGGGGTTGTTTGATAAAAATTAAATGAATCTGAATTAAAATGAGTTGAATTTGAATTTGAATAAAAAATATTGTTTGATAATTGACATAAATATTTAAATAACAAATTTTTATTATTTTACCCTTCTGAAAAAATTTAAAATTGTTGTAAATTTATTTAATATTACTTAATATAATATAATAGTTAATATTGTAAAAAAAATCATTCAGCTCATTCAGCCAAAAAAATGGGACTTAGGGGATGTTTGATAAAAACTGAATGAATCTGAATCTGAATGAAAAAAATTGTTTGATAATTAATATGTCTGAAACATCTGAATAACATATTTTTATTATTTTATCCCTCTAAACAAATTCAAAATTGTTGTAAATTCATTTAATATTACTTAATATAATAGTTAATATTGTATAAAAAAAAATTCATTCAGCCTAAAAAATGACACTAAATCATTCAGCCTAAATCGTCAGAATGGCTGACCGATTCAGCCATTCAGTCTTAAACAAACAGCCCCTTAGCCATTCAGACCAAATCGTCTGAATGGTTGATCGATTCAGCCATTCACATGATTTTTTTTCAAAACAAACGTACTGAATGACTGAATCAATTTGCCATTCAACCATTCAGTGCTAATCAAACTGCCCCTAAATCTCTATAGTAATTCATTACTCCCTCCGTCACTTTTTAAATGTCGTTTTAGAGAAATATTTTTGTCTTTTAATATTTATCATTTGAGAATTTTAATTAAGCATTAATTGCTCAGTTTTTAATATTATCTCAAGTATTAAATATAATTTTGGTTCTCTCACTATTTTATGTCCAATAAATAACACCCTCTTTTTCTGATACAAGTTCAATATAAACAATTGATATTATATTTTATACTATATAATTATTTCTTTAATACTTGTGCATTATTCTAAAATGATATATATTAAGGGACAAATAAAATATTATTCTATTCAAAATCTATTATACTTTGTACCATATGTCGATCACACATCATGGATTAAATGTGGTGTTACACTAAAATACACCGAGGGGAATTTGGTATACTATGTGTACTGTGTTATAATTAAACATATGATTCCCTACTTTAGAGGGAACTCATATGCTGCTTTTCTTGCTTTTCCTGCTTTTCATTTCTTCTTATTTCCTCTGTGATCATTCATTCTCCTACCTGTGACTTCTGCCTTGCCTATATAAGGAGTGATATACTGAATGAAAAATTAGAGAACTTTCTCTGAAAGGTTTCTCTTTCTTTTTTTCTTGCTTATTCTCTCTAAATTTATGCAGCAATTATAAGAGTATCTTTATACAATTTTGCTAAAGTTTATAACACGTTATCAGCATGAAGCTCTAACCAACTGAGACGGTAAAATTAAATTCTTGCAATTTATTATTATACTACCGGTTGGGCTATGCCACCAATAATATAATTTTATTCTTATAATTGCATTTAAATTCTGTTATTTACAATGGTACCATCTATCCTTGTTAATCTTACAAGACTTGGTGGGAACCTTTTTACCACTTATTAAATTGTGGGAATAACCTGTATATGTGAAATACCGTATACCTGGTGAATAATCCTTTGTATTCATTTCTTATTAAATTGTTGCAATAACCTGTATACGCGGACTACCCTATACATGGTAAAATTCTTCTGTTATTCCATTATTTATTATTCTGTTGGAACATCTTGTTGGTGCGAATTTCGTCTGACCTGGTTCCGTTATTCATTATTTTGTTGGAATATCCTGTCTGTGCGTATTCCGTATGACCTGGTTCCATTATTTATTATTCTATTGGAATAACATGTCTGTGCGGTCTATCGCATGCATGGTGAATGATCCTTCTTATTCATTCTTTATTAAATTATGGAAATGATCTGTCTACGTGAATTACCGCATGACGGGTGAAAATCCATTTGCAGTTTTGTATATATATATATTTGTAATTGTATATATACATTAACGATTGCATATTCTTTTTACTAAAATAATATGCTAATAACGTAAATATAAGAATATTTATATTCACATTTTATCACCACTTGAGGTTGTGGTATATTTTATTTTTCCTATTTTATACATGCAATTATTTATTGTTTTAATAAATAATAATTGTGTTTTAACCCAGAATAGATGGCAAACTTGGCAAAAATAGACTTTTCTATTTTGAAAATCTCTGGAGATAACTATTTGGCTTGGGCACTTGATGCAGAATTGCACCTTAGTGCAAATGAGTTAGAAAAGACCATTGAATCGGAAATCTGACTACTTGGCACAAAATACAAAAGCCATAATTTTTCTTAAATCGCCATATTGATGAAGGATTAAAGATCGAGTATTTAACGATCGAGATCCTTTATCTTTATGGACACAACTGAAGGAAAGATTTGACCACCAAAAATTAGTTGTTCTCCCTAATGCCAAATATGAGTGGCTTAATTTAAGGCTACAAGATTACAAATCAATTACGGAATATAGTTCAAATATTTATAGAATAACCTCTACTTTGTCTTTGTGCGTAGATCCAATTTCTGAAATCCAAATGTTAGAGAAAACGCTCTTAACTTTTCATCCCACCAGCATGATTCTGTCACAACAATATAGACAGAGTAAGTTCACAAAATTCAGTGACTTATTGTCTATTCTCCTTGTTGCAGAAAAGAACAATGAATTGTTGTTGAAAAACCATTAAGTACGGCCAACGGGTGCTAATCCATTGGCAGATATTAACAGCACGTCATTCCAGCAGAATAAACGTGACAATAAATGGTCATATAATAAGAAGCCTTGGGGACGAAAGAATAAACGAGGCCATCGTAACAACAAATTCCAGAACTACGACAATTCAGGCCACCAGAAGTGGCAAGTGTCTGGGTCGGGTAAAAATAAAGAAACTGCAGCATCGATAAAGAACAAACCAGATGTTTATTTTAGGTGTGGGATGAATGGGCATTGGTCGCGTACCTGTCGTACGCCGAGGCATCTGGTTGATTTATTCCAAAAGTCTCAAAAAAACAAATTAATGGAGGAAGGAAAAAACTTTGTTAATTATTAATTGGATATTGCTGATGTTCCACTAATGACCAACAATGAGAAAAATATTGTTGATATTACTGAACCTTCTGAAAGTATCTTTTAGGATATCGTTTAATTTTTATTTTAATTAAACACCCTGCATGTATAATATTATTAGTTTTCATTCTATAAGTGGTATGTGTTTATCATGAATAAAATTATGTATGAAATGTAACTTTTCTTATTTATATTTTTACATGTGTCAGACCATCTTTAATGAATATCTTCTCATCACTTCTACTATTTCAGAAAAATAGAATATCCTAGAAAAACTTCATTCAATTTTTTTCTGGATTATATACTATGAGAATTAGAGCAATTGAGTCTCATAATGTTATGATTCCAAAAATCATAGATCCCAAATCGTTTATGCTTTGGCATGAAAGACTCGGTCATCCAGGTACTTCTATGATGCGTCGTATTATTGAAAATTCTACTGGTCATCCTCTCAAAAATAAGAAGGTTTTTCCTAGTAGTGAATTTCCTTGTACTGCGTGTTCTCAAGGAAAATTAATTGTCGACCATCACCAATAAAAGTTTATAAAGAATCCCCAAAATTTCTATAGAGAATTCAAGGAGACATTTGTGGACCTATTCAGCCACAGTCTGGCTTATTTTGATATTTCATGATTTTAATAGATGCTTCAACTAAATGGTCTCATGTTTGTTTTATTTCTTCTCAAAATTTTGTCTTCTCAAAACTTCTTACTCAAATAATCAAGTTACGGGCTCAGTTCTCGGATAATTCAATCAAGTCAATTTGACTTGATAACGCAGATGAATTTTCATCAATGACTTTTAATGATTATTGAAATCTCCATTGAGCCTTTAACTGGAGATGTTTTTACTGCACGTTATGTAGATTGTCATTTTGATGAATCTGTATTTCCAACATTAGGAGGAGGGAAAGTTTTAAATAAAAAAAAACCCTCTGAAATATCATGGAATGCATCAGATTTAAATTCACTTGATCCTCATACAGGACAATGTGAAATTGAAGTTCAAAGAATTATTTGTTTATAAAATATTGTAAATCAAATGCCAGATGCATTTAATGATGCTAGAAAAATGATAAAGTCATATACACCTGCAGTGAACACTCCAGCAGAGATAGTAATACCTATTGAAAAATTAATTTCTGAAGAATTAACAAATAAGGTAATAGAAGAATCTAAACCACGCCAGAAGTGTAGAAGACCAGTTGGTGCAAAAGACACTGTACCACGAAAATCAAAAGCAAATAAGGAAATCCCAGAAGAGGTACAAACTGCTCCAGAAGTAGCACTTATTCCAAGAGTGGGAATAGCCCCAGAAGAGGTTCAAAATCTCAATAAAGGGATAAGAGATGAACACCAAGAGATCTCAATAAATTATGTACATAATGAGAAAATATGAGATCGAAGCAAAGTCATGATTGATGACATATTTGCTTTCTCTATAGCATCAGATATTACTTTGATTCCTGACACGGATCCTGAACCACAAAATGTGGAAGAATGTCGGAAAAGAAAAGATTGGCCAAAATGGAAAGATGCTATTTAAACTGAGCTACAATCTCTATTGAAAAGAGAAGTATTTGGACCAGTAGTTCAAACACCGCTGGATGTAATCTCGGTTGGAAACAAATGGGTATTTGTACGAAAGCGAAATGAGAAAAATGAAATTGTGAGATATAAAGCCCAACTTGTAGCTCAAGGGTTTTCACAAAAACCTGGTATTGATTATCAGGATACAGACTCTCCAGTATGTAATGGATGGAGTCACTTTTCACTTTTTGATAGGTATGTCAACCATAGAAGGTTTGGAAACACGTCTGATGGATGTTGTAACAGCATACCTATATGGCTCACTTGACAGTGAGATTTACATGAGAATCCCTAAAGGATTGAAAATGGCTGAATCACAAAAGCCCCGTCACATATATTCAATCAAGTTACAACGCTTTCGTTGGGGTGAAACAGTTTGAGTCGATATGTGGTATAATCGACTTAGTGATTATTTAATAAAAGATGGATATATAAATGATCAAGTATGTCCATGTGTTTTTATTAAAAAATCACAAAGTTGATTTTCCATCATTGCTGTATATGTGGATGATTTGAATCTTGTAGGTACTCCTGAAGAACTCACAAGAACTGCTACTTATTTAAAAGATGAATTTGAAATGAAACATCTTGGAAAGACAAAATTCTGTTTGGGAATACAAGTGGAGCATTTAGCATCTGGAATTTTTGTTCATGAATCAACATATGCCGAAAAGATTCTCAATCATTTTCATATGGATAAAGCTCATCCTTTGACTACCCCGATGGTTGTTCGATCTTTAGAAGTTGATAAAGATCCATTTCGGCCTCTAGAAAGTGGGGAAGAAGTTCTTGAACCTGAAGTTCCATACCTAAGTACAATAGGTACTCTTATGTATCTTGCAAACTGTACATGACCTGATATTACTTTTGCTGTCAACTTGCTAGCAAGATACAATTCTTCTCCTACTAAGAGACATTGGGATAGGATCAAACACATTTTGAGATACCTCCATGGAAGTATAAATCTTGGGTTATTTTATCCAAGAGATTCAACATCGCGATTGGTTGGATATGACGATGCAAAATATTTATCAGATCCACACAATGGAATATCACAAACAGGTTATGTATTTACATATTGTGACACGGATATATCCTGGAAATCCATAAAGTAAACCATGACAGCTACATCTTCAAATCACTCAGAGATTTTAGCTATACATGAAGCAATCAGAGAATGTGTTTGGTTGAGATCAATTATTCAACATATTCAAAAATCATATGGATTACCATCAATCAAAGACATTCCTACAATCCTGTATGAGGACAACGCTGCATGCATTGCTCAACTTAGAGGAGTGTACATCAAGGGAGATAGAACAACACATTTCACCTAAATTCTTCTTCACACATGAGCTACAAAAGAAGGGTGATATCGATGTGCATCAAATTCGATCATGTGATAATCTAGCCCACCTATTCACAAAATCGCTACCAAATGCAACGTTTGCAAAACTTCGGAAAAAGATCGGAATGTGTCGACTAAAAGACTTATGACAACATTTCGTCAAGGAATAATGAATCCTTTTGAGGGGAAGACTGTACTCTTTTTCCTTAGTCACGGTTTTTATCCCAATGGGTTTTTCCTAACAAGGTTTTAACGAGGCAGTCAATTAAAATATTTATGTAAAAGATATGCACTCTTTTTCCCTTCGTTAAGTTTTTTCCCACTGGGTTTTCTTAACAAAGTTTTTAATGAGACATAATCTTCTCTCGTAGGGAATCAGGGGAAGTGTTATAATTAAACATGTGATTCCCTACTTTAGAGGGAACTCATATGCTGCTTTTCTTGCTTTTCCTGCTTTTCTTTTCTTCTTATTTCCTCCGTGATCATTCATTCTCCTACCCGTGACTCCTGCCTTGCCTATATAAGGAGTGATATACTGAATAAAAAATTAGAGAACTTTCTTTGAAAGGTTTCTCTCTCTTTTTCTCTTGCTTATTCTCTCTAAATTTATGCAGCAATTATAAGAGTATCTGTATACACTTTTGCTAAAGTTTTATAACATAATGAATCATTATTCACGATAAATAAAAAAGGACCATATTATTTCAACACTCAAATTTTATAATTTTTGGTCCGCTTTTTAAAACTAATATATACATTGCACGAGTTATCAATTTGGATAAATTAAAAAGTTGTTATTAATTACAAATGAAAAAAAAACAAAAGAAAACTCAATGCAACTAATAAACCCACAACACACAACAGGACCTAACCAAATCTATTTACCTAAGGCAAAGATTAATTAACCAATCGATTTTGTTGTAAAATGTGGTTATTGTTATAAAATTATAGTGGATGTCTAGATTCATAGGATGTCTAGATTCATTCTTATCTTGTAACTCTCATGTTCATGAGTTATAAAACTCATGACCTTTGAGTTTTATAACCTCCTAGTATTGATGTTAGTACATCTATAAAGAATATCATTTGTAAAGTGAATGTGATATACAAAAATATTATGCAAACTCTCTCTTTTCTCTAATCATCTTTGTTCTTGTCATCTTTGTTCATAATATTAGTTATCTTTTATAACACGTTATCAGCACTAATTGCTCTTCACCTTCATCTTGTAGATAATCATTTTTTTGGTTTGAAGTAGAAGAAGGTATAACTCTCTCTCTATATATATATATATATATATATATATATATGTGTGTGTGTGTGTGTGTGTGTGTGTGTGTGTGTGTTTGAGTATTACATGGTCATCATGCATGCATGTACTATTTTTTCTTTCTGATAATTATTCTATGCATGTGACCACATGCGCAAAGCAATATTTATTCGTACTCATAGTTAACTAGTATACTATTATAGGTATGGATAAACAAACAGATTCTTGCATAGACAATAATTGTCTAGCTACCCCCCATGAGCCATTAATCATATAGTTAGCATAAAAATTGAAAACTATTTTAGATTTTTGTTATCATTTTTTTTAGTGTACATGCATGTTATATATATAATTGATATGCAACATACTGCATGCCAAACAAAGTTTTGAAAATTCACTATCTTCTAAATTTTTCCAACCATGTTTAACAGTATACATATTTACAGTAGATTTTAGTTTTTGCTATTTAGTGGCTGACTGTACCATGTAATATTTCCATTTCGGCTATTAGTTACTAAACTATCATTGTTAATAATTACAGTCATTTAAGGTGTGTACTTTTATTATATCACGCATGCATATACTTAAAAAAACACATATTATTTATTTAACTTACAATTCACTGTGCACTCATCACATCACTACACTATTAAAATTTAATATGTGTGGTTTTTTTTATCCTTACTCTTGATATGATTTTTTTTTTCATGAACATTAACTCTCATAATTCTTTTACGCTTACTTAATATTACATATGTCTTCTCTTGCGAGACCAGGCTACATATGTGAATAGTTATATGTGGATAGTTATAATAAATTAAATTTCTAATAATTTTTGATATTTTTTTATGAAGTTACAATGACAAACCTTGCCAAACTTGAGTTCATGGAACTTGATATTTTGGGTAAGAATTATTTATCATGGATCCTTGATGCCATGGGTCTTGGAGACACCATTAAAGATGGTAATGAAACATCTAATCAAAACAAGGCAAAGGCCATGATTTTCTTACGCCATCATCTCCATGAGGAGTTGAAATTAGAGTATCTCACAGTAAAAGATCCTCTTATTGTTTGGAAAAATTTGAAAGAAATATATGACCATCAAAAGACAGTTATACTTCCAAAAGCTCGTTATGATTGGATGCATTTACGATTGCAGGATTTTAAATCAGTAAGTGAATATAATTCTGCAATGTTTAAAATCAGTTCTATATTGAAATTGTGTGGAGATAATATCATTGATAGAGATATGTTAGAAAAAACATTCTCTACTTTTCATGCCTCGAATGTGCTCCTACAGCAGCAATATAGAGAACGAGGCTTTAAGAAATATTTTGAACTGATTTCATATCTTCTTGTGGCTGAACAAAATAATGAGATTTTAATGAAAAATCATGAATCGCGACCAACTGGTTCAGCTCCATTCCCTGAAGTGAATGTTACGAGATATAATAATAATTATGGTCGTGGTCGTAATAGACGTCGTGGTCGTGGTCGTGGCCACGGGCGAGGAAGTTTTAATTACCGCAACCATGATACCAAATCTTCAAAGAATGAGGAGAAACAAGAAAAGGGGAAGAAAATAAATAACAGAGATACCAAGAAGGAAGAAAATATTTGTTATATCGGTGTGGAATGAAAGGACATTGGTCTCGTACCTGTCGTACAGCCAAACATCTTGTTGATTTATATTAGTCCTCATTGAAAGGAAAGGAGAAAAATATAGAAATAAATTTTTCTCATCCACATCAAGATAACGATGATATCTATTTTGATCCTATGGATATGACACACCTTGACATTGCAAATTTCTTTACTAATGAGCAAGTTAATATTCCTTGTAATGAAAATAATTAGTTCAAAATTATGGTAGTCCTTTTAAGTGTGTTTATTTTATTCTAATGTATTTCCTTTCATATTGGCTTATGTAATGTATTTTGTTTTCTTTGAATTGTGTTATTAAATATATATAATATTATGTCTTATTATGAACTTATTAGATATTTATTCCTTTTTATGAAGAAAATATGGATGAGCCTAATATCAATGGTGGAGATATATGCTTAGCAGATAGTGCAACGACACATACCATTTTAAGACATAAGCAATATTTTTCAAATCAAAGAATGATGAAAGCAAAAGTGAATACAATATCAGGTTCAGCAGACTTGATTGAAGGCTCTGGAAGAGCCAATATAATGCTTCCTAGTGGAACAAAATTTATTATTGATAATGCTTTATTTTCCACTAAATCAAGGAGGAATATACTAAGTTTTAAAGATATACGACTTAACGGGTACCATATTGAGACAGCCAATGAAAATGGTATTGAATATCTTTATATTATATCAAATGTCTCTACTGGAAAACAAATATTAGAAAAATTACTCGTTTTATCTTTAGGTTTGTATATACAAGTATTAGTACAATTGAAGTCAATGCAATAATGAACCAGAAGTTCAATGAACCAAATAATTTTATTATTTGGCATGACCGGTTGGGCCATCCTGGATTAATAATGATGCGAAGAATTATTGAGAATTCACATGGCCATCCATTAAAGAACCAGAAGATTCTTCAATTTAAGGAATTCTCGTGTGCTGCTTGTTCTCAAGGCAAATTGGTCATTAGACCAGCACAAGCTAAAATTGGGACTGAATCCCCAAAGTTTCTAGAACGTATTCAAGGAGATATTTGTGGGCCTATTCGCCCACCAAGTGGACCATTTAGATATTTTATGGTTTTAATTGATGCATCTACGAGATGGTCACATGTGTACTTATTATCAACTCGTAACCTAGCGTTTGCGAGATTACTTGCTCAAATTATTATATTACGAGCACAATTTCTAGATCATACAATCAAGACTATTCGTCTTGATAATGCTGGTGAATTCACATCCCAAACATTTAATGATTATTGTATGTCTCTTGGGATAAATAATGAACATCCCGTTGCCCATGTTCATACTCAGAATGGTCTTGCTGAATCATTTATTAAACGCCTCCAGTTAATTGCAAGACCATTGCTCATGAGAATAAAACTTCCTGTCTCTATTTGGGGGCACGCTATTTTACATGCAGCAGCACTTATTCTCATTAGGACAACATCATATCATAAATTCTCCCCATTACAATTGGTTTTTGGTCATGAGCCAGATATTTCCCATTTAAGAATATTTGGTTGTGCTGTATATGTTCCAATTTATCCTCCACAACGCACAAAGATGGGTCCTCAAAGGAGGCTGGGAATATATATTGGGTTTGAGTCCCCATCAATAATTAAATATCCTGAACCCTTAACAGGTGATTTATTTACGGCACGATTTGCCGACTGTCATTTTGACGAGACTTTGTTCCCAGCATTAGGGGGAGAAATTAAACAGCTGGATAAAGATATTACATGGAATGCATTGTCATTATTGAATTTTGATCCTCGTACAAAACAATGTAAATAAGAAGTTCAAAAGATACTTCGTTTGCAAGATATAGCAAATCAGCTACCGAATGCATTCACTGACTCAAAAGGAATAACCAAATCTCATATACCAGCTGTAAATGCTCCAGCTCGGATTGAAGTCCCAATAGGACAATCCGCAAAAATTGTAGCAAATGAGTCTAAGGCACGCCAGAAGCTTGGTAGACCAATCGATTAGAAAGAAAAAAATCCTCGAAAAAGAAAAGAATTAAATAGACAAGTTGGCATTATTGAGGAGGAAAATATTCATGAGGATATACACATAGCTAATCATAAAACCCCAGAAGAGGATCAGGTACCTGAAAACAATAAAAATGATGAGATCTCGATAAGTTATGTCTCTACAAAGAAAAGATGGAACCGAAGTGAGATAGTTGTTGACAACAGTTTTTCATATAATATATCGCTTGATATAATTAATGAAAACGAGGATTCTGAGCCTAATTCTGTCGAATAATGTAGACACAGAAATGATTGGCCAAAAAGTTTTTTGGACATGTAGTCCAAACACCCGAAGGAGTAAAGCCAGTTGGATACAAATAGGTCTTTGTGCAAAAAAGAAATGAGAAAAATAAAATCATGAGATATAAGGCACGACTTGTAGCACAAGGGTTTTCACAAAGATCTGGCATTGATTACAATGAAACATATTCTCCTGTGGTAGATGCCATAACATTGCGGTATCTTATTAGCCTAGCAACTCATGAAAAAATAGATATGTGCCTAATGGATGTTGTTACAGCCTATTTATATGGGTCAATTGATAATGATGTTTATATGAAAATCCCTGAAGGATTTAAAATGCCTGAAGCATATAATTCAAATCCCCGGGAAGTTTACTCAATCAAATTGCAAAGGTCACTATATGGGTTAAAGCAATCAAGACTCATGTGGTACAATCGTCTTAGTGAATATTTATTGAAAGAAGAGTATAATAATAACCCTATATAACCATGTGTTTTTATAAAGAAGTCGAAATCCAATTTTGCTATCATTGCTGTGTATGTTGATGATTTAAATATTATTGGAACACATGGAGAGATTCCAAAGACAATGAATTATTTAAAAAAAGAATTTGAGATGAAAGATTTAGGAAAAACAAATTTTGTCTCGGCCTGCAGATCGAGCATTTAGAAGATGGAATTCTCATTCATCAGTCAACTTACACAAAGAAGGTCCTTAAAAGATTTTATATGGATAAAGCTCATCCATTGAGTACCCCAATGGTTGTTAGATCACTTGATGTGAAAAAGGACCCTTTTAGACCTCGTGAAGATAATGAAGAATTACTTGGTCCTGAAGTACCATATCTTAGTGCAATTGGTGCATTAATGTATCTTGCTTAATAATACTGCGACCTAATAGCATTCTCTGTGAATTTGTTAGCAAGATATAGCTCTTTTCCTACCCGGAGACATTGGAATGGGGTTAAACATATTTTTCGTTACCTACGAGGAACTATAGATATGGGATTATTTTATTCAAATAATGATAATCATAAAGTAGTTGGATATGCTGATGCAGGATATCTATCTGATCCACATAAAGGTCGATCTCAAACCGTTTATCTCTTTATGTGTGGTGATACTGCTATATCATGGAGATCTACAAAGCAAACATTAGTTGCCACTTCATCTAATCATGCTGAAATACTTGCAATCCATGAAGCAAGTCGAGAATGCGTGTGGTTGAGATCAATGACTCAACATATTCGTGAAACATGCGGTTTATCCTCCAGCAGAGGAACTCCAACCATTCTATATGAAGACAATGCTGCATGTATAGCTTAATTAAAAGAAGGATACATCAAAGGAGATAGAACAAAGCACATCTCACCGAAATTCTTTTTCACACATGACCTTGATAAGTGTGGTGACATTGATGTTCAACAAATTCGCTCAAAAGATAATCTAGCAGATTTGTTCACCAAAGCATTACCAACTGTAACGTTTGAAAGATTACGTCGCAATATTGGAATGCGATAGCTGAAGAACTTAAGGATACATTCATGAGGGGGAGCTAATACGCACTGCACTCTTTTTTCCTTAACCAAGGTTTTTTTCCATTGGGTTTTTCCTGGTAAGATTTTTAATAAGGCAGCTTTCAATACGTATGGCTATACAATAGACATCCAAGGGGGAGTGTTATAAAATTATAGTGGATGTCTAGATTCATAGGATGTCTAGATTCATTCTTATCTTGTAACTACCATGTTCATGAGTTATAAAACTCATGACCTTTGAGTTTTATAACCTCCTAGTATTGATGTTAGTACATCTATAAAGAATATCATTTGTAAAGTGAATGTGATATACAAAAATATTATGCAAACTTTATCTTTTCTCTAATCATCTTTGTTCTTTTCATCTTTATTCATAATATTAGTTATCTTTTATAACAGTTATGACAATAATTCAAATTACTAATAGATATATTAGACATTTATGTTTCAGGTTCAATTCTCATTTAAGTAATTTTTTTATGAAAAATTATTTTCTCTTTATGTATGACTTGTTTCTTTTTATGTTATGAGATTTGATTGGGTACTAATATTGTAATAATAATAATAATAATGTATTCAATTATAAGATTATATTATACTTTCCAAAATAAGACTTCAAAAAAAAATAGTAAAATAAATTAGCAACTCTGAAGCGTTTAGTTGTTAACAATTTAGGGCTGAGCAAAGAATCAAATTGGAATCGAAACCAAACCAAAAATTGCACATACCACACCAATTAAAATTGCACCAACTATTCCGGCGTATGTGGTGATTTTAGGTGGATTGAAAAATCAAATTTACAGTTTCGGTTTGATTATTATCCAAAACTGGACGCATAAAACCGAAATCAAACCGCACAATGAAAATTAATTAATTATACAATCCTATTACAGGAGAGATGTTTCAATTAACTTTGTGTAATGAACCTCCCATGAAAATTAAGCTACCAATTCTGAATTTGGATGGTATGGATCTATATGATCACCATCATCATACAAATGTAAGACCCCAACTTTTTATGAATAAAGATTTAATTTCTCTAATTAGTATTTTTTGAATAATAAGGTGTTGATTGAATATAATACTTTAGTTATGGGTGAAATGTGCAAATTTTGTTAAATAAGCAAGTGGTTATAAAATATTCATTGTTGTCGGGAAATATTCATTTGGTCGTGGAATATTCTTTTTTTGTATGTATAATATTAAATGCGAAGACGCAGTATATTTTGGGGACCCCATAATGGAAAACTGTAGGAGGAAGAAAACGACAAGTATGAGTTTTTTTATAAATAACGGCGTAGTTGTTACCGTTAAAACTGTTAGAATACCCAATGGTTAAAGTAAAGTAATACGTGTTGTTGCACAGTAGCACACGATATTGCACAGTATTTTTGGATTATTGATTCTTACATAAGAAGACTGTAAGACCCCAACTTATTATAAATAAGATTGAATTTTTCCTCTATTCATTATTCTAAATTAATAAGGTGTTAATTTGATATAATGCTTTGGTTATGGGTGAAATGTGCAAATTTTACAAAATAAGCAAGTTGTTATAAAATATTCATTTTTGTATGAGAATATTCGTTTGGTCGTGAAATATTCTTATTGTCAGGGAATATTCGTACGACGGCGCAGCCATTTGTGGGCCCCATAATGGAAAACAGTTGGATGAACGAAAATAACAAAGTATGAGTTTTTATAAATAACGGCGTAATTGTTACCGTTAATATTGTTGAATCTTTGGGTGGTTAAAATATACGATGTCTGGCGTGGTTGCCTGATGGCATTACTCAGATTGCACAATATTTTAAATTATTGATCCTTACGTAAAAGGCACTTACTCAATAATTGTTACGAGTGAGTTCTTGTTCAATATTTTATTTTATTGATTCAATAATTGTTGCGTTGATATTTTATATTATTGTTGTTTCAATAATTGTCACTACACAGTATTTTCCATTATCAGATCAATAATTCATATTATTTGAATAATATTATTAGGTAGCATTATTGGCAATGTCTAAAAAGTTCTGTCAAGGAGAGGTTTGGTCACCTAATTGTGTGCCAATAAGGAGAAATCCTTATTGGAAAGCCCCCTCTTTCCTGGGAATTGCCTGGTTGTCATTCTTGTGATTCTGTAATATTTTTTATAAATAATTAATTATTGATTTATATGATAAGGAAATATTTATTTGATGAGGATATAAATGATGGATTTATTTATGTGGTTATAAATAAAAAAATTAATGTTGAGTTCTTTTATCAGTATTTTATCGGATTGGAGATATTAAAAGATCAAATCGGTGTTCTTAAAACTCTATTGCGTGAGTTATAATTTTAATCCGACCGTTGGATCGTTGTGATTTTTGGATATGTTATACATATATAAGATAAGTATATATCCATAAATTTTGAACCGTTAAAAATTAACGTATGATTTGTTATGAATTTTAAGAGGTGTTAAAAATCATCCGTTTGTGGATTTCAGATATTTTCTGTCTGGAATTTGGAAAAACTTAAAGTTACAAAGTTGTAGAGAATTCGATTTCGTGTGGAATGGACATAAAATTCGTATTTTTCTGATAAACGGGCTATTTTCTATGAATTACTGAAGTTTCGGAAAATAAAATGATTTTTATTAAAATTGGGTAGGACCCACTTTTGGTTGGTGTTGAATACATGTGGGCTGCTATTTTTCTTCCCAGATGGCTGCTCATCAATTCAATTGAAGCATGCGTAGAAGAGAAATAATAATATTATTATTTTATTATTTAGTCTCCTTTGGCGTTCTAGCATTTTCCTATAAATAGGCGATTATGTTAGAATTGAAAATCACACCAGAAATAAGTTTCCTTTCTCTCTATATTATCGAGAGTATTTTTGTGAGTATTTAGATACTTTGTAAGTTGCTATTCAGTGCAAATTTCCTTTAGCTTTACATCCGATAATTCAAACAGAAATACTATCATTTTGAGGTAAGGGATGTTAATTTTTTTGTTGTAATGATGTTATTCTTTCAATATCATTATACCAAAATATTGGTATGAATTTTATTATGGAATTTTTACCTTTTTGTGTCGGGGTTACTATTCACGTATATGGCACTATTCACGTATACGGCGCTATTCACGAATACGGCAATATTCACCGAAAAATGAAATTTTCCTTTTCGTCCAAGATGTCTATTATGGTTACTAACTTTGATTGTATCCATGTTTTGTCCTTTATTTTTGAATTCTGCTTCACAAGTGGTTATTATGAAGTATTATTGATCTTAGATAAACTATAATACGAATCCCTAATATTTGTCCTTCTGTCTCACTGGATTCGTTTTTTTAAAATATTTTTCATTATCCTCAGTCTTAAATGACGATATTATCGAATATCTTTGGCCCAGTAGTGCAAAAGATGAATGTTTAATCGATGAATATCTTTGGCCCGTAGTGCAAAGATGAGCAGTGTTGAGATGAACATACGACTTTGGTGATACGCTAGTTGAGCTCACCCTTTTCCTTTTTGTTCCATTTTCTTCTCGTGAGGGGGGTTGAATAATAATTAAAACTTTTTCTTTTTTTAACTTATTTAGGTCATTTGATGATAATCAATGCACAGGCACCATGAATGAGTATTTAATAAACCTTTTCTTTAGATATCTCGATGATTCAATGAGAGTGAGGAGTATTTAATGAATCTTCATTAGATATCTTGAGTTAATGAGAGTATAAAGTTATAGCTATATAGTAGTTATATAATGAATGAACACAATTTTTTAAGTGGTTCAAAGCACTTAAAGCTCCTAATCCACTCTTCTACTCCTCGAGTAGAAATCCACTAAGGATGTTTTTACACTTCTTGAATCTCACAGATTCCTTCTGCACCAAGCCAGCCTAGGTACTTCTTAGTTCACTTTTAAACTCTTCAAGTCCAAAGAGACTTGGTTTCTCACACTCACTTAGAACTCTTCAAGTCCCGCAGACTTGGTTCTCTTTACTTCAGCTTGATTGAAATGTTGTTTAGATCGTGATTGATGCTACTCATTACTATTAAGCACTAGTTCGAAAAAGAACCGAGTAAATGAGCAAGCTTTCCCTTTTCTCGATCGTAGAGTTGAGTGTTGAGTGTTCTTGTGCATGCTTTTGTTCAAAGCTTATCTTTTTTCTCATCTGCCTTTGTTCTCAGAGATATATGTGATCTTGAAATTTATCCGTTGAAGTCATCCGATGAGGCATTAAATGCGCTTGACATCTCTCGAGCTTTGATGGAGACTTTTATGCACATCTTCCGAATCAGCACTCGCCCACCGACACAAAGCAGATCGCTTTCTCACCTAACACCTCAAAAGGTGTTTTCCTCCTCTTTAATGGTCCTTTTCTTAGCTTCTTGAATACGCCTCTTTTCGATCAATACTAAGGATATCTTTTGTACCGCTGGGACCGTGAGAGAGCTCAACGCTCAAAACCCATTCCATATTTGTTGGAATTTATCTTCAACCAAAGTTAGGGCTTGATGCTTCCGACACAAGGCGCGATGACACTCTACTATTCAAATCATAGTGTCTTGCCATATCGATGCTTGCTCTTAAGAGAACACTACGATTTCTCGCAAGGATTTGCACACTACGATCTTTTCACACGACGATCATCACTTGCTCGCCTCTTGCGTGACTCTACATTTCCGAAAAGCACACTACGATCTCTCGAGTTAGCTTCGCCAAACGTCCGGACCACTTCTACGATTTCCTCGAGAGGCCTTCAAGGCGATACACTACGATCATCTCAAAGACTACGATCCCGCCTTAGATTCTCGTGATTCTATTGATCAAATTTTGATAGATTACGATTTTCTTCAAAGCCTATCTATTTCTTTCTAGCCATAGATCAACCTAACATATTTGATCTCTTTATCTATACAAGTGAACATTAAAGGCTAAGATCAACCTAACAATTTTGATCTATCACTAAGTCCTTGTACATATATTCCTCAAGGACTTTACACATAATCATGAGCATTTACTTTAAACATCAAATCATAATATGCATTCTTCCAACAATCTCCCTATTTGATGTCGACATAACCAAGGAGATTTGTTTTCATGATTATTAAAATGCAAATAAAGAAAGTAAACATGACTTAGTATTTCAAAGGAGTAAATTAAATTTCTAGAGAATAAGCATGAATTTATTGATGTATGGAGAGAGATATTACATTTAAGATCGACTACATCAATACAACTTGAAATTCAACTTATCTCTATTTCTTTGGCCTTTTGCTTCTTGGAGGATTTGCATATTCCTCACCTCTCTCTCTTTCTGCTGCTTCATCTCTTCTTCTGCCAAATCTTCCAAATTTCACTGGGCTTAGTCTAGATTGTGATCATGCCTATTCATGAATGCAGATCTCCAATTGGCATTCTTAGGCCTGTTGTTGTCACCACATGAGAGCTGGTAGTTAGCCCTTGACTCCTTAATGGTTGAGCCATTAAAATTTCCTGCTGATCAGATCGTTGAGTCTGATGGCTGGATCGTGGAGTCTGCTGAGTGATTTGCCTTGCAGGAGGGTTCCTCAAGGCTTGAGTTTGGAATTGTCCTCCGCTCTCCTTTGCCTCCCCGACTCCCTTCTCCTTTGCCTTTATTCTCCCCTTTATGTCAAAGATCAAGGGTTCGAATGTCTTCTGAGAGGCGAGTCACCCTTGACAAGTTCGTGAAGTCGACTCGAGTGTGAGCAATGTCTTCGATTTTTGGTGATCGAGCTTCAGATCGAGCTTCCCATTGTTGAAGAACTACCAAGATGTTGTCAATACCTGTTGACCTCGGGTCGACGAAATTGTTGAACTCTCTTACAGATAGCAGCTTTGCGATTGAGGAAGCTTCCATCATTAGTTTATTTTGGGCTTCCCGAGTGGATCAGAAAATAAGAACAACATCTCTATGTCTTTTGGCGCTAGAAAATGAATGTCATCCCCGCCCTTTATGCTCCTAATCATTTCCTCGATGATTTCTTTCAAAGTTTTTTAGAGAGCTCAGAGCTTAGGAGAGTGTGAAGATTGTTTGCAAGATTGATCATTGATGTTAATCTCAAATTTAATAAGAGCAAGATGATCTTCAAGACTTTCGTCGAGTTCCTCGACTACTTTCGCAGACATTTCCGACAGATCGATCACCTTTGTGGACAACTCGAAAAGAATTTCATCCAAATGGGGAAATTTTGAGGAGGAGGTGATGTGCCTTTGAATTGATCTTGCAAAGAGTAGAGGGCAAGATCAAGATCAAGAATTCGTTGTTGGATGAGGAGGGAATATCCGAGGGAGGAGCCCGGGTTTGATGTTTAAGGTCAGGCTCTCTACGATTTGAGGTATAGACTCTACAATGGGGTTGAGTCAAGATCGTAGAGATGATAGGTTGTGGGAGCATTAGGAGTTAATCTTATTTGGTTCCTCGCCATGTAATTTTGGGATTCTCGCAATCGAAATTGATTCAAAGGATGAAGAATCACTTCCAACCATTGTGGGATTTCATAAAATTGATTGAATGAGGTCGATGGCAAATGATTAACTCAAAAAGAGTTGATAGATAAGACCTCAAGTTTGTTCTTTGAGGAGGAATTGTTGGTGAGAAGCTTTCTCGCAAAATTGAATTTCCCTGAATCCATTAGCTAGCACCGAGATGGCTTGATACTCTTTTGAAATTCCGTAACATGTGATCCCAAGAGTTCGTAATTTGAGCTTGGTGGAAAGGCATCATGGGTAGATATGCAAATAGTTGTTCATAGTTGGCTCTTCTGTGCCCATCAATGCCCACAACCTATAATCTCTACCTCATCACCTTTATCCTCTTCTCTATTTTCATCTAAGGATTCCATTATCTCAATGGCTTCATGGTGTTCTTGCATTGGTTCTTCTTCATTTCCTCGCAGAACCTCTTCTTCTCATTGTAAAGATAAGATGAGCTTCTTCCTCAATTTGATCATTTTCTCGTGAGATCAATAGCTCCCCTCACCGGAGCACCTTCCGTGATGAGGGTTTCAGCATCTCCTCTCAATGGGTGTATCCTCTATCATCGATCTTCATGAGTCTCCCCTCACTTGAGCTTTCAACTATTTGGCTTTCATTCACGTTCCTTTTCAAAGCAGCTTAATTCCTTTTCTTCCTCTTTAATGCTTTCTCATCGACAAGAATATATTTCTCGACCAGCTTTCCTTCTTAGCTTTTTAGGTCGAGCCACAACCTTTAGACTTTCTTCGCTTTTATCCTTCCGATCACCAAAATGCTTGTTGCAGCTACTTACTTCCTTTGTTTGTCTCGTCTCTACGATCGGCAGAGACTCTACGATCGTGGAGATTGATGGCCTTTTGATCTTGTGGTCGATCTTATTCTTCTTCAAAGAATTTGAGATATGGTTGCTTCATCTTCTTCTTCGCCTCACCCATTGTTCTTCCTTCTTAGGATCCTTAGAGTCTCAATGTCCGAGGACTCTACAGTGTTTATCAATGGTGGATCCTCGAGGCTCTTCTCGCAGCTTCGCTTTCATCTTTCTTTTGCCCTTGCTTTTTCCGATTAAAGCAATGGGTTCTTCCTAGTTAGCTTCTCTTCTTCTTCTTCTTCAGTTTCTTTTGACAACCGATATGTTCCCCGGCACTCGATTCCTTTATTTCACCGCTTTTTCCACTCGGATTCGTACATCATCTTCACATTTTCACCGATTCCTTTTCCGCTTTTCAAATAATTGTCGGGTCATTCGTCGATTTGATTGATGGCTTCTCCTTCATCATCCTCGATTAGGTCACCAAGAGCAAATTTCAGGATAATGCTTATAAATCGCCCATAGAGCATTTTCTGAGAGCTCTTCGTCTTCTTTGAGCTGATTAACCACTTCCCAATCCATTCAAGCAGTAGAGCCCCATAGTTGAGTTGTATTCCATAACATATGGCAGTCATGAGCTTGAGTTGTATCTCATTCACAGAGTCATGACCGAGCTCTTACAGCATATACATTTTCCAACAATATCAGCTAGAAATTCATACCTTTGTGGGAACTCCTTCTTCTTGATCCTTCGATGTATGGTGATTTCTTGATGCATCTTCTTGAGACCTCTTGTGAAAATCTATGCCATCTATGGATGGGTACCTTTCGATTTGAGACCTAGGGCTAAGTTGATGTCCTCACTTTTTTAGTTTGATTTCGACGCTCCTCGACTTTTATGATGGTGTTGTTTTCAAACACCCTGCTATTGTAGAACTCCTTTACCAAATTTCTGTAGATCAATGTGTCTGCACTCCAAGGCTTCTTCTTCGAGACCTCGCTTTCTTCAAGAGCGGCACAACGCCTTGTGAAATTGAGGTTCAAATTGATTTAAATTCATCAAAACAGAGTCTCAGAATGAGATAACACCGAAAGTCGCCATCGATTTCTTTGCGAAGTGAAACCGATCGAGCTTGCTAATGATTTAGGGTTTCGCTTGAGAGAGGAAGAGAGAGATGATCTTTTGAACTTCAAATTTCAAAAAGGCGATTTTAATTTGTACTTGAAACTTCCTCTCTCTGCTTTTGCTTAGTGGGACAGTGTCAATTTTGTTTGGCTCTCACTTAATCTTGACAGAGAGAGGATTGTATCAAATTACCCTCGACCTTTTCTCGGGTTAATGTGTCCTTCAGAGAACTACGATCGCTGAGATGGTCCTCGAGTCGCCGAAGTCTTAGCCGCACTTGTAGAGTCCGAATCACGATCGCTGAGTCCGACCGTAAATCGTAGAGTCCGATCAAGTTCTCGTTATGAACCTTTTGATTTAGCATTCTTCTTGGTTTAAGGTAGCTCAGAAGGGCCAACCTCTTGAATGAAACAAGGGTTAGGTTTGTCCCCTCGAGGCACTTATCGCTGAGAATGCTTTGATTTATGCTTGATCATCATAGGGTGCCCTTTGTTTTTGTTGATGTAGCTCTCGCTATCGCTGAGTCTCAGATTACGATCGCTGATTCTGCTCAAAGGTTCGCTGAGTTTTATGACACTTTGGCTCTCACGATCGTGGACTTCCTTTGATCATGTTCATGATTTCAAACATAGCCTTTAATCCCGCATGGTTAAGCACATACTAGAGCATATTTTTCATGGTTGCAAGTTAAGCATGCCTAGCTCACTTATTAACTTGTTAAACTGGATTCATCTAGAGGCTTTGTAAAAACATCAAACAAGTTGATTTTCAAGAGGGATATATTGTAGGATATAGTTCCATTTTGCACATGATCCCTAATGAAGTGATACCTTATTTCTATATGCTTAGTTCTAGAATGCATGATAGATTATGAGTTATAGCAATTGCACTTGTGTTATCACAAAGGAATAGGAATGGATTTAAATTCAAACCCATAATCTGCTAGTTGATTTTTCATCCATAAGATCTCGAAAGACAAAGAATCGCCATCAAGAATGAATGTATTCAAATTTTCGCAGCTGAAGTAGACATCGAATTTTGCTTCTTGCTAAACCAGACACAAGTCTGCTTCCTAGCAATTGACAAAAGCCACTGGTACTCTTTCTATCAATTTTGCAAATTGCAAAATCAAAGATCTCGTGGTATCCTGTTAGCTCAAATGAGGATTCCTTGATACCATAACCCCAAGTGGGTGTACCTTTGAGATACCTGAAAATCCTCTTAACAGCAGTTAAATGAGATTCTTTAGGGCTAGCCTAAAATCTAGCACAAATGCATGTAGCAAACATTATATCTGGTCTACTGGCAGTTAGATATAAAAGAGAGCCAATCATACCTCAGATTGAGTCAGATCAATACTTTTACCTTTTTCATCTTTGTCAAGCTTGGTCAGCAGGAGCAATTGGGGTTTTCATGGAGAGGCGACTCCATGCCATACTTCTTAAGTAAGTCTTTAATGTACTTGGCTTGATTTATGAAGATTCCTTCATCACCGCTTTTACTTGCGCCCAAGGAAGAAGTTCACCACCCATCATGCTCATTTCAAACTTGCTCTCGCATAAGCTCGAGAATCTCTCATATAACTTTTCATCAAGAGATCCAAAGATAATATCATCAACATATATTTGAACTAATAGGTCTTTGTCTTTGTGCTTTCTAAGAAATAGTGTGGTATCTACTCTACCTCTAGTGAATCCATTTTCAATAAGGAAGTTAGTTAGTGTTTCATACCATGCTCTAGGTGCTTGTTTAAGACCATATAAGGCTTTGTCTAATCTAAAGACATAATTATGAAGAGATGGATTGATGAAACCTGGAGGCTGCTCTACATAGACTTCTTCTTGAAGTTCACCATTCAAGAATGCACTTTTGACATCCATCCGAAAGACCTTGAATTTCATATGAAAAAGAAGGCAAGAAATATTCGATGGCTTCCAATCCGCAACAGTGCAAATGTCTCATCGTAATCAATGCCTTCTTCCCGAGAGTAACCTTTGGCCACTAGTCCGCTTTTATTCCCGGTTATCACTCCATCTTTATCCATCTTATTTCAAGACCCACTTGGTTCCAATGACAGATGGTTTTTTGGTCTTGGAACCAATCTCCAAACTTTGCTTCTTTCGAATCGATTAAGTTCTTCCCGCATGGCCTCTATCCACCGGAGTCTTCCATAGCATCCTCAATTTTCTTTTGTTCTATTTGTGATAGGAAGCTTAGATAAAACATTCATTTTGAGTGGCGCTCTTGTCTCGACTCTCGACTCTGATCTCCAATGATTAGATCTTGAGTGTGATCTCTTTCCCATCCGCTTCCTGGGACACATCTGTTCTTATGCCTTCTTGTCTTAGATCTTCAAGATCTATTTCTTCTTCTTGGTGTGGAGTTTCGTTATCCGCATAGATCTCTCTACGATCTCATTTCCTCGCTCAACGATTTCACGTCCCGGTTCTACGATCGTAGTGTCGAGTTCGACGTCCTCATCAGTAGTGTCTTCACCGCTGGTCGTAGTGTCTTGGAGCACTATTTTGTCTAAGTCTGCTTCATCAAAGATGATGTGAATCGAGACTTCTACACTCAAAGGTCTTCTTGTTGAACACTCAGTAGGCCTTTGTCGTTCTCGTGGCATATCCAAGAAAGATTCCTTCGTCTCGATTTCGGTTGAAACTTTGTCAAGTACTCGCTTCCATTGTTGAGTATGTAGCATGCACAAATGAACACATGAAAGTAGCCGACATTTGGCTTTCTTCCTTTCCAAAGTTCATAAGGAGTCTTCTTAATCGTAGAGTGTATGAAAGTGATCTGCTCGAGTATAAGATGCAAGGTCGATCGCTTCTCGCCCCTAAGTACTCCAAGAGATGAGTCAGCTAGTAGAGTCCTTCCACTTTCTATTAATGTCCTGTTCTTTCTCTCAAAGAACTCCATTTTGTTGGGGAGTTCGTGGAGTCGAGAAGTTGTGACTAATCCCATTGTCTCAGTGCGTAAATCGATCCATTTCTAAGAAATCAATTCTCTACCATGATCACTTCTTATGGCCTTGATTTTCTCCTTTCTTTCATTCATCACCAAATTGAACATCTTGATCAATGGGGAGCTTGTTTCATCTTTTGAGGTTAGAAAAATAATACCCATGTAATCTGGTGTGTAGTCGCCGATCACGCACCAAAGAGTATCTCTTTCCCCAAGGCTCGCTGTTGAATTGGTCCAAAAGATCCATATGTAGTAATTGCAGAGGCTTGTCAATCGAGTTGATGGTTTTGCTCTTAAATGAGCTTCTCGTCTGCTTCCCAAGTCGATGTGCATCATCAGGCCTTTCTTTAACGGTTGAATTTGGGTAGGCCTCGCAACTAGATCTTTTGAAGCTAATTTGGACATGCTCTTGAAGTTGAGATGAGATAATCTTTGGTGCCATATAGCCACTTTTATTTCTTCGTATGCTTTAGCCGTAAAGCATATTGTCTCATCTCGAGCTTAGTTTTCCAAGATTTACCGTAGTAGATATTTCCTTCTCTTTGTTCCTGCTAGCTTTAATGTAGATGTCTTCGTGTCTCTGACTTGACATTGATTGTTGAGGAATGTTACTTGATGACCCTTGTCGCAGAGTCAAGCTAATGCTTAGAAGGTTGTGTCAGAGTCCTTCCACATAGGCCACTTTGCTAAAGGATACTACACCATTTCCAAATTTGCCATAGCCTCTTGTCTTGCTGCAGAGCCATTATCTCCAAAGATGACCGAGGGACCCTCCTTCTCTATATAGTTAGATGTATGGGCTTTGTTCCTAAATATGTGTCTTTGAACATCCACTATCCAGATACTGTGTCAGGTTTGTGGAGCTCTTTTCCCGAGGCAATATTAAACCTTCATTTTGGTACCCATACTTGCATGGGTCCTACTATGTTAAGATTCTTTGGGGACCCAAATCATTGATTTTGGGTCTCACATGCATGGAATTATAATGACATTTTGCAAATTTTTTGTGGCTAACTCAGAAGACACAAAAACATTTGATATGATGTACGTATGTGTGTGTGTGAAAGTTCTTCCTCCACTTAGACTTTTTGTGGGTTATTGGTCAACCTCCTACTAGGTCGATATTCCCTTTCCATGTGTTCTCTTGTTTCATTATTTGTGAGGAGTGTATCTTACTTCTACCATATCTTCCCGGTTGGTTCGTGGAGTTGATTTTATTGACTCTCACGATCCTTCGAGGTCGATGAGTAGAATTAGATTACTCTTCTCTTTTTTTGAAACCTGCACTAAGATGAGATCCCTTACTCCTGAAATATGAATTGAATCACCAAGGTGGTTTGACAGCTCATCATTCTGTGAGGATTTCACAAAATATAATGCCTCTACTTAAACTCGAGGCATCACTCATGCTATTTTCCTTTACTTTTTCCACACATGGCTCTCGAGGTAGATTCCCCAAATCCTAGCCTCGTTTCTATCGTAGACGCTTCTCTAATTGGAGATTAAGGAGTCCATGGATGAAGAAGATTTATTCCATGTAGAGATGGTCTTTTCTAGATCCTCAATTTTTGAGGTTAGACTAGACTCTCGCTTTGCAATCGAGCTCATTTGTTTGTCTCAAGAGCTTATTCTCACTTTTCAAGCTCGTAGAAAGAATTAGTACTTGAGAAGGGTCAAGCTTCAGCTTTTCTTGAACCTTTTCTTTCTCCTTTTGAAGAAGTGAATAATCCTTAGATGTAACTCTAAACCACTTCATGTATTGGTGTAGATCGATGTTATGCCATGTAATGCGCTTCTAAGATCATCAATATCTACATCGAGAGTTAAAGTCAAATACCTCATCGATACTTACTTCGTATGTTGGAGTTCTGTTTGTCCCTTGCATTTTGGCCATCAAGTAGATTTGCTATTTGAGGATCTTCATCATCCCCGATTCGTGAGTCGAGTCATCGTCGAGTCACTCCACCATCCTCCAAATACAAGGCCTTTTTCTTTCTTCTCGCGGCCCTTTGTTGCCTCTCAGTATTCTTTCTTTGAATGAGATTTCTTCTTGAGTTCTTCTCTCGAGAGGTTTGTTGCAATTTGCAATGAAGTGGCCCGCTTTCTTGCAATTGTAGCATAGGTCATTTATTTGCTCTCGGGTCAGAAGAAGTCGTCGATTTCTTTTTGCTTGTTGGTTTTGCCTCGTCGCATAAACCTTCTTAGTCTTTTCACTAGCATTGCAAGGTCCTCATCATCATCTTCATCGTAGTCGTAATCAACTTCAAAGGTCGATTTTTGAGGCATTATCTCGTTGCTTTTTTAAGGGCAACACCTTTATCCTTCTTCCTTCCTTCGATAAGGTTTCGCTCATTGAGTCACCCCAGTCAGATGTGAGAAGGTTACCATACAACCGCTGAACAATCATTTCATGTAGATTTTTAGACTTCTAATGGCAAAGTGGGTTTTGGCATCCCACTTGCTTTGGTAAGGCTCTCATGAACTTTATGATTAGATCTTTGTTAGATAGATCTTCCCATAGGCTCGTAGAGAGTCGAGCAAAGACATTAAATCTTTCGTAAGTGGCGTGAATGCTTTTCTCCTCGAACGTGAGCGAACATCTCATATTGTCGAGTCAAGAGAGATTGTTTGTTTTCTCCGACTTCTTCTCTTCCTTCATGCATAATGAGCAAAGGCTTCCCAAACCTCCTTTGTTGCTTTTGTCATGACCACGCTTTTCAAACAGATCATCTTCTAAAGATCGAACAAGATGTTTTTGGCCTTTTTGTCGAAGTCGGATGCCTCTCTCTCTCGCTCTCTCGCATCCATTCTTCCTTAACCTCGATCTCAGACTGCTTTTTGGTCATCCAGAGTTGGTGCAAGCTTTGTAGGAACATAGGCCCATTCTCAATAGCTTTCAAATAGATCTTCATCTATCAGATCCATGTAAGCTTGCATCCTAACCTTCCAGCTTAGCAAATTTTTTTTGTTGCACATCGGTGGCTTCACGCCTCCTCCAATCTTTTTGATTCGCTTGGTAAGTGTGCCATCGATCTACTCAAGCTTTGTAGGTCAGATTATAAAACCCGCTCGATACCAATTGTTAGTTCCCTGAGGCACGACATATATCTGTAAGGGGGTTGAATAGATAATTAAAACTTTTTCTTTTAACTTATTTAGGTTGATGATAATCAATGCACAAATGGAATGAGTATTTAATAAACCTTCTATTAGATATCTTGAAGTTAATGAGAGTGAGGCGCTTATGACAGCTTATAAAGCAGTATATAGCAGCTTATAGCAGCTTATAATGAACACAACAATTTTAAGTGGTTCGTAGCACTTAAAGCTCCTAATCCACTCTTCTACCCTCGAGTAGAAATCCACTAAGGATGTCTCATACACTTTTGAATCTCACAGATTCCTTCTGCACCAAAGAAGCCTAGTACTTCTTAGTTCACTTTGAACTCTTCAAGTCCAAAGAGACTTGGTTCTCTCACAGCTCACTTAGAACTCTTCAAGTCCCGCAGACTTGGTTCTCTTACTTCAGCTGATTGAAATGTTGTTTAGATCGTGATCGATGCTACTCAGCTTGTTATTAAGCACTTGTTCGAAAGAACTCGAGTAAATGAGCAAGCTTTCCTTTTTCTCGCATCGTAGAGTTGAGTGTGTCGAGTGTTCTTGTGCGCGCTTTTGTTCAAAGCTTGTCACTTTTTTCATCCGTGTTTTTGTTCTCAGATATATGTGATCTTGAAATCTATCCGCTTGAAGTCATCCGATGAGGCATTAAATGCGCTTTGACATCTCCGAGCTTTGATGGAGACTTTTATGCACATCTTCCGAATTGCACTCGCCCAATCGACACAAAGAGATCGCTTTCACCTAACACCTCAAAAGGTGTTTTCCTCCGCCTAATGGTCCTTTTCTTAGCTTCTTGAATACGCCTCTTTCGATCAATACTAAGGATATCTTTTGTACCGCTGGGACCGGTGAGAGCTTCAACGCTCAAAACCCATTCCATATTTGTTGAATTTATCTTCAACCAAAGTTAGGGCTTGATGCTTCCGACACAAGGCGATGACACTCTACTATTCAAATCGTAGTGTCTTGCCATATCGATGCTTGCTTTTAAGAGAACACTACGATTTCTCGCAAGGATTTGCACACTACGATCTTTTCACACGACGATCATCACTTGCTTCGCCTTGCGCACTCTACATTTCCGAAAGCACACTACGATCTCTCGAAAGTTAGCTTCGCCAAACGCCCTGACCACCACTTTCGATTTCCTCAAGAGGCCCTTTCAAGGCGTATACACTACGATCATCTCAAAGACTACGATCCCGCCTTTAGATTCTCGTGATTCTCGTTGATCAAATTTGATAGATTACGATTCTTCAAAGCCTATCTATTTCTTTTCTAGCCATAGATCAACCTAACATATTTGATCTCTTTATCTATACAAGTGAACATTAAAGGCTAAGATCAACCTAATAATTTTGATCTATCACTAAGTCCTCAGACATATATTCCTCAAGGACTTTACACATAATCATCATGAGCATTTACTTTAAACATCAAATCATAATATGCATTCTTCCAACGACATCTCCGAGCTTTGATGGAGACTTTTATGCACATCTTCAATTGCACTCGCCCACTGACACAACAGACTGCTTTCTCACCTAACACCTTAAAAGGTGTTTTCCTCTGCCCAATGGTCCTTTTCTTAGCTTCTTGAATACGCCTCTTTTGACCAATACTAAGGATATCTTTTGTACCGTTGGGACTGGTGAGAGCTTCAACGTTCAAAACCCATTCCATATTTGTTGGAATTTATCTTCAACCAAAGTTAGGGCTTGATGCTTCTGACACAAAGCAGATGACACTCTACTATTCAAATAGTAGTGTCTTGCCATATTGATGCTTGCTCTTAAGAGAACACTACGATTTCTCACAAGGATTTGCACACTACGATCTTTTCACACGACGATCATCACTTGCTCGTCTTGCAGACTCTATATTTTTGAAAGCACACTACGATCTCTGAGTTAGCTTTTCCAAACGTCTGGACCACTCTACAATTTCCTGAAGAGGCCCTTCAAGGCAGATACACTACGATCATCTCAGCACTACGATCCTGCCTTAGAATCTGCATTCTGTTGATCAACCGGATAGACTACGATTCTCTTCAAAGCCTATCTATTTCTTTCTAGCCATAGATCAGCCTAACATATTTGATCTCTTTATCTATACAAGTGAACATTAAAGGCTAAGATCAACCTAACAATTTTGATCTATCACTAAGTCCTTGTACATATATTCCTTGAAGGACTTTACACATAATCATGAGCATTTAATTTAAACATCAAATCATAATATGCATTCTTCCAACATAGATGACAATATTTGTATTTTAACTCACAGTATGTGTTGTCGTATTTTGCACGACAATTGTATTATTGAAGTTGTAGTTTGCTTTCTGTACCATGTATTTGGTGACTCAGAATGGGTATTGTATACCTATTTTGGGGGCGTCACAAAGACACTACTCAATAATTGTTACAGTAATTACTGTTCAATATTTTATTTTATTGATTCAATAATTGCTACGTTGATATTTTATATTATTGTTAATTCAATAATTGTCACTGCACAGTAGTTCTCATTATCAGATCAATAATTCATATTATTTGAATAATATTAATAGATAGCATTATTGACAATGTCTAAGAAAGTTTTGTCTAGAAAAGGAGTTTAATCACATAATTGCGCGCCAGTAAGGAGAAATCTTTATCGGAAAGCCCCCTTCTTTCTTGGGAACGACCTGGTTGTCATTATTGTGATTCTATAATATTATTTATGAATAATTAATTATTAATTTATATGATAAGAAAATATTTATTTTATTTGAATATAAATAAAGGAATTAATGCTGAGGTGTTTTATCAGTATTTGGTCGAAGTGGAGGTATTAACAATCATCCGTATGTGGATTTCGGTCATTTTCTGTTTAGAATTTGGAAAAACTTTCTTCTACAAAGTTGTAGAGAATTAAATTTCCTATGGTCTGGACATAAAATTCATATTTTTATGATAAAAGGACTATTTATTATGAATTATTGAAGTTTCGGAAATAAATATTTTTATTAAAAAATGGGTGGGCCCCACTCTTGTCCTTTGTTAGTGAGAAATGTGCTGAAATGTATTTCCAAAGTGGTGTGCTAATTTTCAAAGAAGGGATGCGTAGAAAGCCACCGGTAGCAGGTTAGTCTACTATGGCGTTCTGGCATTTTCCTATAAATAGGGTGCTTAGTTAGAATTGAAAATCACACCAGAATCAGAAGTTTTCTCTCTATAATATCGAACGTATTTTTGTGAGTATTTAGATATCTTGAGTGTTGTTATATAGTACAAGTTTGCTTCAGCATTATATCCGATATTTCAGCCAGAAGTACTATTCTTTTGAGATAAGGGATATTATTTTCCTCATAAATGATCTTATTTCTTTCAATATCATTATACCGAAATATTGGTATAAATTTTATTATAATTTTTTTCCCTTTTCATGTCGAGGTTATTATTCACGTATACGGTACTATTCACGAATACGGTACTATTCATGAGTATTATTCACGAAGTATGATTTTTTTTGTAAAATTTTTACCTTTTCGTGTTGGGGTTACTATTCACGTATACGGCACTATTTACAGAAAAATTAAATTTTCTTTTCTTTGTCCAAGTTGTCTATTATGGTTACTATCTTTGATTGTATCCATATTTTGATCTTCATGCTTAAATTTTTGCTCCACAATTAATTATTATGGAGTATTTTTGAACTTGGATAAACCAAAGTATGAATCCCTAATCTTTGTCCTTTTATCTCACTGGATTCGTTTTCTTTAAGATATTTTTCATCATCCTCAGTCTTAAATGGTGATACTTGATGAATATCTTTGGCCTGTAGTGCAAAGATGAATGATTACCTGATGAATATATTTAGCCTGAAGTACAAAGATGAATGATTACCTGATGAATATCTTTGGCCCGTAGTGCAAAGATGAATGATTACCTGATGAATATCTTTGTCCCGTAGTGCAAAGATGGACAGGTGTTGAGATGAACATGACCTACTGGTGATACAAATAAATATCTTTGGCCCGCAGTGCAAAGATGAATATTTGATTCAAGATGTATATTGATTGATGTCACAGGGATAAAATATTGATGATGGACTTTTAAATCATAGAAGATAGTAGATTTCATTCTCTACTTAACTCTTCTAATGAATTGTTGTTTCCGCTGCAGTTGTTGATCTAAAACTTGTTGTCTATTATATTCTATCAGATTTTTCCCTGTTGAGGACTAACGATAACTTGTTCTACATTATCTTAGTCATAATATTCTTTACTGGGCTAGTTGAGCTCACCCTTTTCCTTTTTGTTCCATTTTTCTTCTCAGGGGGCGAGAATATAGCGGGAACTAGTCGGGATGTGGAGTGATGTTTAAAGTCAGTTATTTTATTAGTCCTCACTATTTTGTAAAATAGTGTATCAATAATTGTAATGAGGACTTATTTGAGTTTGGATATTGTCTAGAAGACAATATTTGTATTTAAACTCACAATATATGTGTTGTCGTATTTTGCACGACAATTGTAATAATGAAGTTGTAGTTGTTTTCTGTGCCATGTATTTGGTGACTCAAAATGGGTTGTGTTGACCTATTTTGGAGGCGTCACAGTTGGTATCAAAGCTTAGGGATATGATCTCTGATGGAGATCTGGGGTTAGAACTAGGAAGAGAGTGACGAGTAAATCCTTCGCTAGTGTGTCCTACCTAAGCTTATTTGTTTGGTCGGTCAGAATATAGGGATATTATGAGGCATGTTAATTTGTTTAATTAACCCTGTTTTGTGGCAGTATTTGAGAATGGCAGCTGGAAATATTAATAATGGAGTGAATGAGACCGTTGAGATACCTTTAGTCACCAACTAGGAATACGTGAAACATGAAGGCAATATTCCTCCTGTAAATAACACTACCGAACAAACGATGAATGATGGGATGTTTAGAAGCTTTTTGCAGTTCATGCAAAATCAGACGAGGGAGACTCGTGTACAAAATACGGGTAGAAATAATAGCAACGCGTGACTTGTCATAGACAAGCAGTTCAAAGAGTTGGGACCACCAGAGTTTTTGGGAAAGCAGGATCCGATTAAGGCAAAAACGTGGGTTAAGAAAATTACCAAGATATTTGATGTCTTGGGATGCACGGAGGAACAGAAGGTTCTATTCGCCACCTTTATGTTCCGTGGTGAGGTAGATTACTGGTGGAAATCTGTGAAGCATACCCAGCCGGTCGCACTCAATATGTCTTGGGAAGCGTTTCAGAAACTGTTGAATGACAAGTACTTTCCTGAAAGTATTCGTCATATGAAGGAGGTAGAGTTTATCATATTGGAACAGAACAACATGACTGTGTCTCAGTACGAGGCTAAGTTCGTGGAGTTATCCAGGTTTGCACCTTATTTAGTAGAGAATGAGGAACATATGATACGGATGTTTCTGAGAGGTTTGAAATCCAAAATTCGTCAATACCTCATTTCTCACAAATTTTCTCTATATTCAGATGTAGTGAATAGGGCTCAGTTATTGAAATGGGATTATGAGTCAGCTCAACCAAAAGAGAACGACCAACAACACGATAATAATCGTACCGGTGGCAACGGCCATCGGAACAATGATAACCATTGTGGAGAAAATTATCATGCCAGAAATAGTAACCACTTCAGTAGTAATTATGGCCAAGATAATAGAAGAAATGATTCAAGTGAAAATTTCAAGAAGAGAAGATTTAACGATGATTTGAAGACGTCGGCAGCAACACCAATACCAGCAACAAATTTCAAGGGAGGAGAACGACCGCCAGTTAGATGCTACAGATGCGGAGAGGAGGGGCACATAAGTCCAAACTGTTCACAGCCTTCCATGGTATGTTTTAGTTGTGGAAAAGACGGTCACATAGCTCGATTTTATCCTATAGCGAAATCAAGTCCAGCTGGGACGGTGGCACCAAAGGCGACTACGGACAAAACAAAGTCGGTAGTTTAAGAGAGAGCATTTTTCGTGATGAGGAAATGAACGAAGTTATCACGGGTAAGCTAATCATAAACTCTTACGAAGTTTATACCTTATTAGATACTGGTTCTACCCATTCTTTTATCTCTCCTGCTCGTGCTCAACATTTGAACTTGACCTCTTAGAAATTAGACTTTGACTTATCTGTTGAAACTCCGTTAGGAGAAACTTTCATTATATCCACGGTTTATAAATCTTGCTTGATTCAATTTGGGACCATAACATTACCTGTTAATCTTATCTCTTTAAAGATACTTGCATTTGATGTGATTTTAGGGATTGATTGGTAACCGCTTATCATGCTAAAAATGATTATTTTCGTAAAGTTGTTAGTTTTCATATTCCTAACCAACCTGTTATGAGAATTCAAGCAACCAAACCACTAAAGTCAATCACTATCATATCAAGCCATAAAGCCATTCATTTATTGAAAAATGGATGTCAAGCTTTCTTAGCCCATGTTATGAATTTAAACAAAAACACGTCAGATTTGAATAATATTTTTGCTGTTAGTGAATTTCCTGACGTATTTCCTGAAGAACTTCCCGGTCTACCCCTAGAACGTGAAGTTGAATTCTTTATTGACCTTGAACCCGGTATAAAACTCATTTCTAAAATCTCATATCGAATGGCTCTTATTGAACTTCAGGAGTTAAAAATCCAACTACAAGAGTTGGTACTCGAGCCTCTATATGGTGACTTCCTTTGTGGAATGCACCGAAGCTAGACTCTCCGTAGGGG
Organism: Panax ginseng; assembly: GCA_020205605.1. Taxonomy (NCBI): domain Eukaryota; kingdom Viridiplantae; phylum Streptophyta; class Magnoliopsida; order Apiales; family Araliaceae; genus Panax; species Panax ginseng. The sequence goes on along the minus strand of CM035133.1, from coordinate 135,059,859 downwards.
ACGCTATATTTGTGTGGTTGAAAAACGATAGGTGTCATTGTGATGTGTTATCCAAGATTGGGATATGAGTCAAAGTTGAGGGCAACCTAAGTCACTAATCGAAATACGTAGTTTTCTAGGCTTAGCTGGTTATTATAGGAGATTTGTAGAAGGATTTTTTTTGAATTACCACTCCATTAACTCAGCTGACTCGTAAAGATGCAAAATTCGGATGGAGCGAGGAATATGAGAAGATCTTCCAAGAACTCAAGAGGAAACTCATTTCAGCACCTATTTTGACAATACTATCCTGGAAAAGCAAACGTAGTAGCTGACGCATTGAGTAGAAGATCGTATGCGAGTACGAGTGCGATATTGTCGAACACAAAAACCCATTTCGTATAATTTACAAATGATAAAGATAGAGTTAAAGACTCTAGGGACCCACGTGATGATGTCAAATATACGCGTAGAACCGACTTTAATCAATAAATTTAAGGCTGCTAAAGCCACAGACCCGGAGCTGATGAATATAAAGAAGAAAGTACAAGAATGTTTATTCTAGAAGTAAGAGTCGATGAAGAGAAGAAATCTCAACCCTTGATTTATTGGTCCATTTGAGATTCTTGACCGAGTAGGAACTGTGGCCTATAGACTCTCCTTACCACTAAGTATGTCGCATTTTCATAATGTTTTTCACGTATCGATGTTACGTAAATATGTGGATGACCCAAACTACATTATTGAGTTAAAACCAAATGAGATAGCTGAAGATTTAACGTACGAGGAGATACCTGTCAAAATCTTGGATAGGAAGAAGCATGTCCTACGCACAAAGATTATACCACAAGTTAAAGTTTTGTGGAAGAACCATGTTATTGAGGAAATAACCTGGGAGTTGGAATCAGAAATAAAAGTGAGGTATCCTCACCTTTTTGAAACACCATGTATGTACGTAAATTTTGAGGATGAAATTTCATAAGAAGGAGAGGTTGTAAGACCCCAACTTTTTATGAATAAAGATTTAATTTCTCTAATTATAATTTTTGAATAGTAAGGTGTTGATTGTATATAATACTTTAGTTATGAATGAAATATGAAAATTTTGCAAAATAAGAAAGTTGTTATAAAATATTCATAATTGTCGGGGAATATTCATTTGGTCGTGGAATATTCGTACGAAGACGCAGACATTTGTGGACCCCATAACAGAAAACTGTCGGAGAAAGAAAATGACAAGTATGAGTTTTTTTATAAATAACGGCGTAGTTGTTACCGCTAAAACTATTGGAATACCCGATGGTTAAAGTAAAGTAATACGCGTTGTTGCACAGTAGCACACGGTATTGCACAATATTTTTGGAGTATTGATTCTTACGTAAGAAGACACTACTCAATAATTATTACAGTAATTACTGTTCAATATTTTATTTTATTGATTCAATAATTGCTACGTTGATATTTTATATTATTGTTAATTCAATAATTGTCACTGTACAGTATTTCCCATTATCAGATCAATAATTTATATTATTTGAATAATATTATTAGATAGCATTATTGGTAATGTCTAAGGAAGTTCTGTCTAGGAAAGGAGTTTGGTCACCAAATTACGCGCCAGTAAGGAAAAATCTTTATCAAAAAGCCCCCTACTTTCCTGGGAACGACCTGGTTGTCATTATTGTGATTCTGTAATATTATTTGTGAATAATTAATTATTAATTTATATGATAAGAAAATATTTATTTTATGTGAATATAAATGAAGGAATTAATGCTGAGGTGTTTTATCAGTATTTGGTCGAAGTGGAGGTATTAACAATCATCTGTATGTGGATTTCGGTCATTTTCTGTTTGGAATTTGGAAAAACTTTCTTCTACAAAGTTGTAGAGAATTAAATTTTCTATGGAATAAAAATAAAATTCGTATTTTTCTGATAAAATGACTATTTATTATGAATTATTGAAGTTTCGAAAATAAATATTTTTATTAAAAAATGGGTAGGCCCCACTCTTGTCCTTTGTTGATGAGAGAAATGTGCTGAAATGTATTTCAAAAGTGGTGTGCTAATTTTCAAAGAAGGGATGCGTAGAAAGCCACTGGTAGCAGGTTGGTCTACTATGGCGTTCTGGCATTTTTCTATAAATAGGGTGCTTAGTTAGAATTAAAAATCACACCAGAATCAAAAGTTTTCTCTCTTTATAATATCAAGCATATTTTTTGTGAGTATTTAGATATCTTGAGTGTTGTTATATAGTGCAAGTTTCTTTCAACATTATATCCGATATTTCAGCCAGAAGTACTATTCTTTTGAGGTAATGGATGTTATTTTCTTCATAAATGATGTTATTTCTTTCAATATCATTATACCGAAATATTAGTATGAATTTTATTATGAAATTTTTACATTTTCATGTCGAGGTTACTATTCACGTATACGGCACTATTCACGTATACGACACTTTTTACGAATACGATACTATTCACGAGTACTATTCACAAAGTATAATTTTTACTGTAAAATTTCTACCTTTTCGTGTCGGGGTTACTATTCACGTATATGACACTATTCACGAATACGACACTATTCACAAAAAAAATAAATTTTTTTTTCTTTGTCCAAGTTGTCTATTATGGTTACTATCTTTGATTGTATCCATATTTTGATCTTCATGCTTGAATTTTTGCTCCACAATTAATTATTATGGAGTATTTTTGAACTTGGATAAACCAAAGTATGAATCCCTAATCTTTGTCCTTTTATCTCACTGGATTCGTTTTCTTTAAGATATTTTTCATCATCCTCAGTCCTAAATGGTGATACTTGATGAATATCTTTGGCCTGTAGTGCAAAGATGAATGATTACCTGATGAATATCTTTAGCCTGAAGTACAAAGATGAATGATTACCTGATGAATATCTTCGGCCCATAGTGTAAAGATGGACAGGTGTTGAGATGAACATGACCAACTGGTGATACAAATGAATATCTTTGGCTCGTAGTGCAAAGATGAATATTTGATTCAAGATGTATATTGATTGATGTCACAGGGATAAAATATTGATGATAGACTTTTAAATCATAGAAGATAGTAGATTTCATTCTCTACTTAACTCTTCTAATGAATTGTTGTTTCCGCTGCAGTTGTTGATCTAAAACTTGTTGTCTATTATATTCTATCAGATTTTTCCCTGTTGAGGACTAACGATAACTTGTTCTACATTATCTTAGTCATAATATTCTTTACTGGGCTAGTTGAGCTCACCCTTTTCCTTTTTGTTCCATTTTTCTTCTCAGGGGGCGAGAACTAGTCGGGGTGTGGAGTGATGTTTCAAGTCAGTTGTTTTAGTAGTCCTCACTATTTTGTAAAATAGTGTATCAATAATTGTAATGAGGACTTATTTGAGTTTGGATATTGTCTAGAAGACAATATTTGTATTTAAACTCACAGTATATGTGTTGTCGTATTTTGCACGACAATTGTAATAATGAAGTTGTAGTTGTTTTATGTACCACGTATTTGGCGACTCAGAATGGGTTGTGTAGACCTATTTTGGGGGCGTCACATAAATCTCATATAATTATCCCTTGCTTGTAGAAAATTATTAGACTAAACACTGCTTGAGCATAAATATGTATATATATTTCATAAATTATATTGATATATATATATATAATTATTTGGATTTAATATCTTTTATAGTTAAAAGAATTGAAGTTATTGAAATTAGACAAATCATGAGCCAACCCTCTTTAATTTTCAGCGTGCTTCTGAAACTCAGTGTTATGAAATAGTACTGAATATTCTTCTTTGTTACTTGTTTTTCCTTTTTAGATGTGTAGAACGAGGGATAAAAACTCTGGTGCTTTGATTTAATCTCTTTTACAACTTTAATATTTTGTGATGCTAAATTATTAATTTAAATTGCACAAAATATTGTTGTTTAAATTGGTTTTGGAACCGAAACTGCACTAAATGAAATCGCACAACACGATTCAATACCGCACCGTACCAATTACAAAAGGTTTCATGTGCGGTTTTAGATTTGTCAAACCGCACCTAAGCGATTTTGTGAGCTATTTGGGCACCATACCGTACCATGCTTGTAAGACCCCAACTTTTATGAATAAAGATAAATTTTTCTATAAATATCATTTTGAATAATTACGGTGTTGATTTTTTATAATATTAAAGTTGTGGGTAATATTTATAAATTTTGCAAAGTAAGCAAGTTGTTATATAATATTCGATTGGTCGGGGAATATTCGTTTTAACAGGAAATATTCGTACGACGGCCCAATCATTGGTGGACAATAATTGGTCGGGTAGGGTACAATATTGGTAAACCCTAATAAGGGATTGGAAACTCCAATCTCAAGATTTGAAACCCTAACACGTAGTTAGGAACCCTAATCGAAAGCCGAGAAACCCTAATTTTTAATTCAAAATCCTAAACCCTTATTAGGAAACCCTAATCCTAATTAATAAGTTCTAAAGTGATTAGTACACTTTAATGTGATTGGTTACCTTTAACGTAATTAGGGAACACTAATTATATTTTTGAAAATCTTAATTTTCTATTTTAAAGATCCTAATTTAGAAAATCCCAGAAGCTAAAGTTGTAAAACCTTAGGGTTAGAGCCTTAGGGTTAAACCTTAAGGGTTAAACCCTAAGGGTTTGGTAAATTCCATGTTTGCCATTAAAATTTCACATACAAAGTCCAACATACATCTTTACTTAGATATTTAGTTAGAAGATTTGCAAGATCTAGTGGGTCATCACTTAAGATTATCCCATGTGCTAGAAATCAGCCCAAATCTAATCCATATCTTGCCAACTTGCACCCTTGGATTCATTACATCTATGATATAAGAGATCTAGGAGAGAGAAAGTTCACATATTAAGCTTATTGGCTATCTAGCACCAACCAACTCTCTCTCTCTCGTCCAAAGCTCCAAATTTGTTAAGTGATTCAGTCACTCTTTAACCTCTTAGAACACCTAGATCAGATTTGGAGAGCAAGGATCAAAGATTGGACAAGAGAAGGTATGAATGGATTGAATAGTAACTAATTCATGAACGGTCCAGATTGATTTACTTTTAAACGGACGGTCTATATTAAACCTTTAAACCAGCGATCCATATTGATTTACTATTAAAACTTTAAACCAGCGATCCATATTGATTTACTATTATAAATTCAACCAATGGTCTGAAAAATTAGCACATCTCCTCATGGAATAATATTGTACCCAAAATTAATTTGGACCGAAAAGAAATATATTGTTCGGATGAATAGTAACTCGTAAATAGTAACTCGTGAATAGTAACTCGTGAATAGTAACTCATGAATAGTAACTCATAAATAGTAACTCATTAATAGTAACTCGTAAATAGTAACTCGTGAATAGTACTCCGACACAAAAAGTGTCCCGAATACCCGATTGAATAATATAACCTCCAGACATCAATTATCATCTAATAGATGTTTCATTTCTACTAACACAAATAATCCCAACACAATGGAACTATCAAATTCATCTTTAATCAACACGAACTTATTCATCATTAATATTATAACTCACAATATTTAACAACCAAAGTTGTTCCCGGTGAAGAGGGGCTTTCCAATAAGGATTTCTCCCTATCATGCCGCAATTAGGTGACCAAACCTCTCCTCGATGTAACTTCTGACATTGTAAATATTGCAATTTAATAATATGAATAACTTTGTCGTCTCAATTATTGATTTAATAATCTAACATATAATGTAGATGATCTTCGTGACAATAATCGAATCAATAATACGAGATATGATGCAAAGAATTATCGTAGAAATAATTGAGTATAACCGAGTGATTTCTCACGTAAGCATCAATAATCAATACCGTGTACTACTATGCAACCACGCCAGACATCGTGACTTTTATTACCGAGTAGTTTAACAAAGATAACGGTGAAACTTCCGTCGTTATTTTCATAAAAATATTTTTGTCGCTTTCTCAATCGTATAATAATTCCGTTCATGGGTCCACTAATGATTGTATTCATCGTCATTTAATATTCCCTGTTAAAACGAATATTCCCCGACCAATCGAATATTATATAACAACTTACATACTTTGCAAAATTTATAAATACTACTCACAACTATAATATTATCTCAAATTCACACCATAATTTTCAAAAAAATATTTCGAGAAAATTAAATCTTTATTCGTAAAATTTGAGATTTTACATAGTGCATGCTTAATAATTCAAATTGAATTACTGACTCAGAATATATATATACATTCGTAGAATAACTATTGTTGGATATACATATCCGTAGAAGTTAGAATTGACAGTACAGATAATGTCGAATTATGTTGAGAAATGTCTTAGCCAATTATTCTGGTTAGACGAACATTTGTTAGAACTTGATAGGTTCGAGAAGAGAATTAAATTATTATTGACAGATCGATGCCAATTATATCGGCTAAATCGAGAAGTAAATAGAATTTTAAATCACAGTATTTCGTTGTAAAATCAAAATCTTGATTCTAAGACTGAGAAGAACAACCTTTTATATAAAGGGAATATTTATCATTTAGTATTCACCTTTATGCGCATTAAGTATTATGCATAATATAAGGTATACTAAAGTTGATCACTTTATACACTTGCAGAGGGGTATGATTTAATCTTTATGGTTATCTGATACACCTGGGTATATCAAAGTATATCTTTGATAGTTACTCGAGAAGAGAAGTTCAAGATCCAATGGATCGCTCAGCATAAATCTGGAAAACATTCCACTTTGCTATTTCGTAGAATTAATTCTTGATTATTCGTTTGAATATCGTAGAAATCTTGAATGCGTTATACTCTTTCATTATCGAATTATTATTGCGTAGAATGTGAGAAGGTTTGATATTGATTTCTATATCTTTATTATATCTCTTAACTCATGAGCAAACTTGTTGCTCACCCTTGCTATAAATAAAACTTTTCGACTAGGGGACGAAGTTGCGTATAGGTGTGTCACAAGAAGAACAAAGGAAAAGGAATAGTTATAAATTAATTATGATGAACAATATTATTATGTTGTATTGTATTGTAAACCCTTTTTATATATCTAAAGGGGTATGTCTGTAATGTTAAGGTTAGTAGACCTGGGACTTATGTATTAACAATCTATGTTAATGAGTAATGTATTCCTATTTATATTTAAATGGGTAGTTAGATGGTATTATATTGTGGATCGTGAACACCAAACTCGGGGGTCAGTTAACCCGGATTTGGGGGTGTCACAGGTTGGTATCAAAGCTGTAGGTTATAAACCTTAAGTGGGGTGGGGAAAAACCCTAGGATTATAACCCTGAGCGAGATAGAGAATACTCATTTAGAGTACTAAGTGAGGGATTGCAGAAGCGTATCAATAGTGAGATAAGTGGACACATAGTGTGAGGAGTGTGTACTGGTAAAGTACTAATCAAGTTGTTTAAACTAATTGTAGGATGTCGGGAGAAGATAAGATGAGTACGGAGATGCCAGCGGCTGTCGTACCAGTGTCAGTAGCCGAGGTGCCAACTATAACACCTCAGTCCCACATCGAAAGATAGGGGAACAATTTGTCTGCATATAAGGAAATAAGTTACTACCAATAGTACCTTCACGTCATAACCTTTTGGGTGAGCCTATGGTGGGCTAAGTTGACCCAAGAAGATACTATTGGGCCAGTAGTTTGAGGACTTATTTTGATGGATTTGATTCATTTCAGACTTGGGATTTGACCCAAGATTTGTTTCGGACTTGGGATTTAACTCGGGTTGTTACACCAGCGCAAAGCGAGCCAGTGGAAGAAGTGGAGAAAGATGAACCAATGATCAATCTCAGGAGTGATCATGATGATTATCCCGAGATGTATCTAAGTGGTGATGAGGAGGCGGAGTCTGAAAGAAGCTAAGGTGGAGTTGAAGAATAAGATAAAAGTTGGAGAACAAGATCGCCTAATCAGAAGTCCGTGAACTCCTGAGTAAGGTATTTCTCTTGGAGGAGTTGTGGAAGACAGAGCTGGCGTTATGCGAAATGACTGAAGAACGGAACGAGGTGAAGGCGCAGGTGGAGAGGATGAAGAATGAAGGTGGTGGATCATTTGAAGGAACCAGCAAGAAAGACAAGAAGAAGAGAAAGAGGGACAACAACATCGACAACTCTGAAAATTCAAACCCGAAGAAGAGGCAAGCTTGCAGCAAGTGTGGAAAGACTCACGCGGGAGAATACATGACGTGGAAGAACGTCTGCTTCAATTGTAAGCAGGAAGGACATATTTCTTTGAATTGTCCTAAGCCGAATATGAGGAAGTGTTTCTCATGTGGAAGAACGGGTCACGGATTTAACAAGTGTCCCAACAAGAAGAAGACTAGTAAAGGGAGTGGTCGGTAGACAACTTAGATATATGTAATAGTATCTTTTGGTAGAAGCTTATGATAGTAAGTGCTATAATATCGAGAATGATGTTTAAGCATATGTAAATATATATGTTTGAATGAATGAAATCTTTATTTTCTATATGAATATAAGATTAAGATTAAGATTAAGTTGTGTGTTCTTAAAACTCATACTTATGGTAAGATCATAACTCATGATTATATGAAATATTTTGAACCCCTCAGCGAATGGACGCCAAAGGTCTAACTAGGATAAGTTCATACACTCATATAATTGTGGCAAGTTACTGAACTCCTAAGTGTGGTAAGTTTGATGAACGGGGATTAGATATGTGAATTTGGTAAATGGCAACTTTTTGTAAAGTTGGAGAAATTGTAGCTTCCTATGTAAAGTTGAGTATGTTAATCCTAGAATTATTTTAAAAGGGATAGTAATATCTGTTAAGTACTATATGTACTATATGCTATTTGAATAAATATGTGATTACATAAGAACTATGTGTTGAATTCTTATTGTGTTAAGAATTTGTATAGAGAAAGAAAATTAATATAAGATTTTTATCAGATCATGCCGCCTAGATGACAGAATCGAAACCAACGAGAAGAGCAGTCAGTGAATAATGAAGGAGGTCAAGCTGACCCAATGCAAAACTTTGCAAATATGATAGCCGAAGCTATGGAGAATAGAGCTTCTTCTGCAAGAGGAAGAGCGAGGAATCAGCCAGCTGACTGATTGGCTAACTTCAAGAACTTTAAGGCGGTAGGACCTCCTGAATTCAAGGGAACCATGGATCCAATTGAAGCCCAAACTTGGGTAAAGGAGATGGAGAAAGCGTTCATCGTCATACGAGTGGCGTAAGAGCAAAAGATGACTTTTTTCAACATACTTAATGAAGGGAGAAGCTAACTACCGTCGAGACTAATCGTGCAAGAGCCTGAGTGCAATGGCAGGTAAGTGGACAAGATTTAAGGAGTTGTTCTTTGAGAATTACTTCTCACCAAGTATGCAACCTCGAATGAAAGTTAAGTTCTTGGAACTTAAGCAGAGAACATGTCAGATTCGAGTATCCGCCAAATTCAACGAATTAGCAAGATTTTCACCTCATCGTGGACATGTAAGCAAGGAAAGCGAGAAGATTTGAGAACTGGATCGCGGGGATATTCAATAAGGTAAGCAGATTGCAGATCAACACATTCACGGCTTTGTTGGAGAAAGCGTTAATTGTTGAGGAGGAAGCGAGGTCGCATCTCGATTTCATCGTCAGAGAAGAAGAAGAAGACCAATGATGGTGGAAGCAAAGTGGTAGTAATCGTAATAAGAGGAAGTGGAGGAGAATACCCAATCGGCAAAATAGACCAAGAGAATAGAAAGGAAGGGAACCATGCGCGACTTTGAAAGAACCATTCGAGTCTCTGCTTAAAGAAGAAAGGAGTCTCATACAATCATGCAAGCAAGAGGGGCACATGTCACCCAATTTTCCCAGTCCGAAGAAAATTCTAGGTTGTTTTGCCTGTGGATCAACTGATCATATAGTACGGAACTGTCCGAAAAGGAATGCAGAGAAGGAAAGTGTCAACAACGGACCCGGTGGTGGAACCTTGGCGATTTGAGGACCTGCACAACCAAGAAAACCAACGGCTAGTACTTTCAACATGACAACGCAAGATGTAGTGACTACTCAGGAGGTGGCAGGTAACGATTTCGTTTAGAAATTTAATTACGCGAGTAATCTTGGTTAGTTATTGCTGTGAATTGTTTTCTTTTATAAATTTAAGTCACAGGTTAGAATTTGAAACACAAATTAATATTGTGTTCTTAAAAATGAATTGATGATACAACTTTAAAAGATTGTAGAGAATAAGAAAGTCATGATTCCGAGGATGAAATCCTTTTAAAGAGGGGTGGATGTGATAACCCGGATTTCAATAATCCAAATTTCACTTAATAAATTTTTTATATATATTGATATCGATCGTTAATATTGTATCGTGTATCCGTGATACGAAAGATCGAGAAGTAGTCAATTTGTGTATCGACCGAGAAATTAGAGTAGAGTTGTGCTTAATCGGAGAATAGAACCCCAACCCTAAGTCCTGGATATGGATTCGATTGAAAATATAATTGAAATAATTATACCGATGAGAGACGTGTTTGTCCCAGATAGAATGTTGATCAATGATTGGTCGGGTAGGGTACAAAATTGGTAAACCCTAATAAGGGATTGGAAACTCCAATCTCAAGATTTGAAACCCTAACACGTAGTTAGGAACTCTAATCGAAAGCCGGGAAACCCTAATTTTTAATTTGGGAATCCTAAACCCTAATTAGGAAACCCTAATCCTAATTAGTAAGTTCTAAAGTGATTAGTATACTTTAATGTGATTGGTTACCTTTAATGTAATTAGGGAACACTAATTATATTTTTGAAAATCTTAATTTTCTATTTTAAAGATCCTAATTTAGAAAATCCTAGAAGCTAAAGTTGTAAAACCTTAGGGTTAGAGCCTTAGGGTTAAACCCTAAGGGTTTGGTAAATTCCATGTATGCCATTAAAATTTCATGTACAAAGTCCAAAATACCCCTTTACTTAGATATTAAGTTAGAAGATTTGCAAGATCTAGTGAGTCATCACTTAAGATTATCCCATGTGCTAGAAATCAGCCCAAATCTAATCCATATCTTGCCAACTTGCACACTTGGATTCATTACATCTATGATATAAGAGATCTAGGAGAGAGAAAGTTCATATATTAAGCTTATTGGCTATCTAGCACCAACCAACTCTCTCTCTCATCCAAAGTCTCAATTTGTTAAGTGATTCACTCACTCTTTAACCTCTTAGAACACCTAGATCAGATTTGGAGAGCAAGGATCAAAGATTGGACAAGAGAAGGTAAAACCCAAACTCAACCTAGATCTTGTATACTAAGAAAATAATTATGTTTATGTGTTTAGATTCATGTTAGAATTTGCTTTTAGATGATCTATGTTGATCCATCATGGATCCATAGCATCAAAGTGGGTAAAAATTCAAGTTTTCAATATCTGTTCTTGAGCTCTAAGGTGACTGACAAGCAAATGTCAGACGGCTCAGATCTCTATCTGTTAATGTTTTATTATGTTTTATGTGCTAGATAGTTTGGTATATGGTCTTTCATCTAGAAGTGGAATCACAGTTGTTGGATGTCTATATTTCGTTTTATTCATGGTCAAACACCGTTGACCGATGTTGACCGGGTGAATTCTAGGAAAACCCAGAATGTTCAAAACCGTGTCTGACAACTTTTTACAAGGCCGGATTTGGCAGGTTTTAGGTGGTTATGATGTTATTGTTGTAACATAATTGTAGCTGGTTATGTGGACTATAGATCCATAGTTTTATATCGTGCAAATAATCAGTATAATCGAAGTATCATTTGGTCAAAGTAGGCTAGTTGAGCACGAAATGTATGAGCAGAATTTCTGACATCGTTTGACCAAACTGTAACTTTTGATCTTGTTGTTCTTAGACCGATCTGTTGATTTATAAATGTTCTATGATGTATGGAATATAACTTTGAACCATAAAGAAGCATGAACAGTGAGCAGAACGTTTAGAAAATTGAATGCAAGTAGTAAATTATGCTCGAATCTGGGTTTCTTAAAACCTGTGATGTCTAACAACCATTTATATGCCCGCATCTCCTCGATAGGTGGTATTATGACCAAGTTGATGGTTTATAGTTGTAGTATTGCATGTGAACTACAATGTTGAACCTTAGTTTAGCCCAGAAATAATTTTAAACTAAGAATTTAAGTCGGTCAAACGTGGAACCTCGAAACACATTCTCGATGTTGTTCTCAAGCTCAAGAACACCTAAGACGACAGATAAGTGTCGCTATAGGCTTTAGCGACGGTTGCTTTTTATTTTATTTTTTGATTTTTTGAAAAATAATTAAAAATAGAAAATAAATTATAGAAATTACCAAAAATGGTTTTAAAAATTATTTTAAATTATGAAAAATAATTTCTCACTATTTGGAATATTTTTCTTTAATATTTATAATTATTTAACTATTAAAGGTATTTAATTAGTGTATTAAATAAATTAGAGAAAAATGATTTAATATTATGAAAAATCATTTTAAATAAAATAATGTATTTAAAAATATTTTGAGTTATAAAATGTAACTTTTAATATTTTTAGAGAATTTTCATTAATAATTTAATATTAATGATATTAGATTTATTTAATTATTATATTAAATAAATGAATTAAAATGATTTTATTGATTTAAAAATCATTTAAAAATGAGAAGAATGATTTAAAAATATTTTAAGTTATAATTAATGACTTTTAATATTTTAATGATAATTTCATTAATATTTGATTATTAATGGTGATAATTTAAAAATGATTTTAATTACTTTAAAAATCATTTAAGTAGAATATTGATGATTTAAAATATTTTTAAGTTATTGATAATAACTTTAATATTTTGATAATTATGTCATTAATATTTTAATATTATTAAATATTAATGATAATAAGATTATTTGATAATTAAATCATTTAAAAATGATTTTGATGTTTGAAAAATTATTATAAATTATAATAATTGCTTATAAATTATTAAAAGCTTCCTAAAAATATTATAAATGATTTTTGACTTATAAAAATAATATTGAAGCTTAGAGACCAAGTGTAATTGATAATAACTCATGTTAATTATCTGGATAGGGTGACCAGATCATCAAGAATGGACCAAATCCAACTGCACCAAAATAGTTAGACTTGTTATGTGTTTATATAGGTTATAAACACCGATGTGGCTAATATGTAGTAATGTGTCTAGGAGAAGTTTGACTGTGAATTACAGTGTTATGTGTTATAAATTATTATGCTAATTGTGAGACCGATATTATTGGTTATAGATCTTACGAACGCAGATAAGTTTATCGTGTAGTCAGAATCACGGAGAGGGCAAGTTCCTAACTCAACCTTGAGTTAATATTGTTTAATTATTATTGGTGGTTAATTATTGCTAATTAGACCACGTCCAGGGATTATTTGTTGATTATTCGCAGTTAGTGTGTGACGCCCCCAAAATAGGTATACATCACCCATCTTGAGTCGTCAAATACATGGTACAAAATACAAATACAATCTTAAATATACAACAAAAACTGTGAAATACGACAAAACATATGCTGTGAGTTTTAATACAAATATTGTCATCTAGACAATATCCAAACTCAAAATAAGTCCTCAATACATTTACTAACACACTATTTCATAGAATAGTGAGGACTACTAATGTTATCCTCTAGACCATCACTCCGTTCCCCGACTAGTCCCTACTACGTTCTCATTTCCTGAAGAGAACAGTGAAATAAAGGGTGAGCTCAACTAGCCCAGTAAGAAATATTATGACTAAAATAATGCAGGATAAATTATCATTAGCCTTCAACAATGTTAAACTGATAAAATACAATAGACATCAAGTTTAACTGCAGTGGAATAAGCAATCCATTAAAAGAGTCAAGTAGAGAATAAAATCTACTATCTTTTATGATTTAAAACCTTTTTTCATCACTTTTATCACGAGACTCAAATTTAATAAATAATCCACATCATCCCCTCGCGCACTACTACCAAGGATATTCATTAGGTCACGACCATAAATTATCCATGCACTACGGGCCAAGGATATTCGTGTATTCATCAATGGTCATGATCATGCCAACAACTGTCCATCAATGCACTACGGTCCAATGAGGACTTTTACCACATCATATGTAACATTACGATCATGATTATACCGAATAATCCCTGGTCATAATCATACCAAGTCCATCTATGCACCACAGGTATATATATGACTTTCAATAAAATATAAACATGAGGATGATGACAATGATATAAGAATTCAATAAAACAAGTTCAAGAATTAATTTATCCAGGAACTAATAACGTCCAATGTCAACATGATACTTCCTTGTAGAGTAAAATTCAAGAATGCTCAGAAGAATATTTCCATAAAAAGATACTGGATAAAGCGCAAATATCAAGCATATTCCACTAATTTCATGGAGTATAGAAGTCAAAACTTTAACCAACTGCGTATAATAAAGAATGGAATAACAAAAGAAATCACCAGGCATGTGATAGATCCACAACAAAAAGTTATTCCAATGTAATAATAAATAACGGAACTAGGCCCAACAGAAAATGCATGTAGAATTCACGATATTCCAATGTAATAATAAAGAATTTAAAACCAGTCCCACAGAAAACACATGTGATATGAGATATTCCAATGTAATAATAAAGACGTAACCAGTCCCACAGAAACGTATACGATATTCCAATGTAAAGACGTATGTCGCATGTAAGGATATTCCAAATGTAATAATAAAGAATGGAATAATAGAAGAATTTCACCATCTATGCAGATTGCGCATAAATAGGTTATTCTAACATAATTAATATAGAATGGAATAATGTAAGAATTTCACCAAGTATGCGTGATTACATAAAATAGGTTATTCCAATGTAATAATAAAGAATGGAATAATGTAAGTTCTCTTCATGAATAAGAAAGAAATAATACCCTTACCTTATAAAGAAGAAACCTGGATATCAAGTAGTGAAGTAGTAGAATACTCTTCTTCTTTCTCTCTATAATTTCTCTCTCTAGGGTTTCAAAGAATTCATAAGAAATAATGAAGGAATGAGCTTCTATTTATAGGAGAATGGATTGAATAGTAACTAATTCATGAACTATCCATATTGATTTACTTTTAAACTGACTATCATCCATATTAAAACTTAAAGCAACGGTCCATACTGATTCACTATTACAACTTTAAACCAAAGATCCATATTGATTTACTATTAAAACTTTAAACCAGCGATCCATATTGATTTACTATTAAAACTTTAAACCAGCGATCCATATTGATTTACTATTATAAATTCAACCAACGGTCTGAAAAATTAGCACATCTCATCATGGAATAATATTGTACCCAAATAATTTGGACCGAAAAGAAATATATTGTTCGGGTGAATAGTAACTCGTGAATAATAACTTGTGAATAGTAACTTATGAATAGTAACTCGTGAATAGTAACTCATGAATAGTAACTCGTAAATAGTAACTCGTGAATAGTACTCCGACACAAAAAGTGTCCCGAATACCCGATTGAATAATATAACCTCCAAACATCAATTATCATCAGAATAGATGTCGATTTCTACTAACACAAATAATCCCAACACAATGGGACTATCAAATTCATCTTTAATCAACACGAACTTATTCATCATTAATATTATAACTCATAATATTTAACAACCAGGTTGTTCCCAAGAAAGAGGGGGCTTTCCAATAAGGATTTTTCCCTATTGCACGCAATTAGGTGACCAAACCTCTCCTCGATGTAACTTCTGCACATTGTAAATATTGCAATTTAATAATATGAATAACTTTGTCGTCTCAATTATTGATTTAATAATCTAACATATAATGCAGATGATAATGTGACAATAATCGAATCAATAATATGAGAGATATGATGCAAATTACTGTAGCAATAATTGAGTATAACTGAGTGATTTCTCACGTAAGATCAATAATCAATACCGTGCGCTACTATACAACCACGCCAGACATCGTAATTTTACTACCGAGTAGTTCAACAAGATAATAAAGAAAACTTCCTCGCCGTTATTTTCATAAAATATTTTTATCGCTTTCAATCCGACAATAATTCCATTTGTGGGTCCACTAATAATTGTGTCGCCGCATTTAATATTCCCTCGTTAAAACGAATATTCCCCACCAATCGAATATTATATAATAACTTACATACTTTTGCAAAATTTATAAATACTACCCACAACTATAATATTATCTCAAATTCACACCATAATTTTCAAAAAAATATTTCGAGAAAATTAAATCTTTATTCAGAAAATTAGGGATTTTACAATCTCCTCCTTATGAAATTTCACCCCTCGAAATTTACGTATGCATTCTGGTATGTCGAATGATGAGTACACTTCGTCAGATTCTAACTCTTGAGGTATAACCTTTAAGCGTAGAATATATTCCAAGATTTTAATAGGTACATCTTCATACGTTAAATTATCCGCTATCTCGTCCGGTTCTAAATCAATAATGTGGTTTGGGTCATCCACATATTTACATAACATCGATACATGACAAACGTTATGAACACACAACATATTTGGCAGTAAAACGAGTCTATAAACCATAGTTTCTACTCGATCGAGGATTTCAAATGGGCCAATTAAATCGAGGATTGAGATTTTCTCTCTTCATCGATTCTTTCTTCTAGAATAACGCCCTCTTAAACCTTCTTTTTCGTGTTCATCAGCTCCGGGTCTGTAGCTTGCTTTATCGAGTAAAGTCGATTCTACTCGTATATTCGTTATCTTCACATAGGTTCGTATATTCGCACTCATAAACGCATACGATCTTCTACTCAACGCGTCAGCTACCACGTTCACTTTTCCACGATAGTATTGAATGGTACAATCGTAATCTTTAACAGCTCGAGCCAACGTCTTTGGCGCATGTTATGTTCGCTTTTGAAGAAATATTTAAGGTTTTAGAAATGGGGTTTTGTAATCGGGGTCAATACAAAATTCGATTTCACGCCTAGGGTAGGCTAAGAAGTCTTCAAGAATACGCCAGAAATTTATTAACAATAAAAATATCATTCAAAATCGTGACTCTCATCCAAGACTTGGATAACACGTCACATTGATACCTATCAACTTGCCATCGTTATTCACAACGCCCCTACGGAAAGTCCGGCTTTGCATTCCACACAAGGAAGTCAACAACGAAAGGATCGGGGCTCTTTACTTATGGCTTGATATGACAATGATTGACTTTAGTGGTTTGGTTGTTTGAATTCAAGATAACAAAGTTGGTTAGAATATGAAAGCTAACAACCTTACGAAAAGCATGATGAGTAGTTAACCAATCGATTTCTAAAATCACATCAAAGGCAAGTATTTTCAAAGAGATAATATCGACAGGTAACGTGAAAGTGTCGATTTGAATCAAACAAGATTAATAAATAGTGGAGGAAATGAAGGTTCCTGCTAACGAAGTTTCAACCAATAGGTCAAAGTCTAACTTCTCCTAAGTTAAATTTAAACGTTGAGGGCAAGCAAGAGAGATAAAAGAATGGGTAGAACTGGTATCTAATAAGGTATAGACTTCGCAAGAATTTATAATTAACTAATCTGTGCTAACTTCGTTTGGGTTACACGCTTTTTGAGAAGTCACGAAAAACGCTCTTCCTGAAACCACTGACTTTGTTTTGTCCGTATCCGCCTTTGGTGCCTCCATCCTAGCTGAACTTGTCTTCGGTGAACGATAAAATCGGGCTAAGTGACCTCTTCCACAATTATAACATGCTTTGGATGGCATCGCGCAATTTGGACTGATATGTTCCTCCCCTTCGCATTTGAAACATATGATAGGTGGTCATTCTCCTTCCTTAACAACGGGTGCTGGTGCTGACGTCTTTCCATCTTTGTTGAATTTCCTCTTCTTGAAATGTTCATTCTTATTGTTTTGGCCATGATTACCACCGAAGTGGTTACCATTTCTGGCATGCTAATTCCCTCCACGCTTATTGTCACCGCTTCGATGACTGCTATCATTGGTATTATCATTTTGTTTACCGCTTCTCTTTTGGTTGGGTTAACTCATTATCGCGCTCCAATAATCGAGCCCTATTAACAACATCCTGAATACAAACACAATTTATGAGAGATAAGATATTGACGTATCTCGGGTTTCAAACCTATTAGAAACATTCGCGTCATTCTCTCCTTATTATCAACCAAATGGGACGCAAACCGGGACAACTCGGCGAACTTGGTTTCGTATTGTGACACAGTCATGTTATTTTGCTCCAACTTGATGAATTCTACCTCTTTCATGTGATGAATACTTTTGGAAAAGTACTTGTCGTTGAAAAATTCTTGGAACTTCTCCCAAGTCATCTTTAGTGCGGCAGGTTGAGTACGTTTTACAGATTCCCACCAGTAATCTGCCTCTGCACGCAACATGGTGGCAAAGGGAACCTTTTGCTCCTCGGAGCATCCCAAGACATCAAATATCTTGCAGATCTGCTTTATCCACATCTCCGCCTTAAGTGGTTTTGGCTCTCCAAAAACTCTCGTGGTCCCAGCTCTTTGAACTATTTGGCAAGGACCATCTCGAGAGTTGCCGTGTTTCCACCGCATTTTGGATAGGAGTCTCTCTCACCGATGTCGCATGAATTGCATGAAAGCCTCTAAATATTCCATCGCTCATCATTTGGTCGTTGTTGTTGTTTGCATGAGGATTGTCGCCTTCGATGATGTATTTGTCCTCGATTATTAATCTGTGGAGACTCAACGGTCTCCTGTGCTCCATTGATGTTCTCAACATTCTCAGATGCCATTTTCAAATACTGCCATAAAATAAGGGTTAATTAACATATCATATATTATCCCTATACTCTGACCAACCAATTAAATAACAAATAAACTTAGGTAGGTCATACTAGTGAAGGAATTCCCCGTCTCTCCCCTCCTAGTTCTTGTCTCACATCTCATCCAAGGATCATATCCCTAAGCTTTAATACCAACTGTGACGCCCCCAAAATAGGTATACATCACCCATCTTGAGTCGCCAAATACATGGTACAGAATACAAATACAATCTTAAATATACAACAAGAACTGTGAAATACGACAAAACATATGTTGTGAATTTTAATACAAATATTATCATCTAGACAATATCCACACTCAAAATAAGTCCTCAATACATTTATTAACACACTATTTCATATAATAGTGAGGACTACTAATGCTATCCTCTCGATCATCACTCCGCTCCCCGACTAGTCCCTCGCCACGCTCTTATTTTCCTCAAGAGAACAAAGAAAGAAAGGGTGAGCTCAACTAGCCCAAAGAAGAAATATTATGACTAAGATAATGCAGATAAATTATCATTAGCCTTCAACAATGTTAAACTGATAAAATACAATAGACATCAAGTTTAACTACAGCGGAATAAGCAATCCATTAAAAGAGTCAAGTAGAGAATAAAATCTACTATCTTTTATGATTTAAAATGTTTTTTCATCACTTTTATTGCTGAGACTCGACTTAATAAATAATCCACATCATCCCTGCACTACGGCCAAGGATATTCATTAGGGTCACGACCACAAATTATTCATGCACTACGGGCCAAAGATATTCGTGTATTCATCAATGGTCATGATCATGCCAACAACTATCCATCAATGCACTACGGGCCAATGAGGACTTTTACCACATCATATGTAACATTACGATCATGATTATACCGAATAATCCCTGGTCATAATCATACGAAGTCCATCTATGCACTACAGGGCACATATGACTTTCAATAAAATATAAACATGAGGATGATGACAATGATATAAGAATTCAATAAAACAAGTTCAAGAATTAATTTATCCAGGAACTAATAACGTCCAATGTCAACATGATACTTCCTTGTAGAGTAAAATTCAAGAATGCTCAGAAGAATATTTCCATAAAAGATATCTTGGATGAAGCGCAAATATCAAGCATATTCCACTAATTTCATGGAGTATAGAAGTCAAAACTTTAACCAACCGATGTATAATAAAGAATGGAATAACAAAAGAAATCACCAGTGCATGTGATAGATCAAGACAGCAAAGTTATTCCAATGTAATAATAAAGAACGGAACCAGTCCAAATGTAAAATGCACAGATATGATATTCCAATGTAATAATAAAGAAAACGGACCAGTCCCAAGTAAAAAACACACGCACAAGATATTCCAAATGTAATAATAAAGACGTAAATTAACGTGTCCTGTAAAAAACACACATGCATGCACAAGATATTCCAAATGTAATAATAAAGAATGGAATAATAGAAGAATTTCACCATCTATGCAGTGCTTCACAAAATAAAGTTAATCTAACATAATTAATAATATAAATGGAATAATGTAAGAATTTCACCAAGTATGCGTAGATTTAAGATAAATAGGTTATTCCAAATGTAATAATAAAGAATGGAATAATGTAAGTTCTCTTCATGAATAAGAAAGAAATAATACCCTTACCTTATAAAGAAGAAATCGGATATAGAAGTAGTGAAGAAAGTAGAATACTCTTTCTTTCTATCTATAATTTCTTTCTAGAGTTTCAAAGAAATTAAGTAAGAAATAATGAAGGAATGAGCTTCTATTTATAGAAGAATGGATTGAATAATAACTAATTCATGAACTATGCAGATTGATTTACTTTTAAACCGATTTTATCCATATTAAAACTTAAAGCAACATCCATACCGATTCACTATTAAAACTTTAAACCAGCGATCCATATTGATTTACTATTAAAACTTTAAATCAACGATCCATATTGATTTACTATTATAAATTCAACCAACGATCTGAAAAATTAGCACATCTCCTCATGGAATAATATTGTACCCAAAAATAATTTGGACCGAAAAGAAATATATTGTTCAGGTGAATAGTAACTCGTGAATAGTAACTCGTAAATAGTAACTCGTGAATAGTACTCCGACACAAAAAGTGTCCCGAATACCCGATTGAATAATATAACCTTCAAACATCAATTATCATCAGAATAGATGTCGATTTCTACTAACACAAATAATCCCAACACAATGGGACTATCAAATTCATCTTTAATCAACACGAACTTATTCATCATTAATATTATAACTCAAAATATTTAACAACCAGGTTGTTCCCAGGAAAGAGGGTGCTTTCCAATAAGGATTTCTCCCTATTGGTACGCAATTAGGTGACCAAACCTCTCTTTGACAGAACTTCTAGACATTGTAAATATTGCAATTTAATAATATGAATAACTTTTTCGTCTAAATTATTGATTTGATAATCTAACATATAATGCAGATGATACTGTGACAATAATCGAATCAATAATATGAGAGATATGATGCAAAGAATTATCGTAGCAATAATTCGAGTATAACCGAGTGATTTCTCACGTAAGATCAATAATCAATATTGTGTGCTACTACGCAACCATAATGCCAGACATCGCATTTTTACTACCGAGTAGTTCAACAAAGATTAATTCAGCAGT
The DNA here is from genome assembly GCA_020205605.1 of Panax ginseng. NCBI lineage: Eukaryota > Viridiplantae > Streptophyta > Magnoliopsida > Apiales > Araliaceae > Panax > Panax ginseng. The sequence continues at coordinate 135,038,253 of CM035133.1, read as the reverse complement.
AAAACTTCCGCCAAGTTATTTTCATAAAAATATTTTTGTCGCTTTCTCAATCCGACAATAATTCCGTTCTTGAGGTCCCACTAATGATTGTCAGTGTCGTCTGCATTTAATATTCTCTCGTTAAAACGAATATTCCCCGACCAATCGAATATTATATAACAACTTACATACTTTGCAAAATTTATAAATACTACCCACAACTATAATATTATCTCAAATTCACACCATAATTTTCAAAAAAATATTTCTAGAAAATTAAATCTTTATTCGTAAAATTTGGAATTTTACATAGTGCATGCTTAATAATTCAAATTAAATTAATGACTCAGAATATATATACATTCGTAGAATAACTATTGTTGGATATATATATCCGTAGAAGCTAGAATTGACAGTACAGATAATTCCTATTTGTTGTCAAATTATGTTGAGAAATGTCTTAACCAATTATTCTGGTTAGACGAACATTTGTTAGAACTTGATAGGTTCGAGAAGAGAATTAAATTATTATTGACAGATCGATGCCAATTATATCGGCTAGATCGAGAAGTAAATAGAATTTGAAATCACAATATTTTAGATTTGTAAAATCAAAATCTTGATTCTAAGACGGAAGAACAACCTTTTATATAAAGGGAATATTTTATCGGTTTAGTATTATCTACTTTCATGCCACGATTAAGTATTATGCATAATATAAGGTATACTAAAGTTGATCACTTTATATACTTGCAGAGGGTGTGATTTAATCTTTATGGTTATCTCGACACACTGGGTATATCAAAGTATATCTTTGATAGTTACTCGAGAAGAGAAGTTCAAGATCCAATGGATCGCCAAAGATAACCGGAAAACATTCCACTTTGCTATTTCGTAGAATTAATTCTTGATTATTCGTTTGAATATCGTAGAAATATTGAAAGCGTTATACTCTTTCATTATCGAATTATTATTGCGTAGAATGTGAGAAGGTTTGATATTGATTTCTATATCTTTATTATATCTCTTAATTTGCGGAGCAAACTTGTTGCTCACCCTTCTTATAAATAAAACTTTTCAAATTTAGGGACGAAAGTTGCGAGTATGTGTTGCGAAGAAGAACAAAGGAAAAGGAATAGTTATAAATTAATTATGATGAACAATATTATTATTATGTTGTATTGTATTGTAAACCCTTTTTATATATCTAAAGGGGTATGTCTGTAATGTTAAGGTTAGTAGACCTGGGACTTATGTATTAACAATCTATGTTAATGATTAATGTATTCCTATTTATATTTAAATGGGTAGTTAGATGGTATTATATTGTGGATCGTGAACACCAAACTCAGGGGTTAGGTAACCCGGATTTGGGGGTGTCACAGGTTAGTATCAAAGCTAAAGGTTATAAACCTTAAGTGGGGTGGGGGAAAACCCTAGGATTATAACCCTGAGCAAGATAGAGAATACTCATTTAGAGTACTAAGTGAGGGATTGCAGAAGCGAATCAATAGTGAGATAAGTGGACACATAGTGTGAGGAGTGTGTACTGGTAAAGTACTAATCAAGTTGTTTAAACTAATTGTAGGATGTCGGGAGAAGATAAGATGAGTTGATCACTTTATATACTTGCAGAGGGGTATGATTTAATCTTTATGGTTATCTGATACACCTTGGTATATCAAAGTATATCTTTGATAGTTACTCGAGAAGAGAAGTTAAAGATCCAATGGATCGCTCAGCATAAATCTGGAAAACATTCCACTTTGCTATTTCGTAGAATTAATTCTTGATTATTCCTTTGAATATCGTAGAAACCTTGAAAGCGTTATACTCTTTCATTATCGAATTATTATTGCGTAGAATGTGAGAAGGTTTGATATTGATTTCTATATCTTTATTGTATCTCTTAACTTGCAGAGCAAACTTGTTGCTCACTCTTGCTATAAATAAAACTTTTCAGCTAGGGATGAAGTTGCAAAAGGTGTTGCGAAGAAGAACAAAGGAAAAGGAATAGTTATAAATTAATTATGATGAACAATATTATTATTATGTTGTATTGTATTATAAACCCTTTTTGTATATCTAAAGGGGTACGTCTGTAATGTTAAGGTTAGTAGACCTGGGACTTATGTATTAACAATCTATATTAATGAGTTATGTATTCCTATTTATATTTAAATGGGTAGTTAGATGGTATTATATTGTGGATCGTGAACACCAAACTTGAGGATCAGGTAACGCGAATTTGGGGGTGTCACAGCTACAGTAATTGCTGCATAGTATCTCACGTTATTTGATTCAATTATTGTCGATATTTTATATATTATTAAATCAATAATTGAGAAGACAAAGTTATTCATATTATTATTTGCAATATTGATGATGTCTAGAAGTTCTGTCAAGGAGAGGTTTGGTCACCTAATTGTGCGCCAATAGGGAGAAATCCTTATTGGAAATCCCCCTCATTCCTGGGAACGACCTGGTTGTTAAATATTGTGAATTATAATAATGATGATAAATGTTGTTAAAAATATTAAGGGGATTTTTATGAAATATTTGATGTAAATTTTGCTTATTTTATGGACCCCCATTTACCCATTTTTCAAAATAATCGGTAGAAAGTTATTCGGTATATATATATGTGTGGGGGGGGTCCACTGTGGGGCCCACATTTGAAATTGAAAAGGAAGGGGGCTGATGGTTATTCACGGGTTGTTGTAAGATTATATATATATATTATATTAATTTTGTTTTATACATATATATATATATATATATTGAAAAGTTGCCAAAATGGATTCATGGGATGAATCCCGTGATTTTTTTTAAAAGCTTATGTTATATATATATATAATATATTATATTTTATTTAAAAGTTTTTGTTTTATTAAAATAGTATCCTTTTAATTCTCCTATAAATAGGATGCTTAGTTAGAATTGAAAATCACACCAGAATCAAAGAATTCTTCTTCTATAATCTTGAGTGTATTTCTTTAGAGTTTTAGAAAGCTTTGAGCGTAGAATACAGTGAAAGTTTTCTTCAAGAATATCCCCGCTATACCAGTTGAAATACTCTTCTTTTCAAGGTAAGGGATGTTATTTTTGTTCAATATTCGCTTGAAATAATATTTTCTTCCATACTCTGTAGTATGTAAGTAATATTATTTCATTTCAGATTTCGAATTCTATAATCGTTTTGTTAAAGTTTTGGCTTCTAAACTCCATGAAATTAGTGGAATATCCTTGATATTTGCGTTTCATCCAGTATCTTTTCATGAAAATATTATTCTGAGCATTCTTGATAAGTTTTAACTTTTTCATGTCGGAGTACTATTCCCGGGGTACTATTCATGATAAAAATTGATTCGTTTTCGGTCCAAATTATTTTTCGTACAATATTATTCTTGAATTTTACTCCACAAAGCAGTATCATGTTGACAATTTGGACGTTATTGATTTCTGGATAAATTAAATTATAAATCTTTAAAAATTTATCCTTGAACTTGTTTTATTAAATTCTTATATCATTGTTATCATCCTCATGTTTATATTATGTTGAAAGTCATCTGGCGATGAAGCATAGATGGACTTGGTCCGATTATGACTAGAGATTATTCTTAAGTATAATCATGACCGTAATGTTACAAATGATGTGGTAAAAGTCATCATTGGCGTAGTGAATTGATGGATGATTGTTGGCATGATCATGACCATTGATGAATACACGAATATCCTTGGCCCGTAGTGCATGGATAATTTGTGGTCGTGATACTAAAGAATATCCTTGGTAGAAGTGCGAGGGGTGATTCGCTGATGTGGATTATTTATTAAGCTGAGTCTTAGCGATAAAAGTGATGAAAAACCTTTTAAATCATAGAAGATAGTAAATATCATACTCTACTTGACTCTTCTAATGGATTGCTTGTTCCGCTGCAGTTAAACTTGATGTTTATTATATTTTATCGGTTTAACATTGTTGAAGGCTAACGATAATTTATTCTCGCATTATCTTAGTCATAATATTTCTTCTTTGGGCTAGTTGAGCTCACCCTTTTGCTTTCATTGTTAAACTTGAGAATAGCCGGGACTAGTCGGAAGCGGAGTGATGGTCCGGATGATAAGCATTAGTAGTCCTCACTATTCGCAGTGAAATAGTGTGATAATAAATGTATTGAGGACTCCATTTGAGTTTGAATCTTGCCTGAAGACAATATTCGATTAGAACTCTCGATTTATGTTTTGTCATATTTTACACGGTTTGTATTATTAAGTTGTATTTGAATTTTGTACCATGTATTTGGTGACTCAAGATGGGTGATGTATACCTATTTTGGGGCGCCACACGTTGGTATCAAAGCTTAAGGATATGATCCCCGGCCGAGATGTGAGACAAGAACTAGGAGGAGAGAGGCGGAAATTCCTTCGCTAGTATGACCTACCTAAGTATATTTGGTATTTAATTGGTCGGTCAAAGTATAGGGATAATATGTGACATGTCAATTAACCCTTGTTTTGTGGCAGTATTTAAAAATGACATCTGAGAATGTTGAGAATAGCAATGGAGCACAGGTGATCGTTGAGTCACCACAGATCAATAATCAAGATAATGTGCATCATGAAGGCAAAAATCCTCATGCAAACAACAACACCGATCAAATGATGAACGATGGAATGTTCAGAGGCTTTATGCAATTCATGCAACATCAGGCGAGAGTGGCTCCTGTCCAAAATGCAGGTGGAAACACTGGCAACTCTCAGACGGTCACCGCTAAACAGTTCAAGGAGCTGGGACTGTGACTCCACCAAAATAGGTATATATCACCCATCTTGGGTCGCCAAATACATGGTACTGAATACAAATACAAACTTAATTATACAACATGAGCTGAGAGTTTTTACACTAATATTGTCATCTAGACAATATCCAAACTTAAATAGAGTCCTCATTACATTTATTGTCACACTATTTTATAGAATAGTGAGGACTACTATAACACCATCTCGGGCCATCACTCCGTTCCCCGACTAGTTCCGGATACGTTCTCATTTCCTGAAGAGAACAATGGAAGTAAAAGGGTGAGCTCAACTAGCCCAGTAAGAAATATTATGACTAAGATAATGCAGAATAAGTTATCATTAGCCTTCAACAATGTTAAACTGATATAATATAATAGACAACAAGTTTAATTGCAGTGGAACAAGAAATCCATTAGAAGAGTCAAATAGAATATGATATCTATTATCTTATATAATTTAAAAAGTTTATCATTCACTTTATTGCTGGGACTCAGCTTAATAAAAAGATCACATCATCGAATCATCTTTGTACTACGGGCCAAGGATATTCATTAGTATCACGTCCACAAATTATTCTTGCACTACAGGCCAAGAATTATTCGTGTAATCATCAATGGTCATAACTATACTGAATTATACTTGGTCGTAATCATACCAATCAACAATCCATCTATGCACGTAAGCCAAAGATGACTTTCATCACAATATAATCATGAGGATGATGACAATGATATAAGAATTCAATTAAAAGAAAGTAAAGGATAAATTTTTAAAGATTTATAATTTAATTTATCCAGAACTCAATAATGTCCAAATTTTCAACATGATACTGCTTTGTAGAGTAAAATTCAAGAATAATATCCATGTATCAAAAAATAATTTGGACAGAAAAGAAATAAATTTTTTAGTGAATAGTATCCCGTGAATAGTACCATGTGAATAGTACTTCGAGAATAGTATCTCGTGAATAGTAATCCGACATGAAAAGTGCCCCAAATACCCGAGTGAACAATATTTAAGTGAATAGTAATCGGGTGAATAGTAACTTGTGAATAGTACCCCAGCATAAAAAGTGCCCCAAATACCCGAGTGAATAATATTATAGTGAATAGTAATCAGGTGAATAGTAATCCGTGAATAGTAACCCGTGAATAGTAACTTATGAATAGTACTTCAGGTGAAAATATTAATATTTAATAAGAAAGGTCATATCAATATTCCAATAAAATTATACTGGATGAAGCGCAAAACTCACGAATATTCCACTAATTTCAAGGATTATAGAAGCAATACTTACCATAGTAAGTTTAGATTTAAGAATATGAAAAGAATTAACATACGAAAATTGCAAATGGATTTTCACCTGTCATACGGTACGTAATCCGCGTAGACAGGTTATTCCAATATACTAAAGGATGAATACGAAAAATAGTATTCCTTATGAATACGAAAGAAATAATACCCCTTACCTTAGTAAAAAGTTTGATACTGCAAAAGTGAAGTAGCAGAATACTCTTCTTCTTGCTCTCTATAGTTTCTTTCTCTATAGTGTCTCTTGTGAATCTCAGTGAATTGGTGAGAATGAAAGAAGAATTAAGCTTCTATTTATAGGAGAATGGACTAAATAGTAACTAATTCATGAACGGTCCAGAATGATTTACTATTAGAATGGACGGTCCAGATTGATTACTATTAAAACCACAACCGACGGTCCAGATTGATTTACTTTTAAAACCACCACTGATGGTCCAGATTGATTTACTTTTAAAACCACCATTAATGGTCCAAATTGATTTACTATTAAAACCACCATCAATGGTCCAAATTGATTTACTATTAAAACCACCATCAATGATCCAGATAGATTTAACTTATTACACATTAGTACCCCTAAAGTCTTCCAAGTTTGCATTATTCCCCTCTAACTTTTGTAATTCACTTAACTTCAATAAACACATTCTTAATACTTCAACAATTATTCATCATTAATATTATAACTCACAATATTTAACAACCAGGTCGTTCCCAGGAAAAAGGGGGCTTTCCGATAAGGATTTCTCCTTATTGGTGCGCAATTAGGTGACCAAACCTCTCCTTGACAGAACTTCTAGACATTGTCAATATTGCAAATAATAATATGAATAACTTTGTTGTCTCAATTATTGATTTAATAATATAAAATATTATGCAGATGATAATGTGACAATAATTGAATCAAATAACGTGAGATACTATGCAACAATTACTATAGAAATAATTGAGTATAACTAAGTGACTTCTCACGTAAACATCAATAATCAATACCGGTAGCTTTCTACTTAGCAACCACGCAGATTCATCGCACTTTTACCACCGGGTAGTTCAACAGTTTAACGGTAAAACTTCCGCCATTATTTTTATAAAAGATATTTACATCATTTTCTAACTACTTACAATAATTTTCGTTGTAGGGGTCCACCAATGATTGTGTCGTATCTAATATTCCCTGTTAAAACGAATATTCCTGCACTAATCGAATATTCACTGACACAACGAATATTTTATATCAACTTGCTTACTTTGCAAAATTTTATAAATATTACCCACAACTATAACATTATATCATATCCACACCATAATATTCAAAAATATTTACGAGAAAAATTATTCTTTATTCAAAAAAGTTGGGGTCTTACAGGGACCACCGGAGTTTTTTGGAAAGCCAAAACCACTTATGGCGGAGACGTGGATAAAGTAGATCAACAAGATATTTGATGTCTTGGGATGCTTCGAGGAGCAAAAGGTTACCTTTTCCACCTTCAGGTTGCGAGCAGAGGCAGATTAAAAGGGAATAAATTTAAATTTTAAGGATTTAAAAATATTAATATGATTAATAGTATTTAAATCACGAATTTAAATTAAAAGAAAAATTTGTATATATGTATATTAATTAAGTAAGACTTAATTAAGTTATATATATATAAATTCGGATTTTATGAAATTAGGTTTTGATTAATTCCCTTTAACTACTATATATATGATATATAGCAGCTACTTAGGATTAGATCATATCTTAAAAAAAAACTCGCCGCTCTTAGAGAGAGACTAGAGAGAAAACCTTTTGAAAAATTATGTTCCTTTGGTGGCTAGTACCGCAAGTCCCTTTATTGTAGAATCATTCGACGGTTCGTGCGACGTTCGTGTGGATACCGTAGAGGCGCGGTTCTGATTGGATTGCATAAAGGATTCGAAGCCGTTTCAGAACTCTTTCATAATCGGTATAATATCTAAACCACTGAATTAATTTCTGTTTCGCATGGATCCTGTTTTGGGTTTCAGAATTGCTTTGATTATTTTTCTATTTTCGCTGAGTTTCTGTATCGAAACCCTAAAGTCGGAAAGGACCATTCAAACTCTTGAAGATTTATTAAGACTCTGTGTCCTTGACTTCAAAGAAAGTTGGGACAAGTTCTTACCATTGGTGGAGTTTTTCTAAAATAATAGTTATCAAGCAAGTATTGGCATGGCTCCATTCGAGGCGTTGTATGGACGCAAGTGTTGTTCTCCAGTATGCTGGGATGAGGTGGGTGAAGCAACGTTGTTGGGACCAGAGTTGGTACGTATGACCACGAAAAAGATTCAAACGATCCGACAACGTATAAAAACCTCACAAGATCAACAAAAAAGTTATGTTGATCTTTATCGAAAGGACGTGGAATTCAATATTGGAGATCATGTGTTGTTACGAGATTTAGAAAGAGAGGAAAGCTCAATCCTCAATTCATTGGCCCATTTTTAATCCTCGATCGAGTAGGAACTGTGGCCTATAGATTCGTTTTACCGCCAAGTATGTCTCGTGTTCATAACGTTTTTCACATATCCATGTTACGTAAATATGTGAAAGACCCGAACCAAATTATTGAGTTAGAACCGAACGAAATAGCGGAAGATTTAACGTATGAAGAGGTAACTGTTAAAATCTTGGATAAGAAGGAGCATATTCTACGCTCCAAGGTTATACCTCAAGTCAAAGTTTTGTGGAGAAATCACGATGTTGAGGAAATGATATGGGAGTTAGAATCTGACATGAAATCAAGGTATCCTTACCTCTTTGATATACTATGTATGTAACCTAATTTCGAGGGCGAAATTTCATAAGAAGGGGAGGTTGTAAGACCCCAACTTTTATGACTAAAGATAAATTTTTCTATAAATATTATTTTGAATAATTACGGTGTTGATTTGTTATAATATTAAAGTTGTGGGTAATATTTATAAATTTTGCAAAGTAAGCAAGTTGTTATATAATATTCGATTGGTCTGGGAATATTCGCTTTAACAGGAATATTCAAATGCGACTAAGACAATCATTAGTGGACCCCACAACGGAATTATTGTCGAATGAGAAAATGATGTAAATATCTTTTATAAAATAACTACAGAAGTTTTATGGTTAAAACTGTTGAAATAATCGGTGTTAAAGTAATGCGAATACTGGCGGTCGTTGTTGCATAGTAGCACCACGGTATTGATTATTGATGTTTACGTGAGAAGTTACTCGCTTTTGTTCAATTTTTTGCTACAAGAATTGCCGTGATAAGATCTCACGTTATTTGATTCAATTATTGTTTATATTTTATATATTATTAAATCAATAATTGAGACGATAAAGTTATTTATATTATTATTTACAATATTGACGATGTCTAGAAGTTCTGTTAAGGAGAGGTTTGGTCACCTAATTACGCGCTAATAGGGAGAAATTCTTATTGGAAAGCCCCCTCTTTCCTGTGATCGACCTGGTTGTTAAATATTGTGAATTATAATAATGATGATAAATATTGTTAAAAATATTGAGGGGATTTTTATGAAGTATTTGATGTAAATTTTGCTTATTTTATGGACCCCCATTTACCCATTTTTTAAAATAATCGGTAAAAATTTATTCAGTATATATATATATAATAGGTGGGGCCCACGTTTGAAATTGAAAAGGAAGGTGGCTGATGGTTGTTCACGGGTTGTTGTAAGATTATATATATATTAGATTAATTTTATTTTATATATATATATAAGTATTAAAAAATCACGGATTTATCCTGTGAATCCATTTTAGCAACTTTTCAATATATATATATATATATATATATATATATATATATATATATATATTTATTTAAAAAAGTTTTATTTTATTAAAATAGTATCCTTTTCATTCTCCTATAAATAGGATGCTTAGTTAGAATTGAAAATCACACCAAAATCAGAGAATTCTTCTTCTATAATCTTGAGCGTATTTCTTTAGAGTTTTAGAAAGCTTTGAGCGTAGAATACAATAAAAGTTTTCTTCAAAAATATCCCCGCTATACCAGTTAGAATACTCTTCTTTTCAAGGTAAGGGATGTTATTTTTATTTAATATTCGCTTGAAATAATATTTTCTTCCATACCCTGTAGTATGTAAGTAATATTATTTTATTTCAGATTTCGAATTCTATAATTGTTTTATTAAAGTTTTGGCTTCTAAACTCCATGAAATTAGTGGAATATCCTTGATATTTGCGCTTCATCCAGTATCTTTTCATGGAAATATTATTCTGAGCATTCTTGATAAGTTTTAACTTTTTCATGTATTGAGTACTATTCACTTCGGGTTACTATTCTCAAGTACTTATTCACGGGTACTATTCACTTTCGAGTACTATTCACCAGGTGTACTATTCATGATAAAAATTGATTCGTTTTCGATCCAAATTATTTTTGGTACAATATTATTCTTGAATTTTACTTCACAAAGCAGTATCATGTTGACAATTTGGACATTATTGATTTTTAGATAAATTAAATTATATATCTTTAAAAATTTATCCCTGAACTTGTTTTATTGAATTCTTATATCATTGTCATCATCCTCATGTTTATATTATGTTGAAAGTCATCTATGACCTGTAGTGCATAGATGGACTTTATATGATTATGACCAGGGATTATTCGGTATAATCATGACCGTAATGTTACAAATGATGTGGTAAAAGTTCTCATTGGCCCTGTAGTGCATTGATGGACAAGTTGTTGGCATGATCATGACCATTGATAAATACACGAATATCATTGGCACAGAGTGCATGGATAATTTGTGGTCGTGATACTAAAGAATATTCTTGGTCAGTAGTGCGGGTGATTCAATGATGTGGATTATTTATTGTTTAGTTTCGTTGATAAAAGTGATGAAAACCTTTTAGATCATAGAAGATAGTAGATATCATGCTCTACTTGACTTTTAATGGATTGTTTGTTCATTTGCAGCTAAACTTGATGTTTATTATATTTTATCGGTTTAACAACATTTTTGAAGGCTAACGATAATTTATTACGCATTATCTTAGTCATAATATTTCTTATTGGGCTAGTTGAGCTCACCCTTTTGCTTTTATTGTTCTCTTGAAATGAGAATATAATTTTGGGACTAGTCGGGGAACGGAGTGACGATCCAGATGATAACATTAGTAGTCCTCACTATTCTGTGAAATAGTGTGATAATAAATGTATTGAGGACTCCATTTGAGTTTGAATACTGTCTAGAAGACAATATTCGTATTAGAAATCTCAGTTTATGTTTTGTCGTATTTTACACGACAATTATATTATTAAGTTGTATTTGAATTTTGTACCATGTATTTGGCGACTCAAGATGGGTGATGTATACCTATTTTGGGGGCATCACAATGCTCACCCCTAGCTAACGTACAAACATACTTATTAAATAGTGAGAAGCATAAATGAACAATTAGAAATACATAGACAAATTAAATGAACCTCAAAATAACAACACCTTACAATGTAGGGGAGCCTAAGAAGACCGTTAGAAGGGAAACTAGGGAGAAAATTAAACTATTTTTGTTTGTAAGGATTATACTTGGGATATGACATTAATTTTAAAACTAGGTTTGTTTGCAAAGATTATACTTAGGATATGACTATTAATCTCAAATGTCTTGTTTGTTTTCAAATTTAGACTTGAGACTATTAGTCTCGAGATTATAAAATGACTTAATAGTTTTGACATTATAATTATAATTCTAATATTATAATCCTAAGATTAATAGTCTTAGGATTATAATCCCATGAATTATAATCCCTGGATTATAATCCCATGAATTATAATACCCGGATTATAATCCTTGCAAACAAACATAACTCAAGTGTATTGTTTGTTTTCAAATTTAGACTTTGGACTATTAGTCTAGGGATTATAAAATGACTTAATTATCTTGAGATTATAATTATAATCCCGGGATTATAATCCTAGGATTAATAGTCTTGGGATTATAATCCCGTGATAATAATTTTTGCAAACAAACATAGCCTTAGGAAAACTTAAATTTTTTAATCTTCTACTCCCTCCATTCCTTAATAATTGACGTTTTAGGACAGTTCTTTTGTTCCTAAATATATGACGTTATAGGATTTCTAGGAGAATTGGTTATATTATTTCCTTAATTACCCAAAACATTTAGGAGGGTGTATTCAATAAAGACTTTTAAAGACTTTTTTTAAGTGACATTTTTTTTTGTAGAGTTTATGAATTTTAATGACTTTTAAAGACTTTTAAAGACTCCATAAAATAATTGACAGACTTTTATATATTTTTTACCAAGATTTTGGTAGATTTTTACTTTTAATATATCTTGCAGCTTATTTAAGTGTTAAAAAGTCAACAAAGATCTTATATTTTAGATAAAATGAGTAGGATATTAAATAATATTAAAATATTTTGACCATGTCACAATCTAATTTGGAAAAAAAAGGCGTTGAAGCTGAATTATTATATCATACCCAATCTATTACAAGAAAATGTCTTATTTAATAATTTTTATATTTCATAAAAAAAAGTTATTTTCTACTAACAGTAATATAAAATAATAATCTCGATTTTAAAATTGTTCATTGTCTTTTTCCTAACAAGACATTATTACTAAACTAACAATTTATAATTTTCAACAAATAACAAAATTAACAAATTTATTACTTTTAAAAACAAACATAAAACAAAATACTTCCTTAATACTTACAAATATAATAAATGAGTTTTTTTTATGGGAGAGAAGAAATATAAAATAATATTAAAATATTTGTTATCTCAATTTATACCCTTGGTTCTATTTGAAACCCTTAACTCTACTCCATATTTTTAACCACTCCTCCTTTTTTTCTCTTCTCACCTGCTATAAATAGACCTTTTCTCTATATTTGTTTAATCTCCTATATCTCTTTCTCTTTCGTCTCTATTCATCTTCTCCATTTCTCAAATATTTGGAAGTCTTTGAAAATCTTTAGAGATGATGTTAGACTTTGGATATGGGTATCTCTTCTTTTAAAGTTTGTCAAAATCTACCATTTGAGAAATCTAAAATATCTATGACTTTTGAATACCAACATACTTTTATAGACGTTGTAAAAGTCTCAATTCAATACCACCAAACTTTTAAAGACATTATAAAAGTTGTAATTGAATACCAATAAACTTTATAAATTCTTTAAATGTCTTAATTGAATGCAACCAAATTTTAAAAATATTTAAAAGTCTTAATTGAATACATCCTCCTTAATACTCTCTGTAATTCTCTCCTATTTTTCTAAAACTACTTTTTCTCTCTTTTAATATCTTACCAGTATACTCTCTTTAATTCCTATATTTTCTCTATCCTCTAGCAATATGTATGTCTCATCTTTATCACCTACAATTTAGCTTTTCATTTATCTACGCAAGGGAGTTTTTAGTAATACATAGTAATTTTAATGGTGTAATTTTAAGAGTTAACTTCCTTAATCTCTGTATAAAACCCTTAAACGTCGCATATTTAGGAATGGATGGAGTATATAGCTTCGATGAATTCTGAGTTCTTATAAATGAGTAGACTCGCGAACCATTGTTAAAAAAATAAAAATAAAAATGTGTTCCAATATTAATTACTAGTAATTATTCGTGTTTGAAGGCACGGCGTAACGAAATTCTCCATCTCTCTTCGTTTCAACAATCCCACTTTCATTTCCTCTCTCTCCTCCTTCCTCTCCCACCACTCTTTTCTGCCCAAATCAATTAAAATGAATCTGAATCGTACTTGTGTTTTCCCATCCAAATTCAAATTGGGTTCTATCTTATTAATATAGATAGGCCAGATCATTGACGGATCCACACTTGGGCAAGGGTGGTGGTCAATTGACCACCCATATTTATTTTTTAATTTATTACTACTAAATTAAGAAAAAATATATAAAGTATAGAAAAAAAAGTGCTCACCCTAAATAGTATTCTCTAGTTCCAAAATAAAGAACTAAATTTGACATTTTAAAGTTAATTTTAGATTTAAAAAAAATTAATATTGATATGATTTGTTAATATTTTTAAACTATAAATCTATTTAGATAGTTTACAATTTCATAATTGTATTGTTTAAAATAAAATTACTTTATATTAATTTTGAATTTAAAATATATTAAATTTATTTTAAACAATCAATAATGATATTATATTTTCGAACGGAGAGTGTGTGACTTAGTACTTGCATTGAAAAAAATGTATTTGATACTATTAAAGATGAAGAAATTATAAAACAATTTCAAGAAATGAAACACAAGAATGATTTTGTAATAAGTTTTATTCAATTTTGGTGTAATTTATATTATGTGATTTTATTTATAATATTATATATATATATATATATATATATATATATATATATATATATATATATATATGTCACTTACTTCTTCTTTTTTCTTCTTTTTTCATAATCATATTTCTTAGGTTAAAATATTGACCACCCTTGATTAAATTTATTTGTCCGCATCAAACAGATGGAAGTACAAACTAAGGTGATATTTGATAAAACTAAGTAATTAAGGTTTGAATAGTTAGTATATCTTAATAAATTAGTTTATCATAGTGAAATAATATTTGAACTTAAAACGCATTTTGGTAACTAAAAACTAAAACATGAATGACTTTTAAATTTAAAAATATCTCAAATTGATTTTTTTTAAAATCAATAATGATCTTAAAATTTGAAATTGATGAAATACAATATTTACAAAGGCTTCATGGATTTAATTTTTTCATTAAGAGACAACTCTTAATAATTTAGATGTATATCTTCATCTTACCGATTAAGAGACGATAAGAGAAACAAAATTTTACCAAATAATTTTACCCTCTTACCAAATCAATTATACAACTATTAAAAATTATTAAAATGTAAACAAACACCACCTAACTCATATACTCAAAACTTATATGCCTTATATATATTATGTGATGGTGGCTTTAACTAGTTGAGTAAGACCTTATTTCAAAATTACGATGGAAAATCGTCACTTTTGATTTTATTTTAATTTTTAAATCCCTAGTACGAGTCTATGATTGGAAATCACTTTTTGCCACTTAAAAATAATACTCATAATATGTGATCCTTAAAATAAATTTTATGGAGTTTCAATTGATTGTCATGTGATTATTAGAAACACATATAAGATGTCAATTACTAATTAACAAGAGAATCGATATTTTCAAAAATCATGTATTTTTATTCCAACATATAATAAAAACATATGAGAAAAAACATGTAAAAATAGTACTCTTTATCAAAGTGTTAATTAGTAGTCAAAAAATGTGAAATGACAAAATTAACAACTTCTTAACACAGATTATCAACACTCATCTCTATACTAAATATCAATTCCCTTCATTTTTATATTTTTCAATCAACTTTAAAGGGATAATATTGAGTCTTTATACTCAATTTGATCAATTAAACAAAAATACTAGTTACATTTCTTACTTTTTGTATCTTCCTCTAAAACGTCACTTAAAACAACCGAAACGGTAACAAAATCATCAAAGCGCGTGATGATATCTATAATCGGATTACAAAGATAATCTCCAATTTTGCACTATAAACTTTAACCTTAAAATCGATTTGCACTTTAAATTTTATTTTTGAATTAGATGCCCTCTAAATTTTAAGTTTCAAAATAATTTGCATCCTCTATATCAAAATAATTTGCACAAGTACAAACTGTATTGAAACTCAAAGTTTAAGATGCGTTTAATTTAAAATAAAATTTAGGGTGCAAATCGATTTTAAAGTTAAAGTTTAGGGTCTAAATTAGAAATTCATAATACCTTTCACCAATCCGGTTCTCACAATCAGATTATTAGAATCTCCACTAATAAATGCAGTCCCTGCTTGTAGGAAACTAAATGAAAAAAGCCAACTATTTGTTAGCCATTTCCAAAATACCCAACCTGCTTTTATTGCACCTGCAATGGCAATGTGTGTCATGAATTATTTGGTGAGGAGTTCACTCTTCTTATTGTACACTATTGCTTTTTAAATTTTCATAAAAAATATTCTAATATTAAAAATATCTGTCATTTTTTTTTGTTATCAATTACGCGGATAAGTATTACTCCTTCTCAATCTTCTAAAAGGTGTCCAAAGTACATTTTTTACACACTAAGAAAAGTAAAGTAGCTCAAGTAAGTATTGGATCCTCTATTGGTGGGAATAAGTAGAATAAAACAACAAAAAAGGCATTATATTGTAATCAAAATGACCATTTTTGTAGGATTTTGGGTTAGGTTCCATGCCCCCCTCTAGCTACTATGGTAATAAATAAAAATCCTTTTTATGCCATAGATTTCTATTAAATAGATTCATGGATGGATTTTTTTAATATTTTTTTTACAATCTTAATCATGTTTAAATTTTTAAGAAAATTATTTATGAAAATAATTTGCTCTATATATATATATATATATATATATAATGAAGTTTTTCTAAAATTTGGGCGTTAAAAGGGTTTGTTTGGTGCATTTGGGCGTTAAAGGGTTTTTTGCCACCCTTAAAAGCACTAATAACTCAAATCGCAGCGTTCTTAAAAAGCAGATGAAATTATACATCTTAAGCCGGATTACTTGGAGTTGTCCTAAATTGGGGTTTAAGCCTAAGCAAGCACTAAACCAAATTACATAATTGTGAACTTATCGGATATCTAATTAGCCTGTATTTGCTGTAAGGATCCAATTTAATGAAACAATAAGTCTAGGGGGACATTGTTTTAATGTCATTCTAGTGACAATTTTTTTTTTTGGTTTTTTGGTTTTTTTTTTTTCGTATTATCTCTCAAAAAATATATAGTATTTATTCCAACTGAATTTTTTACAAGCAAAATAGTATTAATACATACCACATTACATAATTGTGATACTTATTTTGATCCAAATCTAATTAGCCTGTATTTTTGTAATAATCCAATTTAAAAAAAACAACCAAAACTACTACAAAAAACCAAAAAAAAAAGAAAAAAAAATGTCCCCTACTTACATAAGCTCAACTCTCACACACAACCCATCTGTAAAGATTAATTAACCAATCAATTCTGTTGAAAAACACGGATTATGACAGTATATCCAACTTACGCAAAATGTTTAATTACTCGAACATGTCAGTAGGATCAATAGAACTTACCAAATGTCCCCACATTCAAGGAATAATATTAAAGTAAAGGTTTTAAATTTTCAAACATTACATTTACATGTAATAACTGGAAAAGACCCACCATGAACTAGTATAATGATGATACCTGTATTTGAGACCAAAAATATTAAGGAAAATATTGTGGTTTTCATGTACTTGAATCATTATAGAGTCCTTCTACACGGACAGGAAAATTGGACAAGTAGAACAAAATCGATTTGTTCCCGCGAACAAATTGATTCAATTTTCCTGTCCGTGTATACTAATTCATCATTATATGGCGTACTCCTAATCCCATTTAGCCCTATTCACTTCTACAACAATTTAACTTTAGGACAAGTGATTAAGCCCAATTAAAAATGTCAGGCTCAAGAACTATGATTAAGTTGAACTAATTTCCAAAGGAATGTCGTAAACAAGTAAGATCCACCTGTACATTATGTCAAATGTTACAACAAGCAAGCAAAAAAAGTGGAGTAGGTGAGTGTTTGGTTCATGCAGATCATCACCACCTAATATTTTGCGCTTACCAAGAATGGCGGTTCCCTCTTCTGATCCTCCTACGAAAAGGCCGGCATGCCTCGATGCTAAGGTCAACAGCGGCCGCAAGAGCCATAAAGATGGCGGCATCCTCCACACATGTCACGTGTCGCATGGCCAGTTGTACCAATGGCTTGCTGCACTTCCCTTCCCCTTGCACTCTACAGCTCATGACAAACCCACCTACAACAGGACTTAGTGCTGCAAAGTCGCCGCTGCTTTGTGGGCTTGGAATGGGAGTTGCCGCCGCTCGAACCTGTCTGTCGGTATCTATGTAAAACTCGCCACCCTTTTCAGCACCAATGAGGATCTCGGACATAAGAAGCTCGCCTCCTTCCTGACCTTCAGACAGTAGGTGAAAACGGCAGTAAATGGAGTCTCTGATGCCACGTTCACGCCATGCCTCGAGTTTACCCCATGGCAGCCAACTTTCGGGTCTGCAAGCATCGGGTCGAACAATCAACCAAGCTCCTGGATTTGATCTGGCAACCCAATCACAACCTGTTGACGGCACAAATGGAGTTGTTATGAAGGCTGCTGCAACAGCTGAGCCAGAGAGATCATGTATCGTCACCTTCCACCCTTTCCTTTCTCTTCTGTCGCCTCTTGCTCGGAACTTTTAACAGAACTTGAACCGTAGGCGCTCAATGGATCTGCCTGGGATAACCTGTGAAGTCGTAATAACTAACAGCAATTACAGACAAACCAATAACTGAAAGATTAAGCCTTTTGTTCTGTTCATATATCCATTTATAACCGATGAAAATGATGTTGACAATATACAAATTTCAACTCCACCCCCATCCCAAAAGAAAAATCACTTGATTTAGTTTTCTGTAAAATAAAATGATTATGGAAGAAAGACCGTTGAATGCTTTAGAGAATTTTCGTTCGGGACTGCTTAATCCAATTACTTTTCCTTGCACCCCGCGCGATTAAAATCAAAATCAAATTAAGTAGTTCGTTTAATCTACGAGGCCGACAAAAACACAAGGAAAATTATCCATGCTACAGCATTAAAGCTAGCACAGAAACAGATAAACTTGATAAGGAACTTTAGCTTTGCCTATATTATATGCCGTTCTCTCAAATCCTTCAAATTTGAAAGAGAAAATGCCTACATCTTATTTCCATAAATATCTCAACCAAAATGCAGAAGGAATTCCATGATTTAAATCACCTGTCTCGGCTAAATTTGCAACTGAAGATGGGCTGCCTGATGGTGCCTTGAAGCTGTACTATCTGAGGACTCAATTTAGTCTCGTCTTCAAATTGGAAAACATATCTTGGGTCAGGATCCAGTTTTACTCTTAAATGAAGCTCTGCTCCAGGTTTTCCGCTCTCCTGCTTGCTCTTGCCGATACCTATCCAGCCACTGAAAAGAATTGCAGGCTTCCCTTCCCCCCATTCAGGACTTACATCCAACTTGAATGTTCCAATTTGCTGTCTCTTTATCCCAACGCCACAGTGGGACCCCTTCCGCCCCGTAAAAACAATTATCTCCAGACATGCATGAGGAGCGTAGAAACATCCAGGTGTCAGCAATGCTTTCAGGTCTGCTTTTTCAAGATAAAAGCTTGAGGCAATGCTATGGGAATCTGGTGCAGCTTCAGGAGATGATATGAAGGGGATAGGTGTTGTCTGTACTGGAAAACCTCGCAGACGAATCTCACACAAACATGTCGAAGAAAATGCATGGATATCAGATTTTCTACCATTTAAAGTTGTCAAAGGAAATCTCAACCCCAGTGAACCTATTGACAACCTAATAAAAGCCTGAGGATCCATTCTGGTCAATAGTCCTTCAGCATTTATCACAAGCTCTAATCTTGAACAGCTCAGAAGGCCTGTGAAGTCGGTCAGCAGATGCTTAAGATCAGGTGTGCAAACTTTTGAGTAGGCTAAAATAGAAAATATTGACACTACTGGTAGACATTATAGATACCATTTCAGGAAAGTAGTTTACTTTTCTCCTAATTAGTACAATATGTACCAGTATTGTCATTATACTATTATAGTGATTTGCCGTCTTGGGACATATGGTATCACATCATTTCTAAGATAAGGAAAACAAAGAAAAAGGAAAACAAATATATATATATATATATATATATATAATTTCTCAATCTGGTGTGACACAAGTTTTAACACAAAAATTGCCAAAGTTCCTAGACAGATTCATCATAAATATAAAATAAAATTCTTTCTGATATACAAATGCATTATACAAGTTTAAATAACAAGGCCCAAACTCCTTGAAAATGCAACTTATAACCTTACTCTTAGAAACAACTCAATCAGTTCTAACTTTATCTCAAGTCAACTACTCCCTCAGTTCCGAAATACAAAATCAATATTGACTTTTAAAGTCAATTTGATATAATTTCAATTTCAAAATTGATGTTATTAATTTAACTTGTGAAAACAATAAACTTTGCTTAGTTGTACGTTTTAGATAATTTACGATTTTAATAATTCTCTTGCCAAAATTAAACAAATTAACATCAATTTTGAATTAAAAAATATCTCATCCTATATTGAATTCAAAATTCCAAACTTAATCCTATATTTTGGAACTAAGGGAGTATTATAACTATATCATTTAAGAAATCTATTCTCCGCGTACCACTTTTCAAATAAACATATTTTGTGCCGACTAAGCGATCCGAAAAAACATACTTTTACTATACTTTATAGTTCATACCACCGAAAGTGACGCTTTCCGTTCCCGTTTTCGTTCAACATACAATAAGTTACAATCCAAGGAACATCTAATCCTCTCTTAAGCTCGTTTATCGTTAAAGTAAAATTTATTTGATACATTTGGACAATCTAAACTTACAGATGATTATGCTACCTCTTGCTATTCTTCATCATCAATTGTCTTATGCATCTCTGTCGCCACCACAGGGAAACAGCAGGGCCATCACGATCGTTAATGAAAAAAATCTTTGACCACTGCAAGTCACCACCTCTAAAGTGTTGACGGTGCTATTATTGTGTAGCAAGTAGATGTTGGACATGAAAATTTATATCTTCACTTTTGTGCTTTTACTCATGTTTAATTTTCTCCTCTATCTTGTATTGCTGCTGATTTTTCTGTCTTTCAAATATTTATTTAAATCATAGTTGTCACGGCCATGGGACTTGGCGATGAGTTGACCGTCAGGACGCCTAGGTGATAAGGCGTCCGCCGTGGCAGACAAGTCGTTAACAATGTGCAATTTATACATTATTTATTTTATTTCAAAAATATATTGCACAATAAAATGTTATATATACTAAAACCCAAAACATAATAACTAACATTATGAAAAAGTCTCCACTCTCCACTATGTTTCTAGTCATATCTCAAAGTAAAGTCATCAACTATTAAGTCATTTCCGTCTCCCTCACGAGCATTGCTCTCATTTAAAAGAGTAAGGTCATGGGTTGAGTTACTTAGGTAATTGAAAAAGTCTATAGGTTATGATGAGTCAAGGTAAAAAATGACTTAATCACTTAACTTGAGCCCGCTACTGAGCCTTGGCGGCTCGGCGTCCAAGGCGTTGTCTTGCCCTTCTCCAATGTCAGGACGCCTAATCGTCGCCATGGCGACACCATGACAATAATGATTCAAATTAAGGTTATGATGGATAAGTGACAACTAATTAATAATCCAAAAAAATGAATACTCTTTTTAACTAAATTAACACAAAATGCATATGTTTCTAACAAGTAAGGGAAAGGGGTTAAGGGAGCCAAGGAACAGGATCAGCATAAAGGCACTTCTACCCACTCTTTATGAGTTAGTATGAAGAGCAGCTCCTTAATATATTACCTACAAGTTTAAGGGAGAAAGATAAATCCTCCTTTTAAAGAAAATACCATCCCAGTTGATTGGTCCCATACACAGTGCATGACATAATCTATAAATGGAGCCCATTACTATACCTTATAGCTTTTTTGTTTTTTCAATGTAATATGGCCTGAATTTAGAAGAAAACACTAATATGACAGTGAACTATAGTTTGGTCCTAAAAATGTTACATTGTCGTTAAAACACTAAATTAGGAACACTTTTAAATTAGGAAAATCCAAAACAACATTTTATTTGATAATCGATTGATTAACTCTAATATAAGATGGATTATTCCATAAATCATTGATTCATTGATACATTCAGGATTTTTCGTATCTTTCTACATTGTAGTATCTTTCTAAACGTTTTAATTGATGGATTATTCAGGATTTATCTTTCTACATTGAAAATATTGGATTTATTCCTAATATCATTTAATTTCTAAAGAAAAACCATGTCCACAAATAGAAACACCTCAAAACATTTTTCAAATATGAATTTTAAGAAACCTACACCCCCCAAAAAAAAAAATAAATAAATAAATAAATAAATAAACCCAACAAGTATAAAATTATATATTATGCGTTGTACCACGTTTCCGTTCTTCAAACAAAAAGGATCCATATTATAGGTATCCTTCATATTATGACCTTATTACTATCTCAACATACCGCCAACCTTAAGGGTTACGTTTACGTATATATATAACCATAAGTAATCCATAATATATTAAATATATTATCTTGCAAAAATGGGGATAAAATATAACCCATGAGAATTGCTAGGTAGAGAACATATACATATTCTCAACAATAGGCACAGATGATTCGAAAGACCGAAACTCTAATAGCCACTCAGAGGTTGTTAGAGGAATTAAGGCGACAATAAATAAAGAAGTTACACACCAAAAATTAAATCTTTCTCTGAAAAACTTGGTAATCATAATTTCTTGTACAGGCCTGGTCTAACTAAACAATGAGCTTATCAAGCTCCCTTCAATATCAGCCTGATTATTATGAGCATCAGCTATCCCAAAAGTTAATCTTCTACCACATTTTCCCCAAAACAGAGGATACTAAATTCATGAAAATACCTTTTCACATGTTCATTCTTTTATTATCTAGTACTCTTCAGCAGGCATAGAGAATCGAAAGACTATAAAGAAAATTCAAGGAAACACTTGGCAGGGAAGCCCCTTCACAGATACTAAACATGTTTTCTTCTCTGGTTTACCATAGGACTTAATGGACTCAAAATAATCTCATAAAGTGGAGATAATGGAAATATTTGTAATCATTGTTATTTGTTGTCTGTGGTATGTGTTTGTGCAATACACATCTTCCACTTCCCAATTTCGGTATAGTTTCAATAATGCAATTAAACCGAGATGAATGAAAGTACAGACACAGATCACCTAATTTGGTGATCTTTCCTTCTACTAAATAAATAACATATTCCTTGAATTGCATTATCTTCACATAAACTCTCACTTAAATTTTGGATTTAGAAGACATACCCAAGTCTCTAATCAAATTACTACTAACTTTGCTTTTCCTATCTATCTAGCCTCAAAGACTCCAAATTTAAGCAATTAATGGACTTAAAATAAGAAAAACCCCATGTAAAATGCAAACAAACAATTAAGCCCCAACCAAAAAGCTTGAACTTAAACCACCAACTAACTAAGCCATTTTTACACAAACATGCCCAAATAATACTAACAAATAACCAAAGTCAAGGTCACTAAAAAAAACCCACAAAATTATAGTGTATGGAAGTCTTAAACAGGAAAATAAACCAAAAGAAAAATACTCACCTTTACTTTGAAGCTTTCTCTTCCTTAAAAGCACCCCCAAAGCCACCTTTGAACCTGGAATCACTCCAATTCTTACAAAAATTGGGGAAAATCTTCATAATACCCTTTTCATTTAATCACTTGAAACCAATGACCCAAATTAGCGAAAACAACATTCAAGATCAAAATTCCTTCACTCTCATCCAAACACCCCAATGACTCTCCCCCACACTCTTTTCTCTCTCTATATGTAAATATATGTATGTATAAAAAAAACACCCAGATCAAATAATGATGTAAAATTAAAGAAAACTGGGTGTGATGAATAATTGGACCAAAACACTTAAACCCCTCCAAGAATATCACGTAGACTGTGCACGGATCACGAGAAACGCCATACATACATCTCTCCACATATATAAATAATTAATTTAATAAAAACAGAGGGAGAGAAAAAAGGCTAATGCATTATTTGGGACGAAACAGGCGGTGAAAGTAAAGGAAAATAATTAATTTAATTATATAGTATAGTATGAGAAACCATCAAACAAATGAATTGAACATAAAATAAAACAGTGTCACTATACAAATATAGTAATGTAGGAGAGAGAACAAGAAAAAATGAGATGCAACAAATGAAACATCAGATAATAATAATCTCTTGTTGTTGGAAAATAAATAAATATAAAATATATACATATATATATATTGTATAAAAGACTATATATATATATATATATATATATATATATATATATATATATTGTATAAAAGACTAATGGAGGAAGGCAGGTCGTATAAATTGGATACAGCTGTAAACAACGCTTCTTGACACTGGGGGGGGGAGAGAATCGTTTTCAGGCACGCATGTGGGTGATGGTAAGCCTGACTTCATTACCATAACTCTGTATAATTAAATACTAAAATGAGAATTAGTACACGAGAACATTATTTTTTAGTGTGTTTTGATTATTTTTGCATGGTTTTCTCTCACATGAATATAAAATTCACTGCATATTCATATGAGAGAAGATCATTTAAAAATATCAAAAATATATATGAAAATAAAAGTTCCCTTAGTATATCTTGTTTTTATTTTATTAAACATATATTAAATTTATTATTATAAAGATATAGTAATTTTTTTACAATAAAATTCAATCATTTTAATTTAAGAAATAAGATTATTATTAACTTTTATAAATACAGTTTAAATATTTTTTAAATTAAAAATTATAAGAGTATCAAATTTAGTATGTTCAAGTACTAGAAATTATTTGAAAATTACTACTACTACTTTAAAGATTTATTTTTTACAATCTCAAATAAAAACACATCAATTTCATACTTAAAAATATTTCAAATTGAGTTTTAACATAAATAATTAACTTATATCTCGCTTTATAGTAGGAGTATTAACTTTGATATAAGATTCCTATGGTTATTTGGAATAAAGATTAGGGGTGTGAAAAATAGTCAAAGGATGCATTAATTGTTGTGTGGTGATTTAGGTGGAGATATCTTCACAAAGAGCGCATGCATTTTATTTTATTAGTCTATTTTTAGTAAAATCTGTACAAAAATTACATAATAAAGCTAAGTTTCGTCCACGTTTTCCTTATTTTCTTTCCTAATCCCTTCCTTCATATTCTCATAATTTCTTAATTTTGAATGCAATAGTATATGTTCATATATAATATAAAATTGCATTTAATAATTCTTATAAAAACGTTTTTTATAAAAATTAATTATAATTAATAGAGAAAAATGATAGCTCCAGATAGGGCTGAACATTTCGATTATAACCGAACCGAATAGGTTATTTGGTTCTAACCGAAAACCGAAATTTACATTTTTTTTAATATCCGAACAACTATTCGAAATGAGTGTTAATCGAAAAATCGAATAACCGAATTAACTATTCGGTTATTCGGTTAATAATCAAATTAACTAAAAAAAAAAGCAGAGGTGCCAATTTCATGCAAATGTAATAGCTACGACTTATTTTTTAAGCAATCACAAAATAATAGTATATATGATGGCTCTTAGTGATGACTAATCTTGCCATCAATGTATTATAATTGTGATGGCCATGTCGATCACACCAATTTTTTCACATGAAAATAAATTTTTTTTGTGGCGCTTAAGTCATCATTTATAGATATACCCTTTTCGTGATTGCATTTAAGCTATCACTAATATTTAATGTAAGAAATAATCAAAACAATATTTTATGACGGTCATAACAATCATTAAAAAAGATAGATTTTTGTGACGACTTTTATTTGCAATTACAAAAAGAAGATATTTTGTGATGGAATTTTCAAGCCATCACAAAATAATAAAATATATGATGACTCTTAGTGATGACTAATTTTACCATCATCATAGAGTATTTGTGACTGTCATTGCAATCACCAAATCTTATGTGTAAGTAATTTTGTTTAGTAAGTCAACTCACATATGTTTCCTTTTATATTTTGTTTTGAAATTATAATCATGATCTGGACTTTGGTATAGTGGTAATACTCTTTATTTAGTTTGCAAACGGGAGAGGGTTTGAATCCTACAAGTACCATTTGATACAATTAATATAGATACAATTAATACAATAAAATCAAATGGGAGAGGGTTCGAATCCTACAAGTACCATTTGATACAATTAATATAGATACAATTAATACAATGAAATAAATTATACGTAAATCGAGATTCACGTTCTTACATTTGATTCCTAAAGTCTTGTTTTTTTTGTGATGACTTTGACAATCACAATAGATTACGTGTTAATGTGATTGTATTAATCATCACAAAAGCACTAAACGTTTGCGTGATTGCCAAAACTATCACGTAAAACCTTTCATGATGGGCGTATACAAGACGACCATTGTGATGCTTAAAGCCATCACATAAACCTTTCGTGATGGCTTTTCTACTTTTTGTGATGGATTTTGGCCATCACAAATGACCATTTTTTGTAGTGATTATTTGGGGTAAATAGGCTAAGTATTGTCAAATGTCTACTATTCATTTGGATGGTTCGGTTATTTGGTTAACCGAATAGTAAAAATTCAAGAACCGAACCTGAATTCGAAAATTGAATAGTAAAACGGGTATAATCGAAATGCAAAAAATAACCGAATAATTGAAAAAATTCGATTAAAAAATTTTGGTTCGGTTATTCGGTTTTATCCGGTTTTTTGCTCAGTCCTAACTCCAGAACAAAAATTTTCTTTTTCAATACAAAATATGGATTATGAGCTTGTATTGTGTATAAATGTTGTATATTTTGTTCTAAGATATTACTACTTGTAAGACCCCAACTTATTATAAATAAAATTAAATTTTTTCTATTCATTATTCTAAATTAATAAGGTGTTAATTTGATATAATGCTTTGATTATGGGTGAAATGTGCAAATTTTGCAAAATAAGCGAGTGGTTATAGAATATTCATTTCATCGGAAAATATTACGTTTTGTCGTGGAATATTCTTGTTGTTGGGGAATATTAAATGCGGCCAGTAGCAGACCATTTATTGGCCCCATAACGAAAAATGGTTGGATGAAGGAAAGCGACAAAGTATGAGTTTTTATAAATAAAAGCAGGCGTAATTATTCTGAATTAACACCTTTGTTGGAATACACGGTGGTTAAAATACGATGTCTGGCATGGTTGCAGACAATGAAAGCACCAGTATTACGCATGTATTGTTGAATTATTGATTCTTACGTGAAGGCAAGGCTTACTCAATAATTGTTCACGATGAATTCTTGTTCAATATTTTATTTTATTGATTCAATAATTTACTGCGTTGATAGTTTATATTATTGTTGTTTCAATAATTATCATTGCACAATGTTTCCCATTATCGGATCAATAATTCATATTATTTGAATAATATTATTAGATAGCATTATTGGCAATATCTAGAAAGTTACATCGATGAGAGGTTTGGTCACCTAATTGTGCTTGATGGAGAAATCCTTATCGGAAGCCCTGCTTTCACAGGAGCGACTGAGTTGTCATAATTGTGATTACGTAATATTATTTGTGAATAATTAATTATTGATTTATATGATAAGAAAATATTTATTTTATATGGATATAATTGATGGTTATATTTATTTTATGTGGATATAATTGAAGGAATTAATGTTGAGGTGTTTATCAGTATTTTTGTCGGAATAGAGGTATTAAAAATCAAATCAGTGTTTTTGAGATATATTGCGTGAGTTATAATTTTTAATCCGACCGTTGGATCGTTGTGATTTTTGGATATGTTATACATATATAAGTTGAGTATATGTCCACAAATTTTGAACCGTTAAAAATGAATGTATGATTTGTTATGAATTTTAAGAGGTGACTAATTCGAAAATTATGTTATAAATGATTTTTGGTGGAAAATTCTAGAATTGAGTGGGCCCCACTTTTGGTTGGTGAGAAATGTGCTCAAATTAAATTTCAAATGTGGTGGGTGATAATAGTAGCAGGTAAAGCCATCACGTAGCATGTCAAGTCTTCTTCGGCGGGCTAACATTTTCCTATAAATAGAGGGCTAAGTTAGAATTGAAAATCACACCAAAAACAAGCTTTCTTTCTCTCTATATTATCTAGCGTATTTTGTGAGTATTTAGATACTTTGTGAGTTGCTATTCAGTGCAAGTTTCCTTCGGCTTTACATTCGATATTCCGAACAGAAGTACTATTATTTTGAGGTAAGGGATGTTATTTTCTTCTTAAATGATATTATTTTCTTCAATATCATTATGCCGAAATATTGGTTTGAAATTTTTAATAAAATTTAGAACTTTTTGTGTCGGGGTTACTATTCACGTATACGGCACTATTCACGTATACGATACTATTCACGAATACGACACTATTTACCAAAAAATGAAAATTTTCCTTTTTGTCCAATATGTCTATTATGGTTACTATTTTTGATTGTATCCATGTTTTGATCTTTGTTTTTGAATTCTGCTTCAAAATTGGTTATTATGAAGTATTAGTGATCTTGAATAAACTGTAACACGAATCCCTAATATTTGTCCTACATCTCCATTGGATTCGCTTCTAAAAATATTTTCATCATCCTCGGTCCTTAATGGTGATACTTGATGAATATCTTTGGCACGTAATGCAAAGATGAATGATTACTGATAAATATCTTTGGCCGTAGTGCAAAGATGAGCAATTTATTGAGATGAACATGACCAATTGGGTGATCTGATGAATATCTTTGGCATGTAGTGCAAAGATGAATATTTGATTCAAGATGTATATTGATTGATGTTACAGGGATAAAATATTGATGATTGACTTTTAAATTCATAGATGATAGTAGATTTCATTCTCTACTTAACTCTTCTAATGAATTGTTGTTTCCACTGCAGTTGTTGATCTAAAACTTGTTGTCGATTATATTCTATCGATTTTTCCTGTTGAAGACTAATGATAATTTGTTGTATATTATTTTAGTCATAATATTCTTTCTTTGGGCTAGTTGAGCTCACCCTTTTCTTTTTGTTCCATTTTTTCTCGGGAGGTGAGAACATGGCGAGGATCGAATCGGGGTATGGAGTGATGGTTCTAGAAAGATGTTTTAGCGATCCTCACTTATTTACGTAAAATAGTGTATGAATAATTGTGATGAGGACTTATTTGAGTGTTGATATTGTCTAGAAGACAATATTTGTATTTAAACTCATAGTATGTGTTGTCGTATTTTGCACGACAATTGTATTATTGAAGTTGTAGTTTGCTTTCTGTACCATGTATTTGGCGACTCAGAATAGGTTGGGTGGATTAGACCTATTTTGGGGGCGTCACACTACTTTTTGTGCTCAAAACATCAATGTATATCATATATAAATTTGCATAAAATTTCATGAGAACAATGCCCTTCATGAAATATGACTAAAATTACATAACTTTTAGGAGTATTACTACACTTATAAAAAATTCTTACAAAAAATAACTTATAAAATGATGTGTTAATGTGAAATTAGTAAATGATCCATCATAAATGAGTGAATCCAATAATTGTAACCAATCACAATCATACACATCATTTTATATCTCATTTTTGAAACTATTTTTAGTCACCAAAATATTGTTAAAATTCCACACTTATGAACATCTGTTATTGAGAATACAAAAATAAGTTGTACATGTTGAGAATATTCGGTCCAAATATGTTTATCTGAACTTATAATATCTTGACTCAAAAGGTTAACCTATTAGGTTTATGGTCCATTAGAGCATGTATTCCTTAATCTTTTTCCTTGTGTTTCGATAGGGGACTTTATATTATCACACAATACCTTCACACAACTCATTCTGAGTAGCCAAATACATGGTACAAAATTCAAATATAAATTTCATTAATACAACTATTAATTGTCATGTAAAATACGACAAAATATACGCTGTGAGTTTTAATACAAATATTGTCTCGTAAACAATATCCAAACTCAAATAAAATTCTCATTACAATTATTGTCACACTATTTTACAAAATAGTAAGAATTACTAAAATAACCAACTTGGACCATTACTCCACTCCTCGACTACTCCCAGTTACATTCTAGTCTCCTGAGAAGAACAATGGAACCAAAAAGGAAGAGGGTGAGCTCAACTAGCCCAGTAAAGAATATTATGACTAAGATAATGTAGAACAAATTATCCTTAGTCCTCAACAGGGAAAAATCTGATAGAATACAATACACAACAAGTTTTAGATCAACAATCAGCAGCTTGATGAAATAGCAATCCATTAGAAGAGTCAGTGAGTAGGCGTGATGTCTACTATCTTCTATGATTTAAAATTTCATCATGAATATTTTATCCCTGTAACACCAATCAATAAATTTTTCAAATCAATGAATTATCTATGCACTACGGGCCAAGGATATTCGTTTGTATCACCAGTACGTGGTCATAATCATGCCAAACAACTGTCCATCTATGCACTACGGGCAAAGAGGACTTTAACCACAACATTTGTCTGTAACATTATAGGTCATGATTATAGCAATACACAATTCCTGGTCATAGTCATACCAATCAACAATTCATCTATGCACTACAGGCCAAAGATGACTTTTACCACAACATAAGCATGAGAATGTTGACAATGATACAAGGAATCAATCAAGTGAGATCAAGGATAAATATTAGAGATTTATAATTCAATTTATCTAGAGTTCAAGAATGTCCAAATTGTCAACATGATAATTAATTGTGGAGTAAAATTCAATAATGATATTCATGTATCAAAAATAATTTGGACAGAAAAGAAACTAATTTTTTGTGTGAATAGTACCCGTAAATAGTACCTCGAGTGAATAGTATCCCGAGTGAATGGTATCCCATGAATAGTACTCTAGTGAATAATACCCCGTGAATAGTGTTGGAAGAGTGCATATTGTGATTTGATGTTTAAAGTAAATGCTCATGATTATATGTAAAGTCCTTCTAGGAATGTATGTACAAGGACTTAGTGATAGATCAAATTGTTAGGTTGATTTAAGCTTTTAATGTTTATCATTCTGTAAATGAATGTATAGATAAAGAGATTAAAGATGTGAGACCCCGGATTTTATGAATAAAGATTTAAATTTCTCGAAATATTTTTTGAATATTATGGTGTGAATTTGATATAATGTTATAGTTGTGGGTAGTATTTATAAATTTTGCAAAGTATGCAAGTTGTTATATAATATTCGATTGGTCGGGAAATATTCTTTGTGTCGGGGAATATTCGTGCGACGACACAATCATTGGTGGACCCCACAACGGAATTATTGTCGGATTGAGAAAACGACAAAAATATTTTTATGAAAATAATGGCGGAAGTTTTATCGTTGATCTTTGTTGAACTACTCGTTAGTAAAAATACGATGTCTGGCTGCGTGGTTGCGTAGTAACACACCGGTATTGATTATTGATGTTTATGTGAGAAGTCACCCGGTTTTGTTCAATTATTGCTACAATAGTTCTTTGCATAGTATCTCACATTATTTGATTAAATTATTGTTGATTTATAAGTTTTGTTTTATTAGTATTATTAACGTAATAAAAGCGAAACATCTTTATATAAAAAGAATACTTTTATAAAGTTATTCATTTTATTAGATAATAATTAGATTATATTATATTTTATTATGCATAGTGTTTTGCATAGTAAAAATCTTTTTATATAAAATAGAATATATTATATTTTATTTAAAAGATTTTTCTTTAAATATGGACCGTCCAGATAAAAGTAAATCAATCTGGACCGTTCATGGGTTTAGTTCTTATTCATTCCATTCTTCTATAAATAGAAGCTCATTCCTTCATTATTTCTTACAATTTATTGAAACTCTAGAGAGAAACTATAGAGAGAAGAAGAAAAGTATTACCTTTACTTCACTACTTCTTTATTCAGTTCTTCTTTATACTGGTGAGGGTGGTGTTATTTCTTTTGTATTCAAGAAGAGAACTTACATTATTCCATTTTTTATTGTTACTCGTTGGAATAACTTTGATCATGCAGCTACCCTATACTTGGTGACATTCTTCTATTATTCTGTCTTTATTATTACATTTGGAATATCCTCCGCATGCATGTGTTTTACAATTTGACTGGTTCCGCTCTTTATTATTACATTGGAATATCACATGCATATGTTTTACAGGACTGGTTAAAAGTCTTTTTATTATTCTGTTGGAATATCTTGTGCGTGTGTTTTACACCGGACTGGTTTAAATCTTTATTATTACATCTTTTTATTATTACATTGGAATATCCATGCATGTATTTTACACCTGACCTGGTTCCGTCTTTATTATTACATTTTATTATTACATCTTTATAACTTTTATCATGCTGAAGTACTGCATGCATGGTGATTTCATTGTTATTCCATTCTTTATTATTACATTTGGAACATCCTGCTCGATTGTGAATTTCACCCGACTGGTTACATTATTATTATTCTATTGGAATAATCATACATCTGAATCTCGCATGCATGGTGATTTCTTTTTGTTATTCCATTCTTTATTATACTCGGTTGGTTAAAGTTTTAACTTTTATACTCCATGAAATTAGTAGAATATCCTTGATATTTATGCTTCATCCAAAGATATTTTTTATGGAAATATTCTTACGAGCATTCACGAATTTTACTACTACGTAAGTATCATGTTGACAATTTGGACGTTATTGGTTCTGGACAAATTAATTCTTGAACTTGTTTTATTGAATTCTTATATCATTGTCATCATCCTCATGTTTATATTATGTTGAAAGTCATCTGTGGCACATGAGTGCATAGATGGACTTGGTATGATTATGACCGAGGATTATTCGGTATAATCATGGCCAGTAGTAATGTTACAAATGATGTGGTAAAAGTCCTCATTGGCCCGTAGTGCATTGATGGGCGATTTTGGTATGATTATGGTACGTGGATTCTCTTGACCAAGGAGCAAAGATGAATTGTTTTATGGCGTGATCGGGATCAGTTGATGAAAACACGATTATCTTTGGCCCGTAGTGCATGGATAATTAGTGGTCGTGATACTAAAGAATATCCTTGGCACGTAGTGCGGGGATGATTTAATGATGTGGATTATAGCTGAGTCTCAAGGATAAAAGTGATGAATTTTTTTTTAAATCATTAAAGATAGTAGATTTTATTCTCTACTTGACTCTTTTAATGGATTGCTTGTTCCGCTGCAGTTAAACTTGATGTCTATTGTATTTTATCAGTTTAACATTGTTCGAGACTAATGATAATTTATTACGCATTATTTTAGTCATAATATTTCTTCTTTGGGCTAGTTGAGCTCACCTTTTCTTTCACCGTTTCTCTTGAAAATGAGAACGTGGTATTTGGGACGAGTCGGGAGCGGAGTGATGGTCCTAGATGGCATATTAGTAGTCCTCACTATTCTGTTAAATAGTGTGACAATAAATGTAATGAGGACTTATTCTGAGAGTGGATATTGTTTAGAAGACAGTATTTGTATTAAAACTCACAGCTCTCTTGTTGTATTTTAAAGATTGTATTTGAAATTTTGTACCATGTATTTGGCGACTCAGAATAGGTGATGTATACCTATTTTGGGGGCATCACAAAAGATGTTAGGATGATCTATAAAATGTAATAGATAGGCTTCAGTAAAATCATAGTCTATTGAGCTGATCAAGAACTTGTAGAAGCCAAGGCAGAATTATAGAGTATCGAGGATTGTAGTATGTCTTCCTTGAAGGGCCTCTCCAGAGATCGTAGTGTGGTCCAGACGTTTGCCTAAGCCAACTTAGAGATCATAGTGTGGTCCAGATGTTTGCCGAAGCCAACTCAAAGATCATAGAGTGCTCTCGAAAACGTAGAGTCTGCAAGACAAGCAAGTGAAGATCGTAGTGTGCCAGCCCTTAAGAGAAATCGTAGTGTTCTCGTTTGGTTGCATCAAGCACCAAGGTGGCAAGACACCACGATAAGAATCGTAGAGTATCATCTGGCTGTGTCAGAAGTTATGGGCCTTGATCATTTATTCAATGATAAAATCTTAACAAATATGGAATGGGTTACAAACGTTGAAGTAATCACCAGTCCCAATGGCATGAAAACATCCTTAGTATGCAACAAAAAGACATATTGAAGAAGCTAAGGAAAGGACCATGGGACAGAGGAAAACACCTTTTCAGGTGTTAGGTGAGAAAGCAGTCTGCTATGTCAGTAGGCCAGAATGCATTCAGAAGATATGCAGAAAAGTCTCCATCAAAGTTCAGAAATGTTAAATGCATTAAATGCTTCAACGGATGGATTCAACGGGCAGATTTCAAAAATCACATATATGCAAGACATGTGCAGATGATAGGGGTAAGCAAGCAATTGAACAAAAAGAAAGAATACTCAACGCTCAACTCTACGATCTGAGAAAAAGAGAAAGCTTGCACAGTTACTCAATTCTTTCGAACAAGAGCTTAACGACAACTGAGTAGCACCAACCAAGAACTCAACAACTACCAATCAACTGAAGTAAGAGTCCCAAGTCAGAAGGACTTGAACAGTTCTAAGTGAACTTTGAAGAGCCAAGTCTGCTGGACTTGAAGAGTTCAAGAGTGAACTAAGAAGTTCCTAGACTGCTGGTCTAGAAGGAATCTATGAGATTCAGAAAGTGTAAACGACATCCTTAGTGGATTTCCTACTCGAGGAGTAGAAGAGTGGACTAGGAGATTTAAGTGCTCTGAACCACTTAAAACTGTTGTGTCTATTGCATTCTTACTATAACTACTACAGTAAAACCTCTATTTAGGAATAGATTGGGACCAAACTATTTGTATTCTAATTGAGAGGTTATTACGAAATAGAGGTATTGGTACAAAATATTTTTCGAGCACCCAAAAATATCCACTTTAACAAAAATATAGATTTTATAACAAAAATTAAAGAAAACATAAATTATTTAGATTTTCAAACTAGGAAAATGTAGTCTTTTATAGTAAATTTAGTTTTTATAAGAAAATGTGGTCTTTAATAGAAAATTTAGTCTTTTATAGGAAAATGTAGTCTTTTATAGGAAAATATAGTCTTTTATAGGAAATGTAGTCTTTTATAGAAAATGTAGTTCTTTATAGAAAATGTAGCCTTTTATAAAAAATGTAGTCTTTTAAAATTAATATTTTCTCTCTCTCTCTCTCTCTCTCATATATATATATGAAATTATTACTATATAGAGGTATATTTTGTTAATACGGGACTTAAAAAGTATATAACATATTACAATTTAGAGGTTATTCCTATTTATAACTGGCCCAAATTGGGACAAAATTTTTTTATAATATTGTAGAAGTTATTCTTATATAGAGTATTCCTAAATAGGGATTTTACTGTATAAATATTATAATTGTCTCACTCTCATTAACTCATTATATCTAAAAGGGAGATCAAACAAACCTTAATTCCGCTGTGTTTAAATCATTATCAAAATTGACAAAGTAAAATGAAAAGATTTTTAAATATCTATTCAACCCCCCCTTCTAGATAACTATTGTGCCTCCGGGAACTAACAAATAGTACCCCGAATGAAAATATTGAAATTTAATAAGAAAGTTCAGACTAATATTCCAATGAAACAATACTAGATGAAGCGCAAAATTTAAGGATATTCTACTAATTTTAGGGATTATAGAAGCAGTACTTACCATATTAAGTTTAGATTTAGGAATATGAAAAGAAATAATATATGAAACTACAAATGGATTTTCACCTGTCATGCGGTAATTCGCGTAGACAGATCTTTTCTACAAATAAAGAATGAGTACAAAGGATTATTCACCATGCATGCGGTAATCTGCGTAGACAGGTTATTCTCACATATCAAAAAATGAATACGAAGGGTTATTCACCATGTATGCGGTAATCTGCGTAGACAGGTTACTTCCGCAGATTAATAAAGAATGAATACAAAGGGTTATTCATCATGCATGCGGTAATCTGCGTAGACAGGTTACTCCCACGGATTAATAAAGAATGAATACGAAAAATAATATCCCTTACCTTAGTAGGAGATTGGATACTGCAATAGTGAAGTAGCAAAATACTCTTCTTCTTTCTCTCTATAGTTTCTCTCTCTATAATTTTAGTGAATTCGTAAGAAAGAATGAAGAAATGAGCTACTATTTATAGGAGAATTGACTAAATAATAACTGATTCACAAACGGTCCAGATTGATTTACTAGTAAAACGGACGGTCCAGATTGATTTACTATTAAAACCTCAACCGACGGTCCATATTGATTTACTATTAAAATCTCAACCGACAGTCTGAAAAATTAGCACATCTCCCTATGGAATAATAAGTCAAACTTACAACAAACGCCTCATGACAAACCCCTCTATTTATATCAAAAATTGAATAAATATTTACTACAATTCACTTATCTTCCATAAACACATTTTTAATCTTTCAATAATTATTCATCTTTAATATTATAACTCACAATATTGACAACCAGATTATTCTCAGGAAAGAGGGGGCTTTCCGATAAGGATTTCTCCTTATTGGCGCGTAATTAAATAACCTAACCCCTTTCCTCGACAGAACTTTCTAGACATTGTCAATAATGCAAATAATAATATGAATAATTGTGTCGTCTCAATTATTGATTTAATAATATAAAATATTATGTAGATGATACTGTGACAATAATTGAATCAATAATATGAGATACTATGCAGCAGCTATTGTAGCAATTATTGAATGAAACTGAATGACTTCTTATGTAAGCATTAATAATTAGAGATACTGTGCAATACCGTGTGCTACTGTGCAACAACACGTATTATTGTTCTTTTATCACCGGTATTTCAACAGTTAACGATAAAAGTTTTGTCGTTATTTTTATAAAAAGGTTATTTTTATCGCTTTCTATATCCGACATTCATTCTGTTGTGGGGTCCACCAATGATTGTGTCGTCGTACAGATATTCCCCGACAAAAAGAATATTTTCTGACCAAACGAATATTTTATGACAACTTACTTACTTTGTAAAATTTGCACATATCACCCATAACTATAACATTATATCAAATCAACACCTTATTATTCAAAAATAATATTTAGAGAAAATTAAATCTTTATTCATAAAAAGTTGGGGTCTTACAGACAGTCTTCCCCTTAACGCGTGATCTCTCCATCCACATCGACACCAAGCTCCCCCTTGAACTTTAGTCATACTCTTTTAAGCACTAGCCCATACGAACCACCCTCTTCAATATATTAAGTGTTTGATCCACCAAGAGCCAACAATCTCTCGTTGAGAATTAAGTCAATGCAAAACACACAATAAAATAATTATAAAGAGAGATAAAATAACACAAGATTTAATGTGAAAAACCTTTAAAAGAAAAACTCTCTCAACTCTTAAGATACTACATGACTTTTTGTTATATTACACTTCAACAACTTAACATAATACTCCATTTATAGAATACCCACAATTCTCCTCTTTCTATTCAAAATAAGACACTCCCAAAATAAAACTCTTACTACAAATAGATTTTTTTTTTCTAAAATAATACTCTTATTAAAAATAAGAGTTCTTCCTTTCCATATTAGTAATTCTTTTCTTAATTAGATTTGAGGAGTAACCCAACAATTTCTCCCTCGACTCGAATCCCCGAATACTTCAATTTTATATCTGAATAGGATTCGATGAGTATCCTAACAATTCCTCGCACGAATCGAATTCGCAAACACTTCAACTTCATCACTATCACCGTTGTTCTAGTCGTCACCATCATCCGCATCATTTGTATAATCCACATCATCTGTGTCATCCGCAATATACACACACTATTCGGATCATTCGTGTTATCTGCACCATCTACATTATCCGCATCATCTTCATCATCATCATCATCATCATTATTTTTATCTTCACCATCATTTTCATGATCTTCATCTAGCGACTTCAACGGTGATCCTCCATAAGCGCATAATCTCTTATTCACAACATCACGATGAACACCAACTCTTTCAATCTTCGCTCTCTTCATTTGTCACACCAATTCGACTAATTCTCCTTCTACCATGAATCCAATCAACCTAACTCTTGATACCACTTGTTGGGAAAAGTCAACGCAAACTACACAAAAAAATAATTATGAAGAGAGATAAAAACAAAACACAATATTTAATGTAGAAAACTTTTAAAGGAAAAAAAATCACAGTTCAAACTCAATATATCCACTATATCAAAATAATGGGCTTACAATAATTCTTCCAAGCTTTATGCCCTAAAACTTGAGGTTCCACAATATCGCGACACAACTTTTTATACGGAATAAAAGTTTCAAAAACCTCTCCTTTTATACAAACACAAAATCCACTTGCACCATCTCCCAACTCTTAGGATGCTATATGATTTTTGGTTGTGCTACACTTCAACAACTCAATATAATACTTTATTTATAAAGTATCTACAATTCTTTTATTTCTATTCAAAATAAGACACTTACAAAATAAAACTCTTACTATAAACATATTACTTTTTAAAATAATGCTCTTATTAAAAATAAGAATTCTTCCTTTTTATATTAGTAATTTTTTTTTAATATAATTCGAGAAGTAACCCAAGAGTACCGTACCATAAAACAAATTTTTATCAAAATAAATTATATATTTTTATATAATTACCTCACAGCTACTCTATTCATTTGACCATGAATAGATTGCATATTTTAACTCAAATCTTATCCACATGAGTAAAAGTTTAGACAAATGGATCTGCCGACTGCCTGCCCATATGAAAAGTAGTAGTAAAAGTTAGTCATTTGTTCGTGAATACAGGATAATTGATACCTAATGGGTTATATTATAATATTTGATTCTCATTATTGTATAATTCCAATGATTATTCATTTGATTCAATGTAGCTGGCCAACAAATCTTTAGCGGCACAATTGTTTTATGTACACGAGTTTTTGTGTGCATGGGGTTTTGTAGTTGTGCCCCATTCAACTAACACCTTCTTGCATGAATTGATTCTTACAATCCATAATCAAAGCTTTATGCAATCTTTCATAAGGATCTAAACGAACTGAGTAGAATCAAATTAATTATTAAGTTGTTAAGATTTGATTCATAAAATTTATCAAGTATAAAATAAGATTTGATTAATGCTCATTTAACTACGAGTCGAGCATAATTCTGAATAGAGCTCGAACAGTTTGAACTTTTCGAACGAATATTATCCGAGTATCAATAGAAAATTACAATTTGAGAAGATTCGAATAATTTATCGAACTTTAAAATTTACTCATATTTGACTCATTAATATTTTGAGTCGAGCTCGAATTGAATTTTTAGTCGAAATGAGTATCGAATCGAGCCCGTTTGCTTCGTTTTACGTACCTTATCTTTGAAGCTTCAAAAATTCATGAGGAAAAATTATAATGGAAAATAATATAAATATTAGTGATAATATTTTTAAAGAGATGTATATAATTCTTATTTATCTCGTGTATTGATAAATTTCCCAATCGTAATTCGACTTAGATTTATCGTAATACATAGAATGACTCAATTATAATTTATTGAAACTTTATTTTGAGTTTAAAACAATTAAAATATAGATAACTAAAGATTATTAGAGATTTTTAATTTTTATTTAATTTCTTTTCCCTTATTGCTTTTTTATATTTTCAAACTCCAAACATATGTTTTGTCAGTTGTATGTCAAGTCGATACTCAACGGCTACATCTTATAAAAGTGTCATATTTAAATTTTCATAAAAATTTAATAGCTTATAAAACTAAATATTTCTAAACGGCTACATCTTATAAAAAAGTGTCACATTTAAATTTTCATAAAAATTTAATAGCTTATAAAATTAAATATTGCTAAACTCAACTCGACTACTTTACAACCACATAATACCAATTAATTATAATGCAAATTAAAATCGTCACCGGAGATAATTTTAAACACATCATCAACAGTATTGGAACATTTTTCTTGCAGATTAAAATTATTGATTGGGGTATATAATCTATTAAATTAAGCTCAATTGTTTAATAAATTTAAATAAAAGTAATTTTGGTAAAAGGAGAATACGAACTTATATTTGATATATAGAACATAGAGCTTTTGCATGAGATAGAGAGAGGTGCAAACATGAAACAAAACTACAACAAAAGGACCATTTTAACTTAAAACAAAACTAAGGACAAAAAATATATTTTGCCACTAGTTATATTTTACCAAAACCATCTTTTTCATTCTTTAGTATATATCAATCACCTTGTCAATAAGCACTATTTCGTATTCCATAGGTATCATTTGAAAGTCTTTTTACTTTAAAAATATAGTAAACAAATTTCATGTTAATATATATGAGAGAAATTGATATAACAAAATAGTATATGGAAAATAAGAAAAACAAGAACTTATACAATCTTTAATTTGACAAAAATAATACTTACTTTAGTAATCTTATACTTTACTTATATAATTGTATAAAATATAAAATTTAAGATTATTTATTCACAAAGTTAAATATGAACAATAATATTTTCTTATAAAAAATAATTGA
Source organism: Panax ginseng (assembly GCA_020205605.1). Classification (NCBI taxonomy): domain Eukaryota; kingdom Viridiplantae; phylum Streptophyta; class Magnoliopsida; order Apiales; family Araliaceae; genus Panax; species Panax ginseng. Next base: position 134,997,682 of record CM035133.1, on the reverse strand, counting down.
GTTTTGAAATGCCCTAATTAAATATTAAAAGTATTGTTATATATGATGTAAATTTATATAAATATATATCAGATATTGGCACATAAAAATACATCTGACACGAGGTAGTAAGGTAAGTACTCCTCCGTTTCTAAAAGATTGTCGTTTTAGAAGATAAAATTTGTTTCTAAAAGTTTGTCGTTTACACCTTTCGAGGAGATTAAATTATTTATTTTCCTATATTACCCCTACCTTCTCTCATTGTCCCAAGAAATTCTCTCCCTTATATTAATAGTTTTTAACTTCCCATAAAGGGGTAATGATAGAATTTCAAACAAATTTTACTTTGTAAATGGTACTTTCTTAATTCATGTGTAAAAATTTTAAACGACAATCTTTTAAAAACGGAGATAATAAATAATTTGGCACATACCACCGACCATTATGGCATTACATAACAAATACCATAAGATAGAACCCTCCTAAATGGTTGTAAAATGAAATTTTAATGGTATAGAAGAAAAAAAGAGAGGATAATTTGGGACACAAATTAGTACAACTCATTCCGTTGAAGGTAAATCCAAAAGGTCAAAATAGTGGCACAAATAAGATGATTGGACAACTCATTTGCATGTGAAGGTAGCGGGGCTGGTCGGACCCATAATACACGACTTTATTGCTAAGCAGCACATGTGACGTGATTGCTGATTAAGAAGAGTTTTAGTTGGTGTTTATTTGTGCCTGAATATCTTAATTCACCTGTCTTTGATTTGGTTAGTGAGAAGTTTTGTTTGGTAAAAAAACCTGTTAATCGTTAAGATAGAAATTCAAATCTTAACTATTAAAATCTACCTTTCAATAGTTTATTTAAAATTTATGGACAAAAATAGCCTCAATAAATATTATACTCTTTCAATTTCAAATTTTAAGATCATTCAAATAAAATTTTTAAATAACTCAGAAGGTTAAAATGATAAAATAGTATCATTTAGATATTTTACACTTTTTAGTTATCAAACAGTTTTTTAGATTCAGATGCTATTTCATTCAGATGATCTCAGATCTTAATTATTCAATTTTATCAAACACCACCTTATTTTAATTTATTTTATTTAATCGCATATATTTTTATGTTGATCGCAATCTAATTTCGTCAAATATTTATAAAGATATACATCATTCTTTTTTTAATTTTATATTTACTCTACTACTGCCCAAAAAATGAAAGAGCTGCCAAAAAAGAGTTTGGTTTTAACCAACCAAATGTTTTTGAATAACTACTAATAACATGGAGAAAGGTCTTGGGATTCTATGCCTTTGCTTTGAGTGTGATGGTTTAGGTTTTTCCATTTTTTCAAAATTCTTGAGCCTTCAATTTGACAAGAGGCAAAAAAATGAGGACTTTTTTCATGCTTCTCAAAAACAAAAGGTAAAGTAGTTTTTGGAAAACAAAAAAGTTTAAAAAAGAATAAAATAAAAATAATCAATAGTCTTCTTATATTTTATGCACAAATAATTGTGTAAAGTAAAAGAGTTCGATTAGATATCCAATATACGACTCATGAAAAATTATACAAATGTTTTGTTCAAAATCTCTTAATTTTGCTCATTTAAATTCAATTTATTTTTCCAAATTAAAAGTCAAATAAGTATTTTTATTTTTCCAAATTAAAAATAAATGGTAAAAATTTATTTTTATTCTATGTAAAATAAAAGAGTTCGTTTGAGAATTTCAAATAAGTATTAATTTCTAAGTTTCTAATATTACTTCAAATATTAAATATAACTTTGGTTCTCATACTATTTTTTGCCTAATAAATAACACTCTTTTTCCAATACAATGACAATATTAATTGACAATTAATATTATACAATTATTTTTTTAATACTTGTACACAACTCTAAAACGACTTATATTAAAGGACGGAGGGATGGAGTACTAAATTGTTATATTTATTGCTCAACAATCTTAAATCTCAACTTTTGATTTTAATAAAAAAAATTACACATTCTTTACTAACTCTTGGATAAATATAGAGGGAGGGCATATTTTTTATTTTTTATTTTTTTGGTTGACCAATAAGGGTATGTTCAGATCAATTTATGCCTCAATAGAAACTAAATACTTCCTCCTGGTATATATTAACTCCCACAAAAAAGAAGAAGAACAAGAATTGAACAAACCTCGTTATTTCTTTCATTTTATCAAAGTGTTGAATAAGAATTTCTTTTGTGTCGATCAAATAGTTACAAAATAAAAATAGATAAATAACTTTATAACTGCATAGTATCTCACGTTATTTGATTTAATTATTATTGATTGTTATATATATATATATTATATATATAAGTTTTGTTTTATTAGTATTATTAATGTAATAAAACAGAAAAACTTTTTATATAAAACAAAATACTTTTATAAAGTTATTCTATAAATAGAATATATTATATTCTATTATGCGTAGTATTTTGCATAGTAAAATCTTTTTATATAAAAGAATACTTTTATAAAAGTTATTACATAAATATATTTTGCATAGTAAAATCTTTTTATATAAAATGAATACTTTATAAAGTTATTCGTTTTATTAGATTATAAATATAATATATTATATTTTATTAAAAGATTTTACTTTAAATCTGACCGTCCGATTAAAAGTAAATCAATCTACGGTCCGTTTCATGAATTAGTTCTTACTATGCGATCTATTCTTCATAAATAAAACTCATTCCTTCATTATTTCTTACTTAATTCAAATTGAAACTACTAAAGAGAAAGAAAAGTAGTATTCTTACTTCACTTACTACTTATATCCAGTTTCTTCTTTATAAGGTAAGGGGTATTATTTCTTTCGTATTCATGAAGAGAACTTACATTATTCCATTATTTATTATTACGTGTGAATAACTTTGTATCTGTGATCACCCTATACTTGGTGAAATTCTTACATTATTCCATTCTTTATTATTACATTGGAATATCCTCGTACAATGCGTTTCTGTGGGACTGAATTCCGCTTTTTATTATTATGTTGGAATATCACATGCATGCGTTTCTGGCGACTGAATTCCGTTATTTATTATTCTGTTGGAATAATCTGCATACATCCAAGTACCGCATGCATGGTGATTGGTGTTTGTTATTCCATTCTTTATTATTCATTTGGAACATCCTGCTTGTCTTAAATTTACCGACTTTGTTCCGTTATTTATTATTCTATTGGAATAACTTTTATATCTGAAGTACCATATGCATGGTGATTTACATTGTTATTCCATTCTTTATTATTCTGTTGGAATATCCTGCTTGGTAAGTATTATGCCCGACTGGTTTCGTTATTTATTATTCCGTTGGAATAACTCATACATCACAAGTCCGCATGTATGGTGATTTTTTTTGTTATTCCATTCTTTATTATACTTAGTTGATTAAAGTTTTGAGTTCTATACTCCATGAAATTAGTGAAATATCCTTGATATTTGCGCTTCATCCAGTATCTTTTCATGGAAATATTCTTCTGAGCATTCTTGAATTTTACTCTACAAAGAAGTATCATGTTGACAATTTAGACGTTATTAGTTCCTGAATAATTTAATTCTTGAACTTGTTTTATTGAATTCTTATATCATTGTCATCATCCTCATGTTTATATTTTGTTGAAAGTCATCTGTGGCCTATAGTGCATAGATGGACTTGGTATGGTTATGACCAGGGATTATTCGGTATAATCATGACCGTAATGTTACAAATGATGTGAAAAAAAGTCCTCATTGACCCGTAGTGCATTGATGGATAGTTTTTGGTATGATTATAGCTATAGATTCTCTTCGGCCAAGGGAGCAAAGATGAATTATTTTATGGCATGATCAGGACCGTTGATGAAAACACGATTATCTTTGGCCCGTAGTGCATGGATAATTCGTGGTCGTGATACTAAATAATATCCTTGGCACGTAGTGCGGGGATGATTTGATGATGTGGATTATTTATTGTCGAAGTCTTAGCGATAAAAGTGATGAAAAACTTTTTAAATCATAAAAGATAGTAGATTTTATTCTCTACTTGACTCTTTTAATGGATTACTTGTTCCAGAAAGCGCTTAAACTTGATGTCTATTGTATTTTATCGGTTTAACCTTTGTTGAAGACTAATGATAATTTATTCTGCATTATCTTAGTCATAATATTTCTTCTTTGGGCTAGTTGAGCTCACCCTTTCTTTCATTGTTCTCTTCAGAAATGAGAACGTGGCAAGGACTAGTCGGGGAATGGAGTGATGGTCCGGATGATAGTATTAGTAGTCCTCACTATTACATTAAATAGTGTGACAATAAATGTAATGAGGACTTATTCGAGAGTGGATATTGTCTGAAGACAATATTTGTATTAAAACTCATGACTTTCTTGTTGTATATTAAAGATTGTATTTGTATTACGTACCATGTATTTGGCGACTCGTAATAGGTGATGTATACCTATTTTGGGGCGTTATAACAGTATCAAAGCTTAGGATATGATCCTGGGTGAGATGTGAGACAAGAACTAGGAGGGAGAGACGGGAATTCCTTCACTAGTATGACCTACCTAAGTTTATTTGATATTTAATTGGTTGGTCGAGTATAGGGATTATATGTGATATGTTAATTAACCCTTGTTTTGTGGCGATTTTGAAAATGACATCCGAGAAATGTTGAGAACATCAATGAAGCACAGAGACCGCTTGATTCTCCACGCATCAATAATCGATAATGTGCATCGTGAAGGCAACAATCCTAATGCAAACAACAACACCGACCAAAAGATGAATGATGGAATGTTCCGAGGCTTCATGCAATTCATGCAACATCGGTAGAGCGGCTCTGTCCAAAATGCAGTGAAAACACTGCAACTCTCGAGACGGCCACCGCCAAAGCAGTTTCAAGGAGCTGGGACCACCGGAGTTTTTTGGAGAGCCAAACCACTTAAGGAGGAGGCGTGGATAAAGCGGATCAACAAGATATTTGATGTCTTGGGATGCTCCGAGGAGCAAAGGTTCCTTGCCACCTTCATGTCATGCGAGGCGGAGATTCATCGGTGGGAATAGGTAAAGCGTACTCAACCTACCGCACTGAAGATGTCTTGGGAGAAGTTCCAAGAACTGTTCAACGACAAGTACTTTCCCGAAAGTATTCGTCACATGAAAGAGGTAGGGTAGAGTTCATTAAACTGGAACAAAACAACATGGCCGTGTCGCAAAGACGATGCAAGCAAGTTTGCCCAGTTGTCCCGGTTTGCGTCCCATTTGGTTGATAATGAGGAGAGAATGACGCGAATGTTTCTAAGAGGTTTAAAACCCGAGATACGTCAATACCTTATCTCTCATAAAATATGTTTGTATTCAGATGTTGTTAATAGGGCTCAGTTATTGGAGCACGATAATGAGTCAACCTAACCAAAAGAGAGCAGCCGGCAAAATGATAATACCAGTGATAACAATCATCGAAGCGGTGACAATAAGCGTGGAGGGAATCAACATGCCAGAAATGGTAACCACTTCGGTGGTAATCATGGCCAAAGCAATAAGAATGGACATTTCAAGAAGAGGAGATTCAACAATGATGGAAAGACGTCGATCATCACTTTTGTTGTTAAGAAAAGAGAGAATCGACCACCTATCATATGCTTCAAATACGGAGGGGAGGGACACATCAGTCTAAACTGTGCGATGCCATCCAAAGCATGTTATAATTGTGGAAGAGAAGGTCACCTAGCCCGATTTTATCGTTCATCGAAGACAAGTTCATCTAGGATGGAGGCACCAAAGGACGCCTCAAAAAAGTTAAAGCCAGATGGTCTGAGGAGGCGTTTATCGTGAACTCCTGAAGCGCAAGGAACCCGAATGAGGTCATCACGGGTAAGCTTATCATAAACTCTAGCGAAGTATATACCTTATTTGATACCGGTTCTACCCATTCTTTTATTTCTCCTACTTGCGCTCAACGTTTAAATTTGACTACTGAGAAATTAGACTTTGACTTATCTGTTGAAACATCGTTGGGAGAAACCTTCATTACATCAACTGTTTATAAGTCTTGTTTGGTTCAAATCGGTACCCTCACATTACCTGTCGATCTTATTTCATTGAAAATACTTGCATTTGACGTAATTCTAGGGATTGATTGGTTAACTACTCATCATGCAAAAATTGTTTTCATAAGGTTGTTAGCTTTCATATTCCTAATCAACCTATTATGCGAATTCAAGCAACCAAACCATTAAAATCAATCACTATTATCTCAAGCCATAAAGCTATTCGTTTATTGAAAAACGGATGTCAAGCTTTCTTAGCTCATATCACGGATCCAAACAAAAATACGTTAGTTTTGAATGATATTTCTATTGTTAATCAATTTTTAACGTATTCCCTAAAGAACTTCCTGGCCTACCCCCAGAGCGTGAAATTAAATTTTGTATCGACCTTGAACCCGGTACAAAACCCATTTCCAAAGCCCCATATCGAATGACTCCTATTGAACTTCAGGAGTTAAGGACCCAACTACAGGAATTGTTAGCTATTGGCTTTATTCGTCCTAGTACTTCTCCTTGGGGTGCTCATGTTCTATTCGTGAAGAAGAAAGATGGGAGTATGCGACTTTGTATTGATTATCGGGAGTTGAATCATGTCACCATCAAAATAGGTACCCATTGCCACGTATTGATGACTGTTTGACCCGATTCTGCAAGGCGCCAAATTCTTTTCAAAGATTGATCTTCGTTCCGGATATCACCAATTGAAGATTAGAATTGATGACATTCCAAAGATGGCTTTCAGAACTCGGTACGGACATTATGAATTCCTAGTCATGTCTTTTGGATTAACTAATGCTCCTGCTGCCTTCATGGATATGATGAACCGAGTATTCAAGGAATATTTGGATCACTTTTTGGTCGTCTTTATTGATGACATCCTTATTTATTCCAAAAGCTGTGAAGATCATGAGCAACACTTGAGGCTGATACTCCAAAAGCTTCGTGAATATAAGCTTTATGCCAAGTTGAAGAAATGAGAGTTCTGGCTTGAGGAAGTTGCATTCCTTGGGCACGTGGTATTAAGTCATGGAATATCTGTTGACCCGACAAAGATTAAAGCCATTCAAAGCTGGGAACAACCTAAATCAGTGACCGAAGTACGTAGCTTTCTTGGCTTAGTTGGTTATTATCGGAGATTCGTATAAGGGTTTTCTCGAATCGCTACTCCATTAACTCAGGTGACTCAGAAAAATACAAAATTCGATTGGAGTAAGGATTGTGAGAAGAGTTTTCAAGAACTCAAGAGAAGACTCATTTTAGCACCTGTTCTGATAATACCATTTGGCTCGAAGGGATTTGTCATCTACAGTGATGCTTCAGGCAAAGGGTTAGGATGTGTTCTCATGCAACATGGGAAAGTCATAGCCTATGCCTCTCAAAAACTCAAAGAATATGAGAGGAATTATCCTACTCATGATCTAGAGTTGGCAGCTGTTGTCTCCGCACTTAAAATTTGGAGGCATTACTTGTATAGGGAGAAAGTGGAGATCTTTACGGATCATAAAAGCCTCAAATATTTCTTCACTCAAAAGGAACTCAACATTAGACAGCGATGTTGGCTTGAACTGTTGAAAGATTATGATCAAACAATCCAAAATCATCCTGGAAAAGCAAACGTGGTAGCTGACGCATTGAGTAGAAGATCATATGCGGGTACGAGTGCGATATTGTCAACACAAAGGCCCATTTTGTATGACTTGCAAAGGATGGAGATAGAGATAAAGACTTCAGGGACCCACGTGATGATGGCAAGTATACGAGTAGAACCGACTTTAATCGATAAAGTTAAAGCTGCTCAAGCTACAGACCTGGAGCTGATGCATATAAGGAAGAAAGTACAAGAAGGTGCTATGCCGGAAGCAAGAATCGATGAAGAAGGAATACTTCGAGTCAACTCCAGACTTTGTGTTCCTAACGACCCTGATTTAAAGTATGAAATCATGATGGAGGCGCACTACACACCATTTGCAATCCATCCTGGGAGTACCAAAATGTATCATGATCTTCGACATACATTTTGGTGGGGTAATATGAAGAGAGAGATAACACTATTTATCTCAAGGTGTCTAACGTGTCAACGAGTCAAGGCGGAGCATCAGGTACTAAAAGGTCCATTGCAACCACTTGAAATTCCAGAATGGAAGTGGGAGCACATTACCATGGATTTCGTTACTGGTCTTCCCAAGGTTTCTCAGGGTATAGATACAATTTGGGTCATTGTTGATAGATTGACCAAGTCTGCTCATTTATTACCTATACGATAAACTTATACACTTGAACGTCTTGCTCGTATGTACATAAACGAGGTTGTAAGATTGCATGGTATGCCAGTATCCATAGTTTCTGATCGAGACCCAAGATTCACTTCACGATTTTGGGTTAGTTTGCAAAAAGCTATGGGCACGGATTTACGATTTAGTTCGGCATATCATCCTCAAACGGACGGACAATCAGAGAGGACTATTCAAACTCTTGAAGATTTATTAAGACTCTGTGTCTTTGACTTCAAGGAAAGTTGGGACAAGTTCTTACCATTAGTGGAGTTTTCCTACAACAACAGTTATCAAACAAGTATTGGCATGGCTCCATTTGAAGCGTTGTATGGAAAAAAGCGTCGTTCTCCAGTATGCTGGGATGAGGTGGGTGAAGCAACGTTGTTGGGACCGGAGTTAGTACGTATGACTACGAAAAAGATACAAACGATCCGGCAACGTATAAAAACCTCACAATACCGACAAAAGAGTTATGCTCATCGTCATCGAAAGGACGTGGAATTCGATATTGGAGATTATGTGTTGTTACGTGTTGCTCCATGGAAAGGAGTTACGAGATTTGGAAAGAGAGGAAAGCTCAATCCTCAATTCATTGGCCCATTTTTAATCCTCGATCGAGTAGGGATCAGTAGCCTATAGACTCGCTTTCTGCTAAGTATGTCTCGTGTTCATAACGCTTTTCATATATCCATGTTACGTAAATATGTGAAAGACCCGAACCACATTATTGAGTTAGAACCTACGAAATAGCGTAAGATTTAACGTATGAAGAGGTTCCCTGCTCAAATCTTGGATAAGAAGGAATATATTCTACGCTCCAAGGTTATACCTCAAGTCAAAGTTTTATGGAGGAACCACGATGTTGAGGAAATGACCGGAGTTAGAATCAAATAAAATTAAGGTATCCTTACCTCTTCGACATACCGTCGTACCCTAATTTCGAGGGTGAAATTTCATAAGAAGGGAGATTGTAAAGACCCCAACTTTTATGAATAAAGATGAATTTTCTATAATTATCATTTTTGAATATTATGGAATAAATTTGATATAATGTTATAGTTGTGGGTAGTATTTATAAATTTTGCAAAGTATGCAAGTTGTTGTATTATATTCGATTGGTCTGGGAATATTCATTTTAGCAGGGGAATATTAAATAACCACAAGAATCATTGGTGGACCCTACAACGGAATTATTGTCGGATTGAGAAAACGAAAAAAATATTTTTATGAAAATAACATGGAAATTTTACCGTTAATCTTTGTTGAACTACTCGGTAGTAACGTGACAATGTCTACGCGTTGTTGCATAAGTAGCACACCTGTATTGATTATTAATGCTTACGTGAGAAGTCACTCAGTTTTATTCAATTATTGCTATAGTAATTGTTGCATAGTATCTCACATTATTTGATTCAATTATTGACGATATTTTATATATTAGTAAATCAATAATTGAGATGACAAAGTTATTAACATTATTATTTACAATATTAATGATGTCTAAAAGTTCTGTCAAGGAGAGGTTTGGTCACCTAATTGTGCGCCAATAGGGAGAAATTCTTATTGGAAAGTCCCCTATTTCCTGGGAACGACCTGGTCGATTAATATTGTGAATTATAATAATAATGGTGAATGTTGTTAAAAATATTGAGGGGATTTTTATGAAGTATTTGATGTAAATTTTGCTGGACCCTCACTTACCCATTTTTCAAAACTGTCGGTAGAAGTTGTTTCAGTTTTGTTATATGTATATATATATATATATATATATATATTAACTTTGTTGACAAAATTGGTAAGGAAGGAAAATATTGATCACGAGAGTGTATCCCGTGATTTTCTTGGCACATACTATATATATATTTAATATATATAATATATATATAATATATTTTATTTAAAAGTTATTTGTTTTATTAGACAATAATTAGAATATATTATATTTTATTATAAACCAATTTGGACCGTCTGGTATGCGGTATTATAATCACCATGCATGCGGTATTTCTGTTGTTATTCCATTTTTAATTATTCTGTTGGAACATCCTGTCTGTGCATTTTACGCCGGACCTGGTTCCGTCTTTATTATTCTGTTGAATATCCATCGCCGGTCGTTTCTTACCGGACTGATTTCGTCTTTATTATTCTCATTTGAATATCCTGCATCGGTCGTATTACGCTTTGATCCGTTCCGTTATTTATTATTCTGTTGGAATAACCTGTCTATGCGAAGTATCGCATGCATGGTGATTTTTTTTGTTATTTTATTCTTTATTATACGCAGTTGGTTAAAGTTTTGACTTCTATACTCCATGAAATTGGTGGAATATCCTTGATATTTGCGCTTCATCCAGTATCTTTTCGTGGAAATATTCTTCTGAGCATTCTTGAATTTTACTCTACAAAGAAGTATCATGTTGGCAATTTGGACGTTATTAGTTCCTGAATAAATTAATTCTTGAACTTGTTTTATTGAATTTTTATATCATTGTCATCATCCTCATATTTATATTATGTTGAAAGTCATCGTGGGCCGTAGTAGTGCATAGATGGACTTGGTATGGTTATGACCGGGGATTATTCTTGTATAATCATGACCGTAATGTTACAAATGATGTGAAAAAAAGTCCTCATTGACCCGTAGTGCATTGATGGATAGTTTTTGGTATGATTATGGCTATAGATTCTCTTCGGCCAAGGGAGCAAAGATGAATTATTTTATGGCATGATCAGGACCGTTGATGAAAACACGATTATCTTTTTGCCCGAGTGCATGGATAATTCGTGGTCGTGATACTAAATAATATCCTCTGGCCTGTAGTAGTGCGGGGATGATTTGATGATGTGGATTATTTATTAAGCTGAGTCTTAGCGATAAAAGTGATGAAAAACTTTTTAAATCATAAAAGATAGTAGATTTTATTCTCTACTTGACTCTTTTAATGGATTACTTGTTCCGTAGCAGTTAAACTTGATGTCTATTGTATTTTATCAGTTTAACACTGTTGAAGACTAATGATAATTTATTCTGCATTATCTTAGTCATAATATTTCTTACTGGGCTAGTTGAGCTCACCCTTTCTTTCATTGTTCTCTTCAGGAAATGAGAACGTAGCCGGGACTAGTCGGGGAATGGAGTGACGGTCCAGATGATAGTATTAGTAGTCCTCACTATTCTGCTTAAATAGTGTGACAATAAATGTAATGAGGACTTATTAAAGAGAGTGGATATTGTCTAGAAGACAATATTTGTATTAAAACTCACGAATTTTCTTGTTGTATATTAAAGATTGTATTTGTATTCTCGTACCATGTATTTGGCGACTCGTAATAGGTGATGTATACCTATTTTGGGGGCGTCACATATGAACCACAATTACTATTCTCCTCATACCCCCCTCATTCGACCCAAACCTACACTCTTTATTACTTGAAAGGAAGTGTGAAGCAAAAGGGTGAGCACAACTAGCCCAGTAAAGAATATCATGACTAAAGATATTTTACATCATCAATAGCCTTCATCAGTAATAAATCAGAGATTTAGAACATATAGTAGATGATAAAAATTTTCAACCATAGTTGCAGCGGAACGAACAATCTATTAGAAGAGTCAAATAGACCATCAGATCTATTATCTTCTCCATGTTAAAAGTCCACCAATAATGTTTTATCCCTGTAACATCAATCAACAATTCATGTCCACAATCATATGAATAACTCATAATCATAATTGTGATTCTAAATTCCTCTTCGCACCTAGGACGAAGATAATTTTCATCGCCTATCTTCAACTGAAACATCAAAAATCATGGTTATACCAAATCACAATTCTTGTTCATAATCATACTAATAAATTTATCTTTGCACTACGGGCCAAAGATATTCATCAACAATTCATCTTTGTTCTACAAGCCAAAGACATACAACTGTATATAGAAGAGTCAAGTAGAGCATGATATCTACTATCTTCTACGAATTAAAAGTGTATTATCAATATGTTATCACTGAGACTCAGCTTAATAATTAATCCACATCATCGAATCATCCCTGCACTACGGCCAAGGATATTCATTAGTATTACGACCACGAATTATCCATGCACTACAGGCCAAGGATATTCGTGTTTTCAACAATGGTCATGATTATACCGAATAATCCCTGGTTATAATCATACCAACAACTGCCCATCAATGCACGTAAGCCAAAGATATACAACTATAAAACCAATAATCAATAAATCCATCTTTGCACGTAGCCAAAGATATACAACTATAAAACCAATAATCAACAAATCCATATTTGCACGTAAGCCAAAGATATACAACTATAAAACCAATAATCAACAGTCCATCTTTGTACGTAAGCCAAAGATATACAACTATAAAACCAATAATTAACAGTCCATCTTTGCACGTAAGCCAAAGATATACAACCATAAAACCAATAATTAATAAATTCATCTTTGCACGTAAGCCAAAAATGACTTTCATCACAATATAAGCATGAGGATGATGACCATGATATAAAAAATAAAACAAGGATAAATATTAAAGACTTTAAATTTATCCAAATATTATCAATCACTTAATAAACTCATAATCTAATATTATTAATATTATAATAATATTTTAATCACTTCTTAAGCTTATAAACAATTTATTTCAATTGTTTACACTTTACCAAATAATGCATTTTAATCATTCAAAAATGCCATACTCATTATCACCAATGATCAAATCCCTCATCAAAAATCTACATATACCCTATATAGGATTCCCAAGCCATAAAATCCTATTTTCTAATTTTGTTACTTAACATATTTAATTCATTGTTATTCCCAAGAATGGAATAACAGAAGAATTTCACCATGTATGCGGTACTTCGCATAGACAGGTTATTCCAACATAATAATAAAGAATGGAATAACAATAGCTCTCTTCATGAATACGAAAGAAATAATACCCCTTACTACAATAATGATATCCCTTACCTTAGAAGAAAACTGGATACTGGAATAGTGAGGTAGCAGACTTCTCTTCTTCTTTCTTTTTATAATTTCTCTTTATAATAATTGCTCTATAGCTTTAGTGAATTGGTGAGAAATGAAGGAAGAATAAGCTTCTATTTATAAAAAAAAATATAGTTCCGATAATTGCACGTTTTGGGGCTCTAAATATTACAGTATAATACCTTCCTCTTTTTCTTCATTTTTAATTTAGTCCTGCAAGTATTATCAAACTTGCACCACCTCCCCTAATAGTAAATAATGTGAATCAATAGTTATATTATGTGAAAATACGAATTACAGTATAGTACCTCCATCTATACCTCCATTTTTAAATTAGTCATGCAAGTATTATCAATCTTGCACCAACTCCCCTAATAGTACAAGAATGTGAATCAATAGTACACACATGTGAACAAATAGTTATAATCATGTGAATTAATAGCAATTAATTGCTCATTTATTCGATTAATTACCCGATTGGTCAATATAACCTCCAGACATCAATTATTATCGAAAAAAAATGTCAATTTCCACTAACACTAACAATCCCAACACAATGGAAATATTTTTTTCAAAAATTTAATTTTTGAAATTTCAAAGTTTGACTTTTTCTGAAAAATCAACTGTTGACTTTTTTGACCAAAAAGTTAACCCCGATAAATTTTGTGTTTATAGTCTATTTCTACTAATTTCATCGTTCCGGACTCAAATATCACGTCAAGGCCTCCAAATTCAACTCTAACTCAAATTCAATTTTAATAACATTCATCATTAATATTATAACTCATAATATTTAACAACCAAAGTCGTTCCTGGAAAGAGGGGCTTTCCGATAAGGATTTCTCCTTATTGGGTAGCCAAGCAATTAGGTGACTAAACCTCTCCTCGATGTAACTTCTAGACATTGTCAATATTACAAATAATAATATGAATAACTTTGTCGTCTTAATTATTAATTTAATAATATATAAAATATTATGCAAATGATACTGTGACAATAATTGAATCAATAATATGAGAGATATGATGCAACAATTATTGTAGTAATAATTGAGTATAACTGAGTGACTTCTCACATAAGCATCAATAATCAATACCGTATGCTACTATGCAACCACGCCAGACATCGTATTTTTACTACCTAAGTTATTTTATGACAACTTGCTTAATTTGAAAAATTTTCAACTATAACCCTTAACTTTAAACTTTTATCAATTTAACTATTTACCAAAATAGAAAAATTGAATACTTTTATTTCATAAAATTCGGGATCTCACACATGGAGCCAACGAGTACATCTCTAACTAGTTAGGTATGTTCTGGATCCAGGATGTAAAGTGTCATAGCTTATATAATTCCAAATTATTATCAATGACATTTATGATTATCTGTTTTAGAAATACAGTTGCTCATTATATATAAGATTCATTCATATCATGCATATGCACTAATTGTTTTTGTCATAATCAAATAAAGGGAGATTGTTAGGAATAAGTATGTGAATGATATTCCTATTTATATATGATTTGATTATGATATATATGCATGAATATGCAAGTATGCTTTGTATTAAGAAAAGCTGTAAAGTCCTTTGATAGATAATAGAAATATATGTACAAGGACTTAGAATAAATTAATCAAATATGTTAGGTTGATCCTACATAAGCAAAACAGCTTTGTAAAGTCCTTAAAAAGAAATGATGTACAAGGACTATAAATATAGAAAGATCAAGTTTGTTAGGTTGATCTTATAATGTAATAAACAGGCTTGTCTGATCGTCGAGCACTGCACCAGAAATTATAGTCTGCCAGGAGAGTCAAGGAAAACTCGAAAGCTATCAAGGCATAATCGTAGTCTGCAAGATAGTAAATCTCAGAGTTCGTCGACTACCAGGAGAGACGAGGAAGGATTGTAGTGTGTCGAGGAGAACTTCCTCAGAGCCGTAGTCTGCTAAGGAAGTAATGTTCAGAATCGTAGAGACAGGCTGCCTACGAGCCGATCGAGCATCTGCCAAAGCCAAGTCAAGAATCGTAGACTACACTCAGAGTCGTAGAGTCTACTGATCGTATCAGAGGCAGAGATCATACTCGTGTAAGATCAGATAAAGATAACAAGCACAACGACAGAAATCATAGAGTGTCAAGATCTGATCTCGAAGTCGTAGTGTCTACGCAGCCGAAGCTGAATCGCAGAATGTAGAACTGAGACTTCAACAGATGTGCTCACAACGCCAAGGCAGAATCGTAGAGCAGACAAAATTTTCAACAATTTAGCACTCAACAATTGAGCACTCCCAGAATATCTAAAGGAACGAAGCCTTTGGTTGCTACTACAAAGGAACATCCCACCTAAAGGAAACCAGAGAGCACTCAACAGATGGCGTGTAAGCTAACAGAAGATCTAAGCACCAACTCAATCAACATCCAGATTGAGTTGTGAAGCCATTCGAGATGAAGTCTTCCACAAGTTGATCAGAAGAGGACTTTAGTAACTGACTAAGGAAAGTCGCCAAGTCTGATGAGTCGTCAAGAAATAGAAGACGACGATCTTGAAAACAATCAGGATCGTAGTGTTTGCCAAACAAAGAAGAAACTGATGGAGCGTACACAAAGATATTGGTCAGCCTCTGAAGAACAAGGCTAAAGTGATTAAGCATTGGGTCAGTCCATTGATGATAAGTGAACGGGAGATCACAAGGAGAAAGCGAGTTGGACATGCCACAAATCTGAAGTGTCTTGCTATTCAAAAGGGGCTAGAACAAAGAGTCAAGCCATCAGTATCTGAGAGCAGTCGAAGCAAACAGAAGTGTTGAAACACTGTACAAGAAAAGGAAGAGATGTTCTACAGTAAAGATCAAATCAACATTCTTCAAGATCATAGTGTTGACTCTACCTGTCAACTAGACACTACGAATCAAGTCCAAGAAGATATGCATCAGAATCGTAGAGTTCGATCGTCTGAAGGTTAAAGCATTGGCAACGGTTTGATCTGAAGATTGATGGTCGAACATAGCTTATTGAAGAGCAACGATGCAAAAGGAAAACCTCTGATCGAGAAATCAGAAGGAGGAAATAAAGTTGACTACCTGCCCGAGACATCAAAGTGACATCTCTGACAGGGTGGGTGAAACAGTAGACTGCAGTGTCAAAAAGTCAGAAAAGTGGATGTCATGTCACATCTGCAGTCTACAACAAATAACTCGAGATCTGCGAAGCAATTCAAAAAGCTTTTAACGACTACTTTCCAACGGGAAGATTGTGAACGAGTATAAATCAACAGAGCTTCAAAGATTAAGAGTTTCTGATGATTGCTAAGTTACAAAATCGTTGAGTTGTTAGAATGCTATTGTTGACTCTACGAGTTCCACCAGAGATTAACAGAACAAGTCTTAGTGACAGTGAGATTACATAGGTAGAAGTGAAGCAACCTTGAAGAAGGACTTAAACAGACTAGAGCTTCACTCAACAAAGATGAGAATGCCACTGAAGATGGCAGCTAAGCTGAGAGTCGAGAAGGATAAGAGGATAGCATTCAAAAAAGTGGCAGAGTACGTACAAAGAAGATCAAGAAAAGCCACTTTACAGATCACCATGAACCAAAGGCTGAAAAAGAATAGATACAGAATCATGTCTGCAAAGCATTCAAGAAGGGTTCAGGGATTGATAAGTGCCAGACGAAGTCTACCAAAAGCTCAGAGACTTAGCAAATCCAGATCGTGATGGTGCACAGCTGACATCAGATGAAGATGAGTAGAAAAGAGTAAAGATCAGCTGAACCAAAAAAACGTGTAGTCCAGACTCGAAGCAGAATGCCAAGAGGACTACGCCAAGCTGCTAAGTACATAAGATGTTCAAGCTTAAAGACATCTTAGAAGCTCATCTCCTACAACAATAACAACAACAACAAGAAGCCAGGGCCTGAGGGGTCCTTATCCGGAGGGACTAAACAAAGTTCCAAGCCTGCTGGGCTTGAAGATTTCCTAGGAAACTAGAGGAGTTCCAAGGCTATTGGTCTTAAAGAGTTCTTAGTGAACTGAAGTTCCAAGGCTGCTGGCCTTGAAGTAATCTTAGTGATTCAGGGTGCTGCCCTTCCTTAGTAAAAATCATGCTAGTTGAAAGCAGAAGAGTGGATTAGGAGCTTGAGTCTCTGAACCACTTAAAATCCCTTGTGTCATTTACATTATGTACCTAACTGCTATGTATGTATTAACTGCTTACAACTTAACTAACTTTAAGAACAATATCTGTATGATTATGAATATATCAATGAAGGGGATCTTTTACTTATTCCGCTATGCTTGAAAAGATTCTTAAGTTTGTTATATGCTAATTCATTAGCAAACAAGATAAAAGAGAAAAGTATTTGAAAATTAAAAGGATCTATTCAACCCCCCTTCTAGATCTATTATGTGCCTACTGGGAACTAACAGTATGCACTAATCTATCCAGAATCAGTAACCCCACATTAGTGATCCAATGATTATGAACATTTTAGTTTTGAGGTATCTAGATTTTAGATCTAATTAGCATGATCAATATTATGATTCTAAAAGTATTGCTTCAAAACTATGAGTTTATCACATTTATTTAATTCAACTAATAAAATATAGATAAAGAATATCTTTAATTAAATAATTTTTTTTTATTAATAAATGAACAAGATTACAAAGTAAATGTTTATCACATCCTATGTGATTGGCTTGAGGGCATACTACTTCCATAAAGGCTTTACCGCTAGTAAGAGTAGCGGCACACAAAACAACATCGTTTCGCATGTCGCTACTCTTACTAGCGGCAAAGCTTAGATCTTATTTCATTCTCCTGATATGTTCGTTTTCTCATTTCTATCATCAAATAATTATACATCAAAGAAACAGTTGAAGTAATCCAGCTCCGACGAGATTCTAGCTAAATTTAGCACACAAATTATTTTTTCCTTCAAGATCTTAGTAAGTCTCCTACAATGGCAGAAATGTCTGCTCATAATATGTTTTTATATAGTTCTTCAGAATCTCTCGGTAATTTAGATTGTACAAACACATCTGAGTTTGAAAATGAAGTTGATAGTAGTAAATCTAAAATGATTCCATACATTGGTCAATTGTTTTCTAAGTTGAAAAAAGCTAAAAAAAATTTATAAAGCCTATTCTCATAGAAATGAATTTGAGATTAGAATTGCAACAAGTCATAATCATGCTCATTCGAATAATTTCTCCTCTAGGTTATATGTATGTAAAAATGTCGGTAAACCAACGGTTGTAAAGAGTTTACCATATGATGAATGTAATAAAGATAAATTAACTAGACAGAGAAACTCTATAGGACGCACATTATCCAAAGATAAAATATTCATTGTCCATAGTAAGAAAATAGACCATTGACATCTTTCTCCATGGCTTAATGGTGGTCTCATCCCTCTTTCTCCAAAACATACTCAGGTGGCATCTTGAACTTGAAAAACTTATCCTAAAAATATCAAATAGATTGAACAAAAATCATCAGCATCAATAATTATATATATATATATATATATATATATATATATATTCTGAAAAACATAGGCAGGTATATTTTGTTACCATGTTAATAAGGTGATGTTGGTTGCATACGACCCTAGGCTCATAAGATGTGTTTGGGTCGCCTTCGCTTTGAGGTCGATGCAGATGTTTAAGTGTAATATTTTCGTACCACTTCGTATAATTTTCAATTTTCCCATAGTTTGCAATCTCCAAAGTTTGACCCACAAGATGATCCATGTACAACTCCCAATGAACAATGTACGTTTTTTCTCAAAATTATGTTATCATCAATGTAACACCCCCAAATCCGGGTCCCTTGAACCTCGGACCTGGTGCATTACTATACAACCTTCATATGAATATTTATAACCTTTATTCATAAAATAATGAATACAACCTCACTTTGATACCAATTAATACATTAATTCCTTCTATTTCTAGAATCTGCAACCTTTACAGCCTGATGTTACACTTTTAAATCATATTGATTTAAATTATACATTTCAATTTATAAATAATATTTTCACTTGGATATATTGATTTTAAGTATCCATGAACTCACAACTACACTTAACTATTCTTCTATACAATGTTCTTTGATTTATATCACAATATAGTACATAATGCAAACCCACAAGGAGTACATATTGTGGCGACTCCAAATCTAGGTATAAACCATTTCTCCACGATACCATTTCTTTAAATAATAATACTAAATAATAATACATTCAACTTAATTTACATACATCAAAGTTTACTTCCCTGTGCACGTGACCTTCAAATACATTCTTTACAATACCGACAATAGATTCCATTGTCTTACTAACTATAACCATTAACTCATACTAAATCTCATTCAATAGCTTTTCTTTTCCTCCTGTTCGTGCTTCGAGCCTTCGTGTCGATCGACGAATCGAAAAACATTTAGTTTAAGCAAGGATGAGCATTTGAGTGCCCAACAAGTAATAGCAATTATATATATAAGCTAAAAAAGAATATAAGTATTCTCTTTATATAACACTTCTACAACGAATCGAATCGAAAGTTGTGAAGTAATCAGATCGATAAAAAATTCACATAACAACTCTTTTTCAATTTCTTGAAATTAGGCTCCACCCATGAATAGGGTTTAAGAAACATACTATGAACATGGTTTTTCATTTTCGAAAAGGTTTAGCAGAAATTCATCCGCAAACCGCTCTAGCTTACGGCTACGGAGGGTGATCAGCCCCATTATACCCTGTATTGATCAATACTACATAACTTGAACGAAATTCATCGCTTTATTCTCATCTCGCAAAAAAAATCTTCCCATATAGGGATGTTCATACATGCCCGGTTCCAAACCCAAGGTTTTTAATCTTGCTCAACAATAATATGTAATTCAACATATATATATACGGGTAATCGACAAAGGTATATCAACATGTGAATAAATGTCATGATTATCCAAGTGGGGACACTTGTATAACCATTTAGAAATCAACTTAATGTAATATATATCCGAGCTAACATGTTGATAATCAAAGCGCATATAACTGTATGTGAATAGAATAATTCTCAAACTTCTTACTCATGTCCATCAGATAAAGGAAATGCAAAGGTAAGATACTCACTCGATTTGGTCGATTACAAATCTCAACTTAGGTTTTATCTCTTTATCACAACCTATCAAGAATCGCATCATTCGCTCGATTAGAACAATATATCATAACACATAGTAATCGCTTATTACAACAAAGACATAGTCTAATCACGCCATCACATAATCGCAGTGATCATACTTTTTTAGTTCATATTCTACACTTGAAATATTTTTATACATTTTTCAAATATCTCATCCATGTTCTTACAAGAGCCTTTTTCTTTCTTTTTTATAAGGTCCACATTTGTCGCTGCATCATATCTTTTTTTATCGGCAAATACTAAGTCTAAGACTCTTATTCTATACCTCAACATCTCAGAATATCGTACATTTTATTTTTAATCATTTTCAAATTTCCGTAAATTGAAAATTTTAAAATAATTCAAATCAGACTAAAGGGCTTATAGTGATATAATCACATTATATAGGTGTTCTTCTTCAAATTCGTAACTTCATAATCGGGCTCTCAAGTCACTAGTTTGGCCTTACTTATAACTTTCAAACATCTAATCATAATTAAATGATTTAAACATTAAATAATTCCATTATCATTAATAATTAATTTATATTAAACTATTAATGAAACCATTGCCAAAATATAAAAGTTATTTATAATAACTCAAACTATTTTTAAAACATTTATAATACCCTTTTTAAATGATTTTTAAAATAATTAAAATCATTTTTAAATAATTATCATTAATATTTAAATATTAATGTACTATTTATCCAAATATTAAAAGTCATTAATTATAACTTAAAATATTTTTAAATCCTTAATATCCTCTTTAAATGATTTTTAAATAAATAAAACCATTTTTAAACTATTTATTTAATATAAATATTAAATAAACTTAATATCACAAATCATTAACTAAATATCATTAATATATAATTATTAATGAAATTATCTTCTAAATATTAAAAGTTATATTTTATAACTCAAAATATCTTTAAATACTTTATTTTCATTTAAAATGATTTTTAAAATATTAAAATCATTTTAAAACTAATTATTTAATATAATCAATAAATAACTTTAATATCATTAATATTAATTAATTAATGAAATTCATCACAAAATATTAAAAGTCATAGAAAATAACTTAAAATATTTTCTTATACCATAATATAATTTTTCATGATTTTTTATGAATTAAAACTATTTTTAAATTATTTATTTAATATTATAATTAAATAAATAAATACCTTTTATATTCCAAAAATATTAAATATTTATGAAATATACTCAAAATAATTAAAAACTATTTTTTGACTTTAAAATAATTTTTAGAATTTAATAAGTATTTTTAATAATTAAAATCTAATTTTTCTAATTTTTAAATCATTTTCTAAATTACGTAAAATAAAATAAATAAAATCCGTCATTAAAGGCTATAATGATGCACAACCGTCGCTATAGGTGTTCTTCATCTCAAGAACACTGTCAGAGACAGTTCAAGGGGGGCTACTTTGACCATGAATAACTTTTTGGTCTTAATGAATCTGGAAAATCTATGAATTGGGTCTTGTAGAGGAAATACCAGACTACAATTAACAACAATCATTACCTCAAAACAACATCATATCTGAGAGAAATCGTACCTCAAAGTAGCTGTCAGATCTGTTCTTCGTGAAGAACAGTTCGTGATGCCTACTTTGAACCTCTATAACTTGACGATCGTACAACGTTTACGTGATCTATCAATTCCAGTGTGTATACAACATGTAGGACTACAACTCTAACACTTAAAATCATCATAAAAATAATAAATCAAGCATCTAAAGTATGGTCAAACCTTATCAAAAATAACAACACTTAAAAAATTCTGGGCTGCCCAGAAATTGTCTGGTCAATGCTGGTCAATGGACTTTGACCTTCAATAACGTTTATTCCAAAATAGATATCGACCTGATTAGTTTTGGAGCTTAAATTCCACATAACATACTACACATATCAACTTTTATAACATAAAACACATTAAAGATAACCGAGATATAAGGCCTGACATTTTCCAAAAAATATTTTCCGACACTTAGAATATTTTCTCGGTTTAAAGAATAAATGGCCAATGCCGGGCCAACCCACTTTGACCGCTTATAACTCTCGATCTACAATAGATATGAACTTGATTATTTCTGAATATTAAAGACCACATATCAGGCTACATATAACAACTTTTAAAAAACAAAACTCATGATCGACCAAAGAGTTATAAGCCCTGACATTTGATAAAAAATCACCGAATCCGATTTTTTTCCAACTTGCTCAAATCTTCAAATTCGTGCACTTTGATGTTATGGGTTCATGATTTATCAACCCATAACATTAATAGACTCCCTATTACACAACTTTAAACAATAAATTGCATCAATTAACATCGAATCGAAGGATTTCTAGAATTTAGGGTTTCCTACCTTTTCAAGCTTGATTTTTGATTTCTGACTTCTTGATGCTTCCGATTTGTTATGATTGATAGTGGGACCAGATTAAGGGACCGTATGCTACAATAATTTGTAGGTTTTAGAGAGAGAAGCTTAAGGATGAGAGTTGATGAATTTTAGTGTACAAAATATATTATCTCTCTCCAATCTATATATAAACCAAGTTAGATGCATCGATGCTACTCAATGGTTGATTGAATCTGCATAATTGAGTCTTGGATGCTCAATTGGTAGGGTAGGGATGTTGGCCATGATTTTTGGCAAGATTCCATCAACAATGTAACTAATAATACACTAATAAACCAAAAAGGGTAATTTGGTAATTTCGCATATAATTTCATGGGCATTTTGTATATAGCAATTAAATGTAATATTTAACCATTAGATTATAATTTTACCATTTACCAATTAATTTCTATCCTTTGGTAAATTAAAACATTTATACAATAACATCGTAATTAAACCCTTAATTTAAATTAGGTTTTTCTATAGAAAAATTAGGGTTCTATAATTAGGGTTTCTAATTCAATTAGGTTTCTAATCGGGTTCTCTAATTATCTCGTATGTTCTAACACGCTCATTACGATCTCTAACTTCAATCGATTAGGGTTATAATAATTAGGGTTTGTCCTAATTATCGCTGTAAAAAAAAGTAATTAGGGTTTGTCCTAATTATCAGCATTCTTGTACACAAAGAATTTCATATACACATAATACTACTCACTATATATCTCATAACCGAGTTTAATAATTAGGGTTTCACAAAGACGGTAATATGCTATGACCTAATCGACCGCTATTGCTCAATATTATCTCGTCTCATATATATACAAAGATATAATTATTGTATCAGAAAATCATTATAACAATAATATAATATTATTATTCTCATCTCTTGATCACAATCCCAATTCGTGGTTTGATCTCATATCCGACTTCTCTTTCTTACACAACATCAAGAATCAAGTTAAAATAGTTAACTTAATTATTCTCGAACAAATCATATAATAAAATATTTATTATATAATTCCAATTATCACTTCATATATTATTTCCAATCATGTTTTCATGGAAAATAATTAATAAAAAAATTTTTCTATTGCATAAATTAATTACCATAAAATATAATTTGTAGTAATTAATTATTCCAAAATTATTTCTAATTTTTCAAGTAATAAATATATTCGCATTTATCGCTCACATTACTAGACACTTATTCTCGTCATTAAATAAATAAAAAAAATTTATACGCAAAATTTCTTAATTATTTTTATAAAAAATATCGGGTTGTCACACATATAATATAGGGACTATGTACACATTACAATTAACAAGTTCACATATAAAAATAAGTTCTAAAAATTTGCCTGTACCAGCGTTTTACCATTACGCTAACCTGTCGTGTTCCTCTGCATGACTTACACGATATATGAGATTGATAATAAACACAATCAACACTTGATCTCATGGTTAACCTTACTTTAATAACCTACTTTAACTTATATTATCCGTGTACCACCTTTATATTCAACTTCATTATTTATATAACTCAACTTTATTTCCCTTTTTATCGCTACATGTGCTAGCTTATCGTACTTATAGTTTACTGTGTGTGTATCACACCACTACAACATATCATATTTGGTTAAACATTACTCATCTAAGTTCCTTAGACTTAGATTAGGCATGTAGCCTTTGTTCATCACTTTGTGATCTTACATACATGGTATACATTGCATACTTATTTCTTATACATTCTCAAATATACTCATTTTGGTCCAATCATAGCATGGTGCAAATCATTGGTCATTATACACTTCAAATATCATCTTACGTTATGATGTGACATTTCTAAGAATCAAATCCCATTATTCCATCATAGTTCAAAAATAGAAAATATGATTTCCTAGGGTACTTTGGGGATTTTCATGAATCTTTGTAATGAGTTTTTGACTTCCATGTTTGAATAAGCTTTTAGACCATACATCATAGTTTTTAATTTTATAGTTAGTCAACTGAAACAACCTCTTAAGGCATCTTAAGGTAGTTGTGACGTCCCCAAAATAGGTATACACCACCCATTCTGAGTCGCCAAATACATGGTACAGAAACAACTACAACTTCATTAATACAATTATTGTGCAAAATACGATAACACATATACTGTGAGTTTAAATACAAATATTATCTTCTAGACAATATCCACACTCAGATAAAGTCCTCATTACAATTATTGATGCACTATTTTACAAAATAGTGAGGACTGCTAAAACAACTATCTTGAACTATCACTTCATACCCCGGATACTTCCTGCTAAATTCTCACCTCCTGAGAAAAAAAAATGGATCAAAAAAGAAAAAGGTGAGCTCAACTAGCCCAGTAAAGAATATTATGACTAAGATAATGAACAACAAATTATCGTTAGCCTTCAACAAATTAGATAAAATATAATGGACAAAAAGTTTTAGATCAATATTCATAGCAGAAATAACAATTCATTAGAAGAGTTTAGTAGAGAATGAAATCTACTATCATCTATGAATTTAAAAGTCCATCATCAATATTTTATCCCTGTAACATCAATCACTATATATCTTGAATCAAATATTTATTTTTGCACTACGGGCCAAAGATACTCATTTGTATCACCAGTTGGTCATGTTCATCTCAACACCTGTCCATCTTTGCACTACGGGCCAAAGATATTCATCAGGTAATCATTCATCTTTGTACTACAGGCCAAAGATATTCATCAAGTATCACCATTAAGGACTGAGGATGATGAAAAATATTTTAAAGAACGAATCCAGTGAGATAAAAGGACAAAGATTAGGGATTCGTACTTTAGATAATCCAAGTTCAAAAATACTCCATAATAAACCGTAGTGGAGTAAACTTCAAAAATGAAGATCAAAACATGGATAAAATCAAAGATAGTAACCATAATAGACATCTGGGACAAAAAAGAGAAAATTTTATTTTTTGATGAATAGTGTCGATTTGTGAATAGTCTTGTGATACGTGAATAAGGTCGTATATCGTGAATAAGTAACCCCGACACAAAAAAAGGTAGAAATTCTAAAAGAAAAATCATACTTGAATAATAAGACTTTCATGAATAATACCGTATTCGTGAATAGTCCAGATACGTGAATAGTATCTCAGATATGTGAATAGTAACCTCGACATGAAAAGGTAAAAATTTCATAATAAAATTCATACCAATATTTCTAGATAATGATATTGAGAGAATAACATCATTTACGAAGAAAATAACATCCCTTACCTCAAAAGAATAAGTATTTCCGGGTCAAATATCTGATATAACGTATTTGAAGAAAAAATCTTGCACCGAATAAAGAACTCTCAAAGTATCTAAATACTCACAAAATACACTCAATAATATATAGAGAGAAAACTTATATTTCTGGTGTGATTTTTAATTCTAACTAAGCACCCTATTTATATAAAAATACTAGAACGCCAAAGCAGACTAAATTAATAAAATATTAATTTTTCAAAAATTTCTACACACACCTCTTAGAGCAAAATTCAGCCACCACCAGTGGGGCCCACCAAAAATCAGATTTTCCACACTAACCAAAAGTGCGGCCCACCCATGTTTTAAATAAAAATATTTATTTCTGAAACTTCAATAATTCATAATAAATAGCCATTTTATCAGAAAAATTTAAATCTCATGTCTATTCCATAGGAAATCTAATTCTCTACAACTTTGTAGAAGAAAGTTTTTTCAAATTCCAAACAGAAAATGCCCAAAATTCACATACGGGCGATTTTTAATACCTCAATTCCAATAAAATACTGATAAAACACCTCAGTATTAATTCCTTCATTTATATCCACATAAAAATAAATATTTAGTTATCATATAAATCAATAATTAATTATTCACAAATAATATTACAGAATCATAATTATGACAACTAGGTCATTCCTAGGAAATAGGGGTCTTTCCGATAGGATTTCTCATTACTGGCACGCAATTAAATGACCAAACAACTTTCCTAGACAGAAATTCCTTATACATTTCCAATAATGTTATCTAATAATATTATTCAAATAATATAAATTATTGATCTAATAGTGGAAAATACTGTGCAGTGACAATTATTGAAACAATAATATAAAATATCAACGCAACGATTATTGAATCAATAAAATAAAATATGAACAGTAATTATTGTAAAAATTATTGAGTAGTGTCTTCTTACGTAAGAATCAATAATTTAAAAATATTGTGCAATTACGTGCGCTAATGCGAAAACCACATGTATTCATCGTATTTTAACCAATCGGTATTCTAACAAAGGTGTTAATTGTAATAAATATGTCGTTATTTATAAAAAATCAAACTTGTCATTTTCTTCATCCGACCATTTTTCGTTATGGGGCCCATAAATGGTCATACTTGGCAGGTATTTAATATTCCCTCGAAAGCAAAGAAGAATATTCCACGACCAAACGAATATTCTCCGACAACAATGAATATTTTATAACCACTTGCTTATTTTACAAAATTTATACATTTCACCGATAACCAAAGCATTATAACAAATTAATACCTTATTATTTCAAAATAATAATTAGAGGAAATTCAATTTTATTTATAAAAATTTCTGGGTCTTACAGTAATGCCTCAAAATGGGTATTTTATATTTCCACTCTACTACCAAATGCAGCAAAAGTTAATTTTTAGGCCATTTTGATGATGCTTTCGGACTTTATGAGTTAACTCATTTGATCTTTTGTTTGTGAAAGCATTTAGATCTGATAGGTATTATTTATTTTATATATATATTGATGATAACAATTTTGCTTTAAATGAATAGGTAATTATTTATTTTCGTTATTATTTTTTATTCTGTTTTTAACTTGAATTAATTTTTATTAACCTTAATAAATTATATGTCAAGTGTTAAATAAATTAATTCATAAAATATTCAAGGCAAGAAAATCCTATTTTTTTTAAAACCAAAGTTGGGCAAAAATATTTTATGCATGCATTAAAATATAGAAAATACTATATATGATTGATACTAATATATTTAACATACTACCGATATATATATATATATATATATATATATATATATGATATTATAACTATTAGTATACTACATATAAGCCAAAAAGGCATAAAAAGTATCTATATATTAATTGAATACTTGTGCTTCCTTTGTTTCTAAAAATCGTACGACAAAAGTGACAATGAAATTGGGACTTAAGTTGTTTGGCATGTGTTAGCGTGTTGGTCAAATAAGAAATAAATGATTAGTTGGTGGAAAAAGGCTCGGGCGGTTTTTTCTTTTCTTCCACGTGAAATTACTTTTGATCTGATCCGTTAATTTCAAATTTTATTAATCAAAACCGTGCATTCAAAAATCAGTTTTCAAAATTATAATTTTGCCCCAACTTCAAAAATTCTATAAATAGGGAGTATTTCATTCATTTGGTTTTTACCAATTTAGTGGGAAAAAAATCATACTCTCCTTGCCTACATTCTCTCTAAGCTTTATTTCTCTTCTTACAAAAGTTCTAAATTTTTGAAGAAAAAATCGGTCCAAGTATTGAGATAAGTTTGATTTCTGTTAAATTATTTCTTAATTGTATTTTATCTATAGATATACAAATACATATTGTTCTATTATTAATTCTATATATTCATATTTCATCTATTTATCAAATAAAAGGATACTTGGCGCCGCATGAGGCTACAGAGATATAAACCTCTACTTGAGAGAAATCCAATAAATATTTATCCTTATAGTCTTCAAGAATCTTTTATTGATATTATTTATATAAATATCGTAAAATAGATACGACACTTGATAGCTCAAAACAACACTGAGATACTACTCCAAAAAGAGTAGTCATCCTAACCGAATTTGAGAATCGTAGTGATCTATTGAAAATATTTATATAAATATCAATTGTGAAAATTATAAATTCTGTCATACTTAGACGTCGCAAGGCTATGGAGATAAACCTCTACGGAGAGGAATCCGACCGTACGATTCCTTATAGTACTAAGTGACACTATTTATAAAAGTTCACATAATAGATAAAATATTCTTATATATTATTTGAGTTAAAAAAGTAATATTTGTTATATTAGTTTGTGCTTAACTGAGATTATATTTGATAAATATTGATACTTGGTAAAAATTTACTAAGAAACAATTCTATATTATTCATAGAAAAACACTCTTTATTTTTATAGAATTGTTAATCTGTTTATAAAGTGCGTTAATATTATATACTTGCTTAATCAAAAGCATAAGTGGATCCAAACAAAAATTTTATCTGCTTTAAAGAAGCTTATCATTAAATATAAAAATCCTTATACTTTTATACTGATATATTTATTCTTAATTTTTCTATCTGCTTATTTGAGAAGCATTATTCAGTACTTAACTCTTATCAGCTTATTGAAGAAGCACTTTGTTGTAAACTTATTTGTAAACAGAGAAGGATTAGAGTTAGTTTATTTTATGTTCCTATGAGAAAGACGAGTAATTCTTCGACCAAGACCAGAGTCTTAGAGAGGTCAGCAGGAAGTTGAGTCTCTAGTGTACTTGTGAGGTGAGGAAGAAGCTGTTGTTTCAAGATCGGATCATAGAATAGAACTAATCTCAAAAGGGTGGTACAACTAGACTTGAGGAAGGAGCAGGGAGCTTGTTGTCCAAGATAGAATAGTTGAATAGTTGAAAGTTTGTCTATAAAACTTTGTAAAGGCTTCTCCACCTGTTGAAGGAGTTTTTATTACTAATAGTAATAGGATCTCAAGTTCCAAGTAGGGACTTGAGACTAGACGTAGTAACATACCAAAGGGTGTATGTTGTAAACCAGATAAATCTCTGTGCATTGTGATTGAGTTTTTAATATCTTGCATGCTAATTGCTAAAACTGCTAATTAATAACAAAAAATTCAAAAAAGGCCTAAATATAATTTTTAACTGGTAATAATCTATTCAACCCCCCCTTCTAGATTATTATTGACCTTTCAATTGGTATTAGAGCGGTGCTCTTTAACTTATTTGCTGAGTATATACAGGAATACCTAAGAGTAGATCCACGACCTACAATGCTACTGGTTTCAGGGAAGGACTATCTATGTCCAGACCTCCACTATTTGATGGTACCAATTTTGCCACCTGGAAAAATAGATTCAAAATCTATGCCAAATCCCAAGGAATCAAAATTTGGTGTGCCATTAAACGAGGTGTACAAATTCCAACCAAAATTGAAGGAGAAAAGACTGTCGAGAAAGACATAAATGAATTCACCACTGAAGAAGCAGAGATCATGAATATTGCATCCCGAGCGGAACAAGTGCTAACCAATGCTTTGATTGAAAAAGAATACAAAAGAGTCAGTAACTGTAAAAATGCAAAAGAAATTTGGGAAAAATTGATTGTAACCTATGAAGGTACCAATCACATCAAAGAAACCAGAAAAGATGCTCTAATTCAAGAATATGAAAGTTTCAAGCTTAAAGAAGGAGAAAAGATCATTGATATGGAAACTCGATTTTCCAGAATCATTGATGAGCTAGAGCAACTGGAAAAAACATACACTACAAATGAGAAAAACAGAAGAATTCTCAAAGCCCTTCCATCCATTTTTAAAATGAAGGTTACAACAATAAAAGAAATGCAAGATCTAACCACATATCCTATGGATAATCTCATTGGAAATCTTCGTGCCCATGAAGTCGATATGTTCGTTAAAAAAGTTGGATCAGACACAGATCTCAAAAAGAACGGAATCGCCTTCAAAGCTCTCCTGGTGGATTAAGAAAGTGACGATGAAGAATTAAATGAAGAACTGCTCAGTCTAGACAAAAATGAAGTTGCCTTACTGTCCAAACAACTCAGAAGAGTAATTCAAAGCAAAGCAAGAAAATATGGCAAAGGATTCATGAAAACAAACAACAATTTCAACAACTTCAAAGGCAAACAATTTTTCAAACCAAAGACGCAAGGAGGAAATTTCAAAACAAATAACAACAACTTCAGAAGTACCAATCCAAATGAAAACACATGTTTCGAATGTAAGTAACCTGTACACTTCAAGAAGGACTATCCAAAACTAGTCAACAACAAAGTTTTTGTAGCTGAAGAAGGATGATATTTAAGTGACGAGGAAGAAACTGCTGAGCAAATCGAAGAAATTACAAATCTCTGCCTAATGGCAGATAATGACTCATCACGAAGATCTGAGGTAAATTCTGAACACCAACTGCCTAGCACTTCATTTTCTTCATACACACTAGAAAATATAAATGAAGAACACTATGAATTACAAGAAACTTATAGTCATTTATATGAAAGTAATGAACAGTTAAAAGAAAAATTAGATAGATTAAGAAAAATAAATACAAGCCTTGAAATTGAAAATGCTAATTTAATTATCACTAACAAAAACTTAAATGAAATAAACTTAGAAAATAAAGAAGAATTAGAACAACTTAGAAAAATTAATAAAAATCTTGAAATAGAAAATTCCTCACTTATTATCTCAATTAAAAATCTTGAAATTGAAAATTCAACACTTGATATAATCAATGAAGATAATCAAGTACAAGATCAAGCTGTAATTGAAGGAATTAAAAATGAAAATTCTAGTTTAAAGTCAGAAATAGAAAACCATAATTGCATAATTGAAAACTTAACCAAAGAACGTGAAGACTTAAATAATATAATATATAAATTTACAAAAAGAAAGGAAAATCTTGAAGTCATGTTAAATCAACAAAAATGTAGCTTTAATAAAGAAGGTTTAGGATATACCGGTGAAACAAGTGAATCAAAAGATAAATGATTATATCACGTTAAAATTAAAGAAAATGAAAGTCATATATCTCCCTTTAAAAAATGTTCCTATTGTAACAGAAATGGTCACTCTTTTTATATGTGCAATGCTAGAAATGGAAACTATAAAGGAAAAATGATTTGGATTTCTAAAGGAACATATACTGCATCAACCATCACAAGAAAAGAATTTCACAAACAGTATTATCATACTTTTCACAATCCATTTATTCATAGAATGCTTCTTTCTACTAAGATTGATTATCCTATGCCGAGTTTTATAAAGGAAACTTCAAATGTTTCTTATACAAAATAGAAAACTCACCCTAAGGACCCTTTAATTTAAAGGGTACCAACTTGTAAAAATAGTATATAAATTGCAGGTATGTCTTGCAGCTGATATGAATAAAAGCAAATTGTGAGATCCCAAATTTTATAAAATAAAAGTATTCAATTTTTCTATTTTGGTAAATAGTTAAATTGATAAAAGTTTAAAGTTAAGGGTCATATTTGAAAACTTTTCGAAGTAAGCAAGTTGTCATAAAATAACCGGTGGTAAAAGTAAAGTAATACGCGTGGTTGAATAGTAGCACATGGTATTGATTATTGATGCTTGTGTGAGAAGTCACTCAGTTATACTCAATTATTGCTACAATAATTGCCGCATCATATCTCTTATATTATTGATTTAATTATTGTCACAGTATTATCTGTATAATATATATATTATTAAATCAATAATTGAGACGACAAAGTTATTCATATTATTATTTGCAATATTGACAATGTCTAGAAGTTCTGTCAAGGAGAGGTTTGGTCACCTAATTGCGCGTCAATAAGGAAAAATCCTTATCGGAAAGCCCCCTCTTTCCTGGGAACAACTTGGTTGTTAAATATTGTGAGTTATAATATTAATGATGAATGTTATTAAAAATTGAATTTGAGTTCAGAGTTGAATTTGGAGACACAGACGTGATATTTGAGTCCGGAACGATGAAATTAGTAGAAATAGATTATAAATACAAAATTTGTCGAGGTTGACTTTTTGGTCAAAAAATTCAACAGTTGACTTTTTCAGAAAAAGTCAAACTTTGAAATTTCAAAAATGAAATTTGTGAGAAAAAATATTTCCATTGTGTTGGGATTGTTAGTATTAGTGGAAATCGACATTTATTTCGATAATAATTGATGTCTGGAGGTTATATTGACTAATCGGGTAATTAATTGAACAAATGAGCAATTAATTGCTATTAATTCACATGATTATAACTATTTGTTCATATGTGTGTACTATTGATTCACATTCATGTACTATTAGGGGAAGTGGTGCAAGATTGATAATACTTGAATGACTAAGTTAAAAATGGAGGTATATATGGAGGTGATATATTGTAATTCATATTTTCACATGATTATAACTATTGATTCACATGATTGAACTATTGATTCACATTATTTACTATTATGGGAAGTGGTACAAGTTTGATAATACTTTCATGACTAAATTAAAAATGAAAGAAAAGTTGAAGGTATTGTACTGTAATATTTCGAGCCCTAAAACGTGCAATTATCGAAACTATATTTTCCTATAAATAGAAGCTCATTCTTTCTTCATTTCTCATCAATTCACTAAATCTTTAGAGCAATTATTATAGAGAGAAATTATAGAGAGAAAGAAGAAGAAAAGTCTGCTACCTCACTATTCCAGTATCCAGTTTTCTTCTAAGGTAAGGGTTATTATTCTTTCGTATTCATGAAGAGAATTATTTTCTTTCAATACTCATAAGAACTGTTATTCCATTCTTTATTATTATGTTGGAATAACCTGTCTATGCGAAGTACCTCATACATGGTGAAATTCTTCTGTTATTCCATTCTTTATTATTTTGTTGGAATAACATGTCTGTGTGGTCTATCGCATGCCTGGTGAATTCTGTTGTTATTCCATTCTTTATTATTCTGTTAGAACATCCTGTCTGTGCGGATTACGCATGACCTGGTTCCATTTTTTATTATTCATTGTAATATCCTCGCCTATATCTGATTACGCATGACTGGTTCCATTCTTTATTATTCTCGCTGGAATAACTCGCCTATGTGATTAACACATGCATGGTGAATGATCCTTCGATTCATTCTTTATTAAATTGTGAAAAGGATCTGCTTTATGTGGATTACTGCATGGCGGTGAAAATCCATTTGCGCTTTAGAATTTTTCCGACCCTCAAAAATTCTGGAAAAATTTGAAATGATGGTTGTTGAGTTTTCTAGATTGTGTCCAAAAATTGTGATTTTTGGATGTATAGATTAGGAGTTATGAATTTTATGAGAAAAGACTATAAAAGTAAACCCTTATAACTCCTTGTGGTTAACTCCAAAATTGGTGAAATTTTTATTGGGAGTACATGTATATAACATGAGTATACCATGTAAATTTCGAAATTTTTTAGCAAAAGTATAATTTATGATAAATGTCTAAATATTTGACAGTTTTGGCCATATGAAAAATAGTAAATGAATTTTAAAAATTTCGAGAAAAATATATGTTTAATATGGGACTATATTCTGCTAAATTCCAGAAAAGAAATATTTTTGGGACTGATTTGGTATTTTTCATGAAAATAAACTGGTTATGAGTAAATGAATTAAATATGTTATGTTAAGTAACAAAATTGGAAAATAGGATTTTATAGCTTGGGAATCCTATATAGGGTATATCTGATTTTGATGAGGATTTGATCATTGGTGATGAAATCTTATGAGTATGGCATTTTGAATGATTAAATGCATTATTTGGTAAAGTGTAAACAATTGAAATAAATTATTTATAAGTTTAAGAAGAGATTAAAATATTGTTATAATATTAATAATATTAGATTATGAGTTTATTAAGTGATTGATAATATTTGGATAAATTTAAAGTCTTTAATATTTATCCTTGTTTTCGTTTGATTAATGCTTATATCATTGTCATCATCCTCATGCTTATATTCTAATGAAAAGTCATCTTTGGCTTACGTGAAAAGATGGACTGTTAATTATTGATTTTATAATTTTATATCTTTGGCTTACGTGCAAAGATGGACTGTTGATTATTGATTTTATAATTGTATATCTTTAGCATACATGCAAAGATGGACTGTTGATTATTGGTTTTATAGTTGTATATCTTTGGCTTGCGTGTAAAGATAGACCGTTGATTATTGGTTTTATAGTTGTATATCTTTTGCTTACGTGCATTGATGGATAGTTGTTGGTATGATTATAACCAGAGATTATTCGGTATAATCATGACCATTGTTGAAAACACGAATATCCTTGGCCCATAGAGCATGGATAATTCGTGGTCGTAATACTAATGAATATCTTTGGCCGTAGTACAGGGATGATTCGATGATGTGGATTAATTATTAAGCTGAGTCTCAGCGATAACATATTGATAATAAACTTTTAATTCGTAGAAGATAGTAGATATCATGCTCTACTTGACTCTTCTATAATACAGATGTATGTCTTTGGCCTGTAGAGCAAATATGAATTGTTAATGAATATCTTTGGCCCGTAGTGCAAAGATGAATTTATTAGTATGATTATGAACAAGAATTGTGATTTGGTATAACCATGATTTTTTATGTTTCAGGTAAAGATAGGTGATAAAAATTATCTTCGTCCTAGGTGCGAAGAGGAATTTAGAATCACAATTATGAATATGAGTTATTCATATGATTGTGGACAGGAATTGTTGATTGATGTTACAGGGATAAAACATTATTGGTGGACTTTTAACATGAAGAAGATAATAGACCTGATAGTCTATTTGACTCTTCTAATGGATTACTTGTTCCGCTGCAACTATGGTTGAAAATTTTTATCATCTACCATATGTTCTAAATCTCTGATTTATTACTGATGAAGGCTATTGATAATTTAATTATCTTTAGTCATGATATTCTTTACCGGACTAGTTGTGCTCACCCTTTTTGCTTCACAATTCCTTTCAGGTAATAAGAATGTAGCTGGGTCGAGCGGGGGTACCAAGGGATTAGAACGGTGGTTTATAGCTGTTTAGGTTTCCCCTGAAACAATATGGAAATAATTTTATTGAGAATTTCAGATAAGTGTGTCGTATTTTATACGTCATTTTACCCGTTGATTTTGGTGAACCGAATAGGGAGAGGTGAACCTAACTTTGGAAGGGTGTTTTGCCACTATCTTATAAGATGTCTAATGACAGACGACTTCGTGTTATCATAAGACAGGGTTGTGCTCATGCACTTGCTGATTATATCTATGAGCACTACCTATATAATCTTGGAGTTTGGTTGAATTATAATTCTCAATTAGAGACAATGTTGATAATTATATATCAAGAGAAGACCCACCATTGGAAAGAGCATGACAGTAATCTTCTCATTTTTCTTTGGGGTCTATTGGGTCAACCAAGGATAATTCTTGAGTCATATGATATATATCATAACTTAGATTCATGGCCTCCCTTGTACGAAGGTTTCCTTGAGCATTTTCCACAGATTTTAATTTCTAAAATGCCTATTTTGTGACTTTTTTATGTAAAGTACCTTTGTAAGGTGTTGTGGTTTAGGCACCATGAGAGTTATATAGATTTTGTATTGAAACTCACAGCTTATCTGTTGTCGTACTCTGCACGATAGTTCAACAGTTGTATAAATGAAGTTTGTATTTGATTTTTATAGTGTGATATCTGGCGACTCAGAATGGGTCATGTGGACCTATTTTGGGGGCGTCACACAAATGGTATCTTGATAGTGGATGCTCAAGACATATGACTGGAGACAAATCCAAATTAAGAAATTTGCAAGCTACAGACTTTGGTGAGGTAACTTTCGGTGATAACAATAAAGGTAAAATAATCAGAGTTAGATGTGTTGGTAATAAACACATAACCATTTCCAACATTCAATTAGTTACTGGACTCAGGTATAATCTTCTATCTATCAGTCAACTATGTGATAGTGGTTTTTGTGACGCCCCCAAAATAGGTCCACAAGACCCATTCTGAGTCGCCAGATATCACTCTATAAAAATTAAATATAAACTTCATTTATACAACTGTTGAACTATCGTGTAGAGTACGACAACAGATAAGCTATGAGTTTTAATACAATATTGTCTCGTAGACAGTATCCAAACTCAAATTGTTACAATGCCATATAAAATACAGCAGCAAATATTTTAAGACCCCAAAGAAGAACGAGAAGATTACTATCATATTCATTCTAATGAGGTGAACTTTTGACGCTTTCAAAGTCGGGTTCTCATCACCCTATTGTTGTTCGCCAAAATCAATTATTAAGTGACGTAGAAAATATGACACACACATCTTAGGTCCTCAATACAATTATCTGTTGCATGTCATGCTATTTTATAATGTATTGAGAAACTTCGATAGTCTCGGACCATCACACTATTTCCCTGTTATCCCCGCTCGACCTAGCTACACTCTTATTACCTAAAAGGAATTGTAAAGCAAAGGGTGAGCACAAACAACCCAGTAAAGAATATCATGACTAAAGATAATTAAATTAACAATAGCCTTCGTCAATAATAAATCAGAGATTTAGAACATATGGTAGATGATAAAACTTTTCAACCATAGTTGCAGCGGAACGAGCAATCCATTAGAAGAGTCAAATAGACAATCAGGTCTATTATTTTCTCCATGTTAAAATTTCAACAATAATGTTTTATCCCCGTAACATCAATCAATAATTCATGTTCACAATCATATAAATAACTCATAATCATAATTGTGATTCTAAATTCCTCTTCGCACCCAGGACGAAGATAATTTTCATCACCTATCTTCACCAAAACATCAAAAAATCATGGTTATACCAAATTACAATTCCCGCTCATAATCATACTAATAAATTCATCTTTGTACTACGACCAAAGATATTCATTAACAATTTATTCTTTTGCACTACAAAGCCAAAGACATACAACCAGTATTTTTAGAAGAGTCAAGTACAAAGATGATATCTACTATCTTTTACTTAATTAAAAGTGTATAATCAATATTTTATCACCGAGACTCACTTTAATAAATAATCTACATCATTGAATCATCCCCGCACTACTACCAAGGATATTCATGTAATCATCAATGGTCGATTTATACCAAATAATCCTCGGTTATAATCATACCAATAATCGCCCATCAATGCACTATGGGCCAATGAGGACTTTTACCACATCATCTATAACATTACGGGTCATGATTATACCGAATGATCCCTGGTCATAATCATACCAATAAACAGTTCATCTATGCACATAAGCCAAAGATACTCATCAATCAATAGTTCATCTTTGCATGTAAGCCAAAGATATACAACTGTAAAACCAATAATCAACAGTCCATCTTTGCACGTAAGCCAAAGATATAAAACTGTAAAATCAATAATTAACAGTCCATCTTTGCACGTAAGCTAAAGATGACTTTGATCATAATATAAGCATGAGGATGATGACAATGGTATAATAATTCAATTAAAAGAAAGCAAAGGATAAATCACAATACACAGAGATTTATCTGGTTCACAACATACACCCCTTGGTATGTTGCTACGTCCAGTCTCAAGTCCCTACTTGGAACTTGAGATCCTATTACTATTAGTAATAAAAACTCCTTCAACAGGTGGAGAAGCCTTTACAAATTTTTATAGACAAACTTTCAACTATTCAATTATTCTATCTTGGACAGCAAGCTCCCCGCTCCTTCCACAAGTCTACTTGTACCACCCTTTTGAGATTAGTTCTATTCTATGATCCGATCTTGAAATAACAGCTTCTTCCTCATCTCATAAGTACACTAGAGACTCAACTTCCTGCTGACCTCTCTAAGACTCTCGTCTTGGTCAAGATTTACTCGCCTTTCTCACAGTACATAAAATAAACTAACTCTAATCCTTCTTTTTACAAATAAGTTTACAACAAAGTGCTTCTTCAATAAGCTGATAAGAGTTAAGTACTGAATAATGCTTCTCAAATAAGCAGATAGAAAAATTAAGAATAAATATATCAGTATAAAAGTTTAAGGATTTTTATATTCAATGATAAGATTCTTTAAAGCAGATAAAACTTTTGTTTGGATCCACTTATGCTTCTAATTAAGTAAGTATATAATATTAACGCACTTTATAAACAGATTAACAATTCTATAAAAAATAAAGAGTGTTTTTCTATGGATAATATAGAATTGTTTCTTAGTTAGTTTTTACCAAGTATCAATATTTATCAAATATAATCTCAGTTAAGCACAAACTGATATAACAAATATTACTTGTTTAACTCAAATAATATATAAGAATATTTTATCTATTATGTGAACTTTTATAAATAGTGTCACTTAATACTATAAGGAATCATACGGTCGGATTCCTCTCCGTAGAGGTTTATCTCCGTAGCCTTGCGACGTCTAAGTATGACATAATTTATAATTTTCACAATTGATATTTATATAAATATTTTCAAATGATCACTACGATTCTCAAATCCGGTTCGGATGACTACTCTTTTTGGAGTAGTATCTCAGTGTTGTTTTGAGCTAACAAGTGTTGTATCTATTTTACGATATTTATATAAATAATATCAATAAAAGGTTACTGAAGACTATAAGGAATTGTACGGTCGGATTCCTCTCCGTAGAGGTTTATCTCCATAGCCTTGCGGCGCCCAAGTA
Organism: Panax ginseng; assembly: GCA_020205605.1. Lineage (NCBI taxonomy): Eukaryota > Viridiplantae > Streptophyta > Magnoliopsida > Apiales > Araliaceae > Panax > Panax ginseng. The sequence goes on along the minus strand of CM035133.1, from coordinate 134,958,183 downwards.
TCCTTTTATTTGATAAATAAATGAATTATGGATATATAGAATTGCGTAGAACAATAATGTATTTGTATATCTATAGATAAAATACAAGTAAGAAATAATTTAACAGAAATCAAACTTATCTCAATACTTGGACCAATTTTTTCTTCAAAAATTCAGAACTTTTGTAAGAAGAGAAATAAAGCTTAGAGAGAATGTAGGCAAGGAGAGTATGATTTTCTTTTCACTAAATTGGTAAAAATCAAATGAGTGAAATACTCCCTATTTATAGAATTTTTGAAGTTGGGACAAAATTATAATTTTGAAAACTGATTTTTGAATGCACGGTTTTGATCAATAAAATTTGAAATTAACGGATCAGATCAAAAGTAATTTCACGCGGAAGAAGAGCAAAAACTGCCAGGGCCTTTTTCCACCAACTGATCATTTATTTCTTATTTGACCAACACGCTAACACATGCCAGACAACTTAAGTCCCAATTTCATTGTCACTTTTGTCATACGATTTTTAGAAACAAAGGTAGCACAAATATTCAATTCATATATAGATACTTTTTATGCCTTTTTGGCTTATATGTAGTATACTAATAGTTATAATACCAGATATACATATATATATATATATATATATATATATATATATATATTAGTATTAGTATTAATCATATATAGTATTTTCTATATTTTAATGCATGCATAAAATATTTTTGCCCAACTTTGGTTTTTAAAAAAGGATTTCCTTGCCTTGAATATTTTATGAATTAATTTATTTAACACTTGACATATAAATTATTAAGGTCAATAAAAATTAATTCAAGTTAAAAATGGAATAAAAATAATAAGGAAAATAAATAATTACCTATTCATTTAAAGCAAAATTGTTATCATCAAAATATATATAAAATAAATAATACCTATCAATCTCCCCTTTTGATGATGATTATTATATATATATATATATATATATATATATATATATATATATATATATATATATATTTCTTTATGTTTGAAGAAAAACTCCCCTTAAACTGTGAACCCTTTTATATAATGAATATATTCAATCGCATGGCGCTTTAATCCATTTATAGCGATTCATAATAGTTTATAATCCATTCATAGCAGTTCATAATCCATTCATAGCAGTTTATCCATATATTTTTCTTTTCCCCCTTTGTCATCATAAAAAATGACGGGGTAAAAGAAGATTTGAAACCTGTAGGAAATATGTTAGAACAACCTGCAATGAGAGTTAGTTAACCAAAACAAATATATAAAAGGATAAGAGGTAGAAGTAGTACTAGTAGCAGTGGTAGTTAGTGTAGTAAGAGATGGATAAGGGATTAAGGATTACAGTTATCCGAATAGTTAGTTAGACAAATTTAAGCAAATAGTTAGATATCCTCCAAGTTTAGAGGAGAGAAGTGAGAAAGATCAGGAATATTGCTGTCAGGATCTTCTTGTGGAGGAACCGGATCAGTGAAGGCAGGCGTGGTATCGGCTTTGAAGGGATACAGTAGCATGTTGTTGTGCTCAAATAACAAGCAGACCACAGATTTGACAGTGTGTAGAGAGAGCTGATGTGACGCCCCCAAAACAGGTATACATCACCCATCTTGAGTCGCCAAATACATGGTACAGATCTCAACTACAAACTTAATTATACAACTGTCGTGCAAAATACGACAAAACATAGCTGGGAGTTTAAACAAGAATATTGCCTTCTAGAAAATATCCACACTCAATGGAGTCCTCATTTTATTATCACACTAAGTAGTGAGGACTGCTAAAACAACCATCTGGACCGTCAATCTGTTCCCCGACCAGTCCTAACTATATTTTCATTTCCTGAAGAGAATAATTAAAGAAAAGGGTGAGCTTAACTAGCCCAGTAAAGAATATCATGACTAAAGATAATTTACATCATCAATAGCCTTCATCAGTAATAAATCAGAGATTTAGAACATATGGTAGATGATAAAACTTTTCAACCATAGCTGCAGCGGAACGAGCAATCCATTAGAAGAGTCAAATAGACCATCAGATCTATTATCTTCTCCATGTTAAAAGTCCACCAATAATGTTTTATTCCTGTAACATCATTCAACAATTCTTGTCCACAATCATATGAATAACTCAAAATCATAATTATGATTCTAAATTCCTCTTCGCACCCAGGACGAAGATAATTTTCATCACCTATCTTCACCTGAAGCATCAAAAATCATGGTTATACCAAATCACAATTCCTGCTCATAATCATACTAATAAATTCATCTTTGCACTACGACCAAAGATATTCATTAATAATTCATCTTTGCACTACAGGCCAAAGACATACAACTGTATTATAGAAGAGTCAAGTAAAGTATGATATCTACTATCTTCTACGAATTAAAAGTGTATTATCAATATGTTATCGCTGAGACTTAGCTTAATAAATAATCCACATCATTGAATCATCCTTGCACTACAGCCAAGGATATTCACTAGTATTACGACCACGAATTATCTATGCACTGCAGGCCAAGGATATTCGTGTTTTCAAAACTGGTCATGATTATACCGAATAATCCCTGGTTATAATCATACCAACAACTGTCCATCAATGCACGTAAGCCAAAGATATACAATTGTAAAATCAATAATCAACAATCCATCTTTAAACGTAAGCCAAAGATATACAACTATAAAACTAATAATCAACAGTCCATCTTTGCAAGTAAGCCAAAGATATACAATTGTAAAATCAATAATCAACAGTCCATCTTTGCACGTAAGCCAAAGATGACTTTCATCACAATATAAGCATGAGGATGATGACAATGATATAAGCATTAATCAAACGAAAACAAGGATAAATATTAAAGACTTTAAATTTATCCAAATATTATCAATCACTTAATAAACTCATAATCTAATATTATTAATATTATAACAATATTTTAATCACTTCTTAAACTTATAAAAAAATTATTTTAATTGTTTACACTTTACCAAATAATGCATTTAATCATTCAAAAACACCATACTCATAAGATTTCATCACCAATGATCAAATCCCTCATCAAAAATCTGTATATACCTTATATAGGATTCCCAAGCCATAAAATCCTATTTTCCAATTTTGTTACTTCACATAACATATTTAATTCATTTACTCATAACTAGTTCATTTTCATGAAAAATACCAAATCAGGTCCCAAAAATATTTCTTTTCTCGGGATTTAGCGTAATATAGTCCCATATTGAACATATATTTTCTCAAAATTTTTAAAATTCATTTACTATTTTTCATATGGTCAAAACTACCTAATATTTAGACATTTATCATAAATTGTACTTTTTTCAAAAATTTCAAAATTTACGGGTATACTCTTATATATATATATATGTACTCCCAATAAAAATTTCACCAATTTTGGAGTTAACCACAAGGAGTTATAAGGGTTTACTTTTAAAATAGTTTTTTCCATATAAATTCTATACATCCAAAAATCGCTATTTTTGGACACAATCTAGAAAACTCATCAAATTATCATTTCAAATTTTTCCGAATTTGTGAGGGTCGAAAAAATTACAAAAATCGCAAATGGATTTTCGTCTCGCCACGCAGTAATCCACGCAGAATGCATCATTTCCACAATTTAATAAGAAATGAATACGAAGGATCATTCACCATGCATGTGGTAATCCACATGTATGCGAGTTATTCCAATGTATAATAAAGAATGGAATAATGTAAGAATTCACCATGTATGCGATAGACCTTGCATGCATGATTATTCCCAATGTAATACTAAAGAACCGAACCAGGTCATGCATAATCCGCACAGACATGATATCCCAACAGAATAATAAAGAATGGAACCAGGTCATGCGTAATCCGCACAAACAAGATATTCCAACATAATAATAAAGAATGGAATAATAGAAGAATTTCACTATGTATGCAGTACTTCGCATAGACAGGTTATTCCAACATAATAATAAGGAATGGAATAACAATAGCTCTCTTCATGAATACGAAAGAAATAATACCCCTTACTTTAGAAGAAACTGGATATTGGAATAGTGAGGTAGCAGACTTCTCTTCTTCTTTCTCTTTATAATTTCTCTCTATAATAATTGCTCTAAAGCTTTAGTGAAATGGTGAGAAATGAAGGAAGAATGAACTTCTATTTATAGGAAAATATAGTTTCGATAATTGCACGTTTTGTGGCTCAAAATATTACATTACAATACCTTCAACTTTTCTTTCATTTTTAATTTAGTCCTGCAAGTATTATCAAACTTGCACTACCTCCCCTAATAGTAAATAATGTGAATCAATAGTTCAATCATGTGAACCAATAGTTATAATCATGTGAAAATACGAATTACAGTATAGTACCTCCATCTATACCTCCATTTTTAACTTAGTCATGCAAGTATTATCAATCTTGCACCAACTTCCCTAATAGTAAATGAATGTGAATCAATAGTACACACATGTGAACAAATAGTTATAATCATGTGAATCAATAGCAATTAATTGCTCATTTATCCGGTTAATTACCCGATTGGTCAATATAACCTCCAGACATCAATTATTATCGAAATAAATGTCGATTTTCATTAACACTAATAATTCCAACACAATGGAACTATCAATTTCATCTTTAATCAACACGAACTTATTCATCAATAATATTATAACTCACAATATTTAACAACCGTGTCATTCCCGGAAAGAGGGGATTTTATAAGGATTTCTCCTCGCTCAAGCACAATTAGATTATCTAACCTCTCTTTGATGTAACTTCTAGACATTGTCAATATTGCAAATAATAATATGAATAACTTTGTTGTCTCAATTATTGATTTAATAATATAACATATTATATGTGATGATAATCTTGTGACAATAATTGAATCAATAATATGAGAGATATGATGCAAAGAATTATCGTAGCAATAATTGAGTATAACTGAGTGACTTCTTATGTAAGCATCAATAATCAATACCGTGTGCTACTATGCAACCACGCGTATTACTGTACTTTTACTACCGAGTAGTTCAATAAATTTAATGGTAACACTTTCGCCGTTATTTTTATAAAATGATAATTCTGTCGTTTTCTAACTACGACAATACTTCCATTATGGGGTCCACCAATGATTGTGCCATCGCACGGATATTCTTGACAAAAAGAATATTCCCCGACCAAACGAATATTTTATAACAACTTGCATACGTTGCAAAATTTTCACATATCACCCTTAACTTTAACCTTTTATCAATTTAACCATTTACTAAATAGAATAATTATAAGAAAATTGAATACTTTCATTTCATAAAATTCGGGATCTCACAGCTGAAGATCTTCTAATTTTGCCAACATTAGAGTTTGATTTTACAACAGAAGTTGGTGCATACTATTGAGTGAGTCGATTTTTGAAGTCGTGTTGATGGTAGTTTCAATATTCTCATTATCAAGAGGTTTAAAAATAATGAGGGACTGTGGTGGCAGATTGAGGTGGGATATGATATTGCTAGTGGGAACGTGTTGAGATTGATGATTGGACAGAGGAATGTTAAAATAATGGAACACTTGTGTGAGAAGGAGACCAAAACCAAGACAATTATTTTGAAAACAGAATTCAAACGAAGACATCAAGAAGTAAGCCAGATTGTAGGGCATGCACTCATTTAACAGACTCTTGATAATTTCCAGATCAAAGGGTAACATTTTTCTATCATCACGGACAGGCATAAAATTGTTTCTTAAGATTTTGCCTAGAAATTGACACTCAGCAGTTAAGAACTCCAGACCAACTTTGCATGGATAGTCAAATAAAATAGCTGGTACCATTTGATTGGTTAGCACTGACAAATTGAACATGAACAACATGCAGTCTTCGAAAGATATTCTAGAAGGATGAAGATATGAATTTATCCTAGGTAATTCTAGAGTGGAAGGAGGTAAGTGCAGTGCATTGACAAGAAGTAATTCATCAATGATATGAGTTTGTCCTTGAATACAAGTTGTAATGCTTTTTAGTAAACGAGAGGAGTCAGTTGAAAATTCCATATGAGAATAAAATTTAGCAATGAGACTAGGATAAATGGATTTGTCATTGAAAGAAACCAAGCAGTCCCACCCAAAAATTTTAAAGTTTTCAAATAATTTTGGAAAGCCGTGAAATGTGATGACATTACCAGGACACAAATTGTGTCTCATAGATCAGTATTTAGACTGAGCAGAGATAGTAGTAAGATGAGGAACATCATTTGAAAATTGGAGTTCAGAATTGAGGGGTCGAAATTTTCGTTTGGAAGAGAATATATTAAACATGATGAGTATTGATGCAGGAAGGATAGGGGAAAGTATTAAACTAAGAAGAGAATGTACATATGAAAGCATATTTTTGAAAGTGACTGATATATATATATAAAGGGGGGAAAATGATATGCGGCAGGTAATATTTACGCCAAGTAATCAAGTGGAAGCAACAATTAATAAGTTGATGTAGGAACTAGTAATAAGATGATACAGTAACAAGGGGCAGGAAATATTTAAGTTAAACAGTAGGGTAAACACTATTTAAAAACTGTTATTTTAAAACGAAACAGTGATCAGTAAAAAAAATCTCCACATGTCATTTGAAGAACATAGAAAATAAAGGCTTTCAGTTAAACGTAAGAATGATTACTAAAGTTTGAAAAAAAAAATTATAAAACACAGAAATAAATTATTATTTCAGACACCAATTTTTCAAAGAAGCAGGTAAAGTGCAAGATTGCAACATTTATAGTAAATCTTAGATGGAGATATCATATAACAGTTAATGCAATGAACAACCTAGTGAATATCAGTATTCACACATTTATATAAGACACAGAAATTAATCCAGTGGGCATCAGTATCCACACAAATAAGAATACATAGAGATAGAGAATTTATACCTGAGGTGGTATCAATAATATACCAGTTTAAGTATGCTAAGCTCTTCTTCGTACATATCTCTTGGTGAAAGCAGCAGCGAGCCCAACAAAAATGCAGAGACAGATAGATATGCATTTATAGGTAATATATATATATATATATATATATATATATATATATATATATATATATAAGAATAAGTAATATGTATATATATAAATAGTGTAGATTAAAAAAATATATACATAAAAACATTTTATTATGCGGAATAAATAAAGGTCACAAAAAAAATTCTGTTTTTTAAAAAAAAATTGGGGTTTAAAGTAGACAAAATGAACATTAATTTTTAAAAATGTCAACAGATCTTTCCAGAGCTTACCAATAATTATAGTGATTGTGATAAGGTAGACGAAATGGCTTGCATCCGTAAAACAAGATCGTAATTGAAATTTCAGAAAATAAAAAATTGGGGAAAGTTTAAAAAAAATTTGAACAATAACTCAGAATGTTTGAGATGAAGCCCTAACAAAATGTTTGACAAATATTTGAGATGAAGCCCTAACAAAAAGACGATTTATTTTATAAAACAGAATGTTTGTTGACAGAATCTCTAGAAATGAGATGAAAGTAAAAAAAATGTAGGTGGGTTCAACTAATAAAACTTAAACCTTAAAACTTCATATAGTTAATTTTTTTTAGAGGTTTAAAGAAATTGAATCAAAAAGAACGCATGCAAGTTTCCGAGAATCTCAGAACAACCAAAATAATTTGACCGAAATCCTAAGCATTTTTAAAGAAAAATTAGTAAAGGTTTGAGAATCGTAGATTTAAAAAAATAAAATAGAGACGATTTTATTAAGAACGTAAGATTCTTAACAGAAGAACACATGCAAAAATTTGAGCAAGTATTCTCAAATCTTAGATAGAAAATCATTTTGACAGATACAAAAAAAATATGAAACTTGAAAAATTTTAGTAACAAAAAATGATTAGGAAGAAGAGGAGATCGATATATGAGATATAATAACGCCTAAGAGAGAAATCAGAGATGATAGAGGGTAGCCGGAGAGGACGAACTGATAGACGAGAGAGAGGGAGAGAGATGCGGATGAAAGAGTAGAGAAGAGAGAGAAAGGGAATTGAAGAAAATGAATTAAAAAATAAAGAAATATATATATATATAGTTTGTTTTACCAGAAGATTCAACGGTGGAGAATGTTGAGCAGGTCATGATCAACGACCATAACTTAATTTGAGTTGTGTTTCTTTTAAAACATGATCCAATGGCTGAGATCAATGCTTATTTTTGATCGGACGGTTTGGGAGCGTGATCCGTAATGCGTTTGATCTTTGGAATTTTATTGGTTGGATCAAGGGGACGCGACTTGAATGAGTTGGACCATTGGATGTGCATAAATATTTGATGGTGCGATTTAATTTGTAAAGAATATATATATATATATATATATATATATATATATATATATATATATATATACCTTATTTTAACAAAGATAAAGTAATATATATATATATATATATGTATATTTAATTAAGCTTAATAGAAAATTATTAAAATAATTATAAGTATATATATATATAATAAAAAAATTTGTTAAAAGAAATTATATATATAAAAAATATCAAAAAACATATATAATCTATTAATAAAAATAATAAATTAGAGAATAAATTAAAGTTTGTTTAGACATGAATTAAAATAATTAAGAAGAATTATCTAGCATTCCTAGCTCAATTTTTAATTTGCAGAATCTTTCTGAACTTAGTGGTTTAGTAAATATATCCGTTATATTTAATTTAGTGTCAATATGTTCTAATTTAATGCTTCCGTTATTAACATGATCACGTAAAAAATGATGCCTAATGTCTATATGCTTTGATCTAGCATGCAAAAATGTTTTTTTGCTTAGATTTATAGTACTAGTATTATCACATAAAATTGACACACAGTCAAATTTCAGGTTATAATCAGCAAGAGTCTGTTTCATCCACAATATTTGAGCACACTATCGTGCAGCTGCAACATATTCCGCTTCGGTGGTTGAAATAGATACCGAGTTCTGTTTCTTAGAAAACCAAGAAACCAAATATCCTCCTAGGAATTGGCAAGTACCACTGGTACTTTTTTGATCAACATGATGACCTGCATAGTCAGAGTCTGAAAAGCATACTAGATTAAAAGGTTGATCCTTAGGATAGCATAGACCCAATTCAAAGGGTTCCTTTAAGATATCGAAAAATCTTTTCACTCATGGTCATGTGAGATTCTTTAGATCACTTGAAACTGCAGCACATTTACAAACACTAAACATGATGTCGTGTCTATTAGCGCTTATATATAATAAACTTCCGATCATTCCTCTATATTCTTTGAGTCAGCAGATTTTTCATTTTCGTCAATAATTAATTTATCAGTTGTTGACATAGGAGCGTTAAGAGGTTTTGCTGATTCTAAGCCAATTTTTTTATCATTTCTTTACAATATTTAGACTGAGATATATAAATACCTCTTTCTCCTTGTTTGATTTGCAGTCCGAGGAAGAGGTTTTATTCTCCCATTATACTCATTTCAAATTCTTTACTCATAAATGTCTTTTGGTGTTTAGAATAAAACATTTGCTCCCAAAAACACAAAAAATAGTTTATTTTTGGAGTTCTTTTATAGTAGAGCTCATAGGGAGTTTTGAGCAAAATGGGTCTTAATAAAACTCTGTTTAATATGTAACATGATGATGCCACTGCTTTAGCCCACAAATACTTTGGAAGATGGTATTCATTTAACATGGTATTAGTCATTTCTTGCAAAGAGCGATTTTTCCTTTCAACTACACCATTTGACTGAGGTGTATAAGGAGAAGAAAAGTTATGACTTATACCCTTCTCATCATAGAACATAATGAAATCAGAATTGTTAAATTCTTTTTCGTGATCAGATCGAATATAAACAATAGAGCTTCCTTGTTGATTTTGAATCTTTTTACACAAAGAAGAAAAAGAATTAATAGCCTCATTTTTTATATTTTAGAAAATCAACCCATGTAAATCGTGAGTAATCATCAACCAAAACTAGAATGTATACAACACCACCCATGCTGTGTTTTGGGATTGGTCCAACAAGGTCCATGTGCAGCAATTCTAAGGGTTGAGAGGTTGATACAGTAAATTTAGGTTTATGTGATGCATGAATTTGTTTTCTTAATTCGCAAGCTTCACAGATGTGGTCTTTAAAAAAATTTAATTTAGGAAGACCACGAACATGTTCTTTAGAAGAAATGTTATTTATGAGTTTCATATTGATATGTCCTAGTCTGCGATGCAATAGCCAAGGATCCTCATTTGTAGACACAAGACAAATGTTATCTAAATGAGAATATGCATCTAAGTCACAAATATACATGTTTTGATATCTAGGAGAACCTATGATCAATTTACCAGTTTGATCAAAAATAGAGCAATTATGTGTACTAAAGGATATTTTAAAACTGTGAGATCCCGAATTTTATGAAATAAAAGTATTCAATTTTCTTATAATTATTCTATTTGGTAAATAGTTATATTGATAAAAGTTTAAAGTTAAGGGTGATATGTGAAAATTTTTCAAAGTATGCAAGTTGTTATAAAATATTCGTTTGGTCGGGGAATATCCGTAGGACGGCACAATCATTGGTGTACCCCACAATGGAAGTATTATCGTAGTAAGGAAACGACAGAATTATCTTTTTATAAAAATAATAGCGAAGGTGTTACCGTTAAAACTGTTGAACTACTCGGTAGTAAAAGTACAGTAATACATGTGGTTGCATAGTAGCACACGGTATTGATTATTGATGTTTACGTGAGAAGTCACTCAATTATATTCAATTATTGTTATAGTAATTGCTGCATCATATCTCTCATATTATTGATTCAGTTATTGTCACAGTATCATCTACATAATATTTTATATATTATTGAATCAATAATTGAGGCGATAAAGTTATTCATATTATTATTTGCAATATTGACAATGTCTAGAAGTTCTATTAAGGAGAGGTTTGATCACCTAATTGCGCACCAATAAGGAGAAATCCTTATCGAAAAGCCCCCTCTTTCCTGGAAACGACTTGGTTGTTAAATATTGTGAGTTATAATATTAATGATGAATGTTATTAAAAATTGAATTTGAGTTTGGAGTTGAATTTGGAGACTCGGACGTCATATTTGAGTCCGAAACGATGAAATTAGTAGAAATAGACTATAAACACAAAATTTGTCGGGGTTGACTTTTTGGTCAAAAAAGTCAACAGTTGAATTTTTCAGAAAAAGTCAAACTTCGAGATTTCAAAAATAAATTTTTTGAGAAAAATATTTCCATTGTGTTAGGATTTTTAGTGTTAGTGAAAATCGACATTTATTTCGATAGTAATTGATGTTTGGAAGTTATACTGACCAGTCGGGTAATTAATCGGATAATTGAGCAATTAATTGCTATTAATTAACATGATTATAACTATTTGTTCACATGTGTGTACTACTGATTCACATTCTTGTACTATTAGGGGAGTTGGTGCAAGATTGATAATACTTGCATGACTAAGTTAAAAATGGAGGTATAGATGGAGGTACTATATTGTAATTTGTATTTTCACATGATTATAACTATTGATTCACATGATTGAACTATTGATTCACGTTATTTACTATTAGGGGATGTGGTGCAAGTTTGATAATACTTGCAAGACTAAATTAAAAATGAAGAAAAAGAGGAAGGTATTATACTGTAATATTTCGAGCCCGAAAATGTGCAATTATCGAAACTATGTTTTTCTATAAATAGAAGCTCATTCTTCCTTCATTTCTCACAAATTCACTAAAGCTATAAAGCAATTATTATAGAGAGAAATTATAGAGAGAAAGAAGGAGATAAGTCTGCTACATCACTATTCTAGTATCCAGTCTTCTTTTGAGGTAAGTGGGTATTATTTCTTTCAGATTCATGAAGAGAGCTATTGTTATTCCATTCCTTATTATTCTGCATTGGAATAACTCAGATATACACCTGACTACCGTATACATGGTGAAATTCTTCTTCATTATTCCATTCTTTATTATTATGTTGGAATATCCTGTCTGCGTATTATTACGCATGACTGGTTCCATTCTTTATTATTCTCATTGGAATAACTCATCTGCGCGGTCTATCGCATGCCTGGTGAATTCTATTGTTATTCAATTCTTTATTATTCTGTTGGAATATCCTATCTGTGCGAATTACGCATGACCGGTTCCATTATTTATTATTCTCGCTGGAATATCCTCGTCTGCATGCGATTCTGGCACGACGACCGTTCCATTCTCAGACATATTACATTGGGAATAAATAAATGCATGCGATCTCTACGCATGCATGGTGAATTCTTCTGTTATTCAATTCTTTATTATTCTGTTGGAATAACCTATCTATGTGGACTACCGCATGCATGGTGAATGATCCTTCGTCTTCATTCCTTATTAAATTATGAAAATGATCTGTCTACGTGGATTACCGCATGACGGATGAAAATCCATTTGTAGTTTCGTAATTTTTCTGACCCTAAAAAATTTTGGAAAAATTTGAAATGATAATCTGATGAGTTTTCTATATTGTTTCCAAAGATGGCGATTTTTGGATGTATAGATTAAGAGTTATGGATTTTATGGGAAAAGACTATTTTAAAAGTAAACCCTTATAACTCCTTGTGGTTAACTCCAAAATTGGTGAAATTTTTATTGGGATTACATGTATATAACAGGAGAATACCCTATAAATTTCGGAAATTTTGGAGAAAAGTACAATTTATGATAAATGTCTAAATATTCGGCAGTTTTGGCCATATGAAAAATAGTAAATGAATTTTAAAAATTCCAAGAAAAATATATGTTTAATATGGTACTATATTCTGTTAAATCCCAGAAAAGAAATATTTTTGGGACTAATTTGGTATTTTTCATGAAAATGAACTAGTTATAAGTAAATGAATTAAATATGTTATGTGAAATAATTAAATTGAAAAATAGGATTTTATGGCTTGGGAATCCTATATAGGGTATATGCAGATTTTTGATGAGGGATTTGATCATTGGTGATGAAATCTTATGAGTATGGCATTTTTGAATGATTAAATGCATTATTTGGTAAAGTGTAAACAATTGAAATAAATTGTTTATAAGTTTAAGAAGTGATTAAAATATTGTTATAATATTAATAATATTAGATTATGAGTTTATTAAGTGATTGATAATATTTGGATAAATTTAAAGTCTTTAATATTTATCCTTGTTTTCGTTTGATTAATGCTTATATCATTGTCATCATCCTCATGCTTATATTGTGATGAAAGTCATCTTTGGCTTACGTGCAAAGATGGACTGTTGATTATTGATTTTACAATTGTATATCTTTGGCTTACTTGCAAAGATGGATTGTTGATTATTAGTTTTATAGTTGTATATCTTTGGCTTACGTTCAAAGATGGATTGTTGATTATTGATTTTACAATTGTATATCTTTGGCTTACGTGCATTGATGGACAGTTGTTGGTATGATTATAACTAGGGATTATTCGGTATAATCATGACCAGTTTTGAAAACACGAATATCCTTGGCCCGCAGTGCATAGATAATTCGTGGTCGTAATACTAGTGAATATCCTTGGCTGTAGTGCAAGGATGATTCAATGATGTGGATTATTTATTAAGCTAAGTCTCAGCAATAACATATTGATAATACACTTTTAATTCGTAGAAGATAGTAGATATCATGCTCTACTTGACTCTTCTATAATACAGTTGTATGTCTTTGGCCTGTAGTGGAAAGATGAATTGTTAATGAATATCTTTGGTCGTAGTGCAAAGATGAATTTATTAGTATGATTATGAGCAGGAATTGTGATTTGGTATAACCATGATTTTTGATGTTTCAGGTGAAGATAGGTGATGAAAATTATCTTCGTCCTGGGTGCGAAGAGGAATTTAGAATCATAATTATGATTTTGAGTTATTCATATAATTGTGGACAAGAATTGTTGAATGATGTTACAGGAATAAAATATTATTGGTGGACTTTTAACATGGAGAAGATAATAGATCTGATGGTCTATTTGACTCTTCTAATGGATTGCTTCGTTCATTTAGACTATGGTTGAAAAGTTTTATCATCTACCATATGTTCTAAATCTCTGATTTATTACTTATGAAGGCTATTGATGATGTAAATTATCTTTAGTCATGATATTCTTTACTGGGCTAGTTGAGCTCACCCTTTTCTTTCATTGTTCTCTTCAGGAAATGAAAATATAGTTAGGACTGGTCGGGGAACGGATTGACGGTCCAGATGGTTGTTTTAGCAGTCCTCACTACTTAGTGTGATAATAAAATGAGGACTCCATTGAGTGTGGATATTTTCTAGAAGGCAATATTCTTGTTTAAACTCCCAGCTATGTTTTGTCGTATTTTGCACGACAGTTGTATAATTAAGTTTGTAGTTGAGATCTGTACCATGTATTTGACGACTCAAGATGGGTGATGTATACCTGTTTTGGGGGCGTCACATCAGCTCTCTCTACACACTGTCAAATCTGTGGTCTGCTTGTTATTTGAGCACAACAACATGCTACTGTATCCCTTCAAAGCCGATACCACGTCTGCCTTCACTGATCCGGTTCCTCCACAAGAAGATCCCGACAAAGAATATTCTGATCTTTCTCACTTCTCCTCTAAACTTGGAGGATATCTAACTATTTGCTTAAATTTGTCTAACTAACTATTCGGATAACTGTAATCCTTAATCCCTTATCCATCTCTTACTACACTAACTACCACTGCTACTAGTACTACTTCTACCTCTTATCCTTTTATATATTTGTTTTGGTTAACTAACTCTCATTGCAGGTTGTTCTAACATATTTCCTACAGGTTTCAAATCTTCTTTTACCCCATCATTTTTTATGATGACAAAGGGGGAAAAGAAAAATATATGGATAAACTGCTATGAATGGATTATGAACTGCTATGAATGGATTATAAACTATTATGAACTGCTATAAATGGATTAAACTGCCATGCGATTGAATATATTCTGTTATAAAAGGGTTCACAGTTTAAGGGGGAGTTTTTCTTCAAACATAAAGAAACATATATATATATATATATATATATATATAATTGTCATCATCAAAAAGGGGGAGATTGATAGGTATTATTTATTTTATATATATTTTGATGATAACAATTTTGCTTTAAATGAATAGGTAATTATTTATTTTCCTTATTATTTGTTATTCCATTTTTAACTTGAATTAATTTTTATTGACCTTGATAAATTATATGTCAAGTGTTAAATAAATTAATTCATAAAATATTCAAGGCAAGGAAATCCTTTTTTTTTTTAAACCAAAGTTGAGCAAAAATATTTTATGCATGCATTAAAATATAGAAAATACTATATATGATTAATACTAATATATATATATATAACATACTACCGTATATATATATATATATATATATATATATATATATATATATATATATGATATTATAACTATTAGTATACTACATATAAGCCAAAAAGGCATAAAAAGTATCTATATATGAATTGAATATTTGTGCTAACTTTGTTTCTAAAAATCGTATGACAAAAGTGACAATGAAATTGGGACTTAAGTTGTCTGGCATGTGTTAGCGTGTTGGTTAAATAAGAAATAAATGATCAGTTGGTGGAAAAAGGCCCGGGCAGTTTTTGCTCTTCTTCCGCGTGAAATTACTTTTGATCTGATCCGTTAATTTCAAATTTTATTGATCAAAACCATGCATTCAAAAATCAGTTTTTAAAATTACAATTTTGTCCCAACTTCAAAAATTCTATAAATAGGGAGTATTTCATTCATTTGGTTTTTTCCAATTTAGTGAAAATAAAATCATACTCTCCTTGCCTACATTCTCTCTAAGCTTTATTTCTCTTCTTACAAAAGTTCTGAATTTTTGAAGAAAAAATTGGTCCAAGTATTGAGATAAGTTTGATTTATGTTAAATTATTTCTTACTTGTATTTTATCTATAGATATACAAATACATATTGTTCTACACAATTCTATATATCCATATTTCATTTATTTATCAAATAAAAGGATACTTGGGCGCCGCAAGGCTATGGAGATAAACCTCTACGGAGAGGAATCCGACCATACAATTCCTTATAGTCTTCAGTAACCTTTTATTGATATTATTTATATAAATATCGTAAAATAGATACGACACTTGTTAGCTCAAAACAACACTATTATACTACTCCAAAAAGAGTAGTCATCCGAACCGGATTTGAGAATCGTAGTGATCTATTGAAAATATTTATATAAATATCAATTGTGAAAATTATATATTATGTCATACTTAGACGTTGCAAGGCTACGGAGATAAACCTCTACGGAGAGGAATCCGGCCGTATGATTCCTTATAGTACTAAGTGACACTATTTATAAAAGTTCACATAATAGATAAAATATTCTTATATATTATTTGAGTTAAACAAGTAATATTTGTTATATCAGTTTGTGCTTAACTGAGATTATATTTGATAAATATTGATACTTGGTAAAACTAACTAAGAAACAATTCTATATTATTCATAGAAAAACACTCTTTATTTTTATAGAATTGTTAATCTGTTTATAAAGTGCGTTAATATTATATACTTACTTAATTAGAAGCATAAGTGGATCCAAACAAAAGTTTTATCTGCTTTAAAGAATCTTATCATTGAATATAAAAATCCTTAAACTTTTATACTGATATATTTATTCCTAATTTTTCTATCTGCTTATTTGAGAAGCATTATTCAGTACTTAACTCTTATCAGCTTATTGAAGAAGCACTTTGTTGTAAACTTATTTGTAAATAGAGAAGGATTAGAGTTAGTTTATTTTATGTACCTGTGAGAAAGACGAGTAAATCTTCGACCAAGACCAGAGTCTTAGAGAGGTCAGCAGGAAGTTGAGTCTCTAGTGTACTTATGAGATGAGGAAGAAGCTGTTATTTCAAGATCGGATCATAGAATAGAACTAATCTCAAAAGGGTGGTACAACTAAACTTGAGGAAGGAGCGGGGAGCTTGCTGTCCAAGATAGAATAGTTGAATAGTTGAAAGTTTGTCTATAAAACTTTGTAAAGGCTTCTCCGCCTGTTGAAGGAGTTTTTATTACTAATAGTAATAGGATCTCAAGTTCCAAGTAGGGATCTCTGTGTATTGTGATTGAGTTTTTAATATCTTGCATGCTAATTGCTAAAACTGCTAATTAATAACTAAAAATTCAAAAAATGCCTAAATATAATTTTTAACTAGTAATAATCTATTCAACCTCCCCCCCCCCCCCCATCAAGATTATTATTGACCTTTCAAGATCATATATCATAGTATTTTTTCATGAGTTTGGTTTCTTAAATTCAGTTATGGAAGTTAATCAAAACTGGGCACAAACTAGGGTGTTTACCCATTTTTCACTCTACTATTTGCACTGTACTATTTTCACTCTACGATTTTCAGAGTTCACTCTACGATTTTCACTCTAGTATTTTCACTCAAAGATTTTCAAAGTTCACTCTACGATTTTTAGAGATCACTCTACTATCTGTTGAACCACTCTACTATCTATAGAGCCACTCTACTACCCAACTGTTGCAGAATTGAGTTTACTGCCTAATTTGATGATTTGTTAGAATTTCTTTGTTAAGATTTTGGCTCTACCATCTGGACTTACTTCTAGACCATATACTAAGGTATTTTAATAAGGGTTTAGGTTCCTCATTCATATCATTTAGGCCTACTTTAACTGAGGCTCAAACTGGACAGCTTAGCACTTTTTCCCCAAAACTGATTTTGACACTTCTTAAATTTCTTTCATTTTTGGCAACTTGGACATTCTAGTCATGTGTATTTTAGTTGCCTAAGATTACTTTTATCATCATCTCACTTTTTTTAGTCATCTAACCAATTTTGACCTATCAAAGCTCACTTTAGGCTTGAAAATAGATCCTAACTTGGTTTTCTTACTAGCTTTGGTAATGGTAATAATTAGGAATCATCACAAGCATGCATTAGCAACTTCATATGAGTTTATTATAGTCTTACAAATTCAAGTACTAAAATTTACCCAAAACATACCACTTTTGGCCTAAAACGTGATTTTTAACAAGTCTAATATTTAAAATGGTTTAGACTTGGTTTCTTTAACTTTTGTAGCTTACTTATGCCATATTATAGCTAGTGAAACTTACATACAAGGTTCAGGTGTGGCCACTCTTTGTTTCAGTGTTAGATACCACTTTAAAGCTTACTTTTCATAGCCCTAAACATGAAAACTGAGTAGTGCTAAATATGATTAAGAAACAACTTTTAAATGTTAATTATGGACATATTATGATCTCTTTACTGACTCAAAAGTTCAGGTATTGACCAAAACAATCCTCTAATCTAGACTTTAAGTTCAGTTTTGACTATTACTCACAAACAGTCCCCAAGTTATGATTCAAGGGTTATCTAAGCATTCATATAAATTTCAAATTATCCTTAAAACTCATCATCACATACTTTAACAAGCTTGAAACTTTGTTCATGTATCAATACCAAAACAACTCATTTCTAGACATTATTAGCATGAGTTAGTACTAAACCACCATAACAGCCTTCAAGCTTTCAAGTACAAGTTTTATCACAACAAGTACTTTTTGTATAATATATGTTCATGGTTTAATACATCTAAATGTGGGGATTCTATATTTTGTTCAAAAAAGTCCCTAATAGGCTTTTAATTCTTCTTTCATTGGTCTGGGTTACAGTATTTTAATTTGAGACTCAAAGTGGGGGTCCACAGATGACTCTTAAGTTGAGATCTATGATCGTGGAGTAAGGTACTCTACTATCTAAAATAAAATTATCATAGCATATAAGTTATATTACAAATGGTATTTTTAAGCATAGAAGCATGTTTGAGGCATTCACTCAATGTATGAGCCCGTAGACATGATTTGAACTATAATTCATAGCTAGCATGCTTTTATACTATAAAAGCCCCTACTTGAACATTTAATCAACAATTGTTGAACATGATTTTATTTACATGTAACCACAAATTTTCTATCCATTTTCCCCAGTAATTTGGCTTTTGATTTATTAAGGGTCTCTATATAATGCCTCAACAACCACACAAAGCTTTAATATTATCATAACAGCCACCATAATCTTATTTAATACTATAGTCACTAACAGCCCATTCTACTATCAAATATGAAATGGAAAAGGAATGGAAAGAATCTAAGCTTGCTTACCTTGCTAACTTCTAGAGATTGAAGTAGCTTTGATGTTCAATCCTTCCTTCCCTTCCAGTCGTAGCTTTGCTACTCTATCTATCTAATGGAATGCTATTGATATTGCTTTTGGAACTTAGATAAGTATAGAAGTTATCTGATTTCAGGTGCATTGTATGTCCATATATGGTTGAGCTTTCTCTCTCTCTCAATCAGCCTACTTGGCCTATTGCTGCTTTCCATCATTATCTCTACATGGCGGCTCTCTTTAGCTCCTACCCGACCACTATATTGGCTTTCATCATTACCACTACACAGTCCCTACAAGGCTTAGCAGCCTCCTAATACTCTGCAGTCAACTTGGCCCCTATTTAGTCCTCTAGTAGCTACTTGGCTCATGCAATGAACTTGGCTCCTACAGCCACTCTACACCTTATAACTACTAACTAAATTGCTAACTATTTGTTAGCTTACTAACTAACCAACAACCATCTCACTACTCTTTTAATTTGAACTAATAGTTCTTTTTCTCTTCAATATTGGCTGCCGAATTAGGCCTAATGCAAGGTTGGGCACCACTTTCTTTTGGGCTCAATGTACTCATACCATATTAATTAAAATAAAGAAGGCTTGAAAGCCTACATAAAAAAATTAATTTGGCCCAATTTATATAACTTGGACTCTTATTACCCTTCTTTACGTAAGACAATGTTCAATAACACTAAATTATTTGCAATCACACCTATCAAATTTGATATGGTCCAATATTTAATATGGACTTATATTACATATTAATATACAAGGATTTTTATCCACCACATTTCTAGTAAAATAGTTAGCACATACATCATTAAAAATGATGGCTCTATGTAATTTAAATACTTTATGGTAGTACCCACCATTTTCCTTATTTGTCACTAAATAATACTTTTGAACGAAATTAACTATATTATAAGATAATTATTTCATTGATCTCATATGTGGATTTATGTCAAGAATATTTCTCAATTAAGTCATATTGGCTTCCCTTTTCATTTTGAATAATCAAGGTATACATCTAATAATACCATTGCTTACTACATCTCATAAAATTTATTCAACTCCACATATTACTTTCTTTTCATTATGAGTAAGTAATATTTATATTGTCTCCTACATTCTTAGTTAGAGGTTATTATATTATAAGTCTCTCTTCCCAATCATTTTATATCATATGGGCTCTTTATAAGCACATAGATAAAATAATAATAATAAAAATTAATCCAATTCTTTTCACATTTCCTTTATTAATAATTAGGTTAAATCTCTAACCTTTATTTAATCATTTAATATTTCCTTTAAAAGAAATATTACTAATATTCGGGATATCACAATCAACATCAAACCTATGTTCTTTAGGCTTTCTAAACCCATCATGATTTTTGGCCGGAGAGTGTATACCTTACAAGTACCCATATTGTCTTAATTATAGCCCAGTCTGGCATCTGATATTCGATAATATCAAAGTGTATCAAAAGGATCTAAGCAGATCCCACCAACCTTCCTTCAAAATTATATCCCGTCAATACATCATCCCATCTCATGTAAGGGCGCCAAACAAAATATCATGTATGTTGCATTTCTAACTCCTCGCGATAGAATGCAAGATGTTGATGGAGATTCTCTCTTATATCGAGATATTTGTGGTAGCAAAGTATGCCCATGTCGTTACCCTAGGTACAAGGGCGTAGCTACACACGGGCTACGGTGGGTTACAACCCACCCCAAATTAAAAATTAGCCCAGTAAGCCCACCCCAAATTTAAATACTTAGCAGTTAGCCCATATGTTGTTCTAATTCATTTATATTTTTATCAAATATAAACTATCTTTTTATTAAGTAATTCAGTTAATAATTGGGCTTGCTTTTTATAGAGAATTAGGTCAACGTTTCCTCTTCTTTTTTCTTTACCCGCCTTTTTCTAAAGCGGTTGCTTTTTCTCTCTCAAAGGACTGATACGCGAATTGATTGATGGCCTTAAGTGAAATTGATTAACTTGATATTTGAATTCAATAAGATATCATGATTCATTGATTCCCATTGCTAGTTGAATTGGGATTATATATGATATATCAATATATGGCCATATGGGTCTCAGGGTCTGTACGTTTGTGATTTGTGAATTGTTGTTATACTATATGATTTACTTCTATGCTATAATACATGGTTGATTGAAAATTAACAATGATTAGGTACTCAAAACATGTCTGATCATGATTGACAAGCCAAGAAAGCAAAATTTTTTAGTACATGGTACAAAAAAAAAAGATTCAGCTCAGTCAATTGAACGAAATAGGCCAAATAGTAGTGCACCTCTTGCATCTGATAAGCATCAACATGTTCCTTCTCCTATACTCCAGCCTAGAGAGTTTGTTCCTACTGGACAGTCTGGACTTGTATCAGATACTGACAGAGCGTATGTTCCTATAGTTGAATCAAGTCAATCAACAATACCAGAGACTAGAGAGAATGTCCCTACTTTTGATTCAACATCTAGAGAATTTATTCTTACTCCGCCAGTATGCAATGTTAACAATACAATGGTCAATGAGCAACTTGATGTTATATCTGAGACTCTTGAAGATACAAATTTTGATGTTGGTGATTTAGAACGAGATCTGGGGAAACGAAAGCAAATATATGAACCAAGAATAATTGAACCGACGATACTGATTTCCTAACCGAACTCTTGGATACTCAAAAAGTTTATAATGATATGGCCCCAAGTTTATATAATACACTATTATCAATTGGTCAAGGAATCCAATTGTCTATATTTGACCTAAAAATAACATAAAATCATTTGGTAACTTGTTAATTTAATACTATATTGCACAATTACATTTATAATTAGGTCATGAGCAAATTTTCACAAAAAATATTTTAATTATTTTCCACAAAATTCACAATAATTTAACGCCAAAAAAATTACATATTGTATATTTTATTTACTTTTACATCCACGCGCACACAAAAGGCATATACTAACTATTTTCCCTTAAAAAATCACATGCGTATATATACAAAAACATCACTAATTTTTCCCTTAATTTGCATGCATATATATATATATATATATATATATATATATATATATACACACACACAAAGACACGCTCACTAATTTTCCCTAAAATTCACATGGAGCAATTTTGTCTACATAAAATTCTTCAAAATATATCATAATGTATCTTTAAAAAAAACAATCGATAGAACTAATCTTATTTGTACTATAATATGTCGCACCGGTCACAAATTAAAAAAGGAAGGACTTTTGTTGATTTTCAAGTTTTTTTGTAAGAGCAGCAATCTTCTATTCTTCTTCTCGACAAACGTTAACAACAACAACAACAACGAGCAAATCTGGAGAAGGAAATGAGATTTGAGCCCTGCTGCTGGGAAGAGTAGTGGCAGACAAAACGATGTCATTTTTGTGTGACGCTACTCCTATTAGCGGCAGACCTTTATTATAATTAAAAACAAGATTAAAATTATTTTACCCCTGCCGCTAGTCCGTCTTTACTTGCCCGCTTGAATAAGGCTATATGTATATATATTTATATATATATATATATATATATATATATATATAGTGTATTATCACGACTTGAGGCTTATGATTGACGGTTTTTTTTTTTTTAAACATTATGGAACTTACGGTTCACTTGTCATTATATATCCTGAATAATAGCTATGGCGACAGATGAAAAAATTGTCGCTATATTAAATATTTTTTAAAAAATCGTCGTAAATGGTCCTCTTATCCTACGATGTATGTATATATTATACATATATATATATATATTTTTTATATATATATATATATATATATATATATATATATATATATATATATATATATACCTAGTAATTAAACTACACCTATAAGTTCCAAAAAGGATAAATAACTACAACTTTAAAATTCTCTAGCCATAAGAAGAAGTTACTTATGGGAAGATATATTCTAAGAAGAAATAAATGAAGAGAAAAAATGGATAGACAGAAAGTAACGTAATTATCATAACTTCTTTCGGTCTACAAAAAGAGTTCCATCTGCTAAATATTTTTTATTAATAAAATTGGTCATTTTTTTAGTGAGTAATATAAAATTACAAAATTTCTCAAATTAATTTCATAAAGACATAATAAACTAATAACACTACAAAACTAATAACTTATTGTTTTTACCATGACATAATATATTTTTATAATGACAAACTTCACAAATAAGACTACATTTATGAAACGGTAACCGGTATACAAGATTCCTGAAATATGAAGTATTTATCCTTACGAAAAATGCTCTCCTCTTTCCCTCTTTTGGATGGGAAAAGTTTTAAATGAAAAAAAAACGGAATAAAGAAAGAAAAAGGGAACTAATATTTTTACATTATATCTCTCGCATCAATAATGAATGGGTCCCACCAGGGACGAAACCACAGTATGACTAGAGGGGGCCATGGCCCCCAAAGATTTGAAAATTTTATAACACCTACTTGTTCAAAGCATACCCAACTTCTTTTCTTTCGGCTAATTAAGCAAGGAATTAAAATGGATTGTTGTTTTAATTGTGTTGAGCAAGGAAGGGGCTGAAGATGATATAATATCATTCAATTCAAAACAAGATTAAAGTTAATACTCTGTTTATGGTGTTACTTATGAAGTTAGAAAGTAGTATTAGAAAATTCATAATAAAGTAGTTGATATAAGATTGCGACCGTGGTATCTAAGTATTAGTAAAGGAGCTTTGTTGTTGTGCGGAACAATAAGGGAGGAAATTATAGCATTAGAATAGGTGCAAACATCTCTGACCTCTGCTTTGAAAATGGACGCACGTATAGTGTTTGTTAGAAGTCCTCCTAATAGGGTCTGTTTTGTTCAAATGTTGAAATTGAGTGGAGATTGATACTAAGAATAAGTGTAAGGACATTATATATAGCTAATTAAATGATTTGTACGAATTAAATTAAGTGGGAAAGCTATTTTAAGAAAAACAACCTATTAATGTTAGTTTAAAAAACTGTTTTAGCAGAGTACCTTTGTCATCCTATAAAACTCATTTAGAATACTTGTATGTTTTGTTATCTTTGTCAAACCAAATTCTATAACTACATTATCTTTGTTTTAGTAAAAATATGTTTTATAATAATAAAATTTTACTTTTTAGTGATGAATATATATTATGTTGTTAAAAAAATTATTGGCCCTCCTTAAGATCAAATCCTAGTTTCGTCTCCAAGTCCCACATCAATGTTTCTAGAGAGTCATGTGAAACAGTTTCCAAGAAAAAACATTTCCTTTGCAACTATGCCAAAACACATACATTGTACTAAGAATTTTCTCAGTACACCTAGTGGGAAAAGGGATAAATGTGTGGATATTGCAATAAAGGCTAGAGGGATAAGAGCCACAAAACAGCACATGGTAGCCCAAAGAAACGTATTAACACATTGAATTTTCTAGCTAGCTAGCAGCTCTACAAAGCTTAACCTACAAATGTTTTCTATCACAAACAAATGATAAATGTGCCACAAAATATGGAACCAAGACATTAAAATTGGGGGACACTTATTCCAGCTTGCAATACCCCCAACTCATTGCATTCCATTAGGCTTGCAAAATACAAAGACAAACCTATTAAATTGGCTAGTGACCATGCTGCAACAACCATATTTAAAAATCTTGAAATGAATATTTTTTTTTTAAAAAAAATCATAATTTAGAAAGGACTGAAGATAAAAACAAAATTAAAAAATAAAAATAACTTTTGATAGTATTTAAACTTTGCTAGAAATAAAACGCGATTGAGCGTATTTTTACAGAGAATTGTTATTTCCACAATTAAAAATTGATATTTCTACAAGGTCTCTCTTACTTAGGTGTGGAACCTATTTACTATTCATGTGAGAGGGAGCTTGTGAAATTATCACTTTTGTTTGTGAAAATATCAATTCTCTTTTTATATGATGCCGCTAGTTATGAAGATGCAATGTAGTTCACTAGTCTTGTGTTTTTCACTGCGAAGTTTCCATTTTTGTTTTTATCAAAATAATTACAGTAAATGAATAAAGAAAAAGCATGGGAACTTTCTGATCTGTAAATTCTTCTCCCTACATTATTTGAATTCGTTGGATATGAGAGAAGACAAGAAGTGAAACATCAAATTATATGAGCTCTCCAGTTTCCATGCATGTGAGTAAAGGACTGGCTAGGGGTGTCAATTCACTTGTCCATATCCATTGCCTTTCCCTATATGTACTAAAGTTGATAAGCATAAAAAAATTAGGAAACCGATATTTCAACATAGTTTCTCTCAAAATTAACACGGAAGAAAAAGTGGGTTAAAAATTCTATTTTATAAAAAATTATATATATTGCCCACCTTCAGAATTTTTTTAAAAAATTTTTTAAAAGTATACGACTTTTAAAAAAAGACTTTTTTAAAACAGATTTTACGACTTTGAAAATATTAAAAAAAATCAAAAAATGCAAGTAGTATTTCCAAAAAATTATTGAAAATAAAAATAAAATATGAAGCTGTAATCAGGGCTTGCACTAGGCTTGCTGCAATGCTACATGATGGGGATCCTTAGGCCCCATTGAGGCTTTAGGGTAATGTTTAATGGACTGTCCTATATGTATTGGGAGAAATATTTTAGTTTTTGCCTGAATATTTCATGTTTCATAGACTGACCTTTGTTAAAGACATCATAGTTTTAAGAGACCTCACTTAGTGCTAGTATAAAGCTGCTCATCCAATACTAGAAAAAAAGAAAGAAAAGAAAACTAGAATATACAAGTACAAACTATATAATTTATTAGAATGAAGGTTATATTTTGCTCTTGGGCCTTGATTTAAAGATCTTATACTACGTCTGAATTGAAGAAATGAAATTAATAAAAAGAATAGAATAAAGAGTAAATAAAATGTACACTGAATTGACCTTTCCGTTCTTGACCGAAATGAGACATTCCATACTCTTTCACCTAAGCAATTAATAAAATTCACAAATTTAGTAAAATTAGGAATAGTTCATTCTATTTCAATAGAATAACCAAACGCGCATTTTTTCATTCTATTCCTATCTTGATTCATGCAAACCAAACGCACGTTTTTTCATTCCATTCCTATTTTGAAAGTAGCCCCAAACTTCTTCTATGGATGCCACAAAGCTATGGAAGTCATTTCATCATGTAAAAGAAGCTATCGGAACAAACCATACACAAGCCATTGGCTGAATGAATATTTCACACTAGTATTGCAATCCTCATAAAGGTTTGACAAGATTAGTAGTATATACAGATGCTTAAATGCTAAAATTCAACCACCAGAAGCTGATTTGTTCATTTTTTTACATGAGCTAAATTAGTTAGAAGCTGTTATTATATCATAAGGGTGCGCAAATCCTAAAGCTACATTACTAATCCATAAGGAGAAGAACACGGTAATTCAGATAACCACCATTTCGAGCAACACATAAATCACTTCCACATCTTGAACTTATGCTTTCCAAACATTCCATGGCCATGCTTCCATCGCTTTCCAAACTTCCCGTGCTTGAACTTACCATGCTTAAACTTCCCATGATGGCCGTAATACCCATGATGTCCTGTATGACTGTGCGCCAGATGGTGAGCACCATAAGCAGCGGCGGCGGCGGCGGCGGCTCCCCCAGCTAATAGTCCTCCCATGCCAAGTCCATGCCCTGTACTAAAAGTTATGCACATAAATACATGATACAAGTGAATGATCAATGAAATGATGTAGCACAGAACAATGCAACTGAAATAATTATAAATACGTTAGTTTTGACCATAAAGATTTTACAGTCCACCATTCAGAAATTAATTACTTATTGCCTAAATTGGAGTGAATAAGATTTCAAATACTAGTATCAATAACCTCACAATAGTGATTTATTCTCTGCAATAAGAACCTTCTTGGTGGATACAATACAAATTAAGTACACAAAAACACTGGGCAGACATAGCAACAGAATGTTTAGTAAGTTCCTAGTGTATTTTCTTCTCACCAATATGTCTGGAGCATTTTTAACAAGTCGTGAAGATCACAACACATTTAGTGTCATATACATCCAGAGCTCTTATATTTGACAATTCCAAACAAGAATATTATAAGACTGTTAATAAGATACTAGAATAGCTTCAAGTAATCCTATTATTAGGTCCTTTTTGGCTTGCAATCACCAAAAATTAAGGGTTCAACTTCTGGACATTTTTATTTTCCAACAAAGATAATTAGAAGGAATCAAATGAATTACATTTTATATTCACACAACTATATTAGCAAGGTGAGATGCTAAAAAGTTTCTTCACAAAGATTACCTGAATGATGTGCAGCTGATGGACCAGGATAACCTGCTGGCGGATATCCACCCGGGGGAGGATATGCATATGGATGGTATCCACTCAGGGGCGGGTATCCACTGGGTGGAGGGTATCCAGCTGGTGGGTATCCAGCTGGTGGGTATCCAGCTGGTGGATAGCCTTGTGGAAGATAAGGATATCCTTGAGGAGGATATGCCCCAGGGGCCGGAGGGTAGTGCCCGTGCCCAGCAGCATATCCAACAAGAGATGAGAACAGACCTTTGTCATTGTTATTATGCTCTCCACCGTCCATTTTGTTCAACTTAAGATTGTACTACAGAAACTGTAAGTAGAGGTCAATAGAAGCTCATAAGATTGTTTTAGATAAATTAGTTGCCAAGTGGTAGTGAATGCAGCTATGTATTGAGAACAAAAATATCTCATTGCTCATAGAGCTAAAGCAGGCTGATGAAGCCGAGAAGTGGTTCTGTAAATTTAGTTTGATAGGTGCATGCTAATGAAACTTAAATGAAGAGTTTCTAACTTTCTATATATCAACTATGACCAGCAGTGAGACAGAGTACGCACAACTAAAAGTACCCTGTCAATCCCAGTTAGATGTCCCCAAAAGCCCCATTAGAATATCTCGCGCTTGAAGAAACTAAGGAGACCGTATAAAAATTATGCCATGTTCAAATTCCACCGGTCATGGAAATTTACAATTGACATGATATGTGGTGAGTTGATGGGTTCCTAACCTTACACATATTCATAGCCAAAACACTAATACAAGTAAATAACTAGATCTTATACAACTTTACATTCAAATCTGAGATAGTTTTGGTATATCTAGAAAAGGGAAGGAGACCATATAAAATGGCCAATGAGAATAGGTTTTACTGAATTCAGTGAGACCAACATGCGGATTCTGAGACTGACATGTACTAAGACAAACAATAATAAAAGATAAAAGGAGAACTTATATACTTGACATGGTACTAGTGCCACAAAAAAAGATCGAGTTAAGTGAAAATAGACTACAATGGTTTGAGCATGTGCAGCAAAGATAAATAGCTGTACCAGTGAGAAAGATTGATGTCACCACTAATAATAATACTATGAGTAAGGAAAGATGAAAGATTGATAGGGTTGGAGACATAGCAAAGAAAGGTTTAATTGGTGTACTTTACGAGATGACCTGGCTCTAGGAAAAGTTATCAACCGAAATAATAGTTTAAGGAAATTATCACCCGAAATAATAGGTCATGAAACTATAACATGTAAATGGTCAGAACTTTTAGAAGGGAAAGAAATGACAGTTCATGCTGGTTTTCCAAAAGCACAACAAAAAGCACTACCCAATCAACTAACATGACAAAACACATTGAATTCGTCATAATTCATGCATTTGAATCAATTTCTTCATGTTTGTGAAAAAAAGAAGTTTTACAACAATCTGCATTCACGGCAAAGGAAAAACTTATAAGTGAAGGTATCAATATGATAATTGATGGTGTTGCATAAGATAAACACTGACACTATTTTCATGGAAATATATGCTAGGAAAAAGTGTGGTGCAACTGTAGAAAAGGTAATAATATAAACTTAATGCAAGTCCGCTCCTGAGTATATGTGCATCACTTGGGATACAAGGGAAATGGGAAAAGCTAATTTAACGAGTATTTTATACTCCCTCCGTCCCACAAAAAGAGTCATATTTGATTTTTCCTAGTCAATCTACGAAATCATAGATTCATGACCTGAATTTATTTGATTTTGATTAATGCAATAGTTAACATTGTAAACCACTTAAAAGTTATTATTACTAAGTACAAAATTGTTTTTTTTTTAAATGAAAATAAATTCATATCGCAATTTGAATACTACAATTTCACAACCTAACTAGGATCAAAGTCAAGTGAGACTCTTTTTGTGGAATAGAGGGAGTATCAGTTAGAACAATTTTTTGTGAGAATTAAATCCATCCAAACATGGTTTAAACTACTAGCCCAATAGTATCTTCTTGGGTTATCTTAGTCCACCACAGGCTCACCAAAAAGATCATAACTGAAGGTACTATTGTTAGTACCTTAATTTCTTATATAGACAAATTTTTCTCATAATATAGACAATTTTTTTCCTTATCTTTCGATGTACAGACAATAGTACCTTCATTCCTTATATAGACAAATTTTTCTCTGCACAATCACCGAAACAACCCGGGTCAAATCTCGAGTCTGGAACAAATCTTGGGTCAAATCCCAAGTCCGAATCAAATTAAATCCATCCAAACAGAGCCTAAACCGCTAGCCCAATAATATATTATTGGGTCATCTTAATCCACAATAGGCTCACCCAAAAAGTAAGTCATGACTGAATGTACTATTGTTAGTAACTTAATTCATTATTTACAAAAAAAAATTCTCATATCTTTCGATGTGGGACTGGGGTGTAACAAACTCACTCACTCAAATTTTTGACGTCCTGTCAAAATCGATCACACAACTGGTCCACAGATCTTTGTCTCTCTAGCCATTATGGGATAATACCAACTGGCTTCATGTCCCCAGTTCCGGACCTCTCTCCATTGTGAGATAATACCACCAGCCTTCGTGTCTCCACATTCGACAACCCAATCGGATAACCCGACCCAAGCTTTCGTGAGTCAGCTCTAATACCATATGTAACAACCCGAATCAAATCCCGAGTCCGAAAAAAATCTTGGGTCAAATTTTAAGTCTGAATCGAATCAAATTCATCCAAATAAGGCATTAAACCACTAGCCCAATAGCATCTTCTTAGTCCACTTTCAGTCATGACCTTTTGAGTGAGCTTGTGGTGGGCTAAGATGACTAAGAAGATAGTTAGTAGTTTAAGGCCTTATTTGGATTTGGATGAATTTGATTCGATTCGGATTTGGAATTAGACCCAAGATTTGTTACGAACTCGGAATTTGACACAGGTTGTTACAATCACAACTAACATATGACCACGACATTCACACTTACAGTACAATTTGTTTCTCGATACTACCATCACCTTCATGATCATCGTAAAAAAAATAATAAGAAACTATCACCATCTCCATGGAATTCCAACTTACTAAGCCTACCACATACTTGTTTATATAGGGCTAGAAGCCTAGAACCACACAATTTGCATACAAAAATCTAGGGATCAACAAGTATTAAACTGGTAAATATTACAGGCAATAACTGTAATGAATGTAGGCTATTTAGCCCTATTACCACCCACCCAATTGCCCATTCCAACATACACAAACAACAAGCATGCCCAAAAACATAAAAGATCAAAAAAGAAAAAATTATCAAGACTGCTGATCAATCTCAAACAATTAACAGCAATAAATTAATGAACAAAAAACAAACAAAATATAAATAAACAAAACCCAGAAGAGAAAAGGGATTATATTGATCACCCGCACTTTACCATCAAAAAGAGTTTTATCTATATAATTACATGTATATATGTACTATTATTATACAGAGGAAAGATACCTTACCCAAGTCCGGAATATGAATTTGCTTCAACAGAAATTACCTGGAGAACTCTTAAAAGAATATATATATATATATATAATATATATATATATATATATATATATAAAGGGGAAGATTATAGAGATAACAACACGTTATTTGTCTTGTAAGGAAATACACGTTAGCTTACGCGCGTCCATTTATTGTATATGTTATCTTTTTTCTCGATAAAATAAACAGGGAGGGTTATGCTTGGAATTTGGAAATAGAGATTGGAAAGGGTGGGAAAAAGAAAATAAATTATTATTTTTTAATAAAAAGAATTTTGTCATCGTTTTTAAATTTTTTAAAAAAACTTTCCTTCAAAAAAAATAAAATAAAACTTGCTATGAGCAGATCCCACACTGCTGCTCAAAATACATTTAATAGATTGACTCTATTACGTGAGATTTACATGAGACGAAATTATATCTTGTGATTTTATGTAGGAGAACTGTGCATATAATCCGGTTTTTTTTATTTTTTGGACTGGACCGAATCGATCGGTTCGGTATAAAAAGAATCGGTCCAATTTCGATGCAAAAAAACCGATATATACCGATTTTTTAGTATCGGTTTCGGTACGGCTTATTTATGGTTCGGTTTTACCGAACCGGACCGGTATATACCGATTTTCTAATTTTTTTTATTATTAATAAATAATTAATAATAATAATAATAATAAAATAATGATTATGATAATAATAACAATAATAATAATAATAATAAATAATAAAAAATAATAATAATAATAATTATATTAATTTTTGATAAAAATCGGTATCGAACCGGTAAACCGATTCGGTATACCAGTTCAACCGGTACCGAAATTTGGCTAATTTCGATACCGGTTCGGTACCCATCCGGTTCGATCCGATTTTTATTAGTTGCACACCCCTAATTTTATGGGTCGATTTTTTATTATCAACTTTATAATAAATATAAATGATAACTTTTTTAAATAGACTAGTCTATTAGCCGATGCAAGGCTACCGTTCATTGTTTTTTAGTCATTTTATAATTTTTGTGGGTAATTCAACCATCTTTATGTATAAAATAACAAAATTTACAATCACAGGCTTGCGCTTAAACATTAATTAGGGGTGTAAATGAGCCGCGAAACGAACAAATAATATTTGGATTCGACTCAAAGTATATTTTTTACTCGGATTTCAATTATATTCAAACTACTCATAAATTTCGAATTCAAGTCTGAATATAATAAGTAGCTTTATAATACATATAATTATATCAATTGAACTTATTATAAGACCCCAACTTTTATGAATAAAGATGAATTTTCTATAATTATCATTTTTAAATATTATGGAATGAATTTGATATAATGTTATAGTTGTGGGTAATATTTATAAATTTTGCAAAGTACGCAAGTTGTTTATATATTATTCGATTGGCTCGGGGAATATTCGCTTTTAAACAGGAATATTCGACGATTTAGACAATCATCAGGTGGACCCCACAACGGAATTATTGTTTGATTGATCGAGAAAACGACAAAAATATTTTTTTGAAAATAACTACGGAAGTTTTACGTTAACTCGCTGAAACACCCAAAGTTAAAAAAGTACAGAATACGCTGCGGTCGCATAAGAGAGCACATACCAGATTGATTATCGATGCTTACGTGAGAAGTCACTCAATTTTGTTCAATTATTGCTTCAAAGAATTGTTGCATAGATCTCTCACGTTAATTCAATTATTCAATTATTGTTGATATTTTATATTGAGATGACGGAGTTATTAATATTATTATTTGCAATATTAACGATGTCTGTAAGTTCTCGCCAAGGAGAGGTTGGTCACCTAATCATGCCACCAATAGGAGAAATCCTTATCGAAAGCCCCTCTTCCCGGAACGACCTCGGTCGATTAATAGTGTGAATAATAATAATGATGATGAAGTTTTGTTTTATTAGTATTATTAATGTAATAAAATGTAAAAGCTTTTTATATAAAAATGTAATACTTTTATAAAGTTATTCGCTTTATTAGGCTAATAGTAAAATCTTTTTATATAAAATGTAATACTTTTATAAAGTTATTCGCTTTTATTAGACAATAATTAGAATATATTATATTTTATTATGCATAGTTTCGATTTTCATAGTAGTGCCATAGTGATAGTGTTTTTTATATATAAAAATCTTTTTAAAAGTTATTCGCTTTTATTAGATTATAAATAATAATATATTATATTTTATTGTAAACCAAACTGACCGTCTGCTTAAAGTAAATCGATCTGACCGCTCATGGATTGGTTACTATTCACCCATTCTTCTATAAATAAGCTCATTCCTTCATTATTTCTTACGAATTCACCGAAACTCTAGAGAGAGAAACCGTAGAGAGAATTTATTCTTCTATCTTGAGCGATTTCTTTAGCGCTTAAGAAAGCTTTGAGCGAGTAGTGCAAGTTTCTTCAAGTATATCCCCGCCTCTACCGCTTTGAGTACTCTTCTTTATAAGGTAAGGGTATTATTTTTTTTCATATTCATGAAGAGAACTTCATTATTCCATTCTTTATTATTCTCGTTGAATAACTCAGATACGCCTTTCACCCTATACTTGGTGAAATTTCTTGTTATTCCATTCGTTATTATTCTCATTGAATATCCTCGCCTATGCTAAGTACCGCATACATGGTGAAATTCCGCCTTCCATTCTTTATTATTCGCTTGAAATATCCTGTCTGGCGCTTTTACGCCGACCGGTTTCCGCTTTTATTATTATTCTGTTGAATATCCTCGTCTGCGCGCTTTACGCCGACCGATTCCGTTATTTATTATTCTCGTTGAATAACTCGCGCCATGCAAAGTACCGCATGCATGGTGATTTCGTTGTTATTCCATTCTTTATTATTCTCGTTGAATATCCCGCTTGCGTGACATACGCCTCGACCGTTCCGTTATTTATTATTCGTTGAATAACCTCGCTCATGCGCAAGTACCGCATGCATGGTGATTTCTTTTGTTATTCCATTCTTTATTATACTCAAATTGGTTAAAGTTTTGACTTTATACTCCATGAAATTAGTGGAATATCCTCGATATTTGCGCTTCATCCAAAGATCTTTTCATGGAAATATTCTTCCGAGCATTCTTAAATTTTACTCTACAAAGAAGTATCATGTCGACAATTTGACGTTATTAGTTCCTCGGATAAATTAATTCTTGAACTTGTTTTATTGAATTCTTATATCATTGTCATCATCCTCATATTTATATTTTGTTGAAAGTCATCTGTGGCCTCAGTAGTGCATGATGGACTTGGTATGATTATGACCAGGATTATTCTTGTAATCATGACCGTAATGTTACAAATGATGTGGTAAAAGTCCTCATCGGCCCGTAGTGCATCGATGGACAAATTTGTGGCATGATCATGACCATCGATGAATACACAAATATCCTCGCCCGTAGTGCATGGATAATTTGTGGTCAGTGATACTAATGAATATCCTCGTCAGAAAAGTGTGGATGATGTGGATTATTTATTGTCGAGTCCCAAATGATAAAAGTGATGAAAACCTTTAAATCATAAAAGATAGTAGATTTTATTCTCTACTTGACTTTTTTTAATGGATCAGATGTTCCACCGCAGCTTAAACTTGATGTCTATTGTATTTTATCGCTTAACATCATTGAAGACTAATGATAATTTATTCTCATTATTATCTTAGTCATAATATTTCTTCGGGCTAGTTGAGCTCACCTTTTTCTTTCACCGTTTCTTCAGTGAAATGAGAACGTAGCCGGACTAGCTGGGAAACTGAGTGACTATCCGTATGATAGTATTAGTAGTCCTCACTATTCTCATAAATAGTGTGACAATAAATGTAATGAGGACTTATTCTCGAGAGTGGATATTGTCTAGAAGACAATATTTGTATTAAAAACTCACAACCTTTCTTTGTTGTATATTTAAAGATTGTATTTGTATTCTGTATCATGTATTTGGCACTCTCGTAATAGTGTGATGTATACCTATTTTGGGGGCGCCACAATTGGTATCAAAAGCTTAGGATATGATCCTCGGCCGAGATGTGAGACAAGAACTAGAGGGGAGAGACGGGAATTCTTCGCTAGTATGACCTACCTAAGTTTATTTGATATTTAATTGGTTGGTCGTAGTATAGGGATAATATGTGATATGTTAATTAACCCTTGTTTTGTGGCAAGATTTGAAAATGGCATCCGAGAATGTTGAGAACATCAATGGAGCACAGAGAGACCGCTGAGTCTCCACAGATCAATAATCAGATAATGTGCATCGTGAAGGCGATAATCCTCTCATGCAAACAACAACACCGACTAAATGATGAACGATGGAATGTTCCGAGGCTTCATGCAATTCATGCAACATCAAAGCAGAGCGGCTCCTCGCCCAAAATGCAGTGGAAACACCGGCAACTCTCTGACGGCCACCGCCAAAATAGCTTCAAGGAGCTGGGACCACCGAGTTTTTTTTGAGAGCCAAAACCACTTAAGGCGAGAGACGGATAAAGCAGATCAACAAGATATTTGATGTCTTGGGATGCTCCGAGGAGCAAAAGGTTCCTTTGCCACCTTCATGTTATGCAAGCAGAGGCAGACATCGGTGGGAATCAGAAAGCGACTCTCACCCGCCGCATCAAGATGTCTTGGGAGAAGTTCCAAGAATCGCTCAACGACAAGTACTTTCCCAAAAGTATTCATCACATGAAAGAGGTAGAGTTCATTAAACCGAACAAAACAAATACGACCG
Organism: Panax ginseng; assembly: GCA_020205605.1. Classification (NCBI taxonomy): domain Eukaryota; kingdom Viridiplantae; phylum Streptophyta; class Magnoliopsida; order Apiales; family Araliaceae; genus Panax; species Panax ginseng. Next base: position 134,922,250 of record CM035133.1, on the reverse strand, counting down.
TGTCGCAAAGACGGGCCAAGTTTGCCGAAGTTGTCCCGGCTTATGGCCCCCATTTGGTTGATAATGAGGAGAGAATGACGCTAATGTTTCTAAGAGGTTTGAAACCCGAGATACGCCAATATCTTATCTCTCATAAACTGTGTTTGTATTCGATGTTGTTAATAGGGCTCAGCTTATTGAGCGCGATATAATGAGTCAACCCAACCAAAAGAGAGCAAAATTTAAAAATGATAATACCAAAGGATAATAACCATCGGGCTATGACAATAAGCGGAGGGAATCAACATGCCGTAAATGGTAACCACTTCTGGTAATCATGGCCAAAACAATAAGAATGGACATTTCAAGAAGAGGAGATTCAACAATGATGGAAAGACGCCAAGACCAAAGACCGTTGTTAAGGAAGGAGAACGACCACCTATCATATGCTTCAAATGCGAGGGGAGGGACACATCACCAAACCGCATGCGATGCCATCCAAAGCATGTTATAATTGTGGAAGAGAAGGTCACCTAGCCCGATTTTTTCGCGCTCACCAAGACAAGTTCAATTTAGGGATGGAGGCACCAAAGGACGCCCCGTAAAAGTCAAAGCCAAAGCCAGAGTGTGCAGGGAGAGCGCTTTGTCGTGACCTCCCGTAAGCAAGGAACCCGAATGAGGTCATCACGTAAGCTTATCATAAACTCTAGCGAAGTATATACCTTATTTGATACCGGCTCTACCCATTCTTTATTTCTCCTACTTGCGCCAACGCTTAAATTTGACTCGAGAAATTAGACTTTCGACTTATCTCGTTGAAACTCCGCTGGGAGAAACCTTCATTACATCCACCGCTTATAAGTCTTGTTTGGTTCAAATTCGTACCTCACATTACCCGTCGATCTTATTTCATTGAAAATACTTGCATTTGACGTAATTCTAGGGATTGATTGTTAACTACTCATCATGCAAAAATTGATTATTTTCGTAAGGTTGTTAGCTTTCATATTCCTAATCAACCTATTATGCTAATTCAAGCAACCAAACCATTAAAATCAATCACCGTCATCTCAAGCCATAAAGCTATTCGCTTATTGAAAAAACTGGATGTCAAGCTTTCTTAGCTCATGTCACGGATCTAAACAAAAATACGCCGCTTTTGAATGATATTTCTATTGTTAATGAATTTCCGACGATTCCCTCAAGAACTTCCCCGCCTACCCCTGTAGACGTGAAATTGAATTTTGTATCGACCTTTGAACCCGCACAAAACCCATTTCCAAAGCCCCATATCGAATGGCTCCTATTGAACTTCGTGAGTTAAAGACCCAACCGCAGAATTGTTAGACATCGGCTTTATTCGTCCCTAGTACTTCTCCTCGGGGTGCTCCTGCTCTATTCGTGAAGAAGAAAGATGGGAGTATGCGACTTTTGTATTGATTATCTGGAGTCAATCATGTCACCATCAAAAATAGGTACCCATTGCCACGTATTGATGACCTCCTGTTTGACCAACAGCAAGGCGCCAAATTTTTTTCAAAGATTGATCTTCGCTCCGATATCACCAATTGAAGATTAGAACCGATGACATTCCAAAGACGGCTTTCGTAACTCCCAGACGGCATTATGAATTCCTAGTCATGTCTTTTGATCGACTAATGCCCCCGCCGCCTTCATGGATATGATGAACCGAGTATTCAAGGAATATTTGATCACTTTGTGGTCGCTTTTATTGATGACATCCTTATTTATTCCAAAAGCCGTGAAGATCATGAGCAACACTTGAGGTCGATACTCCAAAAGCTTCGTGAATATAAGCTTTATGCCAAGTTGAAGAAATGCGAGTTCGCGCTTGAGGAAGTAGCATTCCTCGGGCACGTGGTATCAAGTCATGGAATATCTGCTGACCCAAAAAGATCAAGCTATTCAAAGTCGGGAGCAACCTAAATCAAAGGATCAAGTACGAGCTTTCTTTCGCTTAGCCGGTTATTATCGAGATTCAGAGAAGGTTTTCTCAATCGCTACTCCATTAACTCAAATTGACTTCGGAAGATACAAAATTCGGTTGGAGTGAGGAATGTGAGAAGAGTTTTCAAGAACTCAAGAGAAGACTCATTTCAAAGACTGCTCGACAATACCATCCGCCTCTGAGGGATTTGTCATCTACAAAGGATGCTTCGTGCAAAGGGTTAGATGTGTTCTCATGCAACATGGGAAAGTCATAGCCTATGCCTCTCGACAACTCAAAGAATATGAGAGGAATTATCCTACTCATGATCTAGAGTCAAGCAAATTGTTGTCTTCGCACTTAAAATTTGGAGGCATTACTTGTATGGGGAGAAAGTGGAGATCTTTACTTGATCATAAAAGCCTCAAATATTTCTTCACTCAAAAGGAACTCAACATGCGATAAATGACGCTGGCTTGAACTGCTGAAAGATTATGATCATACCATCCAATACCATCCTCGAAAAGCAAACGTAGTAGCCGACGATCGAGTAAAGATCATATGCGCGGCACGAAAAGCGATATTGTCAACGCAAAGGCCCATTTTGTATGACTTGCAAAGGATGGAGATAGAGATAAAGACCTGTGGACCCACGTGATGATGGCGAATATACGAGTAGAACCGACTTTAATCGATAAAGTTAAAGTCGCTTCAAGCTACATGCACTGGAGCCGATGCATATGAGGAAGAAAGTACAAGAAGGTGCTATGCCAAGCAAAGAATCGATGAAGAAGGAATACTTCGAAGTCAACTCCGCACTTTGTGTTCCTAACGACCGATTTAAAGTATAAAATCATGATGGAGGCGCACAACACACACACACCGCTTGCAATCCATCTCGGGAGTACCAAAATGTATCATGATCTTCGACATACATTTTGGTGGGGGGCAATGAAGAGAGATAAATACTGCTTTATCTCAAGGTGTTTAACTTGTCAACGAAGTCAAGGCGAACATCAAGTACCAAAAGGTCCATCAGAACCACTTGAAATTCCGTAATGGAAGTGGGAGCACATTACCATGGATTTCAAGCATCGGTCTTCCCAAGGTTTCTCAAGGCATGATGCAATTTGGGTCATTGTTGATAGATTGACCAAGTCCGCTTCATTTCTTACCTATACGAAAAACTTATACACTTGAACGCCTTTGCTCAGATGATGTACATAAAAACGAGGTTGTAAGATTGCATGGTATGCCAAGATCCATAGTTTCCGATCGAGACCCAAGATTCACTTCACGATTTTGGGTTAGTTTGCAAAAAGCTATGGGCACGGATTTACGATTTAGTTCGCATATCATCCTCAAACGGACGGACAATCGTAGAGGACTATTCAAACTCTTGAAGATTTATTAAGACTCGTGTCCTCGACTTCAAGGAAGTTGGGACAAGTTCTTACCATTGGTGGAGTTTTCCTACAACAACAGCTTATCAAGCAAGTATCGCATGGCTCCATTCAAGCGCGCAGATGGAAGAAAGTGTCGCTTCCAAAGATGTCGGGATGAGGTGGGTGAAGCAACGTTGTTGGGACCGAGTTAGTACGTATGACTACTAAAAAAGATTCAAACGATCCGACAACGATAAAAAAACCTCAAGATCGACAAAGAGTTATGCCGATCTTCATCGAAAGGACGGGAATTCGATATCGAGATCATGTGTTGTTACGTGTTGCTCCATGGAAAGGAGTTACGAGATTTGAAAAGAGAGGAAAGCTCAATCCTCGATTCATCGCCCATTTTTAATCCTCGATCGAGTAGGATCTGTAGCCTATAGACTCGCTTTTACCGCCAAGTATGTCTCGTGTTCATAACGCTTTTCATATATCCATGTTACGTAAATATGTGAAAGACCCAAACCACATTATCGAAGTTAAACCGATGAAATAGCGGAAGATTTAACGTATGAAGAGGTTCCCTGCTCAAATCTTGATAAGAAGGAACATATTCTACGCCCCAAGGTTATACCTCAAGTCAAAGTTTTACGAGGAACCACGATGTTGAGGAAATGACCGAGTTAGAATCAAATGAAATCAAGGTATCCTTACCTCTTCGACATACCGTGTACGCACTTCTAATTTCGAGGGGCAAAATTTCATAAGAAGGGGAGATCAGAAGACCCCAACTTTTATGAATAAAGATGAATTTTCTATAATTATCATTTTTTTAATATTATGGAATGAATTTGATATAATGTTATAGTTGTGGGTAATATTTATAAATTTTGCAAAGTACGCAAGTTGTTATATAATATTCGATTGGTCTGGAATATTCGCTTTTAAGGAAATATTCGTACGACGACAACAATCATCAGTGGACCCTACAACAACGGAATTATTGCTTGATTGAGAAAACGACAAAAAATTTTTTTTATGAAAATAACGGCGAAAAGTTTTACCGTTAACTCGCTGAAACACCCTTGTTAAAAGTACAGAATACGCTGTGGTCGCATAAGAGACACTACCAGATTGATTATCGATGCTTACGTGAGAAGTCACCAGCTTTTTTCAATTATTGCTTCAAAGAATTGTCGTGATAAGATCTCACGTTAATTGATTCAATTATTGTATGATATTTTATAATTGAGATGACGGGTATTATTATATTATTATTTGCAATATTAACGATGTCTAAAGTTCTCGCCAAGGAGAGGTTTGTCACCTAATCATGCGCCAATAGGAGAAAATCTTTATCGAAAGCCCCTTTCCTCGGAAACGACCTCGGTCGATTAATAAAGTGTGAATAATAATAATGATGATGAAGTTTTGTTTTATTAGTATTATTAATGTAATAAAATGTAAAAGCTTTTTATATAAAATGTAATACTTTTATAAAGTTATTCGCTTTATTAGGCTAATAGTAAAATCTTTTATATATAAAATATACTTTTTATAAAGTTATTCGCTTTTATTAGATAATAATTAAATATATATATATTTTATTATGCATAGTATTTTATTAGATATAGTGCTATATAAAGTTTTTGATAGTAAAATGCATAGTAAAATCTTTTTAAAAGTTATTCGCTTTATTAGATTATAAATAAATATATTATATTTTATTATAAACCAACTGACCGTCTCTGCTTAAAGTAAATCGATCTCGACCGACTGCTCATGGATTGGTTACTATTCACCCATTCTTCTATAAATAAAGCTCATTCCTTCATTATTTCTTACTTAATTCACCGAAACTCTAGAGAGAGAAACCGTAGAGAGAATTATTCTTCTATCTTGAAAGCGATTTCTTTAGCGCTTTAAGAAAGCTTTGAGCGAAGTGTGCAAGTTTTTCAAGTATATCCCCGCCTCTACCGCTTCGAGTACTCTTCTTTATAAGGTAAGGGTATTATTTTTTTTCATATTCATGAAGAGAACTTCGTTATTCCATTCTTTATTATTCTCGTTGAATAACCTCAGATACGCTGGCCTACCCTATACTTGGTGAAATTCTTCTGTTATTCCATTCGTTATTATTCTCATCCTCGAATAATCCTGCTTATGCGCGGTACCGCATATATTATGGTGTGATTCTTTTATTCCATTCTTTATTATTCTCGCTTGAATATCCTCGTCTCAGGCTTTTTACGCCGACCCGGTTCCGCTTTTTTATTATTCTCGTGAATATCCTGCTCTGCATGCGCTTTTTTACGCCGACCGATTCCGTTATTTATTATTCTCGTTGAATAACTCGCCTATGCCAAGTACCGCATGCATGGTGATTTCGCTTGTTATTCCATTCTTTATTATTCTTCGTTGAATATCCCGCTTGCGCGACACGCCCGACCGGTTCCGTTATTTATTATTCTCGTTGAATAACCTCGCCTATGCGGTACCGCATGCATGGTGATTTCTTTTGTTATTCCATTCTTTATTATACTCAAATTGTTAAAGTTTTGACTTCTACTCCATGAAATTAGTGGAATATCCTCGATATTTGCGCTTCATCCAAAGATTCTTTTCATGGAAATATTCTTCCGAGCATTCTTAAATTTTACTCTACAAAGAAGTATCATGTCGACAATTTGACGTTATTAGTTCCCGGATAAATTAATTTTGAACTTGTTTTATTGAATTCTTATATCATTGTCATCATCCTCATATTTATATTTTGTTGAAAGTCATCTGTGGCCTCAGAGTATGGATGGACTTGGTATGATTATGACCACTGTGGATTATTCTTGTAATCATCATGACCGTAAATGTTACAAATGATGTGGTAAAAGTCCTCATCGGCCCGTAGAGTATCGATGGACAAATTGTTGGCATGATCATGACCATTAATGAATACACAAATATCCTCGGCCCGTAGTGCATGGATAATTTGTGGTTGTGATACTAATGAATATCCTCGTCAGAAAAGGTGGATGATGTGGATTATTTATTGTCGAGTCCCAAATGATAAAAGTGATGAAAACCTTTAAATCATAAAAGATAGTAGATTTTATTCTCTACTTGACTTTTTAATGGATCAGATGTTCCACACGCAGCTAAAACTTGATGTCTATTGTATTTTATCGCTTTAATATTGTTGAAGACTAATGATAATTTATTCTCGCATTATCTTAGTCATAATATTTCTTACCGGGCTAGTTGAGCTCACCTTTCTTTCACCGTTTCTCTTCGTGAAATGAGAACGTAGCTGGACTAGTCGGGGAAACTGAGAGTGACTATCCCGTATGATAGTATTAGTAGTCCTCACTATTCTTAAAATAGTGTGACAATAAATGTAATGAGGACTTATTCTCGAGAGTATTGTCTAGAAGACAATATTTGTATTAAAACTCACACTTTTTTGTTGTTGATATATTTTGAAGATTGTATTAATGGTGACAAAAGATTCTTACAAAAAAATTTACTTACAAAATAATGCAACTGTAATTAATTGATATACTCCACCATATATCGGTGATAATAAGCAGTCAAATAATTCTACGGATAGTGACGGGTCTAGTAACCGATAACATATTACACATAATATTATTGATAATATTATTATTATAATATGTTAAGTACAATAATATAATAAAATCCCTATTTAGGAATACTTTATATAAGAATAACCTCTACAATATTATAAAAAAATTTAGACCCAATTTGGGCCAGTTATAAATAAGAATAACCTCTAAATTGTAATATGTTATATACTCCCTCCGTCCCATAATTATAGGCTGATTTTTCATTTTGAGATGTCCCAATATATAGGCTACTTACTATTTATAAAATTTAGTTGGTTCATTATTTTACTTTTATGTTCTTATAATAAATATTCAACCATTACTCTTTTTTTAAAGAAACAACCTTCAATGTCATTATTTTTATCACCACATTTAATGTTGTTGTATTCTCAATAAAAGAATTCAATTTTTTAAGTTTAACATATTTTGTGTATAAAAGACAATTATACCAACAATCAATGAAGTTAAGAGTTCCAATGTGATAAGTAAGGAGTAATTAATTTATTCATTAATTCCATATTAAGGGATATATGTGGAAAATTTATGTTAAAAATTATCACTTAAACTGATTTTCTTAAACTATGTGTCAAAATTCCATATATATATATATATATATATATATATGAGAGACAATATTAATTTTAAAAGACTATATTTTTTATAAAAGACTATATTTTTTATAAAGAACTACATTTTCCTATAAAAGAACTACATTTTCTTATAAAAGACCACATTTTTCTATAAAAGACTACATTTCTTATAAAAGACTATATTTTCCTAGTTTGAAAATCTAAATAATTTATGTTTTCTTTAATTTTTGTTATAAAATCTATATTTTTGTTAAAGTGAATATTTTTGGGTGTTCGAAAAATATTTTGTACCAATACCTCTATTTAGTAATAACCTCTCAATTAGAATACAAATAGTTTGGTCCCAAATCTATTTCTAAATAAAAATTTTACTGTAATAGTGTTATCAGTAACATCAAGTACAATATTTTACTAGTCGCTAGACTAATCACTAATTCCCTGTCCCCCCAGAAAAGTTCTAAGCAGTCACGTAATTTTGGATCTATCCATCTTTTATAATTATTCTTTTGTAACCAAATAACTATCCAAGGTCGGCATTAATTCAAAATTCAAATAAAAATATCAATATAGCAAAGAACCAATAGGGTTTTTTGTCAAAAAAAAAAACTTTTCTTGAAGGGTTATACACTAGTATTTTCCTTGTGAAATAGAAGAAAACATGAAAAGCTCTTTGGGGAGAGAGAGAGAGAGAGTAGATGCATGACATCTTCCTGCAAATTGTTAGGTTGAGTTGGTTTTCCTACCATGTATGTACAAAGGAACAACAAAGAAACTGCTGTTTGATTTCCAAAAAATTATGGTCCCAAAATCTCAATTAAATTTTCAATCAACATAGTTATAAACCAAATCCCAACTGCATTCCCTCCCTAACTAACAGGCTCAGCTTCTCTTTGGTTTGATATGGCATCTTCCTCCAAGTTTTAAACACTGTACCTTGCCTACATAACAAGCCACCCTTTCTGGCTAAGGATTTGCGAAAATGGCAGGAGCAACTTCAAAAATTGCACAAAATTGGCAGGGCGTGTATACATGAGAAGACTTCACCAAAGAAAGCCAGATAGCTCAATCCGGCAAAGAGTCTATCGACCCTTAAAGCACCAAGGGAACTGTCCCGTTCTTTCATTTTAAACCTTAAGTAATAGAATAAGGGATAAATTTGCAGCAAAACTACATCCCCTTTTGGTACATCCTTCTGTAAATTTTTGCACCTTCGAACTCAGCATGGATTTCTCTTTCTGTCCTTATTCCCATTGGATTACTCAATAACCAACCCTCATCATCACAGATAAGACCTGAGTTGACGTGATCAATTTGTGGAAGTTTATCTGACTCAGCATCAAAATGATTCCTCATGTCAAGTGCAACTTCCAGAACATCAGATTGAATAAACACCTGTTTAACAGTTATAAATCTCGTCATTTAGAAAATATGATCTTGTCAGCAATAGCTAGAACATAACTGTAATATCGCGCTGGGGAAAAGCTAATTTAAGCTTCTTCTTCACAACTAAAGTTTTTTTTTGTGGTGTTGGGGGGGGACCATGACTTCTAAAGTAGGCAAAGAGTAGCACATTACCAATTGATTTTCTTTCAAATTTAAGTTGAAGCAACAAAGATACATTTTGTGTGTGTTTTGAGAAGTAAGAACCAAAGTTAAATGCAAGCAGCTCATAAATTATTCATTTAAGTCAAAATCATAAATGGTCCCAAGAAGTTTGCAACTCACATCATCCAGGGGGATCAAATTTAAACAATTCAATTCATATTTTAGCTCCTGAAACATATCTAGCTATCAAAAAAGGAGTTCATCCAGCTTCCAAAAAAAATAGTTGGGTATCAAAATAATAAGCATGATCAAATGCAAATTGCGTTTCTTGAAAAATAGTTAAAATCATGAGTTACCTGTCCACCAGGGACTATACTATCTACAATTGAATCCACTAAAGGCTTCTGCAAAACCCTTCTTTTATGATGTTTCTTCTTGAAATGAGGATCTGGACACTGCATATTTAAGCTTAAATTCCATTAGAATTTAAACAATAATCATTCATCCGAAAGAAAAAATAATAAGATTAAATAAAATTTTGAGAAGATCATCCACACATTAAAATAAAATGTTGTTAATTTTGAGAAGGTCAACCTGCACTCACCAGTATGGAAACTAACATTAAGGGTCCAGGATATGTCGAAACAAGTTGTTTAAAAGAAACCGTGGCATTGGCAAACATGTAATGTCTGCATTTAATTAAATATAATATCAGTAATTTTCCAATAAATATTTATTTATCTATTTCCACAACAGAAATAAGATAACATTCAAAAACTTACAAATTACAAAGACCCAGCTCCTTTGCCCAACTCTCAGCACGTACAGCCAACTGCACAACGAAATGAAAGATTGCATTATAAGAACCAAACTCATATTCTTTAGACTTGGGAAAGAAGGACCAAGTAATTATACATCAACTTAATCAGAGAAATTCTCAAAAGGATTACAAGTAATCCAGTTAGCTGCATACCTTCTTTCGTATCTCCAGTCCTAAATAATTCTTGGAATGAGGATTTCTTTTGGCAAGCCACATAAGAAATCTGCCACTACCTGCAATCATTTACATTGTTAAAAGGATATTAAACAGCAATAAGCTTCCAAGTCTATCTGGATCCATAATTTAATGTGAGGATGAAAAATTAAAACAGCAAGAATTAAAATGCATTGTCATTACATATCAATTATATGTATACATATATTATGGTAGGTAAATTTTAGCATTGACAATGAACGAAACTATATCAATTTTAGTATTAATGATAAGGCTGTCGTTACGTCCACTCAACAAAGGTGACGCGACTAAGAAATATAAAATATTCCTACGTGCACAAGAACAATTCCGATATATGACAAGCTCTCGAATTATCCTACATATTTCTTGTTTCCTTCCGTCTCCTTCCACGGGCTTCCATTAACAGAGCAAGCTGCTGAGCCTTTTTAGAATAATCCATGAAAAATGCAGGTTGTAGACATCGTATTTCGTATATAACACAAGTCAATCAAGTGCAAGTTAGTAATTTATAAACTTAAAATATACTTGTTATCTGGAAAAGTGTAGTAGAATACCTAACAAACTTAAAAGACATCACTGTTCCTTATTGTTCTGAACCTATTACAGCTTATATTCTTGCACATAGCTCTGAGTAAACATCAACAAAGCATGGACATAAACACAATATCATAGTGGACAAATTTTTAGGATAGTAAATCAAAAGAGAAAATGTTAGGCATCCAGAGAATAGGGTTAAGTTTGATACCACTCCCTATATCCACCATTAGCGGCAAATTAGCGTCTTTGAATACTTTATTCCAGTCTGGAACTTGCACGGGAATCTACCAACAATAAAGAAAATGAAATCTTTGAACTATATACTGGTACCTATTGTTTTAGACAATATTCTACAAAAATTAAGACGTAATGAGGAAAGAAATGTACCATCAAACATACTCCCTCCGTTACACAAAAAGAGTCCCATTTAAAAAATTCCCATATCCGTGATTATCCCTAAAGAGATAAGTTGTTAGTTTAGTAATGGTGATGTTGTAATGAAATTAAGGTGACAAACTGGAGTATATTATGTCATTTCATACAACTATTAATGAAAAAAGACTCTTTTTGTGGAACAATTTTTTTATTTATTTTGAAAATGGGACTCTTTTTTGTGGAATGGAAGAGTATTTAACAAAGAATGCCGGTAGGTTCACATAATAAGCTGTTTTTATAAACAAAGAGAGAGATAATAAGCTGTTTTATAAAGAAAGGGAAGGGTACCATGAAAGATGAGCTCAGAGGGTTAACATGCTGCCGGATTCGAACATGACCCAACTCCTGAAATATCAATATCCACATTTATATCAATAACAAACCAAAGAGAAAACGAAAACAAATAAAAGAAAAAAAAAAATCTTGAGCAAAGTTTGAGATAAAAACTAAGATTAGATTATGGTAAAGTGCAAACATAATAGTTAAATTTACTCCATAACTTGTTGGATATATATATATATATATATATATATATATATATATATATATATATATATATATATATATATATATAAATGAATAAAATAAAACCAATAGGTGTGATCTTTGGTTCATACCTTTTCAAAGGGATGTACCTTTTCAAAGAGATGTATCTTTTCAAAAGGATGTAACCTTTCAAAGGGATGTAACATTTTCAAAAAGATGTATCTTTTTAAAGGGATGTAACCTTTCAAAGGGATGTAACATTTCAAAGGGATGTAACCTTTCAAAGGGATGTATCTTTTCAAAGGGATGTAACCTTTCAAAAGGATGTAACATTTTGAAAGGATGTATATCTTCAAAGGGGTATTTGGAAACCTATAAATAGGTTCCAAATCTACCCAAAACTTAACTTCAACTTCAACTTCAATCATTCTCAAGTTCTTAAAATTAAATTCATTCTTCATTCATATAAAAGTCATAGAGAATATTCATATAAAAGTCATAGAGAGTATTCAAAATTTTGTTGGTTAGTCCATTGAAGTGCTTCTTGTGAGAGTTGAAGACCATTTTATCCTGGGAAGTAGACCATTGTTCCATCCGTAAGCACCGATAGCTGGGACGAAATCTGCTTTAAGGAGAGACTATCCAACAGTTGACTTGGTTTTAAAAGTTTGTCAATTGCATCTTGTAAGTCATTATTATAAAATTGTTTATTTTCTAATTCTGTTTATATAATTAGTATATATAATTACTTTTGGAATAACAATCTTAAAGCAGATTTCGTGTTTTTCCTTAGTATTCATTTTATACTAATTTATAAAAACAGAACTTTCTGTGCACTTATTTTATACTAATATATAAATATATATTTAGTATAAATATATATACTATATTAATACGTTACAATATATAAATATTATCCATTATATTTGGTGGGATAACAATAATCGTGCATCAGTTTTATTTAATATTTCGGAAGATATATCATATATGCATGTATATATACATCCTAATTGGTCGGATTTTAATTGTAAGTCATTCTGTTTGTCAATTACATCCAAGTTCTGTACATTTGGTATATACCATTTATAAATCTAAGTTCTGTACATTTGGTCTATAATAATTAAGATATTTTTGGTTTTATAAATTTGGTACAAAAATAAATAAATTTGATTATCGTATTGAAATATTTTGCTAAACAGTGGTGCATCGAATTAAAAAAAATAAAATAAATAATTATACATAAAATAAATTTATATTGTCTACTTTTACGTAGTATTTGATAACAATAATAATACAAGACAATATATAGAGAGAAACCACATATGCTGATGTGAATGAGTAGATTAACTGTTATTCATCTCTGTTCTTTTTAGTTTCATTACAGAAATTTGTTTTTTGATTAATTTTTTAAAAAAATAAAAATAAAAATAAATTAAATTAAATTAAATACAGATTTACTTTATTGTAATTACAAATTTAGTTTTTGTTTTTCTCCTTATATTGTTTCTATTTTATTAAAGTGATTCTGTAAATTGTGTATTTACCAGAATTATGAAATTATCTAATTCAATTGTGCCTAACTCTATTACAACCAATGTTCCTACCCATGTTAGTCATGGTGAGAAACCTGAAAAATTCAATGGGATTGATTTTAAAAGATGGCAACAGAAAATGTTGTTTTATCTTACTACATTGAATCTTTCAAGGTTTTTAAATGAGGATGCCCCTGTGGTAAACGATAATGAAACTGATAGGACCATTGGATGTTGTGGATGCATGAAAGCATTCTGATTTTCTTTGCAAAAATTATATCCTCACTGGATTGGATAATACATTGTATAATGTGTATAGCCCAATCAAAACTGCTAAGTTATTATGGGAGTCTTTGGATAAAAAATATAAAACGGAAGATGCTGGCATGAAGAAATTCGTTGTCGGTAGATTCTTGGATTTTAAAATAGTTGATACAAAGACTGTCATAAATCAAGTCCAAGAGCTTCAATTGATAATCCATGAGATTTATGATGAAAAAATGGTTTTAAGTGAATCTTTTCAAGTGGCCGCAGTAATTGAAAAATTACCCCCTTCTTGGAAAGATTTTAAAAATTATTTAAAGCATAAACGTAAAGAAATGGGGCTCAAGGACTTGATAGTTAGATTGAGGATTGAAGAAGATAATCGAATGTCAGAAAAGAAAGTTGGAAAACTTTCAATTACATCCAATGCTAATGTAATAGAAAGTGGTAACAAAACTAAGAAAAGAAAACACAACTATGAAGACCCAAGTCAAGGAGGCGGTCCTTCAAAGAAGTTCAAAGGAAAATACTATAATTGCAACAAGATAGGGCATCTTACAAAGGATTGTCGCAAACCTAAAAAGCAAGAAAATTTCAAAAGGAAAAATGCCCAAGCGAACATAGCAGAAATAGATGAAATATCTTCTAAAGTTTCTAACATGTATCTTTCGGCAGTTGTCTCTGAAGCCAATTTGGTGGGAAATCCTAAAGAATGGTGGGTTGATATTGGCGCTACACGCCACATATGCTCGGACAATAAACTGTTTACTACCTATCAACCAATAGAAAATGGTGAGCAACTATTCGTGGGTAATTCCTCCACTTCTAAAGTTGAAGGAAAAGGAAAGGTCGTGTTAAAGATGACTTCGGGCAAGGAACTCACTCTCAATGATGTACCACATGTGCCGGACATTCGCAAGAATCTAGTCTCTGGATCTGTATTGTGCAAGAAAGGGTTCAAACTAGTGTTTCATGCTGATAAATTTTTACTTACTAAAGATGGAATATGTTGGAAAATGCTAGTATGTGTGATGGGATGTTCAAAATGAACGTCATGTCTATTGCACCAAATGTTATTATTAATAATAAAAACATATCTTCTGTTTATATGCTTGAGTCTATGAATGTGTGGCATGGTAGATTAGGACATGTGAACTATGGTACTTTAAGTAAATTAATTAATTTAGAATTAATTCCAAAATTTAGTATAGACAAAAGTCATAAATGTGAAACATGTGTAGAGGCTAAATTAACTAGAACATCTTTTCATTCTATTGAAAGAAGTTCAGAACCTCTAGATTTAATTCACACTGATATATGTGATTTAAAATTTGTGCAAACTAGAGGTAGCAAAAAGTACTTTATTACTTTTGTAGATGATTGCACAAGATATTGTTATGTCTATCTTTTAAGGACAAAAGATGAAGCAATTAAAATGTTTAAACATTATAAGAATGAAGTTGAGAATCAACTTAGCAAAAAGATTAAGGCTATAAGAAGCGATAGAGGTGGTGAATATGAATCACCATTTATAGAATTTTGTTCACAAAATGAACTACCGCTCTTTATTCACCTCAATCAAATAGTGTTGCTGAACGCAAGAACCGAGCTTTAAAAGAAATGATGAATACTGTGTTAATAAGTTTTGGGTTACCTCATAACATGTGGGGGAAGCGTTGATATCTTCAAATTTTATTCTCACCGTTTGATTCATAAGAAAACAAACAAGATACCTTATGAATTATGGAAAGGTTGAAAACCTTCCTATAAATATCTTCGAGTGTGGGGTGTCTTGCGAAAGTAATTGTTCCTGATCCTAAGAGGGTTAAGATTGGTCCTAAAACAATTGATTGCATATTCATAGGTTATGCAAAAATAAATGAGTGCATATCGGTTTCTTGTGCATAAATCAGACATTCCTGATATTCATGTCAATACATTTATAGAATCAAGGAATGCATCTTTCTTTGAAGATATTTTTCTATATAAAAATACACAGGAAACAAGTTATTGTAAAAGACCTAATACTACTACGACTAGTAATCATCAAACTATAATAGACCAAGTCTAATGAACAGGGAGATGAAGATGAACATAGACGTAGTAAAAGGGTTAAGATCTCCAAGTCTTTTTCCTGAATTTCTAAGTTACATGCTAGAAAGTGAACCTCAAAGTGTGAAGAAAGCGTTGTTTACTCCAGAAGCTTCATATTGGAAAGAAGCGAGCAATAGTGAAATTGAATCCATTATGCAAAATCATACTTGGGAATTGGTGGATCTTCCACCAGGAACCAAACCATTAGGATGCAAATGGATCTTCAAAAAGAAAATGAAGACCGATGGATCTATTGATAAATACAAAGCAAGACTTGTAGCCAAAGGTTATAGGCAAAAGGAGGGACTTGATTATTTCGACACTTATTCACCAGTTACAAGGATAACATCCATTCGAATGTTAATTGCAATAGCTGCAATACACAATTTAGAAATACATCAAATGGATGTTAAAACTGCCTTTCTTAATGGTGAATTAAAGGAAGAAATTTATATGGAGCAACCAGAAGATTTTATTGCTCCTGGAAAAGAAAAGAAAGTTTGCAAGCTTGTTAAATCATTATATGGTTCGAAACAAGTACCAAAGCAGTGGCATGAAAAATTTGATAATATTATGATATCAAATAATTTCAAAATAAATGAGTGTGACAAATGTGTATATGTCAAAAACACTCAAAGGGGATATGTAATAGTTAGTCTATACGTGGATGATATACTAATCATTGGTAGTAATAATGATTTTATTAATGCTACCAAACAAATGTTAATTAGCAAGTTTGAAATGAAAGACATGGGCCTAGCAGATGTTATTCTAGGAATCAAGATTTCCAGAATATCTAATGGACTTATTATGTCTCAATCTCATTATATTGAGAAAATACTTGCAAAGTATAATAAGTATGAGAAAAGTCCAGTAAGAACACATGTTGACCCAACACTTCATCTCACTACTAACTGTGGTGAAAGTATATCTCAATTGGAATATTCTCGTATAATAGGCAGTTTAATGTATTTATCAAACTGCACCCGACCAGACATAGCATACTCAATAAGCTAAGTCGATATACAAGTAATTCTGGAAAAGAACATTGGAAGGCTTTAGTAAGGGTACTAAGATATCTAAGATACACTTTAACTAACGGCTTGCATTATACAAGATATCCAGCTGTATTTGAAGGATACAATGATCCAATTAAATTGGATAACTGACTCCCATGATACTAAATCCACAAGTAGATATGTGTTTACTCTGGGAGGTGCAGCTGTATCAAGGAAATCCTCTAAGCAAACATGTATTGCAAGATCCACTATGGAATCTGAATTTATTGCTTTAGATAAAGCAGGAGAAGAAGCGAGAATGACTTCGTAATTTTTTGGAGGATATTTCAATTTGGCTTTAAACCAAAGGCAACCAATCATTATTCATTGTGATAGTCAATCAACGATTGGTAGGGCACAAAATAGTAATTATAACGGTAAGTCTGGACATATATGTCGACGACATGAAACTGTTAAACAATTACTCTCAAATGGTATAATATCTATTGACTATGTGAAGTCAAAGGATAATATTGTGGATCCACTAACAAAAGGTATACCTGGAGAGCAAGTGAAAAGTTCATCAAGGGGAATGGGTTTAAAGCCTGTAAAATCCTAAAGAGTCGCCATAATGGAAACCCAACCTAAATGATTGGAGATCCCAAGAAATAGGTTCAAAGGGACAGCCTAATTATGTGTGATCTAGTAAGCACTGAGAAGATAAATACTTCTTCCCATTCCAATGATGATACAGTGCACAAACTGCCGAGTGAAACAGGATAAACTTTGTTTTTAATAATTTGTATAGCTTGAATATAAAAAGGTCAAGTGGGGTATTAACAGGACACTCTTTATAGAAATTACCTATGTCAGTGAGAAGGAGGCCACTTCTATGAGAATAACGAAGGCTAAATTCTCCAGCATACTCATGAAACCAGGAGGTGTCCAAGGCCAAAATGGACACAATAATGAGAACCAATCAAATAAATTAAAAAATACTGTGTGAATTCTATTGTCTCGGTTTACACTAAAAGGTTGAACAATTCAAGACATCACGTTCACTGATTGGCCAGTAAATCCGATAGTCTTTCACTAGGAAAGATTCAAGGCCACAAGCTACCTTCACCAATTCAGTATTTTTTGTTCACTGATACTCTCTCTAAGTCTGTCTGCATATTCATTTGCATTAATTTACCCAAATTTCATTCATGTGAGGGATTGTTGGATATATATATATATAAATGAATGAAATAAAACCAATAGGTGTGACCTTTGATTCATACCTTTTCAAAGGGATGTACATTTTCAAAGAGATGTATCTTTTCAAAAGGATATAACCTTTCAAAAGGATGTAACCTTTTCAAAGGGATGTATCTTTTCAAAGGGATGTAACTTTTTAAAGGGATGTATCTTTTCAAAGGGATGTAACCTTTTGAAAGGATGTATATCTTCAAAGGGGTATTCGGAAACCTATAAATAGGTTCCAAATCTACCCAAAACTTAACTTCAACTTCAACTTCAACTTCAATCATTTTCAAGTTCTTAAAATTAAATTCATTCTTCATTCATATAAAAGTCATAGAGTTCAAAATTTTGTTGGTTCGTGGAACTCTTCCATTGAAGTGCTTCTTGTGAGAGTTGAAGACCATTTTATCCTGGGAAGTAGACGTCCATTGTTCCATCCGTAAGCACCGATAGCGAGGACGAAATATGCTTTAAGGAGAGACTGTCCAACAGTTGACTTGGTTTTAAAAGTTTGTCAATTGCATCTTGTAAGTCATTATTATAAAATTGTTTATTTTCTAATTCTGTTTATATAATTAGTATATATAATTACTTTTGGAATAACATAACTAACTATATTAGCGAAAATGTACCTCCTAAAAGCAAAAATTACATATCATAAGCTGTAAATATTGCAACCAACAAACACAAGCACAAACAAAAACATATACCCATATCCACATTCATATAAAATGCAACTAAACGAACCCCAAATCATAAACAAAGTTTTTAATCACTAATTAGGTACAGAAACATGTATAAATGTGGTTAAGAATTGAAGTGTTAGTGTGAAATTTTAGGATTTTTTTTTAATTCTTACCTCAGAAGAGTTATAGGGAAGATTGAGGTCAGAGTACTCCAAGGCTACGAGTTCGGGCCTCCGAATTGGTTGACATTGTTTAGGGGCAGAGATGGCAGCTATGCTTTCACTTTCACTTTCACTTTCACTATAATTGCGACTTAGTTGAAGACATTTACTACTACTATGGCTTAATACAGTTGCGGGTATTGTAAATTTGCGAATTGGGTTTATGAAAAAGGTGCGAGATAAAGAAAACGCTGAGTACAGAGTTTCTCGCGCAATTGGCATGGTGGACTGTAACGAAGAAGCCATTTTTAGCCGAATAGGATGGGTTTCTTTATCAAGTCTAATAATAAAACTTCAGCCCTTTTTGGGTGGCAAAATACATTTTTGTTACAATAAATTTCACTTTCCTCACAATTCGACCTCTAAATTAATTGGGCTTACACATTGTTACATTAATTTCATACAATGTTACTCTCAAATTCAATTTCTGGGAAAAATTTACATAACTTTCTAACCGGGCAAGTAGTTTTATACTCCTTCCATTTCATATTAAATGTCCTAATTTTTTTTATAGGATGTTCCAAAATAAATGTCTTATTTATATATTAGTAATTATATTAATCATATTCTTACTCTTATACCCTCATAATCTATTTACTAATATACTTATTGAGAATATGAGTCACAAAAAATATCTAGAGAATTAAATGACATAAAAAAGAGTAATTATTAGAGTCATAAAAAGTAAAAAAACAATTATTGAGGTCATAGAAAAATGAAAAAATAATTATTGGGGTCATAGAAAAATAAAAAATATTTCAATTAATAAGTAATTAAAAAGAATAATTTAGTTAAAAGAAAACTTTATTAATCAACGTGCCAAAATTAATTAAAATATTTATTTTGGAAATGATTTTTTATTAAAATATTAAAATACTTTTAAATATAGTTATAAAAAAAACAACTCTCAAGTCTCAACTCTCTCTCGTTATCCACCATCATCAATAATGGAAGAAACAAAGGTCCTCTCAATTAGAATTTAAAAATGCAATTAATTGCATAAAGAAGAAAGAAACACCATCACGATGCGAAACCGCCACACCCCACCAACTGGGTAGTTCCTGTTTGACCATTATAGTTGAACCCTTAGGCTAACCTTCGCACTATCATACACTGGCGGATCACTTGAAGGGCAAATGGAGCATTGTTATGATTGAAACATAAAATACTCCCGACCGCTACAAGCTCTCCCGACTGTTAATAAAATAATAAAAAAACACCCCAGCCGGCACAAGCTCTTCTGGCTTGGCAGACTTCACTTTAATACAAAACTAGATACAAACTCCCGCGTTGCGGCGGAGTTATTCAAATTTTTAATAATAAATGTGTACGTACAACTAATAAATTAAAATATAATAAGAAGATAGTATGTTATTGTGCGATGATCAAATTTTATACAGAAAAATAAATAAATATACATTATATGGGGTAATGGTAAGAGTTTATCGGTTTGTGCATTACATTATAAGTATGTGACTATTGCTTTTAATATAGTGGCAAAGTAAGTGACCTCAACTTGTGGACAAATCATTTTTTCTACTCTTCCCTTTTTATATTTTTTTTCCAATTTTTCTTGACCAAAGTGTAGCCAACTGATTTATTTCCCTATTTTGTTCACTGCAAAGAAAGGGCTGCCTCAACTTAACTCTTATTCCTGTGTAGCTTGTCGGGAGTCGTGTCTGTCAACGGCGATTAATGTATGTTATCAATAATAGGTTGGTCTTTTAATTTTTTTGGGGCCTAGGATTAATACAAATACATCATTGTACTCAGTACAAAGAATCTATTAATTGATAACATCATAAGCCCCTTTTGATCTTCTCTCTTCTCTTTACAATTTATAAATAAACGTTAATATTGCTAAGTTCAACTACTTTGCTCATAACCATAAAAAAACGGCTCCAACTCCAGGTAGAGTATGTATCTCACCATATTATTGCCCCTCTACTGATCAAATAAATCACACATCATTGTTTTCATTTTAAGGACATGATTATTAAAAAACAATTAGTACATATCACTGCCCAGTAGTCAGTTTATGTCAATAAGTAAGCCCCACTATGTGCATAGGATTATGATCAGTTTATGTCAATAAGCAAGGCCCATTATGTGCATATGATTATGATTAGTTGGTCTCTTCAAGTCATTTAAGTTTGACAAATTCAAAAGCTCATCTTCATTTCCACACTATTCCACGCGGACATAAAATAAGACAAAACAAATCCACAGTAACACCAATATTCCAAAACTGATAATCTAATTACGTTTGCAGGAGTTCTATATATTTCTTTATTTTCTTTTTCAACAAAACACAACCTAAACCGAAAGAACTCAAAAGACCCTACACAGGATCACAAGAGGATAAACAAAACAAATTCAAAAGGCCACCATTAACGAAACATCCATATAGCATGGTAACATGCATTTAGAAAAGAATGTAAAGTAAGAACAAAGCTGACAAGTAAGTTTTAACAAAAAGAATACAAAAAGTCTATTATAGCAAAGAAGATAAGATGACTACAGAAAAGAGGATATTCGAAATCGAATATTCATTAGACTAATCCGGCCAAGCTCCAACTTATCTCTCTGCAAATGCAAATAACCATCTACTTCTTGCATATTATTTTTCTTGAACTAAGAAGATATGAACAAAAGTAAATACAAAAATAGAAACAGACGACCTCAAACGACAAACGAACAATCTAAATGAAATCCTTTTGGTGTGCGAGATGCGAAGACATATCTCAAGACAACAAGAAGACCAATGCTCATCCTCATCTCAGAGCGTAATATGTAATAAATACCATAATTATCAACATCGCAATAATAATAACCATTGTTATTATTTGCGTGATCGCCAAAGAAGAGGAATTAGCAAGATAAGGTATGTTGTGGAAAGAATGAGCAAGCCCATTTGCAATAGCATCATGGTCCAAACCATGGCTACTCTCATCAAGCACACACTCCTCAAAGATGGTGCTTGAGTGTCTCAAACATTATTTCGTGCTCATGCCGCATCACACGGAGGACATCCCCACAGAAGGGCCGAGAACAAAGACGCGCGTCCACCGCAAAAACTATGAGGCCCATCGTAATAAGCAATAATTCAAAATCTTGCGACAAAAATCTCTCTGAATGCATTATCAATTCTTTAACATTCCTGCAGGCTGGCATAGTTACATTATCCATTAAATCTACCTCTATATCCAAAGTTCAGTGTATCCCTGGCACCTTAGACATGCATGGATTATGGATGATTATTCATTAGACCATACAACCGCCCATGACCCAACTATTACGCGAACCCCAAGATTTGAGCTAATCGAATGTCATTTGTATAAAAAAACAAAAACATAAGAAATAAAAATAACATGAAATGTAACACTTACTTGCAAGATATTCACAAATGACGACAAAGAATAACTACTTCAGGTAATTCTCGAGGATGCAAGGCGGCCACTTCTAACCAACTATATGCCCGGTAATGATGCACAATATCATCAACAAGGTAATTGTATATCATCTTATTAACCAAGAGACTATGATGAATCGAAAGCACCTCTTTGAAAATGAAAAGAAAATCCAACTCTCAACAAATTTCATGGTTTAACTTGTAGCCAAGTGTATAGAATAAACGGAGAACGTTATTGCTTGTTTTGCTTTCTACCACGCCTCCTCACAAGAACTGAAATTTGTTTAGCACCAACACCTCTCATTGCACTTCCCCACATGTTGAATCGTCCTCTACACAACAACTTTCAACAGCTTTCAACCATAATTACAGTATATATTCAATGAACTTGACAAGAAGAACTCCATCCCTTAGCAAGTGGGCTCTGGGCAAATACCAAGATCACACAAGAGTCGGACCTGAGCTACGAACTCAATGTCATCAGACATCAAATAATTTAAATCATGAGTAGGCGTCTAACATGGGCATGTCATTGGGCATGCATGTGTGCATAAGCATTATCATATTGTTCATCCTTGCAACAAAATTCAACATTAAGATGAGGAAAAATTACCAAGGTTTGGACCAGTTTTTAGGCACAATTTATGGATCCTTAACCGTTCTCTATGAACACCACAAAGACCTTGAAGAAGAATCTCCAGGGCTCTAACATGCTGCAAGACAAGTAAAATATATTATCAGGAGACCAATTGTCCTCTTCTAGATAACCAAGAAAAAATGTATTTCTTCCATCAAAGAGAATAGGTGATTATTACGTAAACGGGATAATAACTGTCAACCATGCTTTGAGCTCATAATTGGATCTAAACCCTTAAAAAATTCCTCTACTTTGCTTTTGAAACTTTGTAGGCAGCTGCTGTAAGTGGCCAACCATTAGCCTTCAACTTATCATCCTTAAAATCTTTTAGAAACCTTTGCAAAACAGCGTCTATTTTCTCTTCTGTTAATCTTTCAACAATACTCAGCTCTGCTTTCACCTCCTCACTGTGGATAAACTGCAAAGGAATTAAGTGGAAAATATTATGAATTAAAGCAAGCAAGATTAATTTAGTATCAACATTTGTTGGTTTGTAGGCTTGTAGCATATATATATATATATTTCTATATTCTTAACTCGGTAGCTCTTACTGGGTACTTGGAACCAACTTCATAACCCATGCACAAATAAAAGAAGCTTATCTAAAACATAGAAGCTCAAGTCTTGTCCTAAACATTCTAAACCATTGTGGACCTAAACGATTAGATCACATCAGTAATTGTGGATCTAACGCCTTTTTTGTCTCTGTTGAGTGTAAAAATTATTCAAAATGGGTGTTGCACTTTGCACACACCATTTTCCCATCACTTTAACCAATCAAATGGGTAAAAAGTGATATATAACCAAATTGAATGCAAATGCCGTCATTTTTGGAGAACCACGTGAACTAATCATTGACAAATCCTTTATAGAAGTGTACTATTGTCCCTCATTTTCATAGAGCTTTCTTTAAACTTAAAAGAAAAACAACATGACACATAAAGATCTGCTTAATTTTCTTACTGATTCTCATCAACTAAAAGGCTCCAAACCTGCAATTAGTCATTCAAGCACCTTCACCACCAAATCTCGCAAAATCCGAGAAGAAAATAAAAATAAACAAATCTGAGAAGCAGATCAACATGAACAATAATATTTTTTAAGGAAAATCAAGTTGCATAGAAAAAACCAATAAAGTAAAAGAAAAATAAAAACCCCAAAATCAGGCAAGTCCTGTAAATCATGTCACAGTTTAGTCATTTTTTGTCCTAAGATTAGTCATTCTATCAAAAGTCAAAAGGGACTTTTTTATTGGGCCAGTTGTAAGTACAAGTACATGTGTTATGTTGGAGTATTTTAACGGTAATACTGGAAATTCTTCCTCAGCTACCTTCTTGGCTATTAATGAATTCTAAATTTTGATGAAAGCTCCAATTCTAACATTCTTTGCAGGAAAGAGGTAGTACAGTTTTTTTTGGAAAATATTATGGAGGTCTTCCACCAATAAAAGATCCATATCATAATAAGCAAACATATTAAATAGGTGAGTATAACTACAATAAAGTGCTTAACCTTTATAATTGCTAGCAGCATTGTTAAACAGCTGTAAGATTTATGTGTAATTGCCATAACAAAGATGAACCGGTGCAGTTGCTCAAGTCTTTCATATGATACAAATGGCTCATAATCCTATGCAATAAAATTAATTTTAAAATCGTCAACTGATCCAGACATGAGAAGAAAATTTCAGATGAAAAACTGTCTGAGATAAATTAAAGAATGAAAGCGGTAAATAAGAGAAATGGCTTGCCTTTTTGCAAGTATTCTGATTTAGGGTATTCAACACTCTCCTAGATGAGTGAAGAAGAATAAAAGCCATCAAAAGTTTATGCTTCTGGGAAGCATTATCCTCATTGTCCTCCTCAACTTCAGACTCGGTGTATGGAGCAAATGCATTATTGTAATATTGGATATAATGCTTGAGGTAGCTATAAGGAGGAGAGATATGAACCCAAGCAGCATCAACTCTGTAGACAGAAAAATTAGAATAATAAAAAAGAAATAAAAACTTCAGAGAGGACATTGTACGATATTAGTGATATAAACTCAGAATGTAGCTGTGAAAGCTTAAGATTTATTAACAACTGTTGTGGCTTTTATAAAGCCTTTACAACCAGAAAAGAGAAAAGTATGTAAGAGGAATTCAAACTAGCTATTCTAAAGGAAGAACGAATTCAAAGCATGTTTATCCCTACAAACCAGGGATTTATTTAACAGAAGCAAACATAAACAAATTCCAACTCTCCAAGTCCGAAAGACTTGGTCTTTAAGCAACTAAATATCCAACAAATCCTCCCTTAAACTGAACTGTGATTAAACAAATCGGTTTATCTTGCATACACCAAGCTCATCTCTCGACCAAGAACACATCCAGCTTCAAAGGCTTTGTTAAGATATCAACAAGCTGTTCCTTTGTGCCACAATGTACCAACTCCACAACACCATCATTTACCAAGTTTCGAAGAAAATGAAACCAAACATCTATGTGCTTACTTCTTCCATGTAAAACCGGATTCTTCAAAAGCTTAATGGCAGAACTATTATCACAATAAATAACACACTTACTTTGATTCACTCCAAGCTTCTTTAGCACTTGATGCATCCACACACACTGACACGCACAAGAAGCAGCAGCAATAAACTCAGCCTCAGTTGTGGAAAGTGACACCACATGTTGTTTCTTAGAACTCCAAGCAACAATACCACTTCCCAGCTTGAAAACATATCCGGAAGTGCTTTTTCGACTATCCAAACACCCTGCATAATCACTGTCAGTGTAGGCAACTAACTTCTGCTCCTCTCCTCTTTTATAAAATAGCCCCAACTCAATAGTCCCCTTTAGATATCGAAACACTCTCTTCACAGCTTATTGATGTAAAGCAATAGGAGCCTCCATAAACCGAGCTACAAGACACACGACGAACATAAGATCTGGTCGTGTAGCAGTCAAGTACATGAGACTGCCCACCATTTGTTTATAAGCTGTTGCATCCACTTTGTAACCTCCTTCATCTTTGATCAATCTTGTTCCAGGAACAATTGGACTCTTTACAGCCTTGCAGTTCTGCAGACCGAACCTCTCCAACACTTCATTTGCATATTTCTGTTGACATATAAAAAATACCTTCTGAGCTTTGTGTGACTTCTACACCAAGGAAATATCTCATACATCCGAGATCGGATATATCAAACTCCTTCTTCAAGCACGTGGAGCTTGTTTGAGCCCATAGAGTGCTTTCTTCAATGTGTAAACCTTCTCTTCTTCTCCTTTCACCTCATAACCCTTTGGCTGCTCCACATACACCTCCTCACTGATTTCTCCATGCAAGAAGGCGCTCTTAACATCAAGTTAGAAAACTTTCCAACCTTTACTAGCTGCAAGTGCGAGAGTAAGTCGGATTGTATCCCAGCGAGCTACAGGAGCAAATACCTTAGTATAATCAATTTCGGCTTGTTGCGTGTATCCCTTAGCCACAAGTCTGGCTTTGTACTTATCAACTTCTCCTTTCTCGTTCAGTTTAGTCTTAAACAACCACTTAACACCAATCTTCTTTGTTCCCTTTGGCAGCTCAGTCAAATCCCAAGTCCCATTCTTCTCAATTGCTTCAATTTCTCGATTCATTACTTCTATCCACATAACACTCTTAGCTGCCTCCTCATATGTGCTTGGATTATAGCTTGCAAACATAGCAAGCTACTGCATCTCCGTTGTGAGCTGCTCGACTTCCTCTTCTTCCTCCGAAAGTTCCTCACCGGTGACATAATCTTGCATCCATACAGGCTGCTTTCTTATTCTCCTCCCTAGGGTTGAAGAGTTTCTTGTTTCGGTTGCCTCATTTTCTCTATTTGTTCCATTTTCTTCTCCTTCATCTGCTCTGTTCTCATTATCACCCCATTCAAGAGTATCAGCCTGCTTTTCTTGCTCTGTTTTCTTCCAGTCCCATTTCTCTTTTTCTTTAAAAACCACATCTCGGCTAACAATGATCTTTCTTGCTTCTGGATCGTACATTCTAAAGGCCTTGGATTCCTCACTAACACTGAGAAATACACATTTGAAGCTCTTCTCATCCAACTTCTTTCTCTTGACGGTAGGAATGTGGACATGCCCTATACATCCAAACACTTTGAAGTACTCCACAGAAGGCTTAACTCCACTCCATGCTTTTTCTGGTGTTTTATCTTGTATTACTGAGGTAGGACACCGGTTGAGCACATGAACGACCCAAATAGCTGCCTCTGGACAATATTCTTTGGGAACTTCTCTTGTAGCAAGCATGCATCTCACCATGTTCATAAGGGTTCGATTTTTTCTCTCTACGACACCGTTTTGTTGTGGTGAGTAAGTAAGCATGATGAGTTGACGACCAATCCTATTTGAACTACAAAATTGTTAAACTCGGAAGAAGTGAACTCCTCCTCCATCGATCAAGACGCAAATGTACTAATATACCCTCCTATCTCCTTCTCTACCAAAATCTTGAACTTCTTAAATGTAGTTAATGCTTCTGACTTAGCATGCAACAAATGAATCCACATTCGACGACTATAGTCATCAATGAATGTAATGATGTACCTTTTATAGCTGTTGGATTCAGGAGTGATCGGACCACATATGTCGGAATGGACAAGTTGCAAAGGCCTTGAGGCTCTCCATGCACTCTTCTTTGGGAAGGGATCACGATGCTGCTTTTCTACTACACACTCGGTGCACATCCTTGGACGATCTTCCTGTATGCTAATGTACGTAGCCCCTTCATGTTGAGGTGACCAAACCTTTGGTGCCACAAGTTTGTGGACTCGTCTGATGATGCTTGGAAACATGTTGGTCCTGAAGCTGCTTTAGTAGGGACATTGGCAAGCAATGCAAACATATCGATTTGCGAGATATAGTTGTTTGCATAATTAAACCCTTCTATCATGATAGATACTACAAGTATTGTGTTGAATCAAAATGGCTAAGTCTCTCTCCTGAAGCTGTCCAATACTAAGAAGATTGTTTTTGAGATCGAGAACATAAAATACCTCAGTGATAGTTTGGGTTCTTCCTTCAACCTCCATTCTGATGTTCCCTTTCCCCATAACGTCCAAACACAAATCGTTCCCCAACTTCAAAAACTGCTTGAAGGAGTGATCGATGTTGACGAACCATTTCTTATCTCCACTCATATGATTTCTGCATCCTGAGTCTAAGAACCACACCTCATCTCGTGCAGCTCCTTGCATCTCCACATAAGACATAAACAACAACTCTTGATCCTCATCTAGCTCTGTGTGTTCGGCATAGTGAGCATAGTTGGGACACTCATACTGAAAATGTCCCAATTTGTGGCACCGATAATATTCAACAATTGCCTTATTGAATGCTCTTCCTCGACCCCTTCCTCTTCCTCTGAATCCACCACGTCCTCTACCTCTGCCACCAAATCTCTCTTCTTCTTTCGTGCCAGAGCCTTCTCCCCCTGTAACCTTTAAAACTTGTTCCTCCACATCTTTCTTCTTAAGCTTCTACTCATGAACCAATAATAAGCTCTGCAACTCATCGACAGACATGGTGTCGATGTCCTTTGATTCTTCAATTGAGCATACTATGTAGTTGTAATTGTCTGAGAGTGTGCATAGAATTTTCTCAACAATCTGCGAATCCTCCATTCCTTCTCCTGCACTTCTCATGTCATTGGCAATCATCATGACTCTAGTGAAGTAGTCATTTACACACTCACCAGCTTTCATCTCTAGAATCTCAAAATCTCTTCTCAACTTCTGAAGTTGAGCTCTTTGGACCATGTTGTATCCTTGGTACTTTCTCTTCATCGAGTCCTAGAGTTGTTTGGAGGTTGATTTCTGAGTGATGGTCTTCAAGATGTTCTTGTCAATTGCCTGGAATAGATAATTCTTTGTTCTCAGGTCCTTTAGCTTCTGTTCTTCCAATGCTTTGCGCTGTGCTCCAGAGAGTGTCTCCGAATCCTTAGGCTCTTCATAGCCATTCTCCACCAGGATCTAGTACTCCTTGGAGCGCAGCAAGTTCTCCATTAACATGGACCAGTGATTGTAATCCCCATCAAACTTAGGGATACTCAGGAAGTTGTTGCCGTCAGCCATCTCTCTCTGCCTTTCTTTCTGTTCTCTATATGTTTCACTCGAATACTCTCCTTTTCTTTCCTCTATCTCTACTTCTCAAAATCAGGCCCTTGTGGGCTCTGATACCACTGTACGATATTAGTGATATAAACTCAGAATGTAGCTGTGAAAGCTTAAGTTTTATTAACAAATGTTGTGGCTTTTATAAAGCCTTTACAACTAGAAAAGAGAAAAGTATGTAAGAGGAATTCAAACTAGCTATTCTAAAGGAAGAACGAATTCAAAGCATGTTTATCCCTACAAACCAGGGATTTATTTAACAGAAGCAAACAGAAACAAATTCTAACTCTCCAAGTCCGAAATACTTGGTCTTTAAGTAATTGAATATCCAACAGACATCTATTTTCAAATGGTTGTCTGAAGTACAACTTTCAAACTAAACTATATTGAATGGTGTTACTAATGAAGATCATGCTTCAAAGAATCTAAGAAGATGTATCAACCAAAATCATGATGGTATGACCATAATATTACCATCTTTTTGTTTAACAAGATGCATCAGGTATAATTTTACCTATAATAAAATAGAAGATGACAATTTATTACAAAAAGAATCGACTTTTAATAGTGATCTTCCATTTATTTCATTTTGGAATTGAGGGGCATAGTTATCAATTGCTAATAGGTATTACTCCCTCTCTTTCACAAAATTAGAGATAACTTTTTAATCTGTTCCTAAAGTCAAGATACATTTTTATTTTAGAACTATAAAGTGCAATGATATTCCTAATCTTGTCATTATGTATTCACTATCATATCTAGCATCACTCCTAAATTCTTCCCTAATATTAATTAGGGGTATCACTTTAAAAATGTATCAGTAATTTTGGGACTGAGGGAGTATTAACTCACAAGAAATGAGATGATTTGAACACACAACAATCAAATAATAATCATAATCCATTACAAATAACAACAATAATGAAAGCAGAACCATTAAAAATAAAAAACAATCATACTCTAATTAAATTATAAAGGATAATATCAAAATTAAATTACAAAGGATAATATCAAAATTGTTGACATAAATCTAAAAATAGTTTAGATTTCTAGTAGTGACTTAGGGGATTATAATAAATAAATTAAGGATAATATAAAAATAAATGGGGATAATATCAAAATAGTTCATATATTTTAATTACAAAGGATAATTAAAACTTTAGATTTATAGTAGTGAATTAAGAGATAACAAAGGCATCTAATTTATCTAAAGTCCAGCTGAACATATTTCCATAACTAACTGATTACTTCATCGCAGCCAAAAACAAAGCACGAAATACAGCAGATCTACAGCAGTAATAATTCGTATAACAACAGTAAACATTATTATATCAAACAGAAGAATTTCAAAAGGAAAACTTACTTGAAAATCGGTAGCTCTCTCAATAACTAACTGATTACTGCTTGATTAATCCATCCTCCGTCAGCTCTCTCATCAGAACTTCGTTTAGCTCAGCTCTGAATACCCCGTCAACAACAAATTATTTTTTATGCAATAGCAAATAAACAATCACCACCATATGAAATCCAATTACTTGCATCCAAAATTGAGGGGAAATGGGGATTGTACGAACTAACCTTTTTCTTTTTGGTAATCTGGGTCGCCATGATTTAATGATATTGATTGCGAGACGACGATTTGGGAGCACTTCGGCAGTTTGTCAAAAATTGTAGCAATTGAGTGTGAGTATAAACCGTAACTATTAGGGGATTTAGAGCATCCAAAATTGAGGGGAAATAGGGATTGTACGAACTAACCTTTTTCTTTAAAGTAGTTTTAGGTGGACATTTTTTGGTGACATTGTCTTGCGACATTTTGGTGACTGTACAGACTTTGTTTCTTGTATGTATCCAATTTACACCTAAAACACTGTTTTTTACAAAAATTTCAGTTGAAATAAATACTATACATTTTTTAAGAGGTACTACAAAAAAAAAACCAAAAAAAAATGTCGCTAGACAATGTCACAAAAAAATGTCCCCCTAGAATTTCTGTTTTCTTTATGCTATTATTATTAAAACGGTGATATATAATGAACTAACTTATCACCAACAGCAAAATAAATAAGTGTTAATGTCTGCTGATAATACTAATGATTCATTAATAATCAGAAATCCTGATTTTAGTGAGTTTATTTTGCTCATAAAATTAATTTGGGATTAAAAAAGGACTTTAATTAGCCTTTCAGTGACCAGTTAATTAAAATATACCCGTTTAGTCCAAGATCATAATAACTTTATTATATGTGCACTGATTTAGTAATCTATTTTTTACATGACCTATAAATCATAGTGATAAGCCATGGGGCAATTACTATTGCATAATAATATTCGTGTAATATTTTAATCTCCACAAAATAAGATTAACCTGTAAAATTAATGTCAATAGGGTTTTAAATATACTAAAATGCAGTACATAACACCATATTTTGACATCTGTCATTTTCATAATTGAACACATGTCCTCCCTAATTAATATTCTTTAAGATCTTGAACAAAACTGCCCAGCTAACATAACAAATGAGGTTGAAAACAAACCCTAATTCATTCCTCTAAATCTAGAATCACCCATTTAGATATGGCATCGTATCTGATACTCCCGTCCTACCATCTCTCTGCGCATCGCTCTCTGCAGCAATGTTATGATACAAAATCTGCGTACTTCTTAAAATAGAGATAAAAATATTCATAATATAAAAGGAATAATTTTTGGAGGAGATGCCATCATATACAACATAAAACTGTATAGTATTCTTCTATGATTAAAGATGAGTAAAACAGTTATATTGTTTATGAACGTGTAATATATTACATTACAATTAAGGATTTATCTTCAAATTATTCATATACAGTTAAAAACTAACAACTTGATATTGACATGTGATCATATATGTTTTGTTGAGTCAATCAGGATGACCATTGGAAGATAGTTATGTTTCTGATTGTAATATTTCAATAAATAGGATTAAATTACACAAGGGGGATCTGCTCTCCCTTTACACTGGCTCGTCATGATGGTATAGTTCTGATTCTCAAAGTCTATGCTTCAAATAGTCATGCGGGTGTCTTTTAAATCCATTAGAAGGTAGAAGTTGGATTATTTATATATATAATCATGACCGTAATACAGTGATTATAGTAAGGAATATTGTGCATTCAGTTTAGACTTAGGTGGTGTTTGATAAAACTGAGTGTTAAGACCTGAACAGTTTAGACGTCTGAATAATATAGAGCATCTGAATAAAATTGTGTCTGAATGAAAAAATGCTGTTTGATAATTAATTTTTTCAAAATTTCTGAATAATTGTATTTTACCATTTTAACCATCTAAACAGTTTAAACAAAACTTGTTTGATAATCAGAAGGTCTGAATAGTATTTTAAATACATATTTATAATATTTTGACCACAATATGATAAAATAAAAATAAAAAACGTACAAATTAAATTAACTTCAAACATAATATCATGTCCCAAAAATATCAAAATGATTCTTCATTTGTTTGACACTAGTAAGTACTCCAGTATGTGCTCGATCAGCACTAGTAAGTCGTCACCGATACGTTCGAACCAAAAACCGAAAACGATGAACTTAATTCTCTCTCTCCAAGTCAGTCCCCATTATCACCAAAAAAAAAAAACTCCATAAACAAAATTGATCACCTTCATCATGAAACCCTAGCTCTCTGATTCACAACTCCATAATTCTCTCTCTAAAATACCCTATGGCGTTAAGATCAGGCAGACGCAAGTTGTCATTCGAGATTCTTACCACCAGCACCTCCTTCGAAGACGATAACAACGCTTTTTACTACAGATCCAAACCTGATATTCCAATTCTTCAAAATGGCGGTACACCCAAATCGCCAAAAACTATGGCTGAGCACCCAAATGGCGGCAGATGGAAGTGAAGAAAACGGGAGAGGTAATAGGGTTCAGTGGACAGAAGTGGAATTTTGTAATATAACTGAGGTTATTTTTGTCCCTAAAAAACTAAAACTTGGTAAGAGGGAGCTCTTAATGGTTTAGAATTGGTTTTGAATCTTACCGATTAAGAGGCATTAAGAGGTAATAATTTTTTTATCAAACAAGTTTTGCCTCTTACCGATTCAGAGGCAAACATATTAAGAGGTATTAAGACCTTATCAAACACTACCTTAGTTGATATAAATCTAAACACTATTTAGATTTATCACAAGTCTAGCTCAACATAACTATCTGATTACTTCATTAGACAAAAGAATAAAATACAGCAGTAACAAACCAATATAAATCTAATCACTGTTTAGATTTATCACAATTAAATTATAAAAGATAAAATCATAATTAAATTATAAAGGATAATATTATTTTAGTTGATATAAATCTAAACACTGTTTAGATTTATCACAAATCTAGCTCAACATAACTATCTGATTACAGTAGTAACAAACCAATATAAATCTAAACACTGTTTAGATTTATCACAAGTCTAACTCAACATAAAAGATAAACACTGATTGAAATACAACAGTAACAAACTAATATAAATCTAAACACTGTTTAGATTTATCATAATAAATTATAAAAGATAATATGGTAATTAAATATGATTTATCACAAGTCTAGTTCAACATACTTAATTGATTACTTCATCAGACAAAAGCTTGAAATACAGAATATCAAATTAGTAACGAACAAATAACTAACAGCAGCCACCACCAACAAAATTATATAGACGAAGGAAAACTATATTGAAAAAAGAAATACAGCAGATCTATAGCAGTAACGAACCAATAATTAAACAGATGAATGAAAACTTACTTGTAAAAAGATTTTCCAAACAGCAGCCACCACCAACAAAAGCGAAATTGGTAATCATCATCCCACGATACACGGAAGGGTACAGAATAATCATCAAACAATCTTCCAGTCTGCCAGTAGGTTTTCCAACCATGGGAAGGGAAGATAAAATCTCGGTGCAGAGGAAGTCAGGCGGCAGGGGTTTCGGATACATGGAAGAACGATTTGTGATGACGATGAAGATTATTAGCAGTCGGTGATAGCATGTATGAGCCAAAGACTCATCAATTGCGCCGATTGAAGGTTATGAGCCTAGGAATTCCAGATAGTATTTTAGAGTGGCACTGTTGTGAAGGGTATTTTTGTAAAGGACATTAAAGAGTATTAATTATGATGGACAACTGTTGAATGTTTAGTAGGATAGATGTCAAATATTTGGAAAGACAGATGTCATTTTAATGTGTCATGTACTGTGATTTAGTATATATAATAAATGTTCTTGCTCTGCTTAGTTTTATTAGCTCTCCCTAGTAGTTAATTTATTGATTGAGATAATAATAAGGACTATATTAATATAATATTAATATTAATATTAATATTAATATTAATATTAATAATATTTTGTAATATTAATATTAATATTATAATAATAATATTTTATAATAATAATATTATTAATATTAATAATATTGTATTAATATTAATATTATTAATATTACTATAATAATATTGTATTAATATTAATATTAATAATATTTTATAATATTAATATTACGATAGAGGGGTGTTTGTTTAGAAATTTGAATAAAATCTGAATCTGAATACCTAATCGGTCAAGGCGTTGTTTTTGATCCGAATGGTTTAAATCGGTAAGATGGACGAAATTGAATGGTTAAGTCATATTTTTTTTAGTTTGAATGGTGAATGAAGCAATTGAATGAAGTAAAAAAAAAGTAAAAATAAAAAAAATATTAACTATTATATGAAGTAATATTAAATAAATTTACAACAATTTTAAATTTTTTCAGAAGGGTAAAATAATAAAGTTTTGTCATTCAAATGTTTCAGACATGTCAATTATCAAACAACTTTTTTCATTCAGATTCAGCTCATTCAAATTCAGATTCAGCTCATTCAGATTCAGATTCAGATTCATTCAATTTTTATCAAACACCCCCTAAGTGTCCTCCTTCATTCTTCAAATTATTAGTTTTCATCCCAATCTATACTTTTAATAATGTTTTTTGTTCGAATGTATAGTTAAATGTAGTGTTTTGAGGTGGTGGTGGGTGTCGTCAAGTTCTTGTAGTGGTGGTTGGTGGTGGGTGCATGCTATAGAAAAAAAATTAGATGTCGAGTTTTTATAGTAATGATGAGTTAGGGTATGGATGAAATGGTGGCGACAATGGTGTTAGAGGTGGTGGTGTGAATATGGTGGTTGTGGTGGTTAACTTGGTGGTGTAAGAGCTTGTTCGACACAAACAAACTAACAAGTCATTTGTCATTATTTCCCTATTTGGCAATGACTTATTTTTCTACTTATAAGTTCATTTTTAAGTAAAAAAAAATAAGTAAGTATTTGTAACTTATTTTAAAATGACTTATAAGTCATTTAAAATAAGTTAGTTTGACAAAATATAATATTTATTAATATTTTTTTAGTAATCTTTACATTTAATTTTAACTTATAAGTCATTATTAGCCGAACACCTTCATAACTTATTTCAACTTAAAAGTCTTTGCTGAAGGCTGCGAAATGCGATCGAGTTTGACTAACTCGGAGTCTGAGAAGATGATGCAATTAGCTAAAAGGTATTTTCTGACTCCTGAGGGTCGTCAATCGGCTCGTCTTTGATAGCTCGCATTTCATTGGTAGCTGCAGTGACGTCTTATAGTCACATCCTCAGCTTTGCGATCCTTGTTTGGTTCGTGTCGTGTCTGGGCATCGTTGCACCTTAATCTCTCCTCGGGGTTGTCGTCGGGGTGAAATGATGCTTTTGCCCTACCTCGGGTTGTCTCCGAAGTGAAATGACACTTTTGCCCTCCTATAAGGTTAGTCCAGGGAAAGCAAAATTTTGAGTGTCTACAGATGCCCCTCTTTGTCATGTTTATGCAATGTAATGGAATGAACACAACAAAGATTACTAGACATGAAGATACATGACAAGGTATATCTAATAATGCAATGCCATGTGTACAGTATGCAATGAAATGTTTGATTTAGATTTTAAAAAGGGTTACTCCCATCTGCTGGGGAGGATAAGGATTGTGAGAATGTCATCGGTTACTGCCAACACCTTTGTTGGGTTGTTGCCAACAGATTCATCATCGGGGTTGTGCCAACGCCTTTATTGGGTTGTCGCCAACGGATTACATCATCGAGGTTGTGTCAATGTTTCATTGGGTTGTCGCCAATGGATTACATACATCAGGGATGAGTCGATCTGCGTTGGATTGTTGCTAATGGATTACATCATCGGGGTCAAGCTGATATTTCATTGGATTAATTGGCGCCAACAAATTACATCATCGGGGTTAAGTTGATCCTTCATTGGGTTGTCACAAACGGATTCTACATCATCGGGGTTAAGCCAATGCTTCATTGGGTTGTCGCTAACAGATTACATCATATTATATCTCACTTCACAAATCGCATATTGATTATTATCAAATTGCATCGCAAATCGCACATCACAACTCGCACATCGGATGTAGCACTTCGCATTTTGCACTTCACAAGTTAAATTTTTATCAAGTCTTATCTTAAATTACATTTCATAAATTATGTTGCTACCACCGAGTACTGTCGGTGTCTGCATTGGGTTGTTTCCAACGGATTACATCATCGAGGTCAAGACGATCTGCGTTAGGGTCAATGCCAACAGATTTTGCATCATCGGGGTTAAGCTGATGCCTTCACTAGGGTCAATGCCAATGGATTGTGTGACGCCCCAAAAATAGGTATACATCAACCATTCTGAGTTGCCAAATACATGGTACAGAAACAACTACAAATTCATTAATACAATTGTCTTGCAAAATACGGCAACACATATACTGTGAGTTTAAATACAAATATTATCTTCTAGACAATATCCACACTCAGATAAAGTCCTCATTACAATTATTGATACACTATTTTACAAAAATAGTGAGGACTACTAAAACAACTATCTAGGACCATCACTCTATACCCCGACTGGTTCCTGTTATATTCTCGTTTCCTGAGAAGAAAAATGTAACAAAAAGGAAAAAGGGTGAGCTCAACTAGACTAGTAAAGAATATTATGACCAAGATAATGTACAAAAAATTATCCTTAGTCCTCAACAAGGAAAAATATGATAGAATATAATAGACAACAAGTTTTAGATCAACAACTGCAGTGGAAACAACAATTCATTAGAAGAGTTAAGTAGAGAATGAAATTTACTATCACTATGAATTTAAAAGTCCATCATCAATATTTTATGTGACGCCCCCAAAATAGGTATACATCACCCATCTTGAGTCGCCAAATAAATGGTACAAAATTCAAATACAACTTAATTATACAACAGTCGTGTAAAATACGACAAAACATAATCTAAGAGTTTTAATAAGAATATTATCATCTAGATAATATCCACACTCAATGGAGTCCTCTTTACATTTATTGTCACACTATTTAACATAATAGTGAGGACTACTAATGCTATCATCTGGACCGTCACTCCGTTCCCCGACTAGTCCCAAATTCGTTCTCATTTCACAAGAGAATAAAGTGAAAGAAAGGGTGAGCTCAACTAGTCCAAAGAAGAAATATTATGACTAAGATAATGCGAGTAATAAACTATCATTAGCTTTCAACAATGTTAAACTGATAAAATACAATAGACATCAAGTTTAACTGCAAATTTAATAAGCAATCCATTAGAAGAGTCAAGTAGAGCATGATATCTACTATCTTCTATGATTTAAAATGTTTTCATCAATTTTATCACGAGACTCAAATTTTAATAAATAAACCACATCATTCCCGCACTACCTACCAAGGATATTCATGTAATCACCAATGGTCATGATTATACCGAATAATCCTCGGTCATAATCATACCAACAACTCGCCCACCAATGAACTACAGGCCAATGAGGACTTTTACCACATCATTCGTTACATTACGGTCATGATTATAGCGAATAATCCCTGGTCATAATCATACCAAGTTTATCTCTGCACGTAAGCCAAAGATGACTTTCATCACAATATAAGCATGAGGATGATGACAATAATATAAGCATTAATCAAACGAAAACAAGGATAAATATTAAAGACTTTAAATTTATCCAAATATTATCCATCACTTAAATAACTCATAATTTAATATTGTTAATATTATAACAATATTTTAATCACTTCTTAAGCTTATAAACAATTTAATTTAATTATTTACATTTTATCAAATAATGCATTTAATCATTCAAAAATGCCATACTCATAAGATTTCATCACCAATGATCAAATCACTCATCAAAAATCTACATATACCTTATATAGGATTTTCCCTAAAATTCTATTTACCAATTCTTCAACTTCACATAACATATTTAACTCATATGTTTGTAACTAAACCATTTTCATAAAAAATTACCAAATCAACTTATTATTTTTCTATCCTTTGTCCAAACATATACATATATTTCATACACAACAAGTATTTTTTTATAATTTTTCAACTCCCTTAAGTATTTTTCAAAAATCAATTTCTAATTAATTCCTTAAGAAATTAGCTACCTCAAGTTTAACTCTAGAAATTCCCAAATCTTGGCAGGATTTTACACATGTTAACGTGAGCTTCCAGTTTAAATTTCATGGTCATCGGAGTTATAGAACTCCGATTATAGCATTTTTTATCGGAAAAACCTAAATATTGAAATAGTCATAACTTGCTCATTTTAAGTCGGAATGAGCTCATTTTTGGACAGGAGGTACTTTATACCATATATTTCCATGTCCCAAAAGGTCGGAATTTTTCTCACAAATTAATTGGTCGAAACAACCCTTACAAAATTGTGGGCAGTAGCTTTTTCTCTTTTTTTTCCCACTTTTTCATGCTTTGTTAAAAATAGTCCATACAAAAATCTACAACTCCTCTTTCAGTGATTCCACTTGGAGATGTTAGAAAACTTATCATAATATCCTCCCAAATTTTTCCAGAATTTTTGAATGTCCGAAAAATTACGAAACTGCAAATGGGTTTTAACCCGCCATGCGGTAATCCACGTAAACAGATCATTTTCACAATTTAATAAGGAATGAATACGAAGGATCATTCACCATGCATGTGGTAATCCATATAGACAGGTTATTCCAATAGAATAATAAATAATGAACTGTGTCAAAGTGTATACTTGCACCGCGTGATATTCCAACGTAATAATAAAGAATGGAATAACAATGAAATCACCATGCATGCGATAGGCCATCGCATGATGCATGAGTTATTCCAACGTAATAATAATTAATGGAACTGTGTCAAAGTGTCATCTTGCCGATATGATATTCCAACGAATAATAAAGAATGGAATAATGAAGAATTTCACCATGTATGCGGTACTTGCATGATGCAAGTTATTCCAACATAATAATAAAGAATAGAATAATGTAAGAATTTTACCATGTATGCAAGATTACTTCACATATATCAAAGTTATTCCAATGTAATAATAAAGAATGGAATAATAGAAGAATTTCACCACGTGTGTATGCGGTGCCATTACAGATATAGGCGAGTTATTCCAATAGAATAATAAGGAATGGAATAACAATAGCTCTCTTCATGAATACGTAAGAAATAATACCCCTTACCTCAAAAGAAGACTGGATACTGGAATAGTGAGGTATCAGACTTCTCTTCTTCTTTCTCTCTATAATTTCTCTCTATAATAATTGCTCTATAGCTTTAGTGAATTGGTGAGAAATGAAGGAAGAATGAGCTTCTATTTATAGGAAAATATAGTTTCGATAATTGCACGTTTTGGGGCTTGAAATATTACAGTACAATACCTTCAACTTTTCTTTCAATTTTAATTTAGTCCTGCAAGTATTATCAAACTTGCACCACCTCCCCTAATAGTAAATAATGTGAATCAATAGTTCAATCATGTGAATCAATAGTTATAATCATGTGAAAATATGAATTACAGTATAGTACCTCCATCTATATCTCTATTTTTAACTTAGTCATGCAAGTATTATCAATCTTGCACCAACTCCCCTAATAGTACAAGAATGTGATTCAATAGTACACACATGTAAACAAATAGTTATATAAGCATGTGAATTAGTAGCAATTAATTGCTCATTTATCCGATTAATTACTCGATTTATCAATATAACCCCAGACATCAATTATCATCGAAATAAAACTATAATCAACAGTCCATCTTTGCACGTAAGCCAAAGATATACAATTGTAAAATCAATAATCAACAGTACATCTTGGCACGTAAGCCAAATATGACTTTCATCATAATATAAGCATGAGGATGATGACAATGATATAAACATTAATCAAACGAAAACAAGGATAAATATTAAAGACTTTAAATTTATCCAAATATTATCAATCACTTAATAAACTCATAATCTAATATTATTAATATTATAACAATATTTTAATCACTTCTTAAACTTATAAACAATTTATTTTAATTGTTTACTAAATAATACATTTAATCATTCAAAAATGCCATACTCATAAGATTTCATCACCAATGATCAAATCCCTCATAAAAAATCTGCATATACCTTATATAGGATTCCCAAGCCATAAAATTCTATTTTCCAATTTTGTTACTTTATATAACATATTTAATTCATTTACTCATAACTAGTTCATTTTCATGAAAAATACCAAATAAGTCCCAAAAATATTTATTTTCTGGGATTTAGCAGAATATAGTCCCATATTGAAC
This sequence comes from Panax ginseng, assembly GCA_020205605.1. Classification (NCBI taxonomy): domain Eukaryota; kingdom Viridiplantae; phylum Streptophyta; class Magnoliopsida; order Apiales; family Araliaceae; genus Panax; species Panax ginseng. Next base: position 134,881,744 of record CM035133.1, on the reverse strand, counting down.
ATATATTTTCTCGAATTTTTAAAATTCATTTAATATTTTTCATATGGCCAAAACTGCTTTAATATTTAGACATTTATCATAAATTGTACTTTTGTCCAAAAATTCAAATTTATAGGGTATACTCTCATATTATATATATGTACTCCCAATAAAAATTTCACCAATTTTGTAGTTAACCACAAGGAGTTATAAGGGTTTACTTTTAAAACAGTCTTTTCCCATAAAATTTATAACTCATAATCTATACATCCAAAAATCGCCATTTTTGGACACAATCTAGAAAACTCATCAAATTATCATTTCAAATTTTTCCAGAATTTTTGAGGGTCAGAAAAATTATAAAATTGCAAATGGATTTTCATCCGCCATGCGGTAATCCACGTAGACAGATCATTTCCACAATTTAATAAGAAATGAATACGAAGGATCATTCACCATGCATGTGGTAATCCATATAGACAGGTTATTCCAACAGAATAATAAAGAATGTAATAACTGAAGAATTCACCATGCATGCGATAGAATCAAAACAGACGAGTTATTCCCAATGTAATAATAAAGAATAGAACTAGGTTATCGCGTAATCTGCATGCATGTGATATTCCAACGTATAATAATGAATGGAATAACAACAAATTCACCAGGGCATGTGATAGACCAAGATGAGATAGGTTATTCCAATGTAATAATAAAGAATGGAATAATGTAAGAATTTCACCATGTATGCGGTATTTAGATGTAGACAAAGTTATTCCAACATAATAATAAAGAATGGAATAACAACCTTACGAGTATTGAAAGAAAATAACCCTCTTCATGAATACGAAAGAATAATACCCTTTACCTTAGAAAAAAACTAGATCTTTGAAATAGTGAGGTAGCAGACTTCTCTTCTTCTTTCTCTCTATAATTTCTCTCTATAATAATTGCTCTATAGCTTTAGTGAATTGGTGAGAAATGAAGGAAGAATGAGCTTCTATTTATAGGAAAATATTATTTTGATAATTGCACGTTTTGGGGCTCGAAATATTACAGTACAATACCTTCAACTTTTCTGTCATTTTTAATTTAGTCCTGCAAGTATTATCAAACTTGCACCACCTCCCCTAATAGTAAATAATGTGAATCAATAGTTTAATCATGTGAATAAATAGTTATAATCATGTGAAAATATGAATTACAGTATAGTACCTCCATCTATATCTCCATTTTTAACTTAGTCATGCAAGTATTATCAATCTTACACCAACTCCCCTAATAGTATAAGAAATTGAATCAATAGTACACACATGTGAACAAATAGTTATAATCATGTGAATTAATAGCAATTAATTGCTCATTTACTCGATTAATTACCCGGTTGGTCAATATAACTTCCAAACATCAATTACTATCGAAATAAATGTTGATTTCCACTAACACTAATAATCCCAATATTATAGAAATATTTTTCTCAACAATTTCATTTTTGAAATTTCGAAGTTTGACTTTTTTCGAAAAAGTCAACTGTTGACTTTTTTGACCAAAAAGTCAACCCCGACAAATTTTGTGTTTATAGTTTATTTCTACTAATTTCATCGTTCCAGACTCAAATATCATGTTCGCATCTCCAAATTCAACTTCGAACTCAAATTCAATTTTTAATAACATTCATCATTAATATTATAACTCACAATATTTAACAACTAGGTCGTTCCCAGGAAAGAGGGGGCTTTCCGATAAGGATTTCTCCTTATTGGCGCGCAATTAGGTGACCAAACCTCTCCTTGACATAACTTCTAGACATTGTCAATATTACAAATAATAATATGAATAACTTTGCCGTCTCAATTATTGATTTAATAATATAACATATTATGCGAGATGATCTTTGTGACAATAATTGAATCAATAATATGAGAGATATGATCAAAGAATTCTCAGTAGCAATAATTGAGTATAACCGAAAGTGACTTCTCACATAAGCATCAATATCAATACCGTAAGTTACTATGCAACCACGCCAGACATCGCATTTTTACTACCGAAAGTAGTTCAACAGTTTTAATTCAGTAACACTTTTACTTTGTTATTTTATAAAAAGATAATTATGTCATTTTCTTACTACGACAATACTTCCGTAGGAGTCCACCAATGATTGTGCTTGAATCTACGGATATTCCCCGACAAAAAGAATATTTTATAACAACTTGCATACTTTGAAAAATTTCACATATCACCCTTAACTTTAACTTTTTATCAATTTAACCATTTACTAAATAGAATAATTATAAGAAAATTGAATACTTTCATTTCATAAAATTCGGGGTCTCACATATATCATGTGAATCAATAGTAAAATCATGTGACTCAATAGTTCTATACATTTGAAAAAAAATAATTACAGTATAGTACCTTCATCTATACCTCCATTTTTAATTTAGTCATGCAAGTATTATCAATCTTGCACCACCTCCCCTAATAGTACATGCACGTGAATCAATAGTACACACATGTGAACAAATAGTTATAAGCATGTGAATTAATAACAATTAATTGCTCATTTATCCGATTATTTACCCGATTGGTCAATATAACCTCCAGACATCAATTATTATCGGAATAGATGTCGATTTCCACTAACACTAATAATTCCAACACAATGGAAATATCAATTTCATCTTTAATCAACACGAACTTATTCATTATTAATATTATAACTCACAATATTTAACAACCAGATCATTCCCAGGAAAGAGGGGGCTTTTCAATAAGGATTTCTCCTTATTGGCGCGCAATTAGGTGACCAAACCTCTCCTCGACAGAACTTTCTAGACATCGTCAATATTGCAAATAATAATATGAATAACTTTGTCATCTCAATTATTGATTTAATAATAATAAATATTATGCAGATGATACTGTGACAATAATTGAATCAATAATATGATAGAGATTATGCAGCAATTACTTTAGCAATAATTGAGTATAATTGAGTGACTTCTCACGTAAGCATCAATGTGTGCTACTATGCAACCAAGCGTATTACTGTACTTTTATCACCGATTATTTTATGAAAACTTTCTTACTTTGAAAAATTTTCAAATATCACCCTTACCTTTAACCTTTTATCAATTTAACCATTTACTAAATAGAATAATAATTATAAGAAAATTGAATACTTTCATTTCATAAAATTCGGGATCTCACATGACGTGTTTTTGTTCAAGTCCATAACATGGGCTAAGAAAGCTTGACATCCGTTTTTTAATAAACGAATGGCTTTATGGCTTGATATGATAGTGATTGACTTTAGTGGTTTGGTTGCTTGAATTCGCATAACTGGTTGGTTAGGAATATGAAAACTAACAACCTTACAAAAATAATCAATTTTGGCATGATGAGTAGTTAACCAATCAATCCCTAAAATCACATCAAATTCAAGTATCTTTAAAGAGATAAGATCAACAGGTAATGTGATGGTGCCAACTTGGATCAAGCAAGATTTATAAACAGTGGATGTAATGAAAGTTTCTCCTAGCGGAGTCTCCATAGATAAGTCAAAGTCTAATTTATCCGGAGTCAAGTTTAAACATTGAGCACAAGCAAGAGAGATAAAAGAATGGGTAGAACCGGTATCTAGTAAGGTATAAACTTCGCAAGAGTTCAAGATTAGCTTACCCGTGATCGCCTCATTCGGGTTTCTCACGTTTTGGCCAGTCACAACAAACGCACTCCCTTGAACCACTGACTTTGTTTTGTCCCTAGTCGTCTTTTGTGCCGCCGTCCCAGCTGGACTTGACTTCACTACAAGATAAAATCGGGCTATATGACCTTCTTTTCCATAACTGAAACACACCTTGGAAGGCTGTGAACAGTTTGGACTTATATGTCCTTCCTCTCCACATCTGTAGCATCTAACTGGCGGTCGTTCTTCTCCCCTAGAATTTGTTGCTGGTGTTGGTGCTGCTGCTGATGTCTTCCCATCATTTTTAAATCTTCTCTTTTTAAAATTTCCACTTGACTCACTTCTCCTATTATCATGGCCACGATTACTACATGAGTGGTTACCACTTTTGTCCGTATTTTTCCCTCCTCGCTGGTTATCATTGCTCTGATGATCGCGCCCATCCAGACGACCACGGTTGTGGTCCCTCGGTTGAACATACTCATTATCTCGCTCTAATAATTGAGCCCTGTTGACAACATCTGAATACAGAGAAAATTTATGAGAGATAAGGTATTGACGAATCTCAGGTTTTAGACCTCTTAGAAATAATTGCATCATACGTTCCTCATTCTCTACCAAATGAGGTGTAAACCTGGATAACTTCGCGAACTTCGCCTCGTACTGGGACATCGTCATGTTGTTCTGTTCCAGTTTAATAAACTCTACCTCTTTCATATGACGAATACTTTCAGGAAAGTACTTGTCATTTTACAGTTTCTAAAACGTTTCCCCAGGCATATTGTGTACGGCTGGCTGGGTACGCTTCACAGATTCTAACTAGTAATCTGCCTCACCACGGAACATAAAGGTGGCGAATGGAACCTTATGTTCTTCCGTGCATCCCAAGACATCGAATATCTTGGTAATTTTCTTGACCCACGTTTCTGCCTTAATCGGATCCGGCTTTCCCCAGAACTCTGGTGGTCCCAACTCTTTCAACTGTTTAGCTTTGACAATCCGCGCGCCGCTATCATTTCCACCCGTATTTTGTACACGAGTCTCCCTCGTCTAATTTTGCATGAATTGCAAAAAGTTTCTAAACATCCCATCATTCATCATTTACTCGATAGTGTCGTTTACAGGAGGAATATTGCCTTCCTGTTGCACGTTCTCTTGGTTGGTGATTGAAGGTGTCTCCACGGTCTCATACACTCCATTGTTAACGTTCTCAGCTGCCATTCTTAAATACTGCCATAAAACAAGGGTTAATTAAACAAATTAACATATCACATAATATCCCTATATTATGATCGACCAACAAATAAGCTTAGGTAGGACACACTAGCGAAGGATTTACTCGTTTATCCCCTCTTAGTTCTATTCCCGATCTCCGCCAGAGACCATATCCCTAAGCTCTGATACCAACTGTGAAGCCCCCAAAATAGGTATACATCACCCATTCTGAGTCACCAAATGCATGGTACAGAAACAACTACAAATTCATTAATACAATTTTCGTGCAAAATACGACAACACATATACTGTGAGTTTAAATATAAATATTATCTTCTAGATAATATTCACACTCAGATAAAGTCCTTATTACAATTATTGATACACTATTTTATAAAAATAGTGAGGACTGCTAAAATAACTGTCTAGGACCATTACTCTATATCCCGACTGGTTTCTGCTATATTCTCGCTTCCTGAGAAGAAAAATGGAACAAAAAGGAAAAGGGTGAGCTCAACTAGCCCAGTAAAGAATATTATGACTAAGATAATGTACAACAAATTATCCTTAGTCCTCAACAGGGAAAAATCTGATAGAATATAATAGACAACAAGTTTTAGATCAACAACTACAGCGGAAACAACAATTCATTAGAAGCGTTAAGTAGAGAATGAAATTTACTATCATTTTTGAATTTAAAAGTCCATCATCAATATTTTATCCCTATAACATCAATCAATATACATCTTAGATCAAACATTCATCTTTGCACTACGGGCTAAAGATATTCATTTGTATCACCAGTTGGTCATGCATGTTCATCTCAACACATGTTCATCTTTGCACTACGGGCCAAAGATATTCATCAGGTAATCATTATCTTTGCACTACAGGCCAAAGATATTCAGTTATATCATCATTTAGGACTGAGGATGATAAAAAATGTTTTTAAGAAACGAATCCAGTAGGACAAAAGAACAAAGATTAGGGATTCGTACTTTAGATAATTCAAGTTCAAAAATACTCCACAATAAACCATAGTGGAGTAAAATTCAAGAATGAAGATCAAAACATAGATACAATCAAAGATAGTAACCATAATAGACATCTGGGACAAAGAAGAGAAAATTTTATTTTTCGGTGAATAATGCCGTATACGTGAATAGTAACCCCGACACATGGTAGAAATTCCACAATAAAATTCATACCAATATTTTAGCACAATGATATTGAAAGAAATAATATCATTTACGAAGAAAATAACATCCCTTACCTCAAAAGAGAACAAAGATTATTTGGAATATCTGGATGTAATCTTTGAAGGAAACTTACGATTGAATAAAGACTCTCAAATTATCTAAATACTCACAAAAAATGCATGATAATATAGAGAGAGAAAACTTATGTTTTTGGTGTGATATTCAATTCTAACATAAGCACTTATTTATAGGAAAATGCCAGAACGTCAAAGGAGACTAAATAATAAAATATTAATATTTTAAAATCATTTCAAGCACGCCACTTTGATTTGTTTCAGCATACAACTTTGAATTTGCAACCTACCATTTCAGCATTTTCCACAAAAAAAAACAAAAGTGGGCCCTCCCATGTTTTAATAAAAACATTTATTTTTGAACCTTCAATAATTCATAAAAAATAGTCCTTTTATAAAAAAAATAAGAATTTTATGTCCATTCCATAGGAAATCGAATTCTCTACAACTTTATAGCTTTAAGTTTTTCCAAATTCCAAATGAAAAATGCCCGAAATCCACATACGGACAATTTTTAATATCTCCATTCTGACAAAATACTGATAAAACACCTCATCATTAATTTCTTCATTTATATCCACACAAAATAAAAATTTTCCTATCCATTATTTATGTCCACATAAAATAATTATTTCCTTATCATATAAATCAATAATTAATTATTTATAAATAATGTTATAGAATCACAATTATGACAACCAGGTCGTTTCCAGGAAAGTGGGGGCTTTCCGATAAGGATTTCTCCTTACTGGCGCGCAATTAGGTGACCAAACCCCTTTCCTAGACATAACTTACTTAGACATTGCCAATAATGCTATCTAATAATATTATTCAAATAATATGAAGTATTGATTTGATAATGGGAAATACTGTGCAATGACAATTATTGAAACAACAATAATATAAAATATCAACGCATCAATTATTGAATTAATAAAATAAAATATTGAATAATAATTACTGTAATAATTATTGAGTAGTGCATTCTTACATAAGAATCAATAATTTAAAAATATTGTGTAATACTGGTATGCTATCTTCTTTATGCAACCACACGACATCGTATTTTAACCACCAGGTAATCCAACAGTGTTAACGGTAACAATTACTCCCTTCATTTCTTAATATAGGTCATTTTAGGGTTATGCACAAGTATTAAGGTAATGATTGTATAGCATTAACTATAATATCAATTGTCTATATTGCCCTTGTATTGGAATAAGAGATTGTTGTTTATTGGATAGAAAATAGTGAGAGAACCAAAGTTACATTTAATACTTGGGGTAATATTGAAAACTAAGCAATTAATGCTTACTTGAAATTCTAAAACGACTTATATTAAGGAACAAAGATATTTCTCTAAAACGACTTATATTAAGGAACGAAGGGAGTACGCCGTTATTTATAAAAACTCAAACTTGTCATTTTTTTCATCCGACAGTTATTCTGTTGTGGGGCCCATAAATGGCTGCGCCATCGTATGAATATTCCCCGATAACAAAAATATTCCACGACCAAACGAATATTCCCCGACAAAAATGAATATGTTATAACCACTTGCTTATTTTGCAAAATTTGCATATTTCACCCATAACCAAAACATTATATCAAATTAACTCCTTATTATTTCAAGATAATAAATAGAGGAAATTCAATTTTATTTATTAAAAAGTTGTGGTCTTACAAATTGCACTATAGGGATTAAGTCGATCTGCGTTGGGGTCAATGCCAATCGATTACATCATCGGGGTTAAGTCGACGCCTTCAATGGGGTCAAAACAAGTGGATTACACCATTGGGGTCAAGCCGATGCCTTCACTAGGATTAAAGCCAGTGGATTACACCATCGGGGTCAAGTCGACGCCTGCCTTGGATTGTTTCCAACAGATTACACCATCGAGGTTAAGCTGATGCCTGCATTGGGTTGTTGCCAACGTGTAAGACCCCAAATTTTATGAAATAAAAGTATTTAATTTTTCTTATAATTATTATTCAGTAATTGGTTAAATTGATAAAAGGTTAAAGTTAAGGGTGATATGTGAAAATTTTATAAAATAAGCAAGGTGTCATAAAATATTCGTTTGGTCAGGGAATATCCGTACGACGACGTAATTATTGGTGGACCACATAATGGAATAACTGTCGAATATATAAAGCGACAAAAATAACCTTTTTATTAAAATAACGACAAGCTTTTACCGTTAAACTGTTGAAATATCCAGTGATAAAAGAATAATAATACGCGTTGTTGCATAGTAGCACACTGTAAGACCCTGAATTTTATGAAATAAAAGTATTCAATTTTCTTATAATTATTATTCTATTTAGTAAATGGTTAAATTTATTAAAGGTTAAAGTTAAGGGTGATATGTGAAAATTTTTCAAAGTAAGAAAGTTGTCATAAAATAATTGATGATAAAAGTACAAGAATATGTCTGGCATTGGTTAAGAAGTACGCTGCGGTATTGTACAATATCTTTGATTATTGATGCATACGTGAGAAGTCACTCAGTTTATTTTAATTATTGTCATAGTAATTGTTGCATAGTATCTCACGTTATTGATTCAATTATTGTCATAATATTTTATATTATTAAATCAATAATTGAGACGACAAAGTCATTCATATTATTATTTGCATTATTGACGATATCTGGAAAGTTCTGTCGAGGAAAGGGGTTTGGTTACCTAATTGCGCGTTAATAGGGAGAAATCCTTATCGAAAAGCCCCCTCTTTCCTGGGAATGATCTGATTGTTAATATTGTGAGTTATAATATTAATAATGAATGTTATTAAAAATCGAATTTGAGTTCGGAGTTGAATTTGGAGATGCAGATGAGATATTTGAGTCCAGGACGATGAAATTAGTAAAAATAGATTATAAACACAAAATTTACCGGGGTTGACTTTTCGGTCAAAAAGTCAACATTTGACTTTTTTGAAAAAGTCAAACTTCAAAAATTTTAAAGATGAAATTATTGATAAAAATATTTCCATTGTGTTGAGATTATTAGTGTTAGTGGAAATCGACATTTATTTCGATAATAGTTGATTTCTTGATGTTAAATTGACCAAACGGGTAATTAATCGGATAAATGAGCAATTATTTGCTATTAGTTCACATGCAAATAACTATTTGTTCACATGCATGGAACTATTGGTTCACATGCATGTACTATTAGAGGAAATTGTGCAAGATTGATAATACTTGAAGGACTAAATTAAAAATAGAGGCAAAGATGAAGGTACTAAACTGTAATAAGTTGAGCCCCTAAACGTGCAATTTTCGAAATTATGTTTTCCTATAAATACAAGCTCATTTATTTTTTCATTCTCACTAATTCACTAAGACTCACAAGAGCAACTATAGAGAGAGAAACTATAGAGAGGAAGAAGAAGAGTATTCTGCTACTTCACTATTGCAGTATCCAGTCTTCTACTAAGGTAAGGGGTGTTATTACTATTCATACAGTACTATTCATTTATACGGTACTATTCACGGAGTACTATTCATGATCACTATTCATAAATACGACACTATTCATAAATACGGTACTATTCATAAATACAGTACTATTCACGAGATACTATTCATGAAATACTATTCACGGGGTACTATACTATTCACGGGGTACTATTCCCGATAAAAAATTGATTCTTTTCTGTCCAAATTATTTTTGATACGTGAATATTATTCTTGAATTTTACTCCACAAAGTAGTATCATGTTGACAATTTGGACATTTTTAAACTCTGGATAAAATAATTTTTTTTAATATTTATCCATTATTTCGTTTGATTGATACTTATATCATTGTTATCATCCTCATGCTTATATTATAACGAATGTCATCTTTGGCCCGTAGTGCATAGATGAACTGTTGATTATTGGTTTTACAGTTGTATATCTTTGGCTTACGTGAAAAGATGGACTGTTGATTATTGGTTTTATAATTATATCTTTGGCTTACGTGCAAAGACAAACTATTGATTGATATCTTTGGCCTGTAGTGCAAAGATGGACAGCTGTATGACATGATCATGACCACTAGTGATACTAACGAATATCTTTGGCCCGTAGGGCATGGATAATTCGATGATATAATTGGCAAGATCATGACCTTTAGTTAACAGTTGTATGTCTTTGGCCGTAGTGCACTGACAGACAATTGATTGGTATGATCATGATCATTGGTTTTATAGTTGAATATCTTTGGGCCGTAGTGTAAAGATATGCAACTGATTGATATGATCATTGTTATTACATTTGAATATCTTTAGCCTTTGGGGTAAGGATATTGAGTAAACGTTCTATTAAGACTTTGTGGCAAGGAGAAACTGTTGATTTATATGATTATAAATATGAATTGTGAATTTAATTATAATCTTTAGTGGTTCGGGTGAAGACAGGTGATGAAAATTCTCTTTGTCTTGGGTACAACAAAGAACTATTGATGAGTATTACAGGAATGTAATATTAACGATGTACTTTTAATTTGAAGGATATAATAGACATTATGTTCTACTTGACTCTTCTAATGGATTGTCAATTCCGCTGCAATTATGGTTAAAAACTTTTATTATCTACCATATGTTCTAAATCTCTGATTTATTCTGATGAAGGTTATTGATAAATGAATTACCTTAGTCATAATATTCTTTATTTGGATAGTTGAGCTCACCATTTGCTTTCATTGTTCTCTTCAGGAAATGAGAATATAGCTGGGACTAGTCGGGGAATGGAGTGACGGTCCAGATGATTGATTTAGTAGTTTTCACTATTCTATGAAATAGTGTGATAATAATTTAATGAGTACTCCATTTGAGTTTGGATACTGTCTAGAAGATAATATTCGTGTTAAAACTCTCAGCTTATGTTACACGACAGTTGTATAAATTAAGTTTATATTTGAATTTTGTACCATGTGTTTGGCGACTCAGAATGGATGATGTATATCTATTTTGGGGGCGTCACACACACGGTATTTCACAATATCTCTGATTATTGATGCTTACGTAAGAAGTCACTCAGTTTTGTTCAATTATTATCACAGTATCATCTGCACAATATTTTATATTATTAAATTAATAATTGAGATGATACAATTATTCATATTATTATTTTCATTATTGACAATGTCTAGGAAGTTCTGTCGAAAAAATGGGTTTGGTTATTTAATTGCGCGCCGTTAAGGAGAAATCTTTATCGGAAAGTCCCCTCTTTCCTAGGAACGATCTGGTTGTCAATATTATGAGTTATAATATTAAATGATGAATAATTATTGAAAGATTAAAAATATGTTGCGGTAATTATTTATTCATTTTTTTTGATATAAATAAAGGGATTTGTCATAAGGCGCTTGTTGTAAGTTTGACTTATTATTCCATAAGAAAATGTGCTAATTTTTTAGACCTTCGGTTGAAGTTATAATAATAAATCAATATGGACCGTTAGTTGAAGTTATAATAATAAATCAATATATATGGGTTGCTAGTTGAAGTTATAATAGTAAATCAATATGGACTGTCAGTTGAAGTTTTAATAGTAAATTAGTATGTACCGTCCGTTTTAATAGTAAATCAATATGGACCGTTTGTGAATTAGTTACTATTTAGTCCATTCTCCTATAAATAGAAGCTTATTCCTTTATTATTTCTTACGAATTTACTACAACTGTAGAGAGAAACTATGGAGAAATAATAACAGAGAAAGAAGAAGAGTATTGTGCTATTACCCTATTGCAGTATCCAATCTTCTACTAAGGGATATTACTTTTCATACTCGTAAGGGATAATATTTCTTTCGTATGCGTAAATGATGTTATTTTCTTCATATTCATAAGGATTTTCATTATATTCCTTATTAATCTGCGGGTGTAACCTGTCTACGCGGGTTACCGCATGCATGGTGAATGACCATTCATATTCATTCTTTATTAATCTGCGGGAGTAACCTGTCTACGCGGATTATCGTATGCATGGTGAATGAACCTTCGTATTCATTCTTTATTAATCTGCGGGAGTAACCTGTCTACGCGGATTACCGCATACATGGTGAATGACCCTTCGTATTCATTCTTTATTAATCCACGGGATAACCTGTCTATGCGGATTACCTCAATGGTGAATAACCCTTCGTATTCATTCTTTATTAATTTGCGAGAATAACCTGTCTATGCGGATTACCGCGTGTATGGTAAATAACCCTTCATATTCATTCTTTATTAATCTGCGAGTGTAACCTGTCTATGCGTATTACCACGTGCATGGTGAATAACCCTTCGTATTCATTCTTTATTAAATTCTGGAAATGATCTATCTACGTGGATTACCGTATGACGGGTGAAAATCCATTTGAAGTTTCAAATATTCTTTCATACTTTTATGGGATATCATTTCTTTTGTAATCACTAAGGGATATCGTTTTCTTTCATATTCTCCATTTATGGGTACTATTCATACTGGAGTACTATTCATTCGGGTGCTTTGCATGATGGAGTACTATTCATTCGGGGTACTTTACATGTGACACCCCCCATATCCAGGTACTTCATTTCCACCAGATTTGGTGTTCACTTAATAAAAAACATTCATATCTAACTACCCAATCAAAATAAAATTGAATAATAAACCTTCCCATTAAGGATTACATAAATAAAAATCTTCCAGGTCGTTTAACCTTTAAATGCAATCATTTAAATGTGGAAAATAAATAAACTTCATTACAATCATTCAAACTAAAGTTTGATTATAAAATATCAACATGATTACAAGTCCTCAATCCTTGTTCATCTTTCCCTTTTCCTTACTGGTGCTAGGTACATCGACCTTCTCAACTTTAGCTGTAAGGTTTATATAAGCAAGAGTGAGCAAACAAAGCTCACTTGAAATAATAATGAATAAACTTTACAACAATTGCCAAATAATAGACTCAATAGAACTGAACAATATGTACTATCAACAATCTGAAATATATAACTGAGGGTCTTAAGACCACGAACTATGTCCATAGTTATAAGTAATCTTTCAACTTAAACTTTAACAGTCATAAGACTATAGGGACTCCACGTACTTAGGGGGATCAGCCCTTCGAACAATGTGTTGTGCACAAACATTTCAACGCTAAGCATAAATTATCCCCTAATATTAGGGTTGTTCATCTCAGTATTTAGAGTACAAGTCCGCACCAAAGTAAGTTTGGTTTGGATACCTTTCAAGGTAATTTGGAATTCAACGAACATCAACTAAGGATTAGTTGAATAAAATTAATAACGTTATGCTATGGAATAATCATAACTGAATCGACATTGTAAATTAAGGTCATGCTTTAGGAATAATCTAATAGCATACATATTGAATAATATAACCTACCTTGCTTGAACAACGTTAAGATAAGGTTAAATTTTAGAACTGAATCTTAAGCATGCATCATAAGCAATAACTTGAACGATAAAACTTGTTCATCAGAATGAAGATTATTGCATGCTAAAATAACAAGTCTAGGTTTAGAAAAACTTGTATAATGTAATAACAGAACTAACTCAACGAAAGTGTAGAGTTAGAAAACTTGTATAATGTAATCGAACAAGAAATAATAACTTACTCAATAATAAACAAACTAGCTCAACGAAAGTGTAAGCTAGCACAATGTAACAATAGATTTAGAGAATTTGCAAAATCGTAAATAAACTAACTCAACGAAAGTGTGGAGATAGAAAACATGCCTTTCTTGTAGGCTAAACCGTAATAATTTAATTCATAATATCCTAATCATATGCCATTAGGACACAATTAACCACTACTCATAATACATATCTATTTCATGTATGGTTTGATGTTTAATCACATAATCAAGTTGCATCGATTAAAATAATAACAACACTCGTTAATTGTTAATTGTATGCTCATTAATATTACTATAATATCATAATAACAAATTTACATGTTAAACAATCATCATATTGCATTCCATTAACAACTATAGACTTTTGTGCAAGACAAAAGTCATCTCAGGACTTTCTGCAAATTGGCTCCACTACCAAAGTGTAACAAAGCGCTTGGTGGCACTACTGGCCAGAGTTTATTGGCGTTAAAGCCTAAAGCCATCGCCATTAAGCGATTAAACACTAAGCTTCAGAGCTTCGGCTCCAACTTTGGCACTGAGGCGCAAAATTCAGGTAGGTCATGCGAATTGAGTTAGTCATGAAAATTTGGCAAATAGAGACTCAATTACGTAACACCCAAAACGAAAAATAAAACAAAGATACTTTATCTTAATTAACATGTATAACTTATGCAAATTACACATAAACTTCACCAAGCATACATATACTAATTTAGCACAACTTAAACCACAATTTTAGAAAATTAAATACTGGAATAACATATTTTAAAACCAAAACTCCATGCTTGACATTATCTGACAAAATTAACTGTAATTTCACAATTATCCCCAGATTGATTCCTTTGAACTACGTTCTCTGTAATTCCTAACAAACTAATTAACATAGTCATAGTTCAATTTCACATATTAGCCCAAAATCCAATACTAATTTTGTTATCCTACACAACACTTTCTTGCAGACTTAATTTAGCATGCAATCTTATCTATATGATAAGCATACAATCGTATATATATATATATATATATATATATATATATATATATATATATATATATATGGTCCGCCTAAAGCGAACCTTAAAGAGCGAACCAAAGACAGACCGTGCGTCTTTGGTAGTTCATGTGACAGTTCAATTCGCCGCCAAAGACTACATGGTACATAATGACGGTTCTAATCGTCGCCACATAGACACCAAAGACAACAGCTTTGTCTTTGGTTTGCTCTTTAAGATTCACTTTAGAGTCTCTCAAGATATATATATATATATATATATATATATATATATATATATATATATATATATATATATATATATATATATATATATATATATGCTAGTATAACAATTACAATTACAAATACACATAATTTTCTAATCAATTATAAAAACATGGTTTTACATAAAGTTTGTAAAGAACTTTATATTACATTCAAATTCAAAAACACAGAGACTCAGAAATTATAGCGTAAAACATATATGTTAACGTTATGTAACATACCTTTTGTTGCTTAAGAAATCATTGTTAACCACAACTAACTATTTGAAAGACTCAGGAACTCTCTCTCTCTTGATTCTCTGTCAGACTCTCTCAAACCTCTGAAAACCCTTTTCCTTCCTTAGTTATTAGTATAGGCCAAATACACTATACGTAAAGATCAAAACAAAACCAACGCACGATTTTTCAAACGTTTTAAAAATCGACGTTATAATAATTGCCCCTATTAATTTTTATCAGTTACCAAACTTAATATATATTATTTATATTTTGTTTATTTAATTTATATTATTAAAATTCAAAATTTAGAAATTCAAAAGCCATAAGGCTCTGTTTGGCAAAACTCCTTAAAAATTAAAGACTCAATATCTTTAAGCCTTGTTTGGCAAAAAAACTAAATTAAACTCCTTTATAGTATAGTTATTTGTCACACTTTATTTAATTAAGTTTCCATACTTAATTTAATTAATTCTAATAACAATTTATTGAATAATATAATAATTCATTTAATCATTATAAATTTTCTAACTTAATAATTAAATTAAATTAGAATAATATCTCATAATAATTAATTTCCTTAATTATTTACTTCACAAATAATTAATCAAATCGAATCAAATTTGAACAATTATTTATTCAACAATAAACACATCCATTAAATATTTATATAATTCAATAAATATTCAAAATTACAACTTGAAATTCTGGATTGTTACATCCTTCCCTCCTTACAAGGATTCTGTCCCCAGAATCACAATTCAAACAAATCACTTGTTACATTCTTCCCTACTTATAAAGATTCTATCCCCATAATCGAAGACATAGATTAAACAAATAACTCAGGGTAATCTTTCATCATTTTATCTTCGAGTTCCCACGTAGCTTCTTCAGCATTGTGGTTCCTCCAAATCACCTTCACAGAAGGTATAGCTTTATTCCTGAGCACTTGTTCTTTTCTGTCGACTATTTGGATAGGAACCTCTTCATAAGACAAGTCTTTATCAAACTGTAAAGGTTCATACTCTATCACATGCTTGTAATCGGGTTTATACGGTCGTAACACTGAAACATGAAAAATATTATGAACGTTTTGCAATTCTGGAGGTAGAGCTACTTCATAAGCTATTTCTCCTACTCTTCGCAGCACTTCAAAGGGTCCAATAAACCTCGGGCTTAGCTTCCCCTTTTTACCAAAACCAATTTTCCCCTTCCAAGGAAAAACTTTTAAGAACACAAAATTTCCTACGTCGAATACACGATCTTGTCTGTCTTCATCAAGATATATTTCTTCATGCATCTTGAAAGCAAATACCAATCTTGTTCGATGAGTTTGACAACCTCGCGGTTTGTTGTACTAGTTCGTCCCTAACGATTTGGCGTTCAATTGACTTCATCCCAAAGACAAAGGAATTACGCACTTTCTTCCGTCATAATGCTTTGTAAAGGCGAAGATCTTGATGCTCGCGTGGTAACTATTATTGTAGGCAAATTCTACCAACGGTAAATGTTCTTCCCAACTTCCTTCTAAATCCATGATGCATGCTCTCAGCATATCTTCCAATGTCTGGATTGTTGGTTCGCTTTGGCCATCTGTTTGTGGATGATAAGCCGTACTCATTCATAACTGTGTTCCCATACATTCTTGTAGTCTTTTTTAGAAGTTTGACGTGAATCGCGAATCTCTATCTGAAACAATTGACACTGGCACTCCATGTCTCGAAACGATCTCTTTCACGTACAACTTTGCCAACTGATCAAGATTGAATCTAATTTTTATTGGCAAAAAGTGTGCTGATTTTGTCAGTCTGTCCACTATCACCCAAATCGCATCGTATCCTCTCTGTGTAGTTGGAAGCCCCACCACAAAATCCATTGTGATGTGCTCCCACTTCTATTTCGGTATTTCTAACGGTTGAAGTAATCCACTTGGTCTTTGATGTTCAGCCTTGACTCTTTGACACGTCAAGCATTTCGCGACACACTCTGCGATATCTCTTTTCATGTTTGGCCACTAAAAATGTCATCGTAAATCTTGATACATCTTCGTACTTCCTGGATGTATCGAATATATTAAGTTATGAGCTTTGGTCAAGATTTCTTCTTTAATATCTGGTACTGCTGGAACCCAGATTCTTTCCTCAAACCGCAGTAATCCTTCGGTATCGATCTTGTATTTCACATCACTACCCTCAACCACTTTCTCTTTGATTTTCCCACATTCCTCATCTTGTATTTGAGCATTCTTAACTTTGTCAATCAAAGTTGAACTAGCTTCCATCTGGAATAATCTTTCATTGGTTTCTTTTGGAAATTTGATTTCCAACTCTAGTCTTACCATTGCTGAAATAAGCTCCTCCTGAGTAGTTATCAACATCAACTTTTCCCGACCTTTCCTGCTTAAAGCATCTGCAACCACATTCGCTTTGTTTGGATGATAAAAGATCTCACAATCGTAATCCTTTATCACTTCCATCCATCTCCTTTGACACATATTCACGTTCTTTTGAGTGAAAATATACTTCAGACTCTTATGGTCTGTGTAGATCTAGGGGTGTAAACGAGTCGAATCTCAACGAATACCTTCATGCTCAGATTTGGCTCGACTCGAAAAAATGGAGCTCGAATTTGACTCGGATTCGATAAGGGATTTATATTTTTGTGTCAGATTCGACTCGAATCATTACTCGGACCTACTAAACAAAAGTACTCAACTCGCTTTACAAAGCGAGTTACTCATGAGCCTTCAAATCGAGTTTCAATATGAACCATTTCACTTAAAATTGAACCACTACATACTAAATTGGTTACTTAACTAATATTTATATATAAAACTTTTTCACTTTTATTTATGTATTGAAATTATAAAGAATGTAATAAAAATTGACATTCAATTCATTGGTTTATTCATGTACAAGTTTACACAATTTCATACTACACTTTATAAATCATAAAAGATTGATACAAATATCACATATTTATCTTACTAGCATGGATCAGACCAATATTCAAATATGATCCATCGAGCAGGTATCGAGTATGGTTCGAGAAAAAATGAAATACTCGAACCCTAATCTGAGCGAAAACTGGTATGCTCGAATTCGACTTGTGCATCATTAAACAGAAAATGAGTATGGATCAGATTCGACTCAGATCAACTTTGAATTCGAGATTTGGATCATATTTTCGAGCCGATCTCGAGTCGAATACCAAACTACTTGGCTCGATTTACACCCCTATGTAGATCTTACATTTTTCTCCATATAGATAGTGTCTCCATATTTTTAGAGCAAATACCACTGCAACCAACTCTAAATCATGAGTCGGATATCCTTTCTCATAGTCCTTCAATTGTCTTGATGCATAAGCAATAACTTTGCCGTTCGCATAAGAACACAACCCAATCCTTTGTGTGAGGCATCACTATACACCCCCAAGTTTCACAGTATTATCCGGTAATGACAACACAAAAGCCACACTTAACTTCTTTTTAATTCTTGAAAACCTTCTTCACTTCTTCATTCCAAACAAATTTTACTGACTTTCCTTGTCAAATTTGTTAACGGAGTGGCAATCTTGGAAAAATCCTGAATAAACCATCTATAATAGCCGGCCAGTCCCAAGAAACTCTTCACCTTCGAAGGTGTTCTTGGTTGTTCCCAGTTGATTACATCTTCAACTTTTGATGGATCCACTGAAATCCCATCTTTGTCAATCACATGCCCAAGAAATTGTACACGTTCTAGCCAGAATTCGTACTTAGAGAATTTCAAGTACAACTTTTCCTTTCTTAATGTCTCCAGCGTCAGACGTAAGTGTCCCACGTGTTCTTCTTGAGTTTTGGAGTACACCAAAATATCATCGATAAATACCACCACAAACTTGTCTAAAAATGGTTTAAACACCCTGTTCATCAAATCCATGAACGCTGCTGGGGCGTTTGTCAAACCAAAAGACATCACAAAAAATTTGTAATGTCCATACTGAGTTCGAAATGCCATCTTCGGTATATCCTCCTTCTTTACTTTCAGTTGATGATACCCACTTCTCAAATCTATTTTTGAGAAATATCTAGCACCCTTCAACTGATCAAACAAGTAATCTATTCTTGGTAACAGATATTTATTCTTAATAGTGACTTTGTTTAACTCCCTATAATCAATGCAAAGACGCATTGACCCATCCTTCTTCTTCACAAATAACACTGGTGATCCCCATGGTGACACACTCGGCTGAATGTACTTCTTGTCTAGCAACTCCTGCAACTGCACCATCAGTTCCTTCATCTCTACCAGAGCCATTCTATACGGGGCCTTTGATATCAGAGTGGTTCCTGGTGCTAAGTCGATCACGAATTCAATCTCTCGATCAGGCAGAAGTCCTGGTAAATCTCTTGGAAACACATCCACGAATTCCCTAACCACTGGTATCTCTTCCAGTTTCACCCCCTTTCTCTGAGTATGGACTATGTAAGCCAAATAACCCACACAGCCTTGACTCAACATTTTCTTGGCCTGCATAATCGTCAGACATCTCGCATGTCTAGGCGATCTGCTACCAAAGAAAATTACCTTTGACAGAGTCATAAGGTTTACACACTTCTTTTGGCAATCAATTATTTCTCCATAATTGAACAGCCAATCTATTCCCAAAATAACATCAAACTCTCCAAGTTTTATCAGAATTAAATCTACCATCATAACATTTCCCTTAATGTTCTCTCTACAATTCTTGTATACGAACCTAACAAGAATCACTTTCCTAGTCACAATTTCTATGTTTAAAGGGAAATTCAACTCTTCACTAGGTAATCCTAACCTCTTAGAAAATTCATCAGATATAAATGAGAAAGTAGCACCCGAATCAAATAATACATAAGCATCAATATCATTGATTGGGATAATACCTGACACCACATCTTTCGATTGAACAACATCCCGCATACCATGTGAATGTTCCGCCGCGTGGTCCGCATTGGATGACGTTATCCGCAATGGTCAATGTACCTCCACTGCTACCTCCCTTGTTTCTCGTCGTCTCTTCAGCTTTCTTCTTAGGGCACTCACGAGAAAAATGATCCTTTGACTCGCACGTGTAGCAAACATTCTTCTTGGGTTGACTGCAATTTGGGGCAATATGACCCTCCTGGCCACAGTTAAAGCATACACACTTCCCCCTTAAGCACACACCCACGTGAAACTTCCCGCACGTAGTACATGCTTCGAACTTGCTGATTACCCTGTTGGTTTCTTGAACCCACATTTCCATTCCATTTCCTCTTCAGGTTATTGCTACCATTTCCATTGTTACCACCACCATTTTTAACTTCGCCTTCACTCTTTTTCTTTCTCTGCTATTGATTATGCTTTGTTACAGCCTCGCCTCTACTCTCAGCGAGAATTGCCTTTTCAAGCACCGCTGCGAATGTCTTTAGCTGGAATAAGGAGACCCTATTGTACAACCAGGGTTTCAGTCCCTTCTCAAATCTCCTTGCCTTGCGCTTATCAGTATTCACTTGATATGGCGCAAACCTCGCTAACTCGTTGAATTTCGCTGTGTACTCCGACACTGTCATGATGCCCTACTTCAGTTTTAGAAACTGTACCTCCATCTAATTCTTTGAACTTTCTGGGAATTAGGTCTCAAAGAATATTTTCTTGAACCTTTCCTAAGTCATCACCCCTTGTCCTCCTCGAGTTTTATTGGCTTGCCACGAATAACTAACCTCTGCTTTCAACATGAATGTTGCAAAAGCAGTCTTCTGATTCTCGCCAACCCTAGCTACCTTGAACACTTTCTCTATCTCCATGATCCAGGTCTGTGCCTCAACTGTATTCATGGACCCACAGAACTCTGGTGGTCCAACTGCCTTGAAATCCTTAAACGTTGTACCTTGGTTCTGAGGTTGATTCTGTAAAGCACCCGTCAGTAATGTCACTAGCTGTTGAACTGGATTATCCTCCACATTGTTATTGTTGATTCCCTCAGTGGTTCTCTATCGTGGTTGAGTCTTGGAGGCATTTTCTGTTAAAATACACTTATTAGACTATTACTCAATTTCTTTAAGTATTTTCTACTTAATTAGCATCATCACATAACACATAACACTTTGAATCAAATAATAACTTTTATTCATTCATAATCTTTTTGAAAACATAAGAACAATAACATCACTGCTATTTACATTACTTCCCTGAACTACTAAAGTTCCAGGATAACATCATCATATCCTATAGGTTACATAACACTTGAGATTTACATTTTATTTATCATATCATAAATCACATATCAAGTACATTCCCTACGATGTCCTACTAAGATACTGCGTAGCCATACGACGCTCTTCTTCCATAATTTGGAAAATTGTTCGGCGATCTAATATGTATGATGGCAACGTCTCGAACTAAATCGGATAACCCATGACCCGATCTTGAGCTCGATTAATCACAGTGTTGAATGCGTTATTCATCTCTTCCATCTTGATCCTCTTTGCTTGTGCCTCTCTCTTTGCTATCCCGGCTCGTTGATAAGCTTCTTTGTACGCGTCTTCAGCTCTTGCCCTCTTAGTAGATTCTTCCTTCAGCTTGTTCTTCAGCTCTGCAATATTCGCTGTCATTTGTTCATTCTCTTCTTCAGTGCGGACCAGCTTCTCTTCAATATTAGTCAGACGTTCCTCTCGATCCTAGATCTCATCGTCCTTCTGTGCCATCAAAGTCTGTTGTTCAGCTACTATCTCTTGCAACTCCTCGACTGTATCCTGAAGTTCCACATTGCGGTCGTAGACTTCATCGTACATACGAGCGGCTATCGAGTTCAGTGAAATCTCTTCCTCCTCGTCCTCGTCATCCTCATTCTCATGTGGCAGCTCAACGGGATCCTCCTCATCCGTTTCCACATCATCATCCTCCTCTTCAACCACTGTGACCAACGGGGTTGACTCCCGTGGAAGTAGTTGTTCCCAAAACACTTGAATATCTTGAGGCTCCTCCTCCCTAGGCATCTGGGATCCTTCCTCCCTAGCCTGACTGGATTCTCCTACATTAGCCATCCTGACAACAATTTTTTTAAAATTTTAGTTACTAATCCTTACTACTCGACACTCCCGAGCACAGAAGTTGTAATCACATAAGCACATACGTGTTTTATTATTTCTTTCTTAAAACTCGATAAGAGTTTATCACCACTATCTTTTCAAAGTTTACTTCCTAAGGCTTTTCCCCCACCTAAGGTTTATAACCTAAAGCTTTGATACCAACTTGTGACACCCCCCAAATTCAGGTACTTCATTTCCACCAGATTTAGTGTTCACTTAATCAAAAAAATTCATATCTAACTACCCAATCAAAATAAAATTGAATAATAAACCTTCCCATTAAGGATTACATAAATAAAAATCTCCCAGGTTGTCTAACCTTTAAATACAATCATTCAAATGCGGAAAATAAATAAACTTCAATACAATCATTCAAACTAAAGTCTGATTATAAAATATCAACATGATTACAAGTCTTCAATCCTTGTTCATCTTTCCCTTTCCCTTACTGGTGCTAGGTACATCGACCTTCTCAACTTTAGCTGTAAGGTTTATATAAGCAAGAGTGAGCAAACAAAGCTCACTTGAAATAATAATGAATAAACTTTACAACAATTGCCAAATAATAGACTCAATAGAACTGAACAATATGTTCTATCAACAATCAAATATATAACCGAGGGTCCTAAGACCACTTAACTATGTCCATAGTTATAAGTAATCTTTCAACTTAAACTTTAACGATCGTATAAGACTATAGGGACTCCACGCATTTAGGGGGATCATCCTTCGCATAATGTGTTGTGCACAAACATTTCAACGCTAAGCGTAAATTATCCCCTAATATTAGGGTTGTTCATCTCAGTATTTAGAGTACAAGTCCGCACCAAAGTAAGTTTGGTTTGGATACCTTTCAAGGTAATTTGGAATTCAACAAACATCAACTAAGGATTAGTTGAATAAAATTAATAATGTTATGCTATGGAATAATCATAACTGAATCGACATTGTAAATTAAGGTCATGCTTTAGGAATAATCTAATAGCATATATATTGAATAATATAACCTACCTTGCTTAAACAACGTTAAGCCAAGGTTAAAATTTTAGAACTGAATCTTAAGCATGCATCATAAGCAATAACTTGAACGATAAAACTTGTTCATCAGAATGAAGATTATTGTAAGACCCCGAATTTTTTTTTATATAAATAAAATTGAATTTCCTCTATTCATTATCTTGAAATAATAAGGAGTTAATTTGATATAATATTTTGGTTATGGGTGAAATGTGCAAATTTTGCAAAATAAGCAAGTGGTTATAAAATATTCATTTTGTCGGGAAATATTCATTTGGTCGTGGAATATTCTTGCTGTCAAGGAATATTCGTACGACAGCGCAGCCATTTGTGGGCCTCATAATGGAATAACTGTCGGATGAAGAAAACGACAAACTTGAGTTTTTATAAATAACGGCGTAGTTGTTACCGTTAACACTGTTAGAATACCTGGTGGTTAAAATATAGTAATACGCGTGGTTGGACAGTAGCACACGGTATTGCACGGTATTTTTGATTATTGATTCTTATGTTAGAAGGCACTACTCAATAATTGTTACAGTAATTACTGTTCAATACTCTATTTTATTGATTCAATAATTGTTGCGTTAATATTTTATATTATTGTTGTTTTAATAATTGTCACAGCATAGTATTTCCCATTATCGAATCAATAATTCATATTATTTGAATAATATTATTAGATAACATTATTGGCAATGTCTAGAAAGTTCTGTCAAGGAGAGGTTTGGTCACCTAATTGTGCGTCAGTAAGGAGAAATCCTTATCGAAAAGCCCCCTCTTTCCTGGGAACGACCTGGTTGTCATAATTGTGATTCTGTTATATTATTTGTGAATAATTAATTATTGATTTATATGATAAGGAAATATATATTTTTCTATGGTTATAAATGAAGGAATTAATGCTTAGGTGTTTTATTAGTATTTTGTCGAAATGAGGAACGAAATTTGGAAATTTTTAGAAAATTAGTTTATTACTTGATTTTGTAAAATCTATAACTCTTTGTGTATATTGAGTTAGGAGATGAGCCATATATCAAAAGAAAGCCCTGGAAATAAGCTAACCGTAGAAACTAGAATCACCCAAAAATTCTTTGTGGATTGTTCGTGATGACTGTTTGAGTGAAACTGGTACGAGGGACTTATAGTCCAAAAATCAAATCAGTGTTCTTAAGCTCTATTGCGTGAGTTATAATTTTGATCCGACCGTTGGATTGTTGTGATTTTTAGATATGTTATACATATATAAGTTAAGTATATGTCCACAAATTTTGAACCGTTAAAAATGAATGTATGATTTGTTATGAATTTTAAGAGGTGGCTGATTCGGAAATTATGTTATAAATGATTTTTGGTAGAAATTTCTAGAATTGAGTGGGCCCCACTTTTGGTTGGTGAGAAATGTGCTCAAATTTTATTTCAAATGTGGTGGGTGGCAATAGTAGCGGTAAAAAGCCATCGTAAAGAAGTTAAGTCCGCTTTGCCAAGTATTTAGCATTTTCCTATAAATAGTGCTTAGGTTAGAATTGAAAATCACACCGTAAACATAAGCTTTCTCTCTTTCTCTCTCTATATTATCGAGCGTATTTTGTGAGTATTTAGATACTTTGAGAGTTGCTATTTAGTACAAGTTTCATTCAGCATCACACCTGACATTTCATTCCGAAGTACTGTTTCTTTGAGGTAAGGGATGTTATTTTCTTCTTAAATGATATTATTTTCTTCAATATCATTATGCTGAGATATTGTTATGAATTTTATTGTGGAATTTTTACCTTTTTGTATTGGGGTTACTATTTACGTATACGACACTATTCACGTATACGACACTATTCACAAATACGATACTATTCACCGAAAAATAAAATTTTCTTTTTTTCGTCCCAGATGTCTTTTATGGTTACTATCTTTGATTGTATCCATGTTTTGATCTTTATTTTTGAATTCTACTTCACACTTGGTTATTATGGAGTATTATTGAATTTGGTAAAATACTTAATCCCTAATATTTGTCCTTCCTCGTCTCACTCGGATTCATTCTCTAAAATGTTTTTCATCATCCTCGATCCCTTAATGGTGATATTTGATGAATATCTTTGGCACAGTAGTGCAAAGATGAATGATTACCGATGAATATCTTTGGCCAGAGAGTGTAAAGATGAACAGTGTTGAGATGAACATGACCAACCGGTGATAAAATGAATATCTTTGGCAGTAGTGCAAAGATGAATATTTGATTCAAGATGTATATTGATTGATGTTATAGGGATAAAATATTGATGATGGACTTTTAAATTCATAGATGATAGTAGATTTCATTCTCTACTTAACTCTTCTAATGAATTGTTGTTTCACTGCAGCTTGTTGATCTAAAACTTGTTGTCGATTATATTCTATCGATTTTTTCTGTTGAAGACTAAGGATAATTTGTTGTATATTATCTTAGTCATAATATTCTTTTATCGGGCTAGTTGAGCTCACCCTTTTCCTTTTTGTTCCATTTTTCTTCTCGTAGAAGCGAGAACATAAGGAGAACCAATTGGGGTATAGAGTGATGGTCCTAGATAGTTGTTTTAGCAGTTCCTCACTATTTTTGTAAAATAGTGCATTAATAATTGTAATGAGACCTTATTTGGGTGTGGATATTGTCTAGAAGACAATATTTGTATTTGAACTCACAGTATGTGTTGTCGTATTTTGCACGACAATTGTAATAAAGTTGTAGTTATTTTCTGTACCATGTATTTGGCGACTCAGAATGGGTGATGTATACCTATTTTGGGGGCATCACAATTATTCCATGCTAAAATAACAAGTCTAGGTTTAGAAAAACTTGTATAATGTAATAACAGAACTAACTCAACGAAAGTGTAGAGTTAGAAAACTTGTATAATGTAATCTAACAAGAAACAATAACTTACTCAATAATAAACAAACTAGCTCAACGAAAGTGTAAGCTAGCACAATGTAACAATTGATTTAGAGAACTTACAAAATCGTAAATAAACTAACTCAGCGAAAGTGTGGAGATAGAAAGCTTTCCTTGCTTGTAGGCTAAACCGTAACAATTCAATTCATAATATCCTAATCATATGCCATTAGGACACAATTAGCAACTACTCATAATACATATCTATTTCATGTATGGTTTGATGTTTAATCACATAATCAAGTTGCATCGATTAAAATAATAACAACACTCGTTAAGTGTTAATTGTATGCTAATTAATATAGCATGCAATCCAATACTAATTTTGTTATCCTACACAACACTTTCTTGCAGACTTAATTTAGCATGCAATCTTATCTATATGATAAACATACAATCGTATATATATATATATATATATATATATATATATATATATATATATATATATATATATGCTAGTATAACAATTACAATTACAAATACACATAATTTTCTAATCAATTATAAAAGCATGGTTTTACATAAAGTTTGTAAAGAACTTTATATTACAGTCAAATTCAGAAACACAGAGACACAAAAATTATAGCATAAAACATATATGTTAATGTTATGTAACATACCTTTTGTTGCTTAAGAAATCCTTGTTAACCACAACTAACTGTTTGAAAGACTTAGGAACTCTCTCTCTCTCTCTCTCTCTCTCTTGATTCTCTCTCAGACTCTCTCAAACCTCTGAAAACCCTTTTCCTTCCTTAGTTATTAGTATAGGCCAAATACACTATACGTAAAGATCAAAACAAAACCAAAGCACGATTTTTCAAACGTTTTAAAAACCGACGTTATAATAATTGCCCATATTAATTTTTATCAGTTACCAAACTTAATATATATTATTTATATTTTGTTTATTTAATTTATATTATTAAAATTCAAAATTTAGAAATCCAAAAGCCATAAGGCTCTGTTTGGCAAAACTCCTTAAAAATTAAAGACTCAATATCTTTAAGCCTTGTTCGGCAAAAAAACTAAATAAAACTCCTTTATAGTATAGTTATTTGTCACACTTTATTTAATTAAATTTTCCTACTTAATTTAATTAATTCTAATAACAATTTATTGAATAATATAATAATTCATTTAATCATTATAAATTCTCTAACTTAATAATTAAATTAAATTAGAATACTATATCATAATAATTAATTTTGTGAGACCCCAAATTTTATGAATAAAAATTTAATTTTCTCGAAATATTTTTTTTATGTTATGGTGTGGATTTGAGATAATGTTATAGTTGTGGGTAATATTTATAAATTTTGAAAAGTAAGCAAGTGGTTATAAAATATTCGATTTGTTTGGAATATTCTTTTTATCGGAGAATATCCGATTTGACTTAAACAATCATCGGTGGACCCCACAATGTAATTATTGTTAGAATAAGAAAACGATGTAAATATCTTTTATGAAAATAACTGCGGAAGTTTTATCATTAACTGTTGAACTACCCTTTAGTAGTAAAAGTACAATAATACACGTGGTTGCATAAGAAGCACACTGGTATTGATTATTGGTGCTTACGTGAGAAGTCCCTCGCTTTTACTCAATAATTGTTACAATAATTATTTGCTCAATATTTTATTTTATTGATTCAATAATTGTCATGCGTTGATATTTTATATTATTGTTGTTTCAATAATTGTCAACGCACAAGATTTCCCATTATCAAATCAATAATTCATATTATTTGAATAATATTATTAGATAACATTATTGGCAATGTCTAGAAAGTTCTCACAAGGAGAGGTTTGGTCACCTAATCAAGGCCAGATGAAGAAGAAATCCTTATCGGAAATTCCCTCTTTCCTAGAACTACCACGGTTGTCATTATTGTGATTCTGTAATATTATTTGTGAATAATTAATTATTAATTTTTATGATAAGGAAATATTTATTTTATGTGGACATAAATGATAGATTGGAAAATATTTATTTTATGCGGTTATAATTGAATGAATTAATGTTGAGGTATTTTATTAGTATTTTGTCGGATTGTAGGTATTAAAAACTCAAATCGGTGTTCTTAAAGCTCTATTGCGTGAGTTATAATTTTAATCCGACCATTGGATCGTTGTGATTTTTGGATATGTTATGCATATATAAGTTGAGTATATGTCAACAAATTTGGAACCGTTAAAAATTAACGTATGATTTGTTATGAAATTTAAGAGGTATTGAAAATCGTCCGTTTGTGGATTTCAGATATTTTCTATTTGAAATTTGGAAAAACTTTCTTCTGTAAAGTTGTAGAGAATTCGATTTTGTGTGGAATGGATATAAAATTTGTATTTT
This sequence comes from Panax ginseng, assembly GCA_020205605.1. Classification (NCBI taxonomy): domain Eukaryota; kingdom Viridiplantae; phylum Streptophyta; class Magnoliopsida; order Apiales; family Araliaceae; genus Panax; species Panax ginseng. The sequence goes on along the minus strand of CM035133.1, from coordinate 134,853,080 downwards.
TCTGATAAAAGGCTATTTATTATGAATTGTTGAAGTTTCGAAAATTAAAATGTTTTTATTTAAATTATGAGTGGGCCCCACTTTTGGTTGTTGGGAAAGATGGCTGATTTCTTGTGGGCCCCACTTGTGGTGGCTGAATTTTTATTCAAAGCATGCATGCGTAGAAATAATAATAATATTTTATTATTTAGTTTCCTATGACGTTCTAGCATTTTCTTATAAATAGGCGCTTAGGTTAGAATTGAAAATCACACCAGAAACAAGTTTTATTTCTCTCTATATTATCGAGCGTATTTTTGTGAGTATTTAGATACTTTGAGAGTTGCTATTCAGTGCAACTTTACTTCGGATTTACATCCGATATTCCAATCAGAACTACTGTTATTTTGAGGTAAGGGATGTTATTTTCATCGTGAATGATATTATTTTCTTCAATATCATTATGTCGAAATATTGATACGAATTTTATTGTGGAATTTTTACCTTTTTGTGTTGGGGTTACTATTTACGTATACGACACGAATACGACACTATTCACCGAAAAATAAAATTTTATCTTTTTCATCCTAGATGTCTATTATGGTTACTATCTTTAATTGTATCCATGTTTTGATCTTCATTCTTGAATTTTACTCCATTATTGTTTATTATGGAATATTATTTTCGTTCAACAGTAGTAAGGGATGTTATTTTCTTCGTAAATGATATTATTTTCTTCAATATCATTATGCCAAAATATTGATATGAATTTTATTATGGAATTTCTACCTTTTTGTATCGAGGTTACTATTCACGTATACGACACTATTCACGAATACGACAATATTTACAAATACAACACTATTCACCGAAAAATGAAATTTTCTCTTTTTCATCCCAGATGTCTATTATGGTTACTATCATTGATTGTATCAATGTTTTGATCTTCATTCTATACTCATTTGGTTAAAGTTTTGGCTTCTATATTCCATGAAATTAGTAGAATATCCTTGATATTTGCGCTTCATCCGATATCTTTTCATGGAAATATTATTCAGAACATTCTTGATAAAGTTTAACTTATTCATGCTGGAGTACTATTCACGGGGTACTATTCACTTGAGTACTATTCACCTGGGGTACTATTCATGATAAAAAATGATTCGTTTTCCGTCCAAATCATTTTTAGTACAATATTATTCTTGAATTTTACTCCACAAAGTAGTATCATGTTGACAATTTGAACGTTATTGAATTCTGGATAAATTAAATTATAAATCTTTAAATTTATCCTTGAACTTGTTTTATTGAATTATTATGTCATTGTCATCATCCTCATGCTTATATTGTTATGAAAGTCATCTTTGGCCCGTAGTGCATAGATGGACTTGGTATGATTATGACAAGAGATTATTCGGTATAAGCATGACCGTAATGTTACAAATGATGTGATAAAAGTCCTCATTGGCCCGTAGTGCATTGACGAACAGTTTTTGGTATGATTATGGTCATGGATTCTCTTCGGCCAAGGGTGAAAAGATGAATTGTTTTATTGCATGATTATGACCGTTGATGAAAACACGATTATCTTTGGCCCATAGTGCAATGATAATTCATGGTCGTGATACTAAAAAAAATATCCTTGGCCCGTAGTGCAGGGATGATTCGATGATGTGGATTATTTATTAAGCTGAGTCTCAGCGATAAAATTGATGATAAATCTTTTAAATCATAGAAGATAGTAGATTTTACGCTCTACTTGACTCTTCTAATGGATTCCTTATTCCACTATAGTTGTTGATCTAAAACTTGTTGTCTATTATATTTTATCAGTTGTTATACTGTTGAAGGCTAAGGATAATTTATTCTGCATTATCTTAGTCATAATATTTCTTACTGGGCTAGTTGAGCTCACCCTTTTGCTTTCATTGTTATCTTCAGGAAATGAGAACGTAGCCAAGACTAGTCGGGAAACGGAGTGACGGTCCAGATAATAGCATTAGTAGTCCTCACTATTCTATGAAATAATGTGATAATAAATGTATTGAGGACTCCTTTTGAGTTGAATACTGTCTAGAAGACAATATTCGTTTTAAAACTCACAGTTTATGTTTTGTTGTATTTTACACAACAGTTGTATTATTAAGTTGTATTTGAATTTTGTACCATGTTTTTGGCGACTCAAGATGGGTGATGTATACCTATTCTGGGGGCGTCATAGTTGGTATCAAAGCTTAGGGATATGATCCCCGACTGAGATGTGAGACAAGAACTAGGAGGGGAGAGACGGGAAATTCTTTCGCTAGTATGACCTACCTAAGTTTAATTGGTATTTAATTGGTCGGTCAGAGTATAGGGATAATATGTGGCATGTCAATTAACCCTTGTTTTGTGGCAGTATTTGAAAATGACATCTGAGAATGTTTAGAATAACAATGGAGCACATGAGACCGTTGAGTCACCACAGATCAATACCCAGGATAATGTGCAGCAGGAAGACAATAATCCTCAGGTAAACAACAACACCGATCAAATGATGAACGATGGGATGTTCAGAGGCTTTATGAAGTTCATGAAACACCAAACGAGAGAGACTCCTGTTCATAATACAGTTGGAAACAATGGCAACCCACGGTTGGTTACCGCTAAGCAGTTCAAGGAGCTGGGACCACCAGAGTTTTTGGGAAATCCAGAACCACTTAAGGCAGAGACGTGGATAAAGTAGATCACCAAGATATTTGATGTCTTGGAATGCTCAGAGGAGCAAAAGGTTCTATTCTCCACCTTTATGTTACGTGAAGAAATAGATCATTGGTGGGAATCAGAAACGCATACTTCAAGCGCTTCAAGATGTCTTGGGAGAAGTTCCAAGAACTGTTCAACGACAAGTACTTTCCCGAAAGTATTCGTCACATGAAGGAGGTAGAGTTCATCAAGCTAGAACAAAATAATATAACCGTTGCGCAGTACGAGGCTAAGTTTTCCGAGTTGTCCTGGTTTGCATCCCATTTGGTCGATAATGAGGAGAGAATGACGCGAATATTTCTGTGAGGTTTGAAACTCGAAATACGTCAATACCTCATTTCTCACAAACTTTGTTTATATTTAGATGTTGTGAATAAGGCTCAGTTAGTGGAGCACGATAATGAGTCAACACAACCAAAAGGCAACGACCAACAACACGATAATAATCATACCGATGGCAACGGCCATCGGAACAACGATAACCATCGTGGGGGAAATTATCATGCCAAGAATGGTAACCACTTCGGTGGTAATCATGGCCAAGATAATAGAAGTGGAAATTTTAAGAAGAGAAGGTTCAATAATGATGGAAAGACAGCAACACCAGCACCTGTTTCCAAAGAAGAAGAACGACCACCGATCGTATGTTTCAAATGCGGACAGGAGGGACACATCCGTCCAAACTGTACGCAGCAACCCAAAGCCTGTTTCAATTACGGAAGAGAAGGTCACCTAGCTTGATTTTGTCGTGTAGTGAAGTCAAGTCTAGCTGGGATAGTGATGCCAAAGGATGTCCCAGACAAGTCAAAGTCGGTAGTTTAAGTGAGAGCGTTTGTCGAGGAACCCGAACGAATTTATTACGGGTAAGTTAATCAAAACTCTTGCATAGTCTATACCTTATTCGATACCGGTTCTACCCACTCTTTTATTTCTCTTATTTGTGCTCAACATTTAAATTTAACTCCAGAGAAATTAAACTTTGACTTATCTGTTGAAACTCCATTAGGAGAAATCTTTATTTCATGTGTTATCCAAGTCTTGGATGAGAGTCACAGTTTTTAAATGATATTTCTAGCGTTAATAAATTTCTTGACGTATTCCCTGAAGACTTCTTGACCTACTGTTGATCGATTTCGCAATCAATGAATACGTGCAAGTATACACGGTCAACAAGTAATAAAGTGAAAGTAGAGTATCGTTCCCACGAGGAATTATTTAATAAAAATCACCAAGTACTAATTCTTAACCAAACTAATTTTATTTAAACAATCTCAAATCGTGTTTTTTCTAATTAAGAAAACTAAATTAACTAATTAAAACTAAGATTTTAATGAATGAATTCAAATAAATAAAGATTAAGACTTCAATATCCCCAATTATGAATTATAAATCAATTATCCAATTATCCCAATTATTATGCCTCTTCAATTATTAATGTGAATTCTCAAATGCCAAAAGTCCTTTTCCAAGTGATCAATTGCCTTCTATTTAATCCAGATTAATCTTGCTATATTCCTATGCAAAACAATTGAATTAAACTCTTTCCAATCCCAATTCCTTACGTGTTACATGCAGTAACGATATTTCCATTCAATTCACAAACCTAATTATTCACCATGCAAATAACTAAGTCACATGATATCATGCCCGCTTCTAACCCTAGAATTCCTCTTCCAATTCCTTCTAGAGTAACAAAGTAATTCTTGATCAAATAATTAAGCAATAAGCACAAGACAAGATAAACAACTCACTTTAACATAAATAATTAGAATATAATGAATAACTAATTCATAGCCATAAAAAGTTCAATTGAAATCTCAAAAATAGTTAGTTCATAATTAATGAATTAAAACCAAGAATCCACAACCGAATAGACATCAAAAGATAAAAGTAAGATGAGAGAAGAGAATAGAATGCATTGTCGAAAATCTGATGCTCCCTCTTTTGCTCTTGCTTCTCGATCTTCAATGGTCTCCAAGTCGCTTCAATCTCCAAAACTAATAAGAACTAGGGTTATTTTCTAATCTAAAGGAGTGTTTAATCTAGGCTAAGCTATGTAATCTCCTCTTTATTTTATGCCTTACATCATGTATTTATAGGTTACAAGTCCAATTTTTAGCTTAGAACAAACCCAATCCTATTTGGAGTCAAAAGGTGTCAAAATTACCAAAAAAGCGTCCAAACCTTCCGGTCTCTTTCCAGTCACCTTCAAATACTGGGTACTAACCGAATTGGCTTTTATATATACCCCATTTGGAAAATGAATGAACTAGAAATAGCGCCTTGCGGCCCCCAAAATTTGACATTTTCTGCTCTGACGTCCTTTGGGAAAATGGCCATAACTTCTTCGTTCGAACTCCAATTTTGATGATTCAAGATGTTCCGAAAAGAGGAGAAGTAGATCTACAACTTTCATTCTTTGAGTTTTTCGAAATAATGTCAGGAGCTATAGTCAAATTGGCTCTGAAGTGACTGCTGTGTAAATGGCAAGCCGAAAACGCGAATCTAGCCACCCCAAACATCGATCCATGTAACGTTTGTCCCAATTCCTATAAAATAACATAAAACATGCATGAATAGACACAAACACATAAAAACATCCTAAAAGACTTAAGAACAACAATAAATTAAGCCCGAATGTATCCAATTCATGGGTATAAAACTCACTCATCACCTACCCTAGAGCGTGAAAGTAAATTTTGTATTGACCCCAGTACAAAACCTATTTCTAAAACCCTCAAATATTTCTTCACCCAAAATGAATGTAACATGCGCTGAAGACGTTGGCTCGAGCTGTTGAAGATTATGATTATACCATTCAATACCATCGTGGGATAAGCGAACGTGTTAGCCGACGTGTTGAGTAGAGGATCGTATGTGTTTACGAGTGCAAATATACAAACCTACGTGAAAATAGCGAATATACGATTAAAACCGACTTTAAACGATAATGTTAAAGCTGCAGACCCGGAGCTGATGAATACGAAGAAGAAGGTTCAAGAAGGCGTTATTCTAGAAGCAAGAGTCGATGAAGACGACCCATTTGAAATCCTCGATAGAGTAGGTACTGTGGCCTATAGACTCGCCTTAATGCCAAGTATGTCGCGTGTTTTTCACGTATCGATGTTACGTAAATATGTGGACAACCTGAACCACATTATTGATTTAGAACCGGACGAGATAGCGGAAGATTTAATGTATGAAGAGGTGCTTGTTAAAATCTTGGATAAGAAGGAATATATTATACGCTCAAAGGTTATACCTCAAGAGTTAGAATCTGACCAAGTGTCTTCATTTGTTCGGCATACCAGGTACGTACGTAAATTTTGAGGGCGAAATTTCATTAGGAGGGGAGATTGTGAAACCTCAAATTTATTAATAAATATTTAATTTTCTTGAAATATTTTTTTTATGTTATGGTGTGGATTTGAGATAATGTTATAGTTGTGGGTAATATTTATAAATTTTGAAAAGTAAGCAAGTGGTTATAAAATATTCGATTGGTCTGGGAATATTCTTTTTGTCGGGGAATATCCGTACGATGACACAATCATTGGTGGACCCCACAACGGAATTATTGTCGGAATAAGAAAATGACAGAAATATTTTTTTATGAAAATAACGTCGGAAGTTTTACCGTTAACTGTTGAACTACCCGTTAGTAAAAGTACAGTAATACGCATGGTTGCATAGTAGCACATGGTATTGATTATTGGTGCTTACGCGAGAAGTCTCTCAATTTTACTCAATAATTGTTACAGTAATTACTGTTCAATATTTTATTTTATTGATTCAATAATTGTTGCGTTGATATTTTATATTATTGTTGTTTCAATAATTGTCACTGCACAGTATTTCTCATTATCAAATCAATAATTCATATTATTTGAATAATATTATTAGATAGCATTATTGGCAATGTCTAGAAAGTACTGTCAAGGAGAGGTTTAGTCACCTAATTACGCGCCAATAAGGAGAAATCCTTATCGGAAAGCCCCCTCTTTCCTGGGAACGGCCTGGTTGTCATTATTGTGATTCTGTAATATTATTTGTGAATAATAAATTATTGATTTATATGATAAGGAAATATTTATTTTATGTGGACATAAATGATAGATAAGAAAATATTTATTTTATGTGGTTATAATTGAATGAATTAATGTTGAGGTATTTTATTAGTATTTTGTCGGATTGGAGGTATTAAAAACTCAAATCGGTGTTCTTAAAGCTCTATTGCGTGAGTTATAATTTTAATCCGACCGTTGGATCGTTGTGATTTTTGGATATGTTGTGCATATATAAGTTGAGTATATGTCTACAAATTTGGAACTGTTAAAAATTAACGTATGATTTGTTATGAATTTTAAGAGGTATTGAAAATCGTCCGTTTGTGGATTTCAGATATTTTCTGTTTGGAATTTGAAAAACTTTCTTCTGCAAAGTTGTAGAGAATTCGATTTCGTGTGGAATGGACATAAAATTCGTATTTTTTTGATAAAAGGGCTATTTATTATGAATTGTTGAAGTTTCGGAAATTAAAATATTTTTATTTAAATTATAGGTGGGCCCCACTTTTGGTTGTTGGGGAAGATGGTGATTTACGGTGGGCCTACTTGTGGTGGTGAATTTTTATTCAAAGCATGCATGCGTAGAAATAATAATAATATTATTTTATTATTTAGTCTCCTATGGCGTTCTAGCATTTTCCTATAAATAAGCGCTTAGGTTAGAATTGAAAATCACACCGTAAACAAGTTTTCTTTCTCTCTATATTATCGAGTATTATTTTTGTGAGTATTTAGATACTTTGAGAGTTGCTATTCAAAGGTAAGTTTCCTTCTACTTTTACATCCGATATTCCAATCGTAACTCATCATTATTTTGAGGTAAGGGGTTGTTATTTTCTTCGTAAATGATATTATTTTCTTCAATATCATTATGCCAAAATATTGATACTTAATTTTATTGTGGAATTTCTACCTTTTTGTGTGTCTGGGTTACTATTCACGATAATGACAATTATTCACGATACTCTGATCTATTCACGAATACTCCACTATTCACCAAAAAATAAAATTTTCTCTTTTTCATCCCAGATGTTTATTATGGTTACTATCATTAATTGTATCCACGCTTTGATCTTCATTCTTGAATTTTACTCCATTATTGTTTATTATGGAATATTATTTTCGTTCAACAGTAGTAAGGGATGTTATTCTTCGTAAATGATATTATTTTCTTCAATATCATTATGCCAAAATATTGATATGAATTTTATTGTGGAATTTCTACCTTTTTGTATCGAGGTTACTATTCACGTATACAACACTATTCACGAATACGACACTATTCACCGAAAAGTGAAATTTTCTCTTTTTCATTCTAGATGTCTATTATGGTTACTATAATTGATTGTATCCATGTTTTGATCTTCATTCTATACTCATTTGGTTAAAGTTTTGGCTTCTATATTCCATGAAATTAGTAGAATATCCTTGATATTTGCGCTTCATCCAGTATCTTTTCATGAAAATATTATTCTGAGCATTCTTGATAAAGTTTAACTTATTCATGCTGGAGTACTATTTACGAAGTTACTATTTATGAAGTACTTATTCACTTGGTATTATTCACTCGAGTACTATTCACTGTGGTACTATTCATGATAAAAAAATTAATTCGCTTTTCATTCAAATCATTTTTGGTACAATATTATTCTTGAATTTTACTCCACAAAGCAAAGATCATGTTGACAATTTGAACGTTATTGAATTGGATAAATTAAATTATAAATCTTTAAAATTTATCCTTGAACTTGTTTTATTGAATTATTATGTCATTGTCATCATCCTCATGCTTATATTGTTATGAAAGTCATCTTTGGCCCGTAGTGTATAGATGGACTTGGTTTGATTATGACAAGGATTATTGGTTATAATCATGACCGTAATGTTACAAATGATGTGATAAAGTCCTCATTGGCCCGTAGTGCATTGATTGGACGCTTTTGGTATGATTATGGTCATGGATTCTCTTCTACCAAGGGTGCAAAGATGAATTATTTTATGGCATGATTATGACCGTTGATGAAAACACGATTATCTTTGGCCCATAGTGCAAGGATAATTCGTGGTCGTGATGTGACGCCCCAAAAATAGGTATACATCACCCATCTTGAGTCGCCAAATACATGGTATAAAATACAAATACAAACTTAATTATACGACCGTCGTGTAATATACGACAATACATAAACTGAGAGTTTTAATAGGAATATTGTCATCTAGACAATATCCACACTCAAAAGAGTCCTCATTACATTTGTTGTCACACTATTTAATAGAATAGTGAGGACTACTAATGCTATCATCTGGACCGTCACTCCTTTCCCCGACTCATCCCAGCTATATTCTTATTTCCTGAAGAGAACAGTGAAAGAAAGGGTGAGCTCAACTAGCCCAGTAAGAAATATATGACTAAGATAATGCAGAAAAAATTATCAATAGTCTTCAACAATGTTAAACTGATAAAATATAATAGACATCAAGTTTAACTACAGCGGAACAAGCAATCCATTAGAAGAGTCAAGTAGAGAATAAAATCTACTATCTTCTATGGTTTAAAGTATTTTCATCAATTTTTGTATCGTTGAGACTCAGCTTAATAAATAAAACACATCATCTAATCATCCCTGTACTACGGGCCAAGGATATTCATTAAATCATCAATGGTCATGACTATACCGAACAATCCCTGGTCATAATTGTCGACGTCGGGATTTTTGAGTGTCCCTTTTCGTTACTTGTTCCTTGGCGTTCTCATGTAAATGTGAGATTTGTTTGAAAAAACAAGTGAAAATGCTTCGACATGTATAATGTCGACGATTTGACTTTCAGAGTCGCCAGTTGGTGTATTTAACTGGTTGCACCAACGCAACCGAAAAGGTTTGCACATTGACTCAGTGATATGACACTGCTAAACGGGTCTGTGAAACTGAGATTCATTTTGGGTCCGGGGGCTTGATTATGTAGAGGAAAAGTGTTAGGCACCCCCCGACATCCGTGTTACCACGGTGACCGCCACTTTTCAAAGAAATTGTTATATGAATTTGTGTGTGTGTGTGTGGATCAATGTGCAATTATTTGAAAGTAGTGCGAGGCCTCGTTCGCAACTATATACACAAGGTTTGAATTTTATAGAAAAATTCAGTTTTAACCAAGATATATCAATGAAGTTTTGTAAAAGAATTTTTAAAACCACGCGCTCAATAGAATTGAGACCTTTTTATACTTCCATTTTATTATTAAATGTTCGATTGTTTGCTTTTATTTTCGAGATGCAAAGCATTCTCGAGAAAATAATATCTGACAGCTTAAACTCCTCATGGGCATGATGACCCATCCAAGGAAATTCGAACACTGTAAAAATATCAGTACATAAGCTTACAATTGAAAAATATGTCCATCATGGAATCAATCTAGATTCAAGAGATCAATCAGTGATCACATGATTCCTAGGCTCACATGATACTACAATTTGTATGGAAAGCGATGGCGATTATATATATAAAAGTCAGAAATATATATATACAGATATGATCAACCACCACGAACAACTCCATGGGGATCGAAAATGTAAATATATAAAAGCGGTATATATATATATATATATATATATATATATATATATATATATATATATATATATATATATATATATGATATGATCAACCACCACGAAGTAAACTCTGTGGGATGAAATGTAAATAAAGTCAGAAAAGCGATCAACCGCCACGTAAGTAAACTCGTGCATGATGAAATGTAAATAAAAGTTGTAAAAGGCCATGAAGTAAACTCCAGCTCTGATGTAAATATAAATATATATATATATATATATATATATATATATATATATATATATACAAATATATATATAAAAGCATTAAATGCACCGGATGTGAATCTGTGCTCATCTGGATATGTCCGAAAACAATTATATATATATATATATATATATATATATATATATATATATATATATATATATATATATATATATATATATATATATATAAGCGAGAAAATGCTCCGGATGTAAAATCCAAGCTCATCGATTTGTTCGATAACAATTATATATATATATATATATATATATATATATATATATATATATATATATATATATAAAAAGCAATAAACGCCTCCGCATCAAGTTCAGGCTCAATCGAGGCATAACTCGATAATGTTAGTCCATATAAAAATATATACAATATACGTATATATATACGTATGTAATGAAATCCACGAATCAAAGTCCTGCAAACACACTCTCACACGACTTTAACGTGTACAACAATGTGTGATAATATAAGAAGAAAGCTTTATAGAATGTAAGAAGGCTTATAGTGAAATTTTGCCAAGTAGACTTCTATGACTCTATGTGGACAAACACTCAGCCTCATGCGAATAAATATATAATCAGTATGTGGGCTAATAGGTGTTTAAAAAGAGCAAACACTCAATATGGGGGTGTACAAAGCCAATTGGGCGGGTGGTTCCTCGCTATTTACATTGCAATATATGGCCCAAAGCCCCATATATATAGATCTGATGGCCGTAGGTTTACATGCGGCGACCTCTCGATACACCTACTACTGGTCGTGGTGCATCCGGTCTCGCGTCCGTCGTCTATTCAAGACGTGCACTCGTGCAATGTAATGTCCGTTCGAACTTGCAGAACTTCAATCTGAGCATCCGAACGAGGTGTACGAGACCATCTTTGGACTGCTTTTGTCGAGAGTTACGCAATGACATGGGATTTGCCCTTTTTTATTCCAGGAAGATGGGTCCATGACCGAAATAGCATTCTCGGGTTCCCGTCAGGCAATCCGGTGAGCTATTTTGCGCAGTTCACGCTCCGAAGTTAGGATATGGTTCTTGTGGGACTTCTTCTGAAGATATTTGAGTTAAAATGAGTGTATTTGACTTGAAGTAAAGTTGAGTCGGCAAAATGACCATTTTGCCCCTCCTAGGGTTATCTCTGGTTTTCGCACAGTTGTAACGGGTTTTTCCCAAGGTTATCTCTGAGATGGTCATGTTGTTGACTTTGAATGTACTCAGGGTTATCTCTGAGGTTGGAATTGATGTTGTGGTCCTCTAGGATTACCTCTGGAGTGTGAAAAAGATGTTTTTGCCCTCTTGCACAGTTAGTAACAGGAAAAGAAAATTTTGAGTGTCTACAGATGCCCCTCTTTATCATGTTCATGCAATGCAATGGAATGGACAGGATAAAGATTAGTAGACACTTGAAACATGACAATGTATTTTTAATGATGCAGATCGCAATGTAGTGAATGTGATGATGAATGTTTAAAATGTTTTTGTAAATCGCACATCGCATTTCGCACTTCGCATTTCGCTTTTGGCCAATCGCACTTCGCAACTCGCACATCGCATTTCGCATATCGCAAATCGCAAATCGTAATGTAATGAATGTTATGATGCATGTTTAAAATGTTTTCACAAATCGCTTCACCTTTACCGGGGATTACTGATGCCTATGCTGGTGTTGACTACAACGGCTTGGCTTTTTGTCGGTGCCACTAATGCCTGTTTATTGAAGAGAAATGGAGATGTCGCCGATGCATACGCTGGTAGTTTACAATGGTGCCTACCCTGATGGTAGTTTGATAACAGATCCTACCCTGCTGGTAGTTGACATCGCCCAACTATTTTGGTTCCCCACTTTAACGGCAGATACAAATCTTTCATCATTTGAATTGTCATGATGTTGCACTGAATTGATACCAATGGTTTTGAATACTGGATCTCCCGATACCTTCACTAAAGTAATATTCAAAGGTTTGCTTCGCTAGATTCTGCCTGATGTGATGTTTGATAGAGATGTACGTTGATGTAGCGCATTTGCATACATGCAGATCACGCATGATGTGATGATCTAGATTTTTTTAGGAGCCTATTGTCCTAGATTGATGCAGATTGTAATTTGTATGGAGTAGAATTTTTTTCTCACCTTTTTTGAGGTGATTTGGAGTTTCCTTTCGCTGTTGGGTGCTTGTGCCCATTTCCTTGAACATTTGATTTGCAACCCGGCTGAACTGATGACCTGAATGCCGCTGATATCCCTGGAGGGTGCTGTCTGTACTTTCACTGCCGAACTTTGAACTTTAGTGTAGAGGCCTTAGCTTATGAGGATTTGGCGCAAATTGATGGTGTAGATTTCATTCGCCAGACCCTTTGTTATTGGGCTTCTGCTCTTAAGTTAAGAACTTTGTTGAGAATTTTCCCCTTCGTTTGTAGGGGCAAGCTAATGTCGCCATGATTTCTTTCAGGAGTTTTCCTTCTTTTGATGAGAGGTTTGATTCTGCCTTAAAATCCTTCGCTTTCCTGGAATTGAAAAATGCCCCAGTCCTTTTCACATACTGATGTCGGGGATTCATACAAGAAACTCTCTTTGTTGATGAAGTCGCAAGTGAATAATATCCAAATCGCTAATGAGCTAATGTGAGGGAAGCTTTGATGATGATGGACCATGCTGATGGTGTTGACTAGGGCATTTTCTTCTTTACGATGTTTGATAAATGCCTCAGTGTTGAGTTGACGCTGTTTCCGAGATTGCCCAAGTCTTGTTGTAGTGGTCGCAATATCGGTTTGTCGTCGATTTTGAAATTGCCCCAGCCTTGCTTGTTGTCTGGGATAGTCGCTTTGACAGATGAGCTGATAAGATGCTGAGATCGCAAGAGACTTTTTCTTCTGTACCAGATGGTGAACAAATATAGGACTTGGGTTTTGATGCCTTTAATCATTATTCCTGACTTGTTATTGCAATCGGTCTTGATTTTCTTCTGATTTGATGAAGACTCGTGATTAAGGGTGTCAAATCTTTGAAGGTCCTCGCTGCTGGATGTCTTGGCATATCGCCTTTCTTCTTCCTTTCAGGATTTGTGCGGTTTTGATGGAATGACATTGTAGTGTTGTTGGGTCTTCTCCACATAGGTCGCTGACTTGGAGGGTCGTTCTTGGGATCGACGTTTGGATTTGGACGTTTCTGTTGAGGGTCAGACCGCACCACTTGTGGTTGTCTACGTACTCCTGTGAGTGTGGGAGATCAGGTATGCGTAGTTCCTACTTGATAAGATAAACGGTTTGACAAGTGTTTGTTTGAGAAGCGTTTGTTTGAGAAGTGTTTGGTTTGGGAAGTGTTTGGTTTGAGAAGTGTTTGGTTTGGGTTTTTAGGTTTTTGTTTGGTTTGATCGCACCATAAATAGCTGCCTACGTACTCCCATTGAAGAGGGGAGATCAGGTCTTTCGTAGTTCAGGCTTGATGAGCTGAAACCTGAATGATTTGATTTTTTTGATTTATTTTCTTTTTTCTTTTTTCCTTTTTTTCTTTTTTTCTTTTTTTTTGTTTTTTTGTTTTTTTTCTTTTTTTTTTTCTATACATGCATGGAAAATAAAAAACATACTGCGAAGGAAGTGATACCGTCCCAACATCTTCTGGAACTCGCAACTTTATCCCCTGGATCTACATCTTTTTTGGCTAGTTGAGGCATGATAGTCCAATCGTCAGTGGCTGTGTTGCCTTCAAGGCTCGCGACAGAGGTTACTTCTTGGTTTTGAATGTCTTCACTTATGGCCATAACTTGATCGCTTCCTGGTTCAGTACATTCCTCAGGGATGCTTGAGCTGGACCCATCGCAAAAAGGTATGAACTCTTGATTCTTTGCTGGATTGGTTTCCCAGATAACCTCACCACTTTTTCCCTCATCTGTTCCTTCACGCTTTTCCTAGGCTTGAGAGGATTAGACCATGAAATCTGCCTCGAACTATCGTCGCATTTCTTGCAAGGAATTTTCCTTTTTTTCTTTTTCTTCCTTAGAAAGGATCAGTATTTCTTCCGCATCATCCAAGGTGATAAAATCAGAAACATGGTTGATATCTTTGGACCAAAAGATGTTTGATGTTGGCGGAAGAAAATCCTTCCGGAATTCCCATGTCTCTTCTATCATTTCCTGCATTAGGATCGCTCCATCTTGTGTTCTGCCAGGATTATCGCTCATAGCCTTCACCTTATTTGAACTACTTGTCTCGAGTGGACATCTTAAGCTTTTTATTGCCTTTTCGCCTTTTTTGGTCATGGGAATTTCTATCTCCAGCTCTCTATTTTCAATGAGATCCTGGATTTTATGTCGCAAAGCCCAGCATTCCTCAGTCGTATGTCCTAGTGAGTTAGAATGGTAGAGAAATATCTTGGTGGAATCATAGCTCTTTATCTTTGGATTTACAGGAGGTAGCAACTCAGTAATCCTTCATTCGCTTATCAGAAAGTGTAGCATTTCTTCATTGGATTTGCTTATAGGGGTGAATTTTCGAACTCTTATGGAGGTTGTTTGATCTTTTTTCTTTGAGAGTTCGCATTCCCCCAAGCGATTTTTCTGTTGGCGAGGTCTACTAGCAATTTTATCATCCCCCTTTTCTTGGCCTTCTGATTGTTGAGTGAAGAAATGCCTTATATCCTGATGTTGGCACACTATCAGCTTAGCTAACAGATTTACTTGATGTTAGATCGTCTCTAACTTTTGCATTACTATCATACCCTCCTCCAAGTTTTCCCATTTTAGGACATATGTTCTGTGCCTTTGGGGGTAGTCTTCTATTCTTCGTATGCACTTACGAATTGGATATATTTCAGCGCTTCCTAACCCTATCATGTTTACTTCTTCCGTATCATGCTGCAACAGAAGGTTGGTGTTGACATTTTGCTGGTCAGGTTGTTGGACAACAATACTGCCACTTTCGATCAGATTTTGAATTTTATGTTTTAAGGACCAACAATCTTGTGTATCGTGTCTTGGAGATCCTGAGTGGTAAGCACATCTCTGGCTTGGATTGTATCTTTTGCTCCCTGGTTCCAGAGGTGGAGCCAGTTCGGTAATTTTCTTATGATCCATCAATATCGCCAACACATTTTCAAGAAAATCGCCTAGTGGAGTGAACACCCGATTTTCCGTTCTCTCAAATTTTCTTTTCTTGTCCTTGAATTGGTTAAATGCTGCCTGCTGTTGAAATGGTAGATTGTCTCGCTTTTTCCAAATGGGGGGACTGTAGGTTGGTGTACTAGATTGCCCCTACAAAACAAGGGATACATCTTCAGTGTCTTTATCGGGTACCCCCTTGGGATCGCTCGCATACTTACCAGTCTGTATATACTTGGCAACTTCTTCCAAGGCAGTGAAGTCTTTAATCTTGCCTGCTTTCAGGCCCATCCCTGCCATTTCACCGTGTTTAATCATTTCTGAGAATGGCTTTCCTATACCTGCTAGGATCCTCTCATAGTACAGAGCCTCTTGGATATCAATAAACGTCATTACCATCTCAGCTTCTATCATTGATAGAATGACTTGCGCTGCTAGATGTCTCCACCTTTGGGCATATTCTCGAAAAGATTCAGTACTCTGCTTTTTGACTTTAGTCACTTGGTATCGATCCGATGCCATTTGTGATTAATAAACCTTGATTTAGAAAGGTGTGGGCCAATTCTTCCTGTTGTGGATTTTGGCATTGTCAAGTCTGGCATACCAGCTTTAGCCTCTCCGTGAGACTCTTTTGAAAAAGTTGCATTACGAGGATTTCATCTTGACAAAGATAAGACCCTCATTCATGATGTACACTTTTCGGATCGATAGGGATCGCTTTGCCCCATTGTACTTTTTTTCAAACTCGGGACTTTGAATTTGGTAGGATATCGAGCCCCCAAGAATATGCGAGAGATCCGAATAGGTGACACTCCCATAATTTCAGTCCTTTGATTGGCCGGATGGTCTCTCCATTTGTTGGACTTTCTTTCTTAGATCCCCGGTTTCTCGATCATCCACGAGATTTGTGATCTCTTTATTGGAATGAGGTTTAGGTATCCGGGTTTCCATCTTTTGCCAATACTACGATCGCCCCATGGGGTGGATAACTCTAGTTGAGTAGGCATTGTTTGGCCCTGGATTCCTCTATGTGTAGAGGATTCTGTATGGATGGGTATTTGTGGACCCTAAGTAGATTGGTGTAGTTCTTTGAGCATAACAGCCAACTCTGTCATTTGATAGCTTAATCTTTTGAACTCCTCGCGAGAGATAGGAGTAGGATCAGGTTGGGCACTTTTATCCATGTCTAACTATGGGCTTAATGTCCTTTTGGACTTTAAACGGGAAACAGGATCAATTGCTTCCCTACAAAAACTTATGTAGTTTAGTCTTAGGGAAATGTATAAAAATTTTACATGCTATCATAACATGTCCATTTTAGGAATATTATCCTGCAAAATGGGTGTCATTTGATAGCATGTCAAGCCTTAATATGCATTCACATATTCTTCATATTTTCCATTACATTGAGATTGACAAGTAATTGAAATGGGGGAGTATGAAGAGACTTCCCTTCGCGTTTGGTTTATCATAGGCTGACTTATCTTAGGTTACTCTCACGGATTTTTGGCATGAAGGTTCCCAGATCATCGCAATCTACTTGACGGGAAGTTAATACGGTCGTTCAACTGGAGCGAATCTGAGTGGTGCCTTTCTTGAGCCTCGGGGAATTATTCTTCCCACGAGTCCAGTAATCAAACACCGACAGGAGAGCCTCCTAGTGGAGGGACCACACAACATACATTCACATACAACGTGTCTCACCGTTTATGCAAAATGATGATACGTCGAAGCACTAATATCACAGAGATAGATATTTAGCGGTCAAGAATTAAGATGCATTCGTACACATTCATCATAAATGTAAATGCAACATTCACGCACAAGCATATAACAATTTTGAAAAGCTGGTAATAGCGGCTTAAGCCCTCTTATTGGAATCCCTAGCAGAGTCGCCACCGTCGTTCGATTTTTGAGTGTCCTTTTCACATTACTTGTTCCTTGGCGTTCTCATGTTAATGTGAGATTTGTTTAAAAAAACAAGTGAAAAAGGTCCGACATATATAATGTCGACGATTTGACTTTAAGAGTCGCCAGTTGGTGTATTTAACTAGTTGCACCAACGCAACCGAAAAGGTTTGCACATTGACTTAGTGATATGACATTGCTAAACGGGTTTGTGAAACTTAGATTCATTTTGGGTCCGGGGGCTTGATTATGCGGAGGGAAGGTGTTAGGCACCCCCCGACATCCGTGTTACCATGGTGACACTTTTCAAAGAAATTGTTATATGAATGTGTGTGTGTGTATGTTGATCAATGTGCAATTATTTGAAAGTAGTGCGAGGCCTTGTTCGTACCTATATACACAAGGTTTGAATTTTATAGAAAAATTCAGTTTTAACCAAGATATATCAATGTAGTTTTGTAAAAGAGGTTTTTCAAACCCTGTGCTCAATAGGAATTGAGACCTTTTCATACTTCCATTTTATTATTAAATGTTCGACTTGTTTGCTTTTATTTTCGAGATGCGAAGAATTCTAGAGAAAATAATACTCCCTCCGTCCCATGATAAAAGTCCTTATTACTATTTTGGGTAGTCCCATGTTAAATGTCTATTTTCTTTTAATAATCAAACTTTAACACATATTTTCCTATTATACCCGTAACATTAAATATCTCATACTTTTCTTATTCTAATTCTCTCTTCATATTTAATGACATTATTATAGGCAATTTTGTCATTTTATTCATCTTCTTAATATGCGTGAAAAAGTCTACTGGACTTTTATCCTCGGACTAGGAGGAGTATCTGACGATCTGTCAACTCCTCATGGTGTGACCATCCAAGGAAATTCAGACCTTTGTAAAATAATGTACAAGTTGCTTACAATTTGAAAAATATATCCATCATGGGAACCGAATCTATATTCATGGATCTGAATCATGATCACATGATTCCTAGGCTCACATGAATCTTTGCAATTTGTATGGAAAGCGATGGCAGTTATATATATAAAAGTCAGAAATATATATATACGATACATGATCAACCACTACACTGAAGCAACTCCATGGGGATTGGAAATGTAAATATATAAAAGCGGTAAATATATATATATATATATATATATATATATATATATATATATATATATATATATATATATATATATGGACATGATCAACCACCACAGTAAACTCCGGTGGGACGAAATATAAATAAAGTCAGAAAAGCGATCAACGCCGCAGAAGTAAACTCCAGGCGAGATTTAAATGTAAATAAAGCTATAAAAGGCCACGATGTAAACTCTGTGCACATTGTAAATATAATATATATATATATATATATATATATATATATATATATATATATATATATATATATATATATATGTACAAATATATATATAAAAGCATTAAACGCATTTGGATGTGAATCCGGGCTCATCGGATATGTCAAGGCAACAATTATATATATATATATATATATATATATATATATATATATATATATATATATATATATATATATATATATATATATATAAGTGAGTAAATGTCTAGGATGTAAAATCCAGGCTCATGAGATATATATCGACAACAATTATATATATAAGTATAGATATATATATATAAGCAATAAACGCCCAGCACCAAAGTCTAGGCTCAATCAAGGCATAACTTCGATAATGTTAGTCCATATAAAATATATACATATATATATAAATATATATACGATGAAATGAAAACCACGGAATGAAAGTCCGGCAAACACACTCACACGGGCTTCAACGTACAACAAAAGTGTGTGATAATATGAGAAGAAAGCTTTATAGAATGTAAGAAGGCTTACAGTTGGGCTGCCAAAGTGACTTCTATGACTCTATGTGGACAAACACTCGGCTCCCGTGGGTAAATATATAATCAGATGTGGGCTAATGAGTGTTTAAAAAAGAGCAAACACTCAATATGGGGGTGTACAAAGCCAATTGGACAGGGTTCCCTCGCTATTTCTCTTGCAAATATGGCTGGCCCCAAGCCCCATATATATAGAACTGATGGCCGCAAGTGTACCTATGGCAGCCTCTGATACACCTGCGGCTGGTCGTGGTGCATCCGGGTCTCGCGGGTCCCGTCATCTCGAAGTACGTGCACTCGTACAATATAATATCTGCTCGAACTTGTAGAACTTCAATCTGAGCATCCGAACGAGGTGTGCAAGACCATCTTTGGACTGCTTTTGTCGAGAGTTACGCAATGACATGGGATTTGCCCTTTTTGATTCCAGGAAGATGGGTCCATGACCGAAATAGCATTCCCGGGTTCCCGTCAGGCAATCCGGTGAGCTATTTTGCGCAGTTCGCGCTCCGAAGTTAAGATATGGTTCTTGTGGGACTTCTTTTAAAGATATTTGAGTTGAAAATGAGTGTATTTGACTTGAAGTAAAGTTGAGTCGACAAAATGACCATTTTTCCCCTCCTGGGCTTATCTCCGGTTTTCGCACAGTTGTAGCGGGTTTTTCCCAGGGTTATCTCTGAGATGGTCATGCTGTTGACTCTGAATGTACTCAGGGTTATCTCTGAGGTTGGAATTCATGTTGTGGTCCTCCATGATTACCTATGTAGTGTTAAAAAGACGTTTTTGCCCTCCTGCATAGTTAGTAACAGGAAAAGAAAATTTCTAGTGTCTACAATAATCATACCAAAAACTGTCCATCAATGCATTACAGGCCACTGAAGACTTTTACCATACCATTTATAACATTACAGGTCATAATTATACCGAATGATCCCTGGTCATAATCATACTAAGTCCATCTATGCACGTAAGACAAAGATGAATTTTATTATAATATAAGCATGAGGATGATGACAATGACATAATAATTTAATAAAACAAGTTCAAGAATTAATTTATCCAGAAATTAATAACGTCCGAATTATTAACATGATACTTCTTTGTGGAGTAAAATTCAAGAATGCTCAGAAGAATATTTTCATGAAAAGATACTGGATGAAGCACAAATATCAAGGATATTCCACTAATTTCATGGAGTATAGAAGCCAAAACTTTAACCAATTGAGTATAATAGAATATATGAAACTGCAAATAGATTTTCACCCGCCATGCGGTAATCCACGTATATAGATCATTTCCACAATTTAATAAAGAATGAATAAAAATGATCATTCACCATGCATGTGGTAATCCACATAGACAAAGTTATTCCAATGAATAATAAAAATGGAATAATGTAAGGATTCACCATGCGATAATGATAGATCTGCATGCATACATGTTATTCCCAATGTAATAATAAATAATGGAACCGTGTCCAGCGTAAACGCATGGGCAGGATATTCCGACGTAAAGAATAAATAATGGAACCCGGTCCGGCGTAAAAGCGCATGAGCGTGATATTAAACGAATAATAAAGAATGGAATGACAATAGAAATCACCACGCATGATGAAATGCCGATGACAAAGGTTATTCTAATAGAATAATAAATAATGGAACCAGGTCCGGCGTAAATGCACAGTTAGGATATTCCGACAGAAGAATAAATAATGGAACTAGGTCCCATGTAAACACACGAGCGTGATATTCTAACGTAATAATAAAGAATGGAATAACAACAGAAATCACCATGCATGCGATAGAATCGCACAAACAAAGTTATTCCAATGTAATAATAAATAATGGAACCGGTCCCACGTAAACGCACGTACGTGATATTTCGGCGAATAATAATGAACGAATAACAACAAAATCACCATGCATGCGATAGACCGCATGCAGAAAAGTTATTCCAATGTAATAATAAATAATGGAACCGAATTCCCACAGAACGCATACGAGATAGGATATTCCGACGTAATAATAATGAATCGAAATAATAGAAGAATTTCACCATGTATGCGGTACTTTTGCATAAACAAGTTATTCCAACATAATAATAAAGAATGGAATAATGAAAGAATTTCACCATGTATGCGGTACTCAGATAACAAAGTTATTCCAATAGAATAATAAAGAATGAAATAACAGAAGTTCTCTTCATGAATAAGAAAGAAATAATACCCCTTACCTTAGAAGAACTGGATATTAGAAAAGTGAGGTAGCAGACTTCTCTTCTTCTTTCTCTCTATAATTTTTCTCTCAAGAGTTTTAGTGAATTCGTAAGAAATAATGTAGGAATGAGCTTCTATTTATAGGAGAATGGACTGAATAGTAACTAATTCATGAACGGTCCAGATTGATTTACTTTTAAACGGACGGTCCATATTGATTTACTATTAAAACTTAAAATAACGGTCCATACTGATTCACTATTAAAACTTTAAACCAACGATCCATATTGATTTACTATTAAAATTTTAAACTAGTGATCCATATTGATTCACTATTAAAACTTTAAACCAACGATCCATATTGATTCATTATTAAAACTTTAAAACAGTGATCCATATTGATTTACTATTATAACTTCAACCAACTGATGCAAAAAATTAGCACATTTCCTCATGGAATGTTTAAATAGGTTAAAAATCAATCGATATTTTCTATACAAATAAATTAAAAATTTTGCGATAATAAGGGAGGGTGAATTTTTTTTTCTATATTAAAAATTTTGCGTAATATGGGGAATATATGCCAAGATAATGTGTGTATGTATTTATGTGATATATTTATTACATGAATGATTTTAAATAATTTTATTTTAGAATTATTGATTGTTATAAACTATATTATTATAATAATTAATTTTATAGTAGAAATGTTTTTATTGATTATTTTCCATGAAAATATAATTATATATTATTTATATAATATATGAAATGATTTTTAGAATTATTATAATAATTATTTTATTATATGAATTTTGTTTAGATTATTAAGTTAATTATTTTAACTTAATTAATAATGTTAAGTATGATGGATAAATCAAATATGGAATCCAAACCCTAATTTTTTTGATTTTTGATCAAGGAATGAGAACAATAATATAATATTATTTATATTTTAATTTTTTCAATGATATAATTATATCTTTGTATGTATATGGATTGACAATGATTGGTCGGGTTATGGTGTATTATGTCAAACCCTAGTTTTACTTGTGGAAACCCTAATTTAAAACTCAATTGTGAGTTTAAGTCTATTATATAACTGTGTTATATGATTTTATGATTAATTAGGTCAACCTAAATAACATTTAGATTTATTAATTTCTTGAAATCCTATTTATTAATTATAAACCCTAATTGCTAAATTAGCAAGGATAATTATAATTATTATATAATACCCTAATGTTCATGTATAATTAGAACCCTAATCAAATTAAGAAAACCTTAATTATAAATTTTAGAAACTAATTTTATTTTATTTTAAACCCTAAATAAACAATTTGGGTAACATATATTAAAATTGTTAGACTATGTTTATTACATGGCCAAAAACAATTAAAGGAGAAGCCCAAAAGAAATAAAATGCAAGCCCAAAACTTAGCCCACTTGATTAAGGAATTTTAGACCTTTGATTTATCTAATTTATGCATTAAAATAAAAGCTAAAAGAAGGGATTAGTGGGCATATATATAGCTGGCCACTTTAGGCCTTTTAAGGCAACAAATTAAGTTAATCAATGTCCAAAAGTAGAAGTTTTACACACAAGTACATGTGTGTCAATCTCCCATTGGTTGCACATCTATTAAACACCTTTAATCACATGATTAGGCTAATTGAAGAGATAAGGTGTAGTCTTTTATCCATGAGATAATAAAAATATGGGGGTTAATAGTTATATCGCACATTTGCTAGACTTCTATAAATAGATTAGAGAGAAAAAATAAGTCATTTGCTAGCTCATTTTGTATCAACTCTCAACCTAGACTCTCTCTCTCTTAAACCAATGAAATTTCTTAGCATATTAGTCCCAAATCCAAGCCCCACTAACACCACAATCAAATCAGAAAGCTAGAAATCAAGATTTGTCATATAAAGGTATAAACCCTAGCCATGAAATCTGACCATAAATCTGTTGATAGATGTTATGATTCTGTGTTTGAATATGTTGTTAGTAGTGTATAATGATGATCTGGGTTGCTAGATGTTAGATCCATAACATCTAGAGGCTCGGATTTGAGTTTTTGTAAAATCTGGAAAAAAAATCAAACTGTGGTCTGACAACAAATGTCAGTGGCCACAGATCTTTGGTCGTTTATGATTTTTGTTGTTTTTAAGTTGTTATGTGTAGTCTGGTATGTGGTCTTTGATCTGGAACAAGAATCAAGTTCATATCTTAAACAGGTTGCAAGATATTGTTAGTCAAAAGTCGTTGACCGACCATGACTGGACAAAATCTGGGTAACCCAGATCTTGCCCAGAAATGGTCTGACAAGACTTTTGACGCTTTGGATCTTGTAATCTGTTATATATTTGTGTTGTTTGTTGTATTAAGGTTATAGTATGATAGATATACAACATGTTAAAGCTTTTAGATCTCTTATATCACAAACATACTGGAATTGGGGATTGGTCAAACCAAGCAAAAGTTCACGGATGAACTTTACGGCAACCTAGAAAGTTCATAAGCGTGGATTCGACAAGGTTTGGCCGGTCGAGATCTTGATATTACATTGATGTTTTGCTTATGTTTTGTATTAGATATGTAGTCCTCCATGTTGGTTGAACAATCAAGTCGTTTGATCACAAAAAACATTACACGATCGTCTTTGTAGTGGGGAGCCCAAAGTGGGCATGTCAAGATCGTTCTTCATTTCGGGCAAACCCGAAATGAAGAAATGATCCGAACAATCACTTTAGGGGCTCGAGATCTTCTTTGTGTGTATTATATGATCATGTTTGTTGTTGGGTCTTGTAGTGGCGATTGCATTTGTACTACATGATCGGATCAACAACAAGTCCAGAAACACTTTGTGAGAAGATTAATTAGTGGTCAAACATGCTTACTCAGTAACTGTGTATGAAGATCTGGGTTTTCATGATGAACATGAAGAACACCTATAGCGACGATTATGTCGCTATAGGTGGTCTTTAGCGACAGATTATTTATAAAAATTATATTTTTATTAAATAATTATAGAAAATTAGTTTTTAATTATTAAAAATACATATTAAATTATTTTAAAGTCTGAAAAATAGTTTTTAATTATTTTTAATATATTTCATAAATATTTAATATTTTTGAAATATTAAAGGTATTTAATTTATTTAATTATATATTAAATAAATTATTTAAAAATGATTTTAATACTTTAAAAAAATCATTTAAAATTATATAATGGTATAAGAAATTATTTTAAGTTATTTTAATGACTTTTAAATATTTTGTGATGAAATTCATTAATAAATTAATATTAATGATAATTTAGTTATTTAATAAATGAATTAAATAAATAAATTAAAAATGATTTTGTTATATTAAAAATTATTTTAAATAATAATAAGGTATTTAAAAATATTTTAAGTTATAAAATATAACTTTCAATATTTAAAGGTAAATTTCATTAATTAATTATTATTAATGATATTAAAGTTATTTAATAATTATATTAAATAATTTAGTTTAAAAATGATTTTATTATTATAAAAATCATTTTAAATGAAAATAAAGTGTTTAAAGATATTTTAAGTTATAAAATATAACTTTTAATATTTAAAGGATAATTTCATTAATAATTTAATATTAATGATATTTGTTTAACATTAATGATATTAAATTTATTTAATAATTATATTAAATAAATGGTTTAAAAATAGTTTTATTAATTTAAAAATCATTTAAAAAGGATATAAATGAATTAAAAATATTTTAAGTTATACTTAATGACTTTTAATATTTTGATAAATAGTACATTAATATTTAATATTAATAATAATTATTTATAAATGATTTTAAATGTTTTAAAAATCATTTAAGGGTAATATTAATACTTTAAAAAATATTTTAAGTTATTATAAATAATTTTAATATTTTGGCATGGTTTCATTAATACTTTAATATTAATTAAATATTAATGATAATAGAATTATTTGATATTTAAATCATTTAATAATGATTACGGTGTTTGAAAATTCATGATAAGTTATGATAAATGTTTAAATTTTTTTTATTATAAGTCATTTAAAATAATATGACTGATATTTACAGATATTGAGTTACAGAATAGAGTCTTAGACTCGATAATTACCCGATAAAGCTGTCGATATACCGACATATTTCAGAAATTGATCTAGACTTAGATATTTTGACTGTATTAATGTTTGTTTGTGATGCAATAACTGTTGAACATGTGTGATAATGTGATTAGGTTTTGTGCCGATTGTGAAATGCAGTACTATATGTTATAGTATATTGTTCTAATAGAATGAATGATCTGATTAATGATAGGTCGTGATATAAAAGATAAAACTAAGTTGCGTATTATAAGCAGCGCATCAAGCAAGTATCCTACCTTTGCATTTCCTTTATGTAATGGACATGAGTAAGAATGTTTCAGAATTATATTATTACTGTACAGATTATTAATCCTATATTATATACGCTCATTAATTGTCAACATGTTAGTATATGGTAATTCCGATATATATTATGTTCGTTAATTTTTATAAATGGTTATACAAGTGTCCCCACTTGGATAATCATTGCATTTAATCACATGTTGATACACCTTTGTTAATTACCCGTATATATATATATATATGTTGAATTATAGATTATTATTGAATAAGATAAAACCTACCTATTATCCAACCGAATTGCTTTGGTTTGGAACCCTGACAAGTATGAACATCCCATTCATGGGAAAATTTTTATATGCCTATGGCAGCCAGAGTGAACGATAATATCATTCTTGTAATGTAGTATTGATCAATATAGGGTACAATAAATCATCACCCTCAGTGTAGTAAGTTATAACGGTTTACAGATGAAGTTCTGTTTAACCTTTTCGAAAATGAAAATAATGTTCATAGTATGTCTCCTTAAACCTATTTATAGTTAGTACGTAGTTTCAAAAATTTGATAGAGAGTTGTTATGTTATTATTATCGGTTCAGATTACTTCACAACAATTGATTTGTTGTAGAAGGGTAGTATAAAGAAAACATTTAAATTCTTTCATCTTATATATATATATAGTTGTTATTACTTGCCGGGCACTCAAATGCTCATCCTTGCTTAATTTAAATGTTTTCAGCTAAGTGTGAACAACCTGAAGGCTCTGCTAGGAATAAGGGAAAAGGGAAAGGTTGCTGAATGATTTCAATGTTATCTTGTGTAATAGTTTAATATTATAAAGACAATGTTATACATTTATTATCATGTATTATAAGGAATGATTAAAGGTTACGTACTTGGGAGCTAGACTTTGATAATTATGTAAATTAAGTTTAATATTTATATTATTGCTATTATTATTAGTATTATTCCGCTCATAGAAATGGTATCGTAAAGCACTGAGTTCGGGTTTCAAGTACTTGGATTTGGGGGCTTTACACACATGATCTCCAATATCGAATTCCACGTCCTTTCGATGAAGATCAGCATAACTCTTTTGTCGATCTTGTGCGGTTTTTATACGTTGTCGGATCGTTTGAACGTACCAAATCCGGTCCCAACAACGTTGCTTCACCCACCTCATCCCAAAGATCTTGGCGAACGACACTTTCTTCCATACAATGCCTCAAATGGAGCCATGCCAATACGTGTTTGATAACTATTGTTGTAAGAAAACTCCACCAATGGTAAGAACTTGTCCCAACTTCCCTTGAAGTCAAGGACAGAGTCTTAATAAATCTTCAAGAGTTTGAATAGTCCTCTTTGATTGTCATTCCATCCGAGGATGATATCTCGAGACTAAATCGTAAACAGTGCCCATAGCTTTTTGCAAACTAACCCAAAATCTTGAAGTGAATCTTGGGTCTTGATCAGAAACAATGGATACTGGCATACTATGCAATCTTACAATCTCGTTTATATACATACTAGCAAGACGTTCAAGTGTATAAGTTTCTCGTATCGGTAAGAAATGAGCAGACTTGGTCAATCTATCAACAATGACCCAAATCGCATCTATGCCTTGAGAAACCTTAGGAAGACCAGTAACAAAATCCATGGTAATGTGCTCCCACTTCCATTCTAGAATTCCAAGTGGTTGCAATGGACCTTTTGGCATTTGATGCTCTGCCTTGACTCGTTGACAAGTTAGACACCTTGAGATAAACAACGCTATCTCTCTCTTCATATTGTTCCACCAAAATGTATGACGAAGATCACAATACATTTTGGTACTCCCAGGATGGATTGCAAACGGTGTGTAGTGCGCCTCCATCATGATTTTATACTTCAGGTCAGAATCGTTAGGAACATAAAGTCTAGAGTTGACTCGAAGTATTCCTTCTTCATCGATTCTTGCTTCCGGAATAGCATTTTCTTCCGCTTTCTTCTTCATATGCATCAACTCCAGGTCTGTAGCTTGAGCAGCTTTAACTTTATCGATTAAAGTCAGTTCTATTCGTATATTCGCCATCATCACATGGGTCCCTAGAGTCTTTAACTCTATCTCCATCCTTTCTAGGTCACACAAAATGGGCCTTTTCGTTGACAATATCGCACTCGTACCCGCATATGATCTTCTACTCAATGCGTCAGCTACTACGTTCACTTTTTCAGGATGGTATTGGATGGTATGATCATAATCTTTCAACAGCTCAAGCCAACATCGTTACCGCATGTTGAGTTCCTTCTGAGTGAAGAAATATTTGAGGCTTTTATGATCCATATAAATCTCCACCTTCTCTCCATACAGGTAATGCCTCCAAATCTTAAGCGCAAAAACGATAGCGGCCAACTCTAGATCATGAGTAGGATAATTCCTCTCATATTCTTTGAGTTATCGTGAGGCATATGCTATGACTTTTCCATGTTGCATGAGAACACATCCTAACCCTTTGCCTGAAGCATCACTGTAAATGACAAATCCCTCCATGCCAGATGGTATTGTCAGAACAGGTGCTGAAATGAGTCTCCTCTTGAGTTCTTGAAAACTCTTCTCACATTCCTCGCTCCAATAGAATTTTGTATCTTTCTGAGTCAGCTGAGTTAATGGAGTAGCGATTCGAGAAAACTCTTCTACGATTCTCCGATAATAACCAGTTAAGCCGAGAAAGCTACGTACTTCGGTCACTAACTTAGGTTGCTCCCAGCTTTGAATTGCTTTAATCTTTGCCGGGTCAACAGATATTCCATGATTTAATATCACGTGCCCAAGGAATGCAACTTCCTCAAGCCAGAACTCACATTTCTTCAACTTGGCATATAGCTTATTTTCACAAAGCTTTTGAAGTATCAGCCTTAAGTGTTGCTCATGGTCTTCACGGGTTTTGGAGTATATGAGGATGTCATCAATAAAGATGACCACAAAGTGATCCAAATATTCCTTGAATACTCGATTCATCATGTCTATGTAGGAAGCAGGAGCATTAGTCAATCCAAAAGACATGACTAGGAATTCATAATGCCCGTACCTAGTTCTGAAAGCAGTCTTTGGAATGTCATCAGTTTTAATCTTCAACTGATGATATCCGGAACGAAGATCGATCTTTGAAAAGAATTTGGCGCCTTGCAACTGGTCAAACAGATCATCAATACGAGGTAATGGGTACCTATTTTTGATGGTGACATGATTCAACTCCCGATAATCAATACAAAGTCGCATACTTCCATCTTTCTTCTTCACGAATAGAACAGGAGCACCCCAAGGAGACATACTAGGACGAATGAAACCTATGTCTAACAATTCCTGTAGTTGGGTTTTTAACTCCTGAAGTTCAATAGGAGCCATTCGATATGGGGCTTTGGAAATGGGTTTTGTACCGGTTTCAAGATCGATACAAAATTCGATTTCACGCTCTGGGGTAGGCTAAGAAGTCTTCAAGAATACGCCTGGAAATTTATTAACAATAGAAATATCATTCAAAACTGTGACTCTCATCCAAGACTTGGATAACACATGTAATGAAGGTTTCTCCTAACGGAGTTTCAACAGATAAGTCAAAGTCTAACTTCTCCGGAGTCAAATTTAAACATTGAACGCAAGCAAGAGAAATAAAAGAATGGGTAGAACTAGTATCTAATAAGGTATAGACTTCACAAAAATTTATAATTAACTAACCCGTGCTAACTTTGGGTTACTTACTAAACTTTTGAGAAGTCACAAAAAACACTCTTCCTGAAACCACCGACTTTGTTTTGTCCGTATCCGCCTTTGGTGCCACCGTCCCAGCTGGACTTGACTTCACTATACGACAAAATCGTGCTAAATGACCTTCTCTTCTTGAAATTTCCACTT
The DNA here is from genome assembly GCA_020205605.1 of Panax ginseng. Taxonomy (NCBI): domain Eukaryota; kingdom Viridiplantae; phylum Streptophyta; class Magnoliopsida; order Apiales; family Araliaceae; genus Panax; species Panax ginseng. Next base: position 134,823,045 of record CM035133.1, on the reverse strand, counting down.
CTATTATCTTAGCCATGATTACCAATAGAAGTGGTTACCATTCTTGGCATGATAATTTCCCCACAATGGTCATCATTGTTCCGTGGTTCGTTACCACCGAATGACGATTATTATCGTGTTGTTGGTTGTTACCTTTTGGTTGTCTTAACTCATTATCGCTAGCTCCAATAATCGAGCCCTATTCACAACATCTGAATATAAACAAAGTTTATGAGAAATGAGGTATTGACGTATATCGGGTTTCGAACCTCTTAGAAACATTCGCGTCATTCGCTATTCATTATCGACCAAATGGGATGCAAACTGGGATAACTACATGAAACTTAGCCTCGTCTTCACGATACGATCATATTATTTTGCTCCATTGCTTATCTCAACATTTTCAGATGCCATTTTCAAACACTGTCACAAAATAAGGGTTAATTAACATATCACATATTATCCCTATACTCTGACCGACCAATTAAATACCAAATAAACTTAGGTAGGTCATACTAGCGAAGGAATTCCCCATCTCTCCCCTCCTAGTTCTTGTCTCACATCTCAGCTAGGGATCATATCCCTTAGCTTTGATACCAACTGTGATGCCCCCAAAAATAGGTATACATCACCCATCTTGAGTCGCCAAATACATGGTACAGAATACAAATACAAACTTAATTATACAACCATCGTGTAATATACAACAATACATAAACTGAGAGTTTTAATAGGAATATTGTCATATAGACAATATCCACACTCAAAGGAGTCCTCATTACATTTATTGTCACACTATTTAACAGCATAGTGAGGACTACTAATGCTATCATCTGGACCATCACTCCTTTCCCCGACTCGTTCCAGCTATATTCTCATTTCCTGAAGACAGTGAAAGAAAGGGTGAGCTCAACTAGCCCAGTAAGAAATATTATGATTAAGATAATGCAGAAAAAAACTTATCAATAGTCTTCAACAATGTTAAACTGATAAAATATAATAGACATCAAGTTTAACTATAGTGGAACAAGCAATCCTTTAGAAGAGTCAAGTAGAGCATAAAATCTACTATCTTCTATGGTTTAAAGTGTTTTCATCAATTTTTTTTATCGCTGAGACTCAGCTTAATAAATAAAACACATAATCTAATCATCCCTGTACTACGGGCCAAGGATATTCATTAAATCATCAATGGTCATGACTATACCGAACAATCCCTAGTCATAATCATACCAAAAATTGTCCATCAATGCATTACAAGCCACTGAGGACTTTTACCATATCATTTATAATATTACAGGTCATGATTATACCGAATGATCCCTGGTCATAATCGTACTAAGTCCATCTATGCACGTAAGCCAAAGATGACTTTCATTATAATATAAGCATGAGGATGATGACAATGACATAATAATTTAATAAAACAAGTTCAAGAATTAATTTATCCAGAAATTAATAACGTCCAAATTGTCAACATGATACTTCTTTGTGGAGTAAAATTCAAGAATGCTCGGAAGAATATTTCCATGAAAAGATCTTTGGATGAAGCGCAAATATCAAGTATATTCCACTAATTTCATGGAGTATAGAAGCCAAAACTTTAACCAACCGAGTATAATAGAATATATGAAATCGCAAAATGGATTTTCACCGCCATGCGATAATCCACGTGTCTGAGATCATTTCCACAATTTAATAAGGAATGAATACAAAGGATCATTCACCATGCATGTGGTAATCCACATAGACAGGTTATTCCAACAGAATAATAAAGAATGGAATAACATAAGGATTCACCATGCGTGCGATAGATCGCATGCATGTGTTATTCCCAACGAATAATAAATAATGGAACCCGGTCCCAAAGTAAACGCATAGGCGAGGATATTCAAACGAAGAATAAATAATGGAACCAGTGCCGGCGTAACGCGCATAGACAAGATATTACGACGAATAATAAAGAATGGAATAACAACAGAAATCACCATGCCTACGATGAGCCGCCTGCATGGGTTATTCTAACGAATAATAAATAATGGAACCACGTCCGCGGCGTAAAACGCACGCATGTGGATATTCCAACGAGAAGAATAAATAATGTAACCAGTCCGGCGAAGCGGATGATGAGATATTCGGCGAATAATAAAGAATGGAATAACAACAGAAATCACCATGCATGCGATAGACCGCACAGACAGGTTATTCCAACAAAATAATAAATAATGGAACCAGGTCCGGCGTAAACACACAGACAGGATATTCCGACAGAATAATAATGAACGGAATAACAACAGAAATCACCGTGTATGCGGTACTTCGCATAAACAAGTTATTCCAACATAATAATAAAGAATGGAATAACAGAAGAATTTCACCATGTATGCGGTACTTCGCATAACAGGTTATTCCAATAGAATAATAAAGAATGGAATAACAGAAGTTCTCTTCATGAATAAGAAATAAATAATACCCCTTACCTTAAAAGAACTGGATATTGAAAAGTGAGGTAGCAGACTTCTCTTCTTCTTTCTCTCTATAATATCTCTCTCAAGAGTTTTAGTGAATTTGTAAGAAATAATGAAGGAATAAGCTTCTATTTATAGGAGAATAGACTGAATAGTAACTAATTCATGAACGGTCCAGATTGATTTACTTTTTAACGGACGGTCCATATTGATTTACTATTAAAACTTAAAGCAACGGTCCATACAGATTCACTATTAAAACTTTAAACCAGCGATCTATATTGATTTACGATTAAAACTTTAAACCAGCGATCCATATTGATTCACTATTAAAACTTTAAATCAGCGATCCATATTGATTTACTATTATAACTTCAACCAACGGTCTGAAAAATTAGCACATTTTCTCATGGAATAATATTGTACCCAAAAATGATTTGGACCTAAAAGAAATATATTTTTTGGGTGAATAGTACCCCATGAATAATAACTCATGAATAGTAACTCGTAAATAGTAACTCATGAATAGTACTTAGACACAAAAAGTGCCCCGAATACCCGATTGAATAATATAACCTCTAGAAATCAATTAACATAAATATTGATTTCCACTAACACTAATAATTCCAACACAATGGAACTATCAATTTTATCTTTAATCAACACGAACTTATTCATCATTATTATTATAACTCATAATATTTAACAACCAGGTCGTTCCCAGGAAAGAGGGGGCTTTCCGATAAGGATTTCTCCCTATTGGCACGCAATTAGGTGACCAAACCTCTCCTTGATAGAACTTCTAGACATTTTAAATATTGCAATTTAATAATATGAACAACTTTGTCGTCTCAATTATTGATTTAATAATATATCATATTATGCCAATAATCGAATCAATAATATGAGAGATATGATCACGATGCCAGTATTGTAGCAATAATTGAGTATAAGCTGAGTGACTTCTTACGTAAGCATAAATAATCAATCTGGTGTTTTACTATACAACCACAGCGTATTCTTTGTACTTTTACTACTAGGGTAGTTCAGCGGTTTTAATGGTAACACTTCCACATAGTTATTTTTATAAAAACATAATTATGTCGTTTTTTCTTACTATGATACTTGGTTGTAGGGGTCCACCAATGATTGTGCCATCGTACGAATATTCTATGTTAAAACGAATATTCCCCGACCAATCAAATATTATATAACCACTTGTTTAATTTACAAATTTTGTAAATATTACATAAAACTATAACATTATATCATATCCATACCATAATATTCAAAAATATACTTCGAGAGAAATTAATCTTTATTCATAAAAGTTGGGGTCTTACACGTGATACTAAAAAAATATCATTGGCCCGTAGTACAGGGATGATTCGATGATGTGGATTATTTATTAAGCTGAGTCTCAATGATAAAATTGATGATAAATCTTTTAAATCATAGAAGATAGTAGATTTTACGCTCTACTTGACTCTTCTAATGGATTGCTTATTCATTACAGCTTGTTGATCTAAAACTTGTTGTCTATTATATTCTATCAGTTGTTATACTGTTGAAGGCTAAGGATAATTTATTCTGCATTATCTTAGTTGTGACACCCCAAATTTTATGAATAAAGATTTTAATTTCTCGAAATATTTTTTTGAATATTATGGTGTGGATTTGATATAATATTATAGTTGTGGGTAAGTTGTTATATAATATTCGATTGGTCGGGAATATTCTTTTTTTGGGAAATATCCGTGCACGACCATGACAATCATTGGTGGACCCCAATAATGTAAGTATTGTCGTGGTTAGAAAACTACGTAATTATCTTTTAATAAAAATAACGGCGAAAGTGTTATCATTAAAACCATTGAACTACTTGGTAATAAAAGTACAAGAATACGTGTGGTTGCATAGTAGCACACCTGCAGTATTGATTATTGATGCTTACGTAAGAAGACACTTTCGATTATACTCAATTATTGCTACAAGAATCATTTTTGCATCATATCTCTCATATTATTGATTCAATTATTGTCACAAGATTATCATCATCATATAATATGTTATATTATTAAATCAATAATTGAGATGGCAAAGTTATTCATATTATTATTTGCAATATTGACAATGTCTAGAAGTTCACATCGAGGAGAGGTTTGGTCATCTAATTGCGCGCCAATAAGGAGAAATCCTTATCGGAAAGCCCCCTCTTTCCTAGGAACGACCTGGTTGTTAAATATTATGAATTATAATATTAATGATGAATAAGATTGTGTTGATTAAAGATGAAATTGATAGTTCCATTGTGTTGGAATTATTAGTGTTAGTGGAAATCGACATTTATTTCGATGATAATTGATGTCAGGAAGTTATATTGATCAATCGGGTAATTAACCGGATAAATGAGCAATAAAATGATATTAATTCACATGCTTATAACTATGTGTTCACATGTGTGTACTATTGATTCACATAATTTACTATTAGGGGAGTTGGTGCAAGATTGATAATACTTGCATGACTAAATTAAAAATGGAGGTATAGATGAAGGTACTATACTATAATTAATTTTTTCACATGTTTAGAACTATTGAGTCACATAATTTATTATTGATTCACATGATTTACTATTAGGGGAGGTGGTGCAAGTTTGATATACTTGCAGGACTAAATTAAAAATGAAGAAAAAGAGGAAGGTATTATACCGTAATATTTCGAGCCCCAAAATGTGCAATTATCAAAACTATATTTTCCTATAAATAGAAGCTCATTCTTCCTTCATTTCTCACCAATTCACTAAAGCTATAGAGCAATTATTATAGAGAGAAAGAAGAAGAGAAGTCTGCTACCTCACTATTTCAGTATCTAGTCTTCTTTTGAGGTAAGGGGTATTATTCTTTCATATTCATGAAGAGAGTTATTTTCTTTCAATACTCGTAAGGGTTGTTATTCCATTCTTTATTATTATGTTGGAATAACCCGTCTATGCGAAGTACCGCATACATGGTGAAATTATTCTGTTATTCAATTCTTTACTATTTTATTGGAATAACATGTTTGTGCGGTCTATCGCATGCCTGGTGAATTCTGTTGTTATTCCATTCTTTATTATTCTGTTGGAATATCCTGTCTGTGTGGATTACGCATGACCTGGTTCCGTTCTTTATTATTTTGTTAGAATAACCTGTCTACGCGGACTACCGCATGCATGGTGAATTCTTCTGTTATTCCAATCTTTATTATTCTGTTGGAATAACCTGCCTGTCTATGTGGATTACTGTATGCATGGTGAATGATCCTTCATATTCATTCTTTATTAAATTGTAGAAATGTTCTGTCTACGTGGATTACCGCATGGCGGTTAAAAATCCATTTGCAGTTTCGTATATTCTATAATACTCGTCTGAGATATCATTTCTTTTGTACTCGTCATGGAATATCATTTTCTTTGGTACTTTTTTTACGAGTTATAATTCACGGGTTACTATTCACTCTAGTATTATTCACTCGGGTATTCGGAGCACTTTTCGTGCTAGAATACTATTCACGAGTTACTATTCATGGGTTACTATTCACTATAGTATCATTCACTCGGATATTCGGGACACTTTTTGTGTCACGGTACTATTCACGGGATACTATTCCCGAAGTACTATTTACGGGGTACTATTCACCCAAAAAATATATTTCTTTTCTGTCCAAATTATTTTTGGTACATAAATATTATTCTTAAATTTTACTCTACAAAGCAGTATCATGTTGATAATTTGGACGTTATTGATTTCTGGATAAATTAAATTATAAATCTTTAAAATTTATCCTTGAACTTGTTTTATTGAATTATTATATCATTGTCATCATCCTCATGCTTATATTGTGATGAAAGTCATCTTTTTAGCTTACGTGCATAGATGGATTTGTTGATTATTGGTTTTATAATTTATATCTTTGGCTTACGTGCAAAGATAGACTGTTGATTATTGGTTTTACGGTTGTATATCTTTGGCTTACGTGCAAAGATGGACTGTTGATTATTGATTTTACAATTGTATATCTTTGGCATACGTGCAAAGATGAACTGTTGATTGATAGCTTTGGCCCGTAATGCAAAGATGAACAGGTGTATAACATGATCATGACCACTGGTGATACTAACGAATATCCTTGGCCGTAGTGCAAGGTTAATTTGATGATGTGATTGGCAGGATCATGACCATTAGTTAACAGTTGAATGTCTTTGGCCGTAGTGCACTGACAGATAATTGATTGGTATGATCATGACCATTGATTTTATAGTTGAATATCTTTGGCCCATAGTGCAAAGGTAGACAACTGATTGGTATGCTCATTGTTATTACATTTGAATATCTTTAGCCTTTGGGGTAAGGATATTGAGTAAACGTCTATTAAGCCTTTGTGGCAAGGAGAAACTGTTAATTTACATGATTATAAATATGAATTATGGATTTAACTATAATCTTTGGTGGTTCAGGTGAAGATAGGTGATGAGAGTTCTTTTTATCTTGGGTATAACAAAGAACTGTTGATGAGTATTATAGGGATGAAATATTAACGATGGACTTTTAATCTAGAGGAGATAGTAGACATTATGTTCTACTTGAATCTTCTAATGGATTGCTTATTCCGCTGCAGTTGTTGATCTAAAACTTATTGTCTATTATATTCTATCGGTTTGTTATCTTTGTTGAAGGCTAAGGATAATTTATTACGCATTATCTTAGTCATAATATTTCTTACTGGGCTAGTTGAGCTCACCCTTTTGCTTTCATTGTTCTCTTCAGGAAATAAGAATATAGCTGGGACGATTCGGGGAATGGAGTGATGGTCCAGGATAAGTGGCTTTAGTAGTCCTCACTATTCTGTGAAATAGTGTGATAATAATTGTAATGAAGACTTCATTGAGTGTGAATATTGTCTAGAAGATAATATTTGTTTTAAAAACTCAGCTATATTTTGTCGTATTTTTGCACGACAGTTGTATTAAAGAAGTTTGTATTTGATTTCTATACCATGTATTTGGCGACTCAAGATGGGTGATGTATACCTATTTTGGGGGCATCACAGTTGGTATCAAAGCTTAGGGATATGATCCCTGGCTGAGATGTGAGACAAGAACAAGGAGGGGAGAGACGGGAAATTCCTTCGCTAGTATGACCTACCTAAGTTTATTTGGTATTTAATTGGTCGTTCAGAGTATAGGGATAATATGTGACGTGTCAATTAACCGTTGTTTTGTGATAGTGTTTGAGAATGGCATCTGAAAATGTTGAGATAAGCAATGGAGCAAAACAATATGACCGTGTCGCAGTACAAAGCTAAGTTTGCTGAGTTGTCTCAGTTAGCGTCCCATTTGGTCGATAATGAGGAGCGAAGGACGCGAATATTTCTAAGAGGTTTAAAACCCGAAATACTTCAATACCTCATTTCTCACAAACTCTATTTATATTCAGATGTTGTGAATAGCGCGATAATGAGTCATCACAACCAAAAGGCAATGATCAACAACACGATAATAATTGTCAATTTGGCGGCAATGCCATCTAACAATGATAACCATCGCGGGAAATTATCATGCCAAGAATGGTAACCACTTCGATGGAAATCATGGTCAAGATAATAGAAGTGGAAATTTTAAGAAGAGAAGGTTCAATAATGATGGAAAGACAGCAGCACCAGCACCTGTTAAGGAATGAGAACGACCACCGATAGTATGCTTCAAATGCGGAGGGGAGGGACACATCAGTCCAAGCTGCATGATGCAGTCCAAAGCGTGTTTTAATTGCAGAAGAGAAGGCCATTTAGCTCGATTTTGTCGTGTAGTGAAGTCAAGTCCAGCTGGGATAGTGACGCCAAAGGATGTCCCATAAAATTCAAAGCCGGTAGTTTAAGTGAGAGCGTTTATCGAGGAACCCAAACGAAGTTAGCACGGGTTAGTTAATTATAAATTCTTGCGAAGTCTATACCTTATTAGATACCGGTTCTACCCACTCTTTTATCTCTCTTGCTTGCGCTCAACATTTAAATTTGACTCCGGAGAAGTTAGAATTTGACTTATCGATTGAAACTTCGTTAGCAGAAACCTTTGTTACCTCCACTGTTTATAAATCTTGTTTGATTCAAATCAACACTTTCACGTTACCTGTAGATCTTATCTCTTTGAAAATACTTGCCTTTGATGTGATTTTAGGAATTGATTGGTTAACTACTCATCATGCTTTTCGTAAGGTTGTTAGCTTTCATATTCCTAACCAACCTGTTATGCGAATTCAAGAAACCAAACCACTAAAGTCAATCATTGTCATATGTAGCCATAAGTAAAGAGCCCTGAGCCTTTCGCTGGTATCTTCCTTGTGTGGAATGCACCGAAGCCAGACTTTCTGTAGGGGAAGTCGTGGATAATGGTGGCAAGTTGATAGGTATCAATGTGACGTGTTATCCAAGTCTTGGATGAGAGTCACAGTTTTGAATGATATTTCTATTGTTAATAAATTTCCTGACGTATTCTTGCAGAACTTCCTAGCCTACCCCCAGAGCGTGAAATCGAATTTTTTATTGACCCCAATACAAAACCCATTTCTAAAATCCTCAAATATTTCTTTAACTAAAATGAACGTATCATGCGCCAAGGTTGTTGGCTCGAGCTGTTGAAGATTATGACTATACCATTCAATATCATCATGGAAGAGCGAACGTGGTAGCTGACGCGTTGAGTAGAAAATCGTATGCGTTTATGAGTGCGATGTTGTTAACACAAAAACCCATTTCGTATAACTTACAAATGATGAAGATAGAGTTAAAGACTCTAGGACCCACGTAAAGATAACGAATATACGAGTAGAATCGACTTTAATCGATAAAGTTAAAGCTGCTCAAACTACACACCTGGAGTTGATGAAAATGAAGAAGAAGGTTCAAGAAGGCGTTATTCTAGAAGCAAGAGTCAATGAAAAGAGGAAATATCAACCCTTGATTTAATTGGCCCATTTGAAATCCTCGATCGAGTAGGAACTGTGGCCTATAGACTCGTTTTACCGCCAAGTATGTCGCGTGTTCATAACGTTTTTCACGTATCAATGTTACATAAATATGTGGACGACCCGAACCACATTATTGAATTAGAATTAGATGAGATAGCAGAAGATTTAACGTATGAGAAGATACGTGTTAAAATCTTGGATAAGAAGGATTATATTCAACGCTCAAAGGTTATACCTCAAGAGTTAGAATCTAAAATGAAGTCAAGGTATCCTCACCTTTTTGGCATACCAGGTACGTACATAAATTTCGAGGGCGAAATTTCATAAGGAGGGGAGATTGTGAGACCCCAAATTTTATGAATAAAAATTTAAATTTCTCGAAATTTTTTTTTAAATATTATGGTGTGGATTTAATATAATGTTATAGTTGTAAAAAATAATATTTATAAATTTTGCAAAGTATGCAAGTTGTTATATAATATTCGATTGGTCGGAGAATATTTTTTTTATCGGGGAATATCCGTATGACGGCACAATCGTTGGTGGACCCCATAACAGAAGTATTGTCGTAGTTAGAAAACGACAGAATTATCTTTTTATAAAAATAACGACGAAAGTGTTACCGTTAAAAAACTGCTGAACTACCCTTAGTAAAAAATACAATAATACGCTGGGTTGCATAGTAGCACTACCTGTATTGATTATTGATGCTTACGTGAGAAGTCACCAGCTTATACTCAATTATTACTGAAAGAATTGTTGCATCATATCTCTCATATTATTGATTCAATTATTGTCACAATATAATCTATATAATATGTTATATTATTAAATCAATAATTGCATTTGACAAAGTTATTCATATTATTATTTGCAATATTGACAATGTCTAGAAGTTCTGCTCGAGGAGAGGTTTGGTCACCTAATTGCGCTACTAATAAGGAAAAATCCTTATCGGAAAGCCCCCTCTTTTCTGGGAACGACCTGGTTGTTAAATATTATGAGTTATAATATTAATGATGAATAAGTTCGGGATAATTTTTGTGTCAGGGTACTATTCACGGGGTACTATTCCTGAAGTACTATTCACGGGGTACTATTCATCCGAAAATATATATTTCTTTTTTATCCAAATTATTTTTGGTACATGAATATTATTCTTGAATTTTACTCTACAAAGAAGTATCATATTGACAATTTGGACATTATTGATTTCTGGATAAATTAAATTATAAATCTTTAAAATTTATCCTTGAACTTGTTTTATTGAATTATTATATCATTGTCATCATCCTCATGCTTATATTGTGATGAAAGTCATCTTTGGCTTACGTGCATAGATGGACTGTTGATTATTTGTTTTACAGTTGTATATCTTTGGCATACGTGCAAAGATGGACTGTTGATTATTGGTTTTATTGTTTAATATCTTTGGCTTACGTGCAAAGATGGACTGTTGATTATTGATTTTACAATTGTATATCTTTGGCTTGCGTGCAAAGATGAACTGTTGATTGATAGCTTTGGCTCGTAGTGCAAAGATGAACAGGTGTATGACATGATCATGACCACTGGTGATACTAACGAATATCCTTGGCCGTAGTGCAGGGTTAATTTGATGATGTGATTGGCAAGATCATGACCATTAGTTAACAGTTGAATGTCTTTGGTCAGTAAAGTGCAATCGGACGCATAAATTGATTGGTATGATCATGACCATTAATTTTATAGTTGAATATTTTTGGCCCGTAGTGTAAAGGTAGACAACTGATTGGTAAGCTCATTGTTATTACATTTGAATATCTTTAGCCTTTGGGGTAAGGATATTGAGTAAACGTCTATTAAGCCTTTGTGGCAAGGAGAAACTGTTAATTTACATGATTATAAATATGAATTATGGATTTAACTATAATCTTTGGTGGTTCAGGTGAAGATAGGTGATGAGAGTTCTTTTTGTCTTGGGTATAACAAAGAACTGTTGATGAGTATTATAGGGATGAAATATTAACGATGGACTTTTAATCTAGAGGAGATAGTATACATTATGTTCTACTTGAATCTTCTAATGGATTACTTATTCCGCTGTAATTGTTGATCTAAAACTTGTTATCTATTATATTCTATCAGTTGTTATACTGTTGAAGGCTAAGGATAATTTATTCTGCATTATCTTAGTCATAATATTTCTTACTGGGTTAGTTGAGTTCACCCTTTTGCTTTCATTGTTCTCTTAAGGAAATAAGAATATAGCTGGGACGAGTCGGGGAATGGAGTGATAGTCCAGGATAAGTGGCTTTAGTAGTCCTCACTATTCTGTGAAATAGTGTGATAATAATTGTAATGATGACTTCATTGAGTGTGGATATTATCTAGAATATAATATTCATTTTAAAAACTCAACAATGTTTTGTCGTATTTTTGCACGACAGTTGTATTAAAGAAGTTTGTATTTGATTTCTGTACCATGTATTTGGTAACTCAAGATGGGTGATGTATAACTGTTTTGGGGGCGTCACATTAGTCATAATATTTCTTACTGGGCTAGTTAAGCTCACCCTTTTGCTTTTTTCTCTTCAGGAAATGAGAACGTAGCCGAGACTAGTCGGGGAACGGAGTGACGGTCCAGATGATAGCATTAGTAGTCCTCACTATTCTATGAAATAATGTGATAATAAATGTATTGAGGACTCCTTTTGAGTAGAATACTGTCTAGAAGAAAATATTCTTTTTAAAACTCACAGTTTATGTTTTGTTGTATTTTACACGATAGTTGTATTATTAAGTTGTATTTGAATTTTGTACCATATTTTTGACAACTCAAGATGGGTGATGTATACCTATTTTGGGGGCGTCACAAATTTCCTTAATTATTTACTTCATAAATAATTAACCAAATCGAATCAAATTTGAACAATTATTTATTCAACAATAAACACATCTATTAAATATTTATATAATTCAATAAATATTCAAAATTACAACTTAAAATTCTGGATTGTTACATTATATGATGGGTACTATTCATTCGAGGTACTTTACATGATGGGATACTATTCATTCGGGTACTATTCATGGGGTACTATTCACGACAAAATTTGTTTCTTTTTATCCAAATTATTTTTGATACATGAATATCAATCTTGAATTTTACTCCACAATTTGTTCTCATGTTGACAATTTGGACATTCTTGAACTCTGAAAAAATTGAATTATAAATCTCTGATATTTATTGTGACGCCCCCAAAATAGGTATACATCACCCATCTTGAGTCGCCAAATACATGGTACAAAATTCAAATACAACTTAATTATACATCGATTAAAATAACATACGACAAAACATAATCTAAGAGTTTTAATAAGAATATTGTCATCTAGACAATATCCACTCTCAATGGAGTCCTCATTACATTTATTATCACACTATTTCACAGAATAGTGAGGACTACTAAAACAACCATCCGGACCGTCAATCCGCTTCCCAGGCTCGTCTCAAATTATATTCTCATTTTTCGAAGAGAACAAAAAAGAAAGGTGAGCTCAACTAGCACAATAAAAAAATATTATGACTAAGATAATACAGAATAAATTATCCTTAGCCTTCAACAGTATAACAACTGATAGAATATAATAGAAAACAAGTTTTAGATCAACAATTGCAGCGGAATAAGCAATCCATTAAAAGAGTCAAGTAGAGTATAAAATCTACTATCTTCTATGATTTAAAAAGTTTTTCATCAACTTTATCGCTGAGACTCAGCTTAAAAAATAAAATCGAATCAATCCTGCACCACGGCCAAGGATATTCATGTAATCATCAATGGTCATGATTATACCGAATAATCTCTGGTCATAATCATACCAAAAATTGTCCATCAATGCACTACAGGCCACTGAGGACTTTTACCACATTATTTATAACATTACAGGTCATGATTATACCGAATGATCCTTATTCATAATCATACCAAGTCCATCTATGCACGTAAGCCAAAGATGACTTTCATCACAATATAAGCATGAGGATGATGACAATGACATAATAATTCAATAAAACAAGTTTAAGGATAAATTTTAAAGATTTATAATCTAATTTATCCATAAATCAATAGAGTCCAAATTGTTAAAATGATATTGCTTTGTAGAGTAAAATTCAAGAATGCTCAGAAGAATATTTCCATAAAAAGATACTGGATGAAGCGCAAATATCCAGGATATTCTACTAATTTCATGGAGTATAGAAACCAAAACTTTAACCCACTGAGTATAATAGAATATATGAAACTACAAATGGATTTTCGCCCGCCATACGTTAATCTACGTGAGATGCATCATTTCCACAATTTAATAAGGAATGAATACGAAGGATCATTCACCATGCATCACGATAATCCACATAAACGAAAGTTATTCCAATGTAAATAATAAAGAATGGAATAACGAAGAATTCACCATGCATGCGATAGACCGCATGCATACGAGTTATTCCAATAGAATAATAAAGAATGGAATAACAGAAGAATTCACCAGGCATGCGATAGACCGCTCAGACAGGTTATTCCAACAGAATAATAAAGAATGGAATAATAGAAGAATTCACCAGGCATGCGATAGACCGCACAAACAGGTTATTCTAACAGAATAATAAAGAATGGATAATAGAAGAATTCACCAGGCATGCGATAGACCGCACAGACAGGTTATTCCAACAGAATAATAAAGAATGGTATAACAACCCTTACGAATATTAAAAAAAATAACTCTCTTCATGAATACAAAAGAAATAATACCCCTTACCTTAGAATAAAATTGGATACTGGAATAGAGAGAGTAGCAGACTTCTCTTTTCTTTCTCTCTATAATTTCTCATCTATAATAATTGCTCTCTATAGCTTTAGTGAATTGGTGAGAAATGAAGGAAGAATGAGCTTCTATTTATAGGAAAATATAGTTTTGATAATTGCACATTTTGGGGCTCAAAATATTACAAAGATAATACCTTCCTCTTTTTCTTCATTTTTAATTTAGTCCTGCAAGTATTATCAAACTTGCACCACCTCCCCTAATAGTAAATCATGTGAATCAATAGTAAATTGTGTGACTCAATAGTTCTAAACATGTGAAAAAATTAATTATAGTATAGTACCTTCATCTATACCTCCATTTTTAATTTAGTCATGCAAGTATTATCAATCTTGCACCAACTCCCCTAATAGTAAATCATGTGAATCAATAGTATACACATGTGAACACATAGTAGTAAGCATGTGAATTAATAGCAATTAATTGCTCATTTATCCGGTTAATTACCTGCTTGGTCAATATAACCTCCAGACATCAATTATTATCGAAATAAGTATCGATTTCCACTAACACTAATAATTCTAACACAATGGAACTATCAATTTCATCTTTAATCAACACGGACTTTATCATCATTAATATTATAATTCACAATATTTAACAACCAAGTCGTTCCCAGGAAAGAAGGGGCTTTCCGATAAGGATTTCTCCTTATTGGCGCGCAATTAGGTGACCAAACATCTCCTTGACAGAACTTCTAGATATTGTCAATATTGCAAATAATAATATGAATAACTTTGTCGTCTCAATTATTGATTTAATAATATAACATATTATGCGATGATACATCGTGACAATAATTGAATCAATAATATGAGAGATATGATGCATCAATTCATTCTGTAGCAATAATTGAATATAAGCGAGTGACTTCTCACGTAAGTATCAATAATCAATCTTGTAAGCTACTATGTAATCATCATACATTCTTTGTACTTTTACTACCGGGTAGTTCAACAGTTTTAACGGTAACACTTTCGTAGTTATTTTTATAAAAGGTAATTAATGCATTTTTTTAACTACGACAATACTTCTGTTATTAGGGGGTCCACTAATGATCGTGCCTTCGTATTTAATATTCCTGTTAAAATGAATATTCCCCGACCAATCAAATATTATATAACCACTTGCTTACTTTGCAAAATTTATAAATATTACCCACAACTATAACATTATATCAAATCCACACCATAATATTCAAAAATATATTTCGAGAAAATTATTCTTTATTCATAAAAGTTGAGGTCTTACATTTATCCTTGATCTCACTTGATTGATTTTTTATATCATTGTCATCATTTTCATGCTTATATTGTGCTGAAGGTCATCTTTGGCCCGTAGTGCAAAGATGGACTGTTGATTATTGGTTTTACAGTTGTATGTCTTTGGCCCGTAGTACAAAGATGGACTATTGATTATTGGTTTTACAGTTGTATGTCTTTGGCCCGTAGTGTAAAGATGGACTGTTGATTATTGATTTTACAGTTGTATATCTTTGGGCCATAGTACAAAGATGGACTGTTGATTATTAGTTTTACAGTTGTATGTCATTGACCCATAGTGCAAAGATGGACTGTTGATTATTAATTTTGTAGTTATATGTCTTTGGTCGTAGTACAAAGATGGACTGTTGATCATTGGCTTTATAATTGAACATCTTTGGCCTGTAGTGCATAGATAGACAATTAATTGGTATGATCATGACCATTGAATATCTTTGGCCTGCAGTGCAAAGATAGACAATTGATTGGTATGATCATGACCACTGTTGTTATATTTGAATATTTTTGGTGTAGAGTGTAAAGACGATATGATTATTAAGTATCTTAGCCTTTGTGGCAAGGACATTGAGTGAAAGTTCTATTAAGCCTTTGTGGCAAGGAGAAACTGTTGATTTACATTATTATAAACATGAATTGTGAATTTAACTATAATCTTTGGTGGTTAAGGTGAAGACATATGATGAAAGTTCTTTTTATCTTGGTTACAACAAAGAACTGTTGATGGGTATTACAGGAATAAAATATTAATGATGGACTTTTAATGTGGAGGAGATAATAGACATTATGTTTTACTTGACTCTTCTAATGAATTGTTGATTCTGTTGCAATTATGGTTGAAAACTTTTATCATCTACCATATGTTCTAAATATCTAATTTATTACTGATGAATGCTATTGATAATTTAATTATCTTAGTCATGATATTCTTACTGGGCTATTTGTGCGCACCCTTTTGCTTCACAATTTCTTTCAGGTGATAAGAGTGTAGCTGGGTCAAGCGGAGATAACAAGGGATTAGAATGATGGTCTGTGACTGTTGAAGCTTCTCAATACATTATAAAATAGCATGACAATATATAATTGCATTGAGGACTTAAAATGTGTTTGACGTATTTTATACATAATTTAGTAATTAATTTTGGTGAACAACAATAGGGTGAGGAGAACCCGACTTTGAAAGCGTCAAAAATGCATCCCATTAGAATAAGGAGGACATAATTGTACTATGAGCTTAAAGGGTTTATTTCCACTATCATACATGATGTCTAACCACATACAAACTCATTTTATCATAAGATATGGTTGTACACATCCACTTGCTGACTATATCTATGAGAATTATCTATATAATCTTGGAGTATGGTTGTAATATAATCCTCAGTTTGAGACAATAGAGATAATTATATGGAAAGAAGATACACACCATTGGAATGAACATGATAGTAATCTTCTCGTTCTTCTTTGGGGTCTATTAGGTCAACCAAGGTTAATGCTCAAGTCCTATGATATCTATTATAACTTAGATGCATGGTCTCCAATGTATGAAGGCTTCCTTGAGCATTTTCCAAATATTTTAATTCCTAAAACAATTATCGACTGTACCTTTATGTAAAGTATCATTGGTTTGGAGTGTGAAAACGGTTATTTGTATTGAAAGTCACAGCTTATGTGTTGTCGTATTTTGCATAACAGTTATATAAATAAAGTTTGTATTTGGATTTTGTACCGTGTATATCTGGCAACTCAGAATGGGTTGTGTGGACCTATTTTGGGGGCGTCATTCAACGAATTTCATCATTAATTAAAAAAGGGGCGAGTTTCTTACTTGCGACCTCGCTGGATTAGATATTGTCTTGACATGGGTGCTGCTAACGTCCTTGGGTGATACATCTCGTCCATTCACTTCTCTAATTTGAACTTCGGGGCTTTGACTTATGAGGACTTGGCGCAGGTTGACATGTTTGATGATGTTAATATGAAAACTGATTTACTATTCGCACACACACACACACACACACACACACATATATATATATATATATATATATATATATATATGATGCTTAGGCATTTCTCGCATATGTTCTATTACTGTCCATCATGATGCATGCTTTGTATTTTAAATTTTGAAATAATCACTTAAAACTGACCCCTGTGTGGTCTTATGATACTGTTTTACTGACGAGGCACTTTTTTTTTAGTTAAGGATTCTCTTGGGAAATTTCCCTTTCTTATATCGTAACATGCTTATATCGTCGTAATTTCTTTCAAGAGTTCTCTCGTTCCTTTAGATGAGAATCTTAGTCTCGCCTTCGACTCCTTCCATTTCATTGAATCGCAAAAATTGCCCCAGCCCTTTTCGCATGTTGTTATGGGGATTCATATAAAAACTCACTTTGTTGACCATGTCAAGTGTGAGCAATATCCTACACATCAGATGAATGATAAAATGGTGCCAAAAGCTTGCCGGCTCGGGCCGTCAGGGATATCTTTGATATAATGATTAGTATAATCTCGTTAATGAGGCATATGAAGTTAAAGTTCATGAAATTGGATGCTCGTTGAGTCTTCCACTTAACTCGTATTTGCTAAATTCTTATCTTATTGCTAAAGATCTTGAAATTGAGTATGAAAATGAAATTTTTCTAAGCAAGTTGTGAATCGCTAATTTTAAGGCTATTTTTTTCGTTCTTATTTCCTTTTAAGAAATTTTTCATTTAACAAGTTATGAAATCACAAGAAAACTTGTAAGCATCCATGGTCATTATTCATGAGTAAGATCAAATTCAAAAGACATCTCTTTTTATCAAAGATACCTCGTCTTTGCTCTAGACATCGTTCTTTGTAGAATTAACATCATATGACATGTGTACTATGAGTAACGCAACTCTTAGTAGGGGTTTCTCTTCTATGACTTTAAATGTTCTCATTTTTGTCTTTCAAATTTTCTTGATTCCAAATTTTCTTTTTTTCTTTTCCCTCTCGCTTAACCTGTCTCATTTTCTTAGGCTATTCAAATTTACCCATTTAATAAGTTTTGGACCAATGACTCCCAAACCAAATGACTTTAAGGCACTAGCTGTAAAGACACCCTTTCTAGTCTAATTGCTCGAGTAACAAACACTTCGATACCAGTTAGACGATATACTCTAGTTGCTTCTTACCTGACATTGTGTTGGGTCCATTTTCTTAGGCTCTAAGTTACGCATGTAACGAGTGTTATGTGAGACCCCAAATTTTATAAAATGAAAGTATTCAATTTTCATATAATTATTCTATTTAGTAAATGGTTAAATTGATAAAAGGTTAAAGTTAAGGGTGATATGTGAAAATTTTTCAAAGTAAGCAAGTTGTTATAAAATATTTGTTGTGTCGGTCAATATTCGATTGGTCAGCGAATATTCGTTTTAACATGGAATATTCGTACGACGAGATAATCATTGGTGGACCCCACAACGGAAGTATTGTCGTAGTTAGAAAATGACAGAAATATCTTTTTATAAAAATAACGGAGAAAGTTTTACCGTTAAACTATTGAACTACCCGGTAGTAAAAGTACAGTAATACGCGTGGTTGCATAGTAGTACACGATATTGCTTATTGATGCTTACGTGAGAAGTCACTTAGTTATACTCAATTATTGCTACAGTAATTGCTGAATCATATCTCTCATATTATTGATTCAATTATTGTCACAATATCATCTGCATAATATGTTATATTATTAAATCAATAATTGAGATGACAAAGTTATTCATATTATTATTTGCAATATTGAAAATGTCTAGAAGTTCTGTCAAGGAGAGGTTTGGTCACCTAATTGTGCGCCAATAAGGAGAAATCCTTATCGAAAAGCCCCCTCTTTCCTGGGAACGACCTGGTTGTTAAATATTATGAGTTATAATATTAATAATGAATAAGTTCAAGTTGATTAAAGATGAAATTGATAGTTCCATTGTGTTGGGTTTATTAGTGTTAGTGGAAATCGACATTTATTTCGATAATAATTGATGTCTGGAAGTTATATTGACCAATCGGGTAATTAATCGGATAAATGAGAAATTAATTGCTATTAATTCACATGCTTATAACTATTTGTTCACATGTGTGTACTATTAATTCACATCCATGTACTATTAGGGGAGGTGGTGCAAGATTGATAATACTTGCATGACTAAGTTAAAAATGGAGGTATAGATAGAGGTACTATACTGTAATTCGTATTTTCACATGTATAGAACTATTGATTCACATGATGTACTATTAGGGGAGGTGGTGCAAGTTTGATAATATTTGCAGAACTAAATTAAAAATGAAGGAAAAGATGAAGGTATTATACTGTAATATTTTGAGCCCCAAAACGTGCAATTATTGAAACTATATTTTCCTATAAATAGAAGCTCATTCTTCCTTCATTCTCACCAATTCACTAAGTCTCACAAGAGCAATTATAGAGAGAGAAGCTATATAGAGAGAAGCTATAGAGAGATAGAAGAAGAGTAGTCTGCTACTTCACTACTCCAGTATCTAGTCTTCTTCTGAGGTAAGGGGTATTATTTATTTCATATTCTGAAGAGATATTATTTTTCGTATTCGTATGAATATTATTTTCGTTCAATATTCATAAAGAATATTATCTTCGTTCAATATTCGTAGGAATATTATCTTCGTTAAATATTCGTTGGAATATTATTTTCGTTCAACAGTTGTAAGGGATGTTATTTTTATTCAATATTCGCTTGAAATAATATTTTCTTCCATACTCTGTAGTATATAAGTAATATTATTTCGTTTTAGATTTTGAATTCTATACTCATTTTGTTGAAGTTTTGGCTTCTATACTCCATAAAATTAGAAGAATATCCTTGATATTTGTGCTTCATCCAGTATCTTTTCATGAAAATATTATTCTGAGCTTTCTTGATAATTATTGATCTTTTATGCCGGAGTACTATTCATGAGTTACTATTCACCCAATTACTATTCACCCGAATATTATTCACTCGGGTATTTGGGGTACTTTTTATGCCAGAGTACTATTCACGAGTTACTATTCATGGGTTACTATTCACCCGATTACTATTCACTCAAATATTATTCACTCGGGTATTCGGGGCAGTTTTATGCCGAAGTACTATTCATGAGTTACTATTCACCTAATTACTATTCACCCGAATATTATTCACTCGGGTATTTGGGATAATTTTCATGTCGGAGTACTATTCACGAGGTACTATTCCCAAAGTACTATTCACAGGGTACTATTCACGAAATACTATTTACCCAAAAAATATATTTCTTTTCTGTCCAAATTATTTTTGGTACATGAATATTATTCTTGAATTTTACTTCACAAAGAAGTATCATATTGACAATTTGGATATTTTTAAACTCTGGATAAATTTAAAGTCTTTAATATTTATCCATGATTTTGTTTGATTAATGCTTATATCATTGTCATCATGCTCATGCTTATATTATGATGAAAGTCATCTTTGGCTTATGTGCATAGATGGAATGTTGATTATTGGTTTTACAGTTGTATATCTTTGGCTTACGTGCAAAGATGGACTATTGATTATTGATTTTTTAGTTGTATATCTTTGGCTTACGTGCAAAGATGGACAGGTGTATGACATGATCATAACCACTAGTGATAATAACGAATATCCTTGGCTCGTAGTGCATTGATAATTCGATGATGTGATTGGCAGGATCATGACCATTAGTTAACAGTTGAATGTCTTTGGTAGTAGTGCCTTGACGAACAATTGATTGGTATGATCATGACCATTGGTTTTATATTTGAATATCTTTGGCCAGTAGTGCAAAGATAGACAACTGATTGGTATGATCATTGTTATTACATTTGAATATCTTTAGACTTTGGAGTAAGGATATTGAGTAAATGTTCTATTAAGCCTTTGTGGCAAGGAGAAATTGTTGATTCACATTATTATAAACATGAATTGTGAATTTAACTAACATATTTGGTGGTTCAAGTGAAGACAGATGATGAAAGTTCTATTTGTCTTGGGTATAATAAAGAACTGTTGATGGGTATTACAGGGATAAAATTGATGATAAACTTTTAAATCATAGAAGATAGTAGATATCATGCTCTACTTGACTCTTCTAATGGATTGCTTATTCCGCTGCAGTTAAACTTGTTGTCTATTATATTCTATCAGTGGTTATACTGTTGAAGTCTAAGGATAATTTATTCTGCATTATCTTGGTCATAATATTTCTTACTGGGCTAGTTGAGCTCACCCTTTTCTTTCACTGTTCTCTTCAGGAAATGAGAATATAGCTGGGACGAGTCGGGGAATGGAGTGATGGTCCGAGATGGTGGCTATAATAGTCCTCACTATTTTTATATAATAGTGTGATAATAATTGTAATGAGAACTCCATTGAGTGTGGATATTGTCTAGAAGGCAATATTCGTGTTTAAACTCTCAGCTATGTTTTGTCGTATTTTGCACGATAATTGTATAATTAAGTTTGTATTTGATTTCTATAGTGTGATATCCGGCGACTCAAGATGGGTGATGAATACCTGTTTTGGGGGCGTCACATGTTAGGTCGGTGACTCTCAAACCAGTCGACTTTAGAGCACCAGGTGTAAAGACACCCCTCAGGATTAATTACTCAAATAACCTAGTCCATGATTTGGATTCGCTAAGGTCTCCTTTCATCCCCCTCACAATATCATTTTCTTAGGCTTTAATTTAACCATGTAACGAGTTTTAGGCTGGTGACTCCTAAACCAGATGGCTTAAGGGCACCAAGTGTAAAGACACCCCTTAGGCTTAATTACTCGAGTAACCTAGGCCACGATTCGAATTTGCTAAGGTCTCGCCTTCTTCTCCCTCGTAATGCTCATTTTCTTAGGCACTAAGTTACCCATGTAGCGAGCATTGGGCCGATGACTCCCAAACTAGATGGTTATAGGGCACCAGGTGTAAAGATACCCCTTAGGCTTAATTACTCGAGTAACCCAGGCCATGGTTTGAGACATTAGATTCGCCACTTTTTACCCTTTAACTCTACATTAAATGTCATCATTGTCACCATAGTTTTATACCCCACAACTAAAGGTTAGAGCAACCACAAAGTGCAGATATGTATATGAGGTCGATTCTGCTCCAAATATCGTTTTAAACTAGAATTTTGAATAATTAACAGGTTGAATAATCCTAATTTTCTAATTTTTCCCTTGATTTTTGATCCATGGACGCTTATCAGAATTAAATCAATTCATAACAAGCCAAATAAAATTTACTCTTTTAAAACCTTTTTCTAAGATTCTAATGCAAGGTTATCTATACTTAAAATGTCTATCATCGCTAGTGTATAGAGACAAAAATAGATAAAGAGTTGAAAAAGTCGTACCTCACATGTGGATCGTTGTATTCTAAGAAAACTATGATTGGAAAAAAATCAAATAATCGTACTAGATCGCCAGTGAAATGATATGAGGGAAGCTCTGATAATGAAGACCCTTGTTGATGGTACCGACTGGTGTATTTTTCTCTTTTGAGAAGGTCGATGATTGCCCCAATGTAAAGTTGTCTTTGTTTCTAAAATTTCCTCAGTCTTATTTGTCGTCCAGGTAATCGCTTCGTTGTGTTTAACGAATGGGCTAATAAGATGCCGAGATCGCAAAAGTCTTTTACATCATAGCCCACATGGTGAACAAGTAGAGGTAAGCTTTAACGGTCGGGTTCTCTAATCCTCGCTTTTGACTTGTAGGTGTACATGGGTTCGATGATTCTTTTTCCTCTAATTTGATGAAAGCTTGTGACTGAGGGTGTCAACTTTTTAAAGGTCATGAGAAGGATCATCGGATGTTTAATTCGCATCGTTGAGTAGATATTCATTTTGATCCTTTCTGTATTTCGGATCACCTTTGTTTTTATCTCTCTTCGCTGATAATCATACTTGATATATCGTTGTGTTTCTCATTTCATGTTATCGCTTTAGCTTTGATGATTGATGTCGAAAGGCCTTTGGATTCCACTGATTTGGTCTTGAGAGCTTGGCTTGGTTTATGATGTGATGGTTTAACTAGGTTTGGTTCGATGACCAAGGCTTGATTTATGGCTTTTATCTTGGGGAACAAGTGTTTGGGTACGAGATAGACTTTGTCACGATGGTGATGAGTGAGTTTTATACCCATGAATTAACTGCATTTGAGCTTAATCTTTTGGAAGTTTTTAATTGTTTGTGTCTATTCATTCATATTTTATGTTGTTTTATAGGAATTGGGACAAACGTTACTTGGATCAACGTCTGGGGTTGCTAGATTCACATTTTTGACTTGCCATTTACATAGCAGCCAGTTCAGGTCCAATTTTAGCATTGCTTTATCCCCTATTTTAGAAACCACAAAGAATGAAAGTTGTAGATCTACTTCTCCTCTTTTCGGAACATCTTGAATCATCAAAATCGGAGTTCAGACGAAGAATTTATGACCATTTTTCCAAGGTATGTTAGAGAAGAAAATTCCAAAAAAGCTTCCAGCGTCGGGACGCCCATTCCTAGGCTATTTCCAGCGCCAGGGCGCCCAGAGACAGATTTCCATCGTCGGGGCACTGGGGTCGGGCCAGATCAAGTTGGGACGCGTTTTGGGGCGAATTTTGATATTTTTTTGACTCCAAATTGGATTGAGTTTCCTCCTAAACTAGAAATTGGACTTGTAGCCTATAAATACATTATGTGAGACATATAATATTGGGGATTAGATATTAGATTAGAGTAGATACATAGTAGATTAGATTTAGGTAAAACCCTAGTTCTTAATTAGTCATTGAAGATTAAAGTAACTTGAAGAACACTGAAGATTTAAAGCAGGAGCGGAAGAGGAGTCTCAAGACTGCTGACAACAGATTCTATTCTCTTCTCTTATATTACTTTTATCTTTTAATTTTTATTCAATTGTGGATTCTAGACTTTAATTCAATAACAATGAACTAAATTTCTTGTTTAATATTGCAACGGATCTTATTGCATAGCTTATTTTAGTATGCTTCTCTGTTAATTACTGTGATCTATTTTATAGATTGTCTATTATGATTGCTTTTAATTGTCTAGTTAACAATTACCATGATAATTTATATGAATTCGGGAGATGAAATATAGATTTACATCTTATTATAATAGCATGTGATTGTGTTTTCTGCATGGTGTTAGAATTCATGATTTGTGTTTAGGATAGGGATATACCTTTATGCTGCGTGTAATTTGATAAGGAACCTGTACTTTAAATCCTTTTTAATTGTAATTCACATAGGAATATAGTGAATTAGTTAATTAGGATGTTTGATTCAATTCTATCAATTATGGATTTGGATTAATATGTTTGTGATGCATCGGAAGGTGGTTATAAATACTAATAAGTTCCTGATTAACAATCCGCAGTGAGCATAATAATTAATAAGAAGTATTTTAATATAAGTGAACCAATAAGTGAAGTTGTGATCTTAAATCTCCATAACCTGATTTTCAACTAGTGGTAGTAGTAGTAGTTTAATTATATATTTTAATTCACAAAATTAAATCGATTGTTTAAATAAAATTATTTTGGTTAAGAACTATTACTTGGTGATTTTTATTAAATAATTCCTTGTGGGAACGATACTCTACTTTCACTTTATTACTTGTTAACCGTGTATACTTGCACGCATGTTTTGATTGTGAAATTGATCAACAGATGGCCACCTTTGCACTTCTGTAGATCAAAGAGATCAAGTCTTCTTGCACTTCAGGGTTGATGAGTTGTATCTTGTGATCGCTAAATTGTTGAAAGGGTCTTGTGATTTTGTTAATGGTTAGACCGTGCCATTAGTGACTACCTACGTACTCCTTTGAAAAGAGATCAGGTCCTACATAGTTTACGCTAAGGATATCGAGAGATTTGATTTTTTTTGTGTTTTTTTGTTGTTTTTTTTTGTTTTTTCAAAATCAAGTTAAGACTTCAACTAGCAGATGAACATTTAGGATAGGTAACATGCCTTGAATTCCTTATCTCTTGATTTCCATTAGGGACACGATCTTCCACATTCACTTGGTCGATTGTTGGGGGTTTGACTATTATTGACATAAAGCACCTCTTCTTGTCTTCTCCTCTAATTCTGGTTTCAACATTTCCTTCTTCGTAACTTGCCACATTTCCACGACTTTGTTGATTGATGGAGTCAAGCTTCCCCGTAGTTGGTGCTACTAAAATTCAATTCTCATTGTTAGCACTGTCGGTCATTTTGCCTTCTTTTTTAGATCTAAACCTTCTTTTGTCATCTCGTCTCCTTCCATCTTTTCACGAGTAGACTTACTCTGAGTTGGGTCTTTGGTTTGAGTTGCAGGAGCTATCATAATCTCCCTTTCTTTGATTAAATCTTTCACTAAGCATTTACGTGACCAATATTTCTCTATGGAATGCCCCAGACGTTTCGAATGATAAGCACAGTGTTGTGACGGGCTGTAATTCAACATCCCCATACCCATTGGAGGGGAAAGGTTTGAAATTTTCTTTTGTTCTGTTAACTTCATTGAGACTTCTTCCATGGACTCTATAATAGGGGGAAATTTTATCTTTGAACTCTTCTTCGTGTTTGCTTCTCCCTGATTTTCACGGTCACAAAGGTTGTACTCTCTGGGGATCTCATCATTATTGCTCCCATGTAGAATTACTGGAGTGTTCCTTCCCACTTTTTGGAAGCTTCTTTTCTTTTCGCATGGATTACGGCAATGATCTTTTCCTTCAACGTTCCCGTACCCTTTAGTTTTGTAGCTTGAATTTTCTTGTCCACCCTACCTCCTTTTATAATAATTTTATCAAACAACATATCTTTTATAGATAAGATACCTTCATAATAGGGATATTCATGTGTTTCGACAAAGATTTTGACCATTTCTTGTTCCTCTAGGGGTAGAATTGTCCGATCTGCTAATAAACTCCATCTTCGGGCATATTCCTTGAAAGATTCATCTGTCTCTTTAGCTACCCTTATCAGCCTATAATGATGTGGTACCATTTGTATCTGGTAACTATATTTGGATAAAAAGGCTTGTCCGAGCTCTTCCCATGTGTTATTCTTTGATTTATCCAATGTAGCAAACTAGGTTGTTGTATTATCAATGAGACATCTCTAAAACATTTGCACGTGATAAATTTCATCCTCATCTCACACTCCTAGTTGTCCCATGTATATCTTCAGATGAATATAAGAATCGCCGATACCGGTATATCTCATAAAGTTGGGAATTTTAGACCTCTATAGATATTGGTTTCCTGGAAATCTATCCACATTTGAATCTTCATTTCCAATTACTACTGGGTTTTCATTAATTTAAGCCAAGGTCATGTCGAGACGTCTGATATTATCACTAAGTGACTTATTTCTGGGATTGTTGTTCAAAGTTAATCGGTGACTTAATGAAGGTGTTTCGCTTGAACTTGCAGTGAGTACGACTTGATTTGTCAACATGTTTCCTCGAATTAATCTATATTGTTCCTTTACTAGATCTGACAATCTGATCATCTGCCTCTTTAACTCATTTAACTTATCTCGGGATACTACAACCTTATTTGTGGGTGGAGAGTAGGTTATGGTTATAGGGTCTAGGCCTTCATGTGGAATTCTTGCTTCTGTCTCGCTTGAGGATTTTTTGATCCTCCGTATGTATTTGCAATTTAGATCCATTCTGGTGCTTCCTGACCTGCTCATGTTCACTTCCTCCGTATTGTGCTCCAGTAGAAGATTGGTATTGACATTTGGCTGGTTAGGTCATTTGATCACAATATCGCCACTTTCGATCAAATTTTTAATTTTATGCTTAAGGACAAACAGTCTTGTGTATTATGTCCTAGAGACCCTGAGTGGTAAGTACATCTTTCGTTTGGATTATATCTTTTTGTTTTTGGATCTAGAGGTAGAGCCAATTCAGTAATTTTCATGTGGTCCATTAATAATGCTAATACGTTCTCGAGGGAATCGTTTAGTGGAGTGAATACCCGATTTTCTGTTCTTTCAAAAAAAAATTATCTGTCCTGGCTTTAGTTGAATGCGACCTGTTGTTGCAGTAACATGTCACCTCCCTTAATCCTAGTAGGGGGGACTATGATTGGGGCTCCTAGCTTGACCCTGTAAAATAAAGGATACCTCTTCTTCACTCTCCTGTTGACTTCTTTTAGGTGTACTCCTATAATTCACCGACTAAAGGTGTTCACCGACTGCTTCTAAAGATGTAAGATCCTTGATTTTTCCCACTTCCAGACCTATCTCTGTCATTTCGCCATGTTTGATCATCTCCGAGAATGGCTTGCTTATTCCCGCTAGGACTCTTTCATAATAGGGTGCTTCTTGGATGTCAATGAATGTCATCTCCATCTCAGATTCATCCATTGGCGGGCTCACTTGGCCTGCCATGCATCTCCATTTCTACGCGTACTCCATGAACGATTTATTGCTCAGTTTCTTAACTTTGGTCACTTGGTAGCGATTAGGGGCTATTTGGGATTGGAAGCTATGCTGGTTGAGGAAGGCGTGGGCTAAATCTTTCCAACTATGGATCTTGGAATTATCAATCTGGGAATACCAAGTTCGAGCTTCACCAATAAGGTTGTGAGACCCCAAATTTTATGAATAAAGATTTAAATTTCTCAAAATATTTTTTTGAATATTATGGTGTGAATTTGATATAATGTTATAGTTGTGGGTAATATTTATAAATTTTGCAAAGTATGCAAGTTGTTATATAATATTCGAGTTCGGGAAATATTCTTTTTGTCTGGGAATATCCGTACGACAACACAATCATCGGTGGACCCCACAACGGAAGTATTGTCGTAGTTAGAAAACGATAGAATTATCTTTTAATAAAAATAACGGCGAAAGTGTTACCGTTAAAACTGTTGAACTACCCGGTAATAAAAGTACAGTAATACGCGTGGTTGCATAGTAGCACACGGTATTGATTATTAATGCTTACGTAAGAAGTCATTCAGTTATACTCAATTATTGCTACAGTAATTGCTGTATCATATCTTTCATATTATTGATTCAATTATTGTCACAATATCATCTATATAATATGTTATATTATTAAATCAATAATTGAGACGGCAAAGTTATTCATATTATTATTTGCAATATTGACAATGTTTAGAAGTTCTGTCAAGGAGAGGTTTGGTCACTTAATTGCAAGGCGTCGAAGGAGAAATCCTTATCTGAAAGCCCTCTTTCTTGGGAGCGACACGGTTGTTAAATATTGTGAATTATAATATTAATGATGAATAAGTTCGTGTTGATTAAAGATGAAATTGATAGTTCCATTGTGTTGGAATTATTAGTGTTAGTGAAAATCGACATTTATTTCGATAATAATTGATGTCTGGAGGTTATATTGACCAATCGGGTAATTAACTGAATAAATGAGCAATTAATTGTTATTGATTCACATGGTTATAACTATTTGTTCACATGTGTACTATTGATTCACATTCATTTACTATTAGGGGAGTTGGTGCAAGATTGATAATACTTGCATGACTAAGTTAAAAATGGAAGTATAGATGGAGGTACTATACTGTAATTCATATTTTCACATGATTATAACTATTGATTCACATAATTGAACTATTGATTCACATTATTTACTATTAGGGGAGGTGGTGCAAGTTTGATAATACTTGCAGGACTAAATTAAAAATGAAAGAAAAAAGGAAGGTATTATACTGTAATATTTTGAGCCCCAAAACGTGCAATTATTGAAACTATATTTTCCTATAAATAGAAGTTCATTCTTCCTTCATTTCTCACCAATTCACTAAAGCTATAGAACAATTATTATAGAGAGAAAGAATAAGAGAAGTCTGTTACCTCACTATTCTAGTTTCTAGTTTTTTCTAAGGTAAGGGGTATTATTCTTTCGTATTCATGAAGAGAGTTATTTTCTTTCAATACTCGTAAGGGTTGTTATTCCATTCTTTATTATTATGTTGGAATAACTTTGTCTATTAAGATACCACATATATGGTGAAATTCTTACATTATTCCATTCTTTATTATTATGTTGGAATAACATGTCTATGCGAAGTACCGCATATATGGTGAAATTCTTCTGTTATTCCATTCTTTATTATTTTGTTAGAATATCATGTTTGTGCGTATTACGCATGACCTGGTTCTATTATTTATTATTCTGTTGGAATAACCTGTCTGTGCGGTCTATCGCATGCCTGGTGAATTCTGCTATTATTCAATTCTTTATTATTCTGTTGGAACATCCTGTCTGTGGGGATTACGCATGACCTGGTTCCATTCTTTATTATTCTGTTGGAATATCCTATCGGTGCGGATTACGCATGACTTGGTTCCATTCTTTATTATTCTGTTGGGAATAACCTGTCTGTGCGATGTATCGCATGCATGGTGAATTCTTCTGTTATTCCATTCTTTATTATTCTGTTGGAATAACCTGTCTATGTGGATTACCGCATGCATGGTGAATGATCCTTTGTACTCATTCCTTATTAAATTATGGAAATGATCTGTTTACGTGGATTACCGCATGGCGGGTGAAAATCCATTTACAGTTTCGTAATTTTTCTGACCCTCAAAAATTCTGAAAAAATTTGAAATGATAATTTGATGAGTTTTCTATATTGTGTCCGAAGATGGCGATTTTTGGATGTATAGATTAAGATTTATGGATTTTATGAGAAAAGACTATTTTAAAGGTAAACCCTTATTACTCCTTGTGGTTAACTCCAAAATTGGTAAAATTTTTATTGGAAGTACATGTATATAACAGGAGTATACCCTGTAAATTTTGGAATTTTTGGCCATATGAAAAATAGTAAATGAATTTTCAAAATTCTGAGAAAAATATATGTTCAATATGGGACTATATTCTGCTAAATCTCAAAAAAGAAATATTTTTGTGACTGATTTAGTATTTTTCATGAAAATGAACAAGTTATGAGTAAATGAATTAAATATGTTATGTGAAGTAACAAAATTGGAAAATAGGATTTTATGGCTTGGGAATCCTATATAGGGTATATGCTGATTTTTGATGAGGATTTGATCATTGGTGATGAAATCTTATGAGTATGACATTTTTGAATGATTAAATGCATTATTTGGTAAAGTGTAAACAATTGAAATAAATTGTTTATAAGTTTAAGAAGTGATTAAAATATTGTTATAATATTAATAATATTAGATGATGAGTTTATTAAGTGATTGATAATATTTGGATAAATTTAAAGTCTTTAATATTTATCATTGTTTTCGTTTGATTAATGCTTATATCATTGTCATCATCATCATGCTTATATTGTGATGAAAGTTATCTTTGACTTACGTGCATAGATGGACTTGGTATGATTATGACCAGAGATCATTCGGTATAATCATGACCTGTAATGTTATAAATGATGTGGTAAAAGTCCTCAGTGGCCTGTAGTGCATTGATGGACAATTTTTGGTATGATTATGACCAGGGATTATTCGGTATAATCATGACCATTGATGATTACATGAATATCATTGGCCGTGATGCAGGGATGATTCGATTTTATTTGTTAAGATGAGTCTTGCGAAGTTTATACCTTATTAGATATCAGTTCTACCCATTCTTTCATCTCTCTTGCTTGCACTCAACGTTTAAATTTGACCCCAGAGAAGTTAGACTTTAACTTATCGGTTGAAACTCCGTTAGGAGAAACCTTCATTACCTCCACTGTTTATAAATCCTGTTGATTCAAATCGACACTTTCACGTTACCTGTCGATCTTATCTCTTTGAAAATACTTGCCTTTGATGTGATTTTAGGAATCGATTGGTTATTTACTCATCATGCTTTTCGTAAGGTTGTTAGCTTTCATATTCTTAACCAACCTATCATGCGAATTCAAGCAACCAAACCCTAAAGTCAATCACTGTTATACCAAGCCATAAGTAAAGAGCCCCGAGCCTTTCCCTGGTGACTTCCAAGTCTTGGAATACACCGAAGCCAGAATATCCGTAGGGGACGTCGTGAATAACGGTCGCAAGTTGATAGGTATCAATGTGACGTACTATCCAAGTCTTGGATGAGAGTCATAGTTTTGAATGAAATTTCTATTGTTAAGAAATTTTCTGACGTATTCTTGAAGACTTCCTAGCCTACCCCAGAGTGTGAAATCTAATTTTGTATTGACCCCAGTACAAAACCCATTTCTAAAACCCTTAAATATTTCTTCAACCAAAACGAACGTATTATGCGCCAAAGACGTTGGCTCGAGCTGTTGAAGATTACGATCATACCATTCAATATCATTGTGGAAGAGCGAACGTGGTGGCTGATGCATTGAGTAGAAGATCGTATGCGTTTACGAGTGCGATGTTGTTAACACAAAGACCCATTTTGTATAACTTACAAATGATGAATATAGAGTTAATGACTCTAGGGACCCACATGGTGATATCAAATATACGAGTAGAATCGACTTTAATCGATAAAGTTAAATGTCGTTCAAGCTACAGACCCGGAGCTGATGAATACGAAGAAGGTTCAAGAAGGCGTTATTCTAGAAGCAAGAGTCGATGAAGAGAGGAAATCTCAACCATCGATTTTATTGGTCTATTTGAAATCCTCGATTGAGTAGGAACTGTGGCCTATAGACTCGTTTTACCGCTAAGTATGTTGCGTGTTCATAACGTTTTTCACGTATCGATGTTACGTAATTATGTGGATGACCCGAACCACATTATTGAATTAGAACTAGACGAGATAGCGGAAGATTTAACATATGATGAGATACGTGTTAAAATCTTGGATAAGAAAGATCATATTCGATACTCAAATGTTATACCTCAAGAGTTGGAATATGAAATAAAGTCAAGGTATCCTCACCTCTTCGGTATACCAGGTACGTACGTAAATTTCGAGGGCGAAATTTCATAAGGAGGGGAGATTGTGAGACCCCAATTTTTATGAATAAAGATTTAAATTTCTCGAAATATTTTTTTGAATATTATGATGTGGATTTGATAGAATGTTATAGTTGTGAGTAATATTTATAAATTTTGCAAAGTATGCAAGTTGTTATATAATATTAAATTCGTCGGGGAATATTCTTTTTGTCGGAGAATATCCGTACGACGACACAATCATTGGTGGACCCCACAAAAGAAGTATTGTCGTAGTTAGAAAATGACAGAATTATCTTTTTATAAAAATAACGGTGAAAGGGTTACCGTTAAAACTGTTGAACTACCTGGTAGTAAAAGTACAGTAATACGCGTGGTTGCATAGTAGCACACGGTATTGATTATTGATGCTTACGTAAGAAGTCACTCAGTTATACTCAATTATTGCTACAGTAATTGATGCATCATATCTCTTATATTATTGATTCGATTATTGTCACAGTATCATCAGTATAATATGTTATATTATTAAATCAATAATTGAGATGACAAAGTTATTCATATTATTATTTGCAATATTGACAATGTCTAGAAGTTCTGTCAAGGAGAGGTTTGGTCACCTAATTGCGCACCAATAAGGAGAAATCCTTATCGGAAAGTCCCCTCTTTATTGGGAACGACCTGGTTGTTAAATATTATGAATTATAATATTAATGATGAATAAGTTCGTGTTGATTAAAGATGAAATTGATAGTTCCATTGTGTTGGAATTATTAGTGTTAGTGAAAATCGACATTTATTTTGATAATAATTGATGTCTGGAGGTTATATTGACCAATCGGGTATTTAACCGAATAAATGACCAATTAATTGCTATTGATTCACATGATTATAACTATTTGTTCACATGTGTGTACTATTGATTCACATTCATTTACTATTAGGGGAGTTGGTGCAAGATTGATAATACTTGCATAACTAAGTTAAAAATGGAGGTATAGATGGAGGTACTATACTGTAATTCGTATTTTCACATGATTATAACTATTGATTTACATGATTGAACTATTGATTCACATTATTTACTATTAGGGGAAGTGGTGCAAGTTTGATAATACTTGTAGGACTAAATTAAAAATGAAAGAAACGAGGAATGTATTATACTGTAATATTTTGAGCCCCAAAACGTGCAATTATCGAAACTATATTTTCCTATAAATAGAAGCTCATTCTTCCTTCATTTCTTACCAATTCACTAAAGCTATAGAGCAATTATTATAGAGAGAAAGAATAAGAGAAGTCTGCTACCTCACTATTCCGGTTTCCAATTTTTTCTAAGGTAAGGGGTATTATTCTTTCGTATTCATGAAGAGAGTTATTTTCTTTCAATACTTGTAAGGGTTGTTATTCCATTCTTTATTATTATGTTGGAATAACTTTATCTATCTGAAATCTGCATATATGGTGAAATTCTTCATTATTCCATTCTTTATTATTATGTTGGAATAACATGTCTATCAAGTCCGTATACATGGTGAAATTCTTTTGTTATTCCATTCTTTATTATTACATTTGGAATATCCATACATGCGTATTACGCATGACACAGTTCCATTATTTATTATTCTATTGGAATAACCTATCTGTCATGCGATCCTATCGCATGCAGTGAATTCTCGCTATTATTCCATTCTTTATTATTACATTGGAACATCCATGCTGCACGGATTACGCATGACTGGTTCCATTCTTTATTATTGGGTTGGAATATCCTATCGGTCTTGAAAGACGCATGACTTGGTTCCATTCTTTATTATTACATTGGGAATAACTTTATGCATGCGATCTATCGCATGCATGGTGAATTTTTCTTTTATTCCATTCTTTATTATTCTGTTGGAATAACATGTCTGTGTGGATTACCGCATGCATGGTGAATGATCCTTTGTACTCATTCTTTATTAAATTGTGGAAATGATCTGTTTACGTGGATTATCGAATGACGGGTGAAAATTCATTTGCAGTTTCGTAATTTTTCTGACCCTCAAAAATTCTGGAAAAATTTGAAATGATAATTTGATGAATTTTATATATTGTGTCCAAAGATGGCGATTTTTGGATGTATATATTAAGAGTTATGGATTTTATGAGAAAAGACTATTTTAAAGGTAAACCCTTATTACTCCTTGTGGTTAACTCCAAAATTGGTGAAATATTTATTGGAAGTACATGTATATAACAGGAGTATACCCTGTAAATTTTAGAATTTTTGGACAAAAGTACAATTTATGATAAATGTCTAAATATTCGGCAGTTTTGGCCATATGAAAAATAGTAAATGAATTTTAAAAATTCTGAGAAAAATATATGTTTAATATGGGACTATATTCTGCTAAATCTCAGAAAAGAAATATTTTTGTGACTGATTTGGTATTTTTCATGAAAATGAACTAGTTATGAGTAAATGAATTAAATATGTTATGTGAAGTAACAAAATTAAAAAATAGAATTTTATGGCTTGGGAATCCTATATAGGGTATATGCAGATTTTTGATGAGAGATTTGATCATTGGTGATGAAATCTTATGAGTATGGCATTTTTGAATGATTAAATGCATTATTTGGTAAAGTGTAAATAATTAAAATAAATTGTTTATAAGTTTAAGAAGTGATTAAAATATTGTTATAATATTAATAATATTAGATGATGAGTTTATTAAGTGATTGATAATATTTGGATAAATTTAAAGTCTTTAATATTTATCCTTGTTTTAGTTTGATTAATGCTTATATCATTGTCATCATCCTCGTGCTTATATTGTGATGAAAGTCATCTTTGGCTTACGTGCATAGATGGACTTGGTATGATTATGACCGAGGATCATTCGGTATAATCATGACACCGTAATGTTATAAATGATGTGGTAAAAGTCCTCAGTGGCCTGTAGTGCATTGATGGACAATTTTTGGTATGATTATGACCAGGGATTATTCGGTATAATCATGACCATTGATGATTACATGAATATTCTTGGCCGTGATGCAGGGATGATTCGATTTTATTTGTTAAGCTGAGTCTCAGAAGATAGTAGATTTTATGCTCTACTTGATTATTCTAATGGATTGTTTATTCCACTGCAGTTGTTGATCTAAAACTTGTTTTCTATTATGTTCTATCAGTTGTTATACTGTTGAAGGCTAAGGATAATTTATTCTGCATTATCTTAGTCATAATATTTCTTACTGGGCTAGTTGAGCTCACCCTTTCTTTCACTGTTCTCTTCAGGAAATGAGATTATAGCTGGGACGAGTCGGGGAACGGAGTGACGGTCCAGATGATAGCATTAGTAGTCCTCCTTATTATGTTAAATAGTGTGACAATAAATATAATGAGGACTCCATTGAGAGTGGATATTGTCTATATAATAATATTCTTATTAAAACTCTCAGTTTATGTTTTGTCTACATGACAGTTGTATTATTAAGTTGTATTTGAATTTTGTACCATGTATTTGGCGACTTAAGATGGGTGATGTATACCTATTTTGGGGGCGTCACAAAGGCTCATTTGGAACAACTACATTCAGGACATTCATCCTCTGCATAAGATCCTAACTCGCCTATGTATACCTTCAGATGGGTGTAAGGGTCGCCTAAACCGTTGTATTTTTCAAATTTTGGGACTTAAAATTTATCTAGATATCTGGCCCTTGGGAAAATACAAAGGTTGGAGTAGTTAAAACCTTTGTGGGATCCTATCCCCTTGATAGATCGGATAGCTTCCTCCATCAGTCTGACCTGTTTCCTGATGTCTCTAGTTTCTTTATTTTCTCAGAGGTTTATCACTTCCCTGATCAGATTTTTAGCTAGGGCCTCTTTGGTTGATCTGACGTCGAGTGGGGATATCGGAGTTGACATTTGGGAATCATTATCATTTCATGTCACTCGCATATCTCCCTAAGCAGAGGATTCAGTCTGAGTTTTCAGTTTGGGTTCCTGAGTTACTTTGCACTCTTCTCGTAACAAGACGGTCATCTCTGCAATTTGTTTCTTAAAATATTCAAACTCTTCTCGAGATACAGGAATAGATTTTGATGAACTTCTGTAAGCCATTTTGACTGGTAGTGATCGTGGATTTTTGGCTCAGAATCAAGTTCTTGGAGCAATCTTCACAAAATCAATATCTAGTTTAGTCTTGATAATAGTAGATGGTATGGATGCATGATATGCTATGCATCAGTTTAGGGTTTTTTAATCTTTTCCTGCAAAACAAAGGGTTAGTTTTCTTGATGAAAGGATAAGAAAGCTATACAAATGAAAGTTTTAAGATGGATGATATTTGTATATTCAGGAATTAACAGGGCATGAAGAGGCATCCTGCGCGTTTGGTTTATCAGAGGCCGACCTATCTTAGGTTACTCTCACGGGCTTTTTAAAATTAGTTCCCAGATCTTCGCAATTTACTTGATGAAGACATCCATCTTTCAATTGGAGCGGATATGAATGGTGCCTTTCCTGAGCCTCACAAGAGAACACTCCTTATTGTCCAGTAATAAACAACCGACGGGTTCGCCTCCTAATGGAGGTACCACACAACATACATTCATACATTCATCGTCATCACCGGATGCAATATGATGACATTGTGTGAGGTACTAATATATTGTACGAGGCAATAATATAAAGCACTTAGAGATTAAAGATATTTATCGCACACAAATATCATTCACACAAAAATGCACATGCAGAATGGAAACCAAAAAGATTGAACGCAGCTTAAGCCCTCTTTAGTCCCCAGCAGAGTCGCCACTGGGAAAATTTTCGTATTATGTGGTTTCGTTTTTATTTTTTTCCTCTTTTTCATTTGTTTATACCCTTTCTATTTCGATAGGTCAATTGATTTGATTAAAGGGTGAGGTTTTGGGAAAAGACCAACATTTAGTTGACTTATTTTTCCAAAGTTTGATTTTATTGATGTTGATGATTGGACCGAATAAGACAGAGCCGCAAGTTGGTATGATTTAAATGGATATACCTACTCATTTGAATTTTGAAGGTTTTCGCAATATGTTCCAATATGTGAGCCTGTAGGATTGGACTAAAAACCCAAGGTTCATATAGTTCAGGGGCTTGCTTAAACGAAAAGAAGG
The DNA here is from genome assembly GCA_020205605.1 of Panax ginseng. Classification (NCBI taxonomy): domain Eukaryota; kingdom Viridiplantae; phylum Streptophyta; class Magnoliopsida; order Apiales; family Araliaceae; genus Panax; species Panax ginseng. Next base: position 134,785,374 of record CM035133.1, on the reverse strand, counting down.
TGTTAGGCACCCCCCGACTTTCGTGAAAACACGGTTATCGCATCTTATTGATTTCCTATGCATAAAGTGTGTATGTGTGACACCCCCAAAACAGGTATACATCACCCATCTTGAGTCGCCAGATACATGGTACATAAATTCAAATACAACTTAATTATATAACAGTCGTGTAAAATACGACAAAACATAGCTGAGAGTTTAAACAAGAATATTGTCATCTAGACAATATCCACACTCAATGGTGTCCTCATTACAATTATTATCACATTTTTCTATAGAATAGTGAGGACTACTAAAGCCATTTATCCTGGACCATCACTCCATTCTCCGACTCGTCCCAGCTATATTCTCATTTCCTGAAGAGAACAATGAAAGAAAGGGTGAGCTCAACTAGTCCAGTAAGAAATATTATGACTAAAATAATGCAGAATAAATTATCCTTAGCCTTCAACAGTATAACAACTGATAGAATACAATAGACAACAAGTTTTATATCAACAACTGCAGTGGAAATAAGCAATCCATTAGAAGAGTCAAGTAGAGCATAAAATCTACTATCTTCTATGATTTAAAAAGTTTTTCATCAACTTTATCGCTGAGACTCAACTTAAAAAATAAATAAACCACATCATCGAATCATCCCTGCACCATGGCCAAGGATATTCATTAAATCATCATTGGTCATGACTATACCGAATAATCCCTGGTCATAATCATACCAAAAATTATCCATCAACGCACTACAGGCCAATGAGGACTTTTACCACATCATTCGTCACATTACGGTCATGATTATACTTAAGATAATCCACAGTCATAATCATACCAAGTCCATCTATGCATGTAAGACAAAGATGACTTTCATCACAATATAAGCATGAGGATGATGACAATGACATAATAATTCAATAAAACAAGTTCAAGGATAAATTTTAAAGATTTATAATTTAATTTATCCGAGAATCAATAACGTCAAATTATCGACGATGATCTTTGCTTTGTGAAGTAAAATTCAAGAATAATATTCATGTACCAAAGATAATTTGTACAGAAAAGAAATATATTTTTTGGGTGAATAGTACTCTGGCACGAAAAGTGCCCCGAATACCCGAGTGAATAATACTAGAGTGAATAGTAATTGGGTGAATTGTAACCCATGAATAGTAATTCGTGAATAGTACTCCAGCACGAAAAGTGTCCCGAATACCCAAGTGAATAATACTAAAGTGAATAGTAACCGGGTAAATAGTAACCCATAAATAGTAACTCGTAACAGAAAAATACCAAAGAAAATGATATTTTATGACGAGTACAAAAGAAATGATATTCCAGATTAGTATAATAGAATATACGAAACTGCAAATGGATTTTCACCCGCCATGCGGTAATCCACGTAGACAGATTATTTCCACAATTTAATAAAGAGTGAATAGGAAGGATCATTCATCATGCATGCGGTAATCCACATGTATGGAGTTATTTCAACAAAATAATAAAGAATGGAACCGAATCATATGTATAATCCTTGCAGACGAGATATTCCAAATGAAATAATAAAGAATGGAATAACGTAAGAATTCACCATGCATGTGATAGATCGCATGCATGAGTTAGTCCAAAGAGAATAATAAAGAATGGAACCAGGTCTAGCGTAATCCGCACAGACAGGATATTCCAACAGAATATTAACGAATGGAATAACAAAGAATTTTACAATGTATGTGGTACTTCGCATAGACAGGTTATTCCAACATAATAATAAAGAATGGAATAACAGAAGAATTTCACCATGTATGCGGTACTTCACATAGATAGGTTATTCCAACATAATAATAAAGAATGGAATAACAGAAGCTCTCTTCATGAATACGAAAGAAATAATACCCCTTACCTTAGAAGAAACTGGATATTGGAATAGTGAGGTAGCAGACTTCTCTTATTCTTTCTCTCTATAATTTCTCTCTATAATAATTGCTCTATAGCTTTAGTGAATTGGTGAGAAATGAAGGAAGAATGAACTTCTATTTATAGAAAAAAATAGTTTCGATAATTGCACGTTTTGGAGCTCAAAATATTACAGTATAATACCTTCCTCTTTTCTTCATTTTTAATTTAGTCCTGCAAGTATTATCACACTTGCAGTACCTCCCCTAATAGTAAATAATGTGAATCAATAGTTCAATCATGTGAATCAATGGTTATAATTATGTGAAAATACGAATTACAGTATAGTACCTCCATCTATATCTCCATTTTTAACTTAGTCATGCAAGTATTATCAATCTTGCACCAACTCCCCTAATAGTACAAGAATGTGAATCAATAGTACACACATGTGAACAAATAGTTATAATCATGTGAATTGATAGCAATTAATTGCTCATTTATCCAATTAATTACCCGACTGGTCAGTATAACTTTCAGACATCAATTAATATCGAAATAAATGTCGATTTCCACTAACACTAATAATTCCAACACAATGGAACTATCAATTTCATCTTTAATTAACACGAACTTATTCGTCATTAATATTATAACTCACAATATTTAACAACCAGGTCGTTCCCAGGAAAGAGGGGGCTTTTCGATAAGGATTTCTCCTTATTGGCGCACAATTAGATGACCAAACCTCTCCTTGACAGAACTTCTAGACATTGTAAATATTGTAATTTAATAATATAAATAACTTTGTCATCTCAATTATTGATTTAATAATATATCATATTATGCAGATGATACTGTGACAATAATCGAATCAATAATATGAGAGATATGATGCAGCAATTATTGTAGCAATAATTAAGTATAACTGGGTGACTTCTCACGTAAGCATCAATAATCAATACCGTGTGCTACTATGCAACCACGTATTCTTTACTTTTTTACTAGGGTAGTTCAACGGTTTAACGGTAAAACTTCCGCCGTTATTTTTATAAAAGATAATTACATGCTTTTCAACAACAATAATACTTACATTGTGGGGTCCACTAATGATTGTGTCATCGTATTTAATATTCCTGTTAAAATGAATATTCCCACCAATCGAATATTATATAACCACTTACTTACTTTGCAAAATTTGTAAATATTACCCACAATTATAACATTATATTATATCCACACCATAATATTCAAAAATATATTTTGAGAGAAATTAATCTTTTTTCATAAAAGTTGGGGTCTTACAACCTCCTCTTCTTATGAAATTTCATCCTCGAAATTAGGGTACGTACCTGGTATATCGAAGAGGCGAGGATATTTTGACTTCATCTCAGATTCTAACTCCCGGGTCATTTCTTCCACATCGTGGTTTCTCCACAAAACTTTGACTTGAGGTATAACCTTGGAGCGTAGAATATGATCCTTTTTATCAAAGATTTTAACAGGTAATTCTTCATACGTTAAATCTTCCTCTATCTCGTCTGGTTCTAATTCAATAATGTGGTTCGGGTCTTTCACATATTTACGTAACATAGATATGTGGAAAACGTTATGAACACGAGACATACTTGGCGGTAAGGCGAGTCTATAGGCCACAGTTCCTACTCATTCGAGGATTATAAATGGGCCAATTAAATCGAGGGTTGAGATAACGCCTTCTTGAACCTTCTTTTTCACATTCATCAGATTCGGGGGTGTAGCTTGAGCGGCTTTAACTTTATTGATTAAAGTCAATTCTGCTCGTATATTTGATATCACCACGTGGGTCCTTAGAGTCTTTAACTCTATCTTCATCATTTGTAAGTTATACGAAATGGGTTTTTGTACTGGGGTCAATACAAAATTTAATTTCACGCTCTAGGGGTAAGCTAAGAAGTCTTCAGGAATACGTCAGAAAATTTATTAACAATAGAAATATCATTCAAAATTGTGACCCTCATCCAAGACTTGGATAACACATCACATTGATATATATCAACTTGCCACCGTTATTTACGATGTCCCCTATGGATATTCTAGCTTTGGTGTATTCCAAAACTTGGAAGTCATCAGCGAAAGGCTCAGGGCTCTTTACTTATGGCTTGATATGACAATGATTGACTTTAGTGGTTTGGTTTCTTGAATTCACATAACAGGTTGGTTAGGAATATGAAAGCTAACAACCTTACGAAAATAATCGATTTTAGCATGATGAGTAGTTAACCAATCAATCCCTAAAATCACATCAAATGCAAGTATTTTCAAAGAAATAAGATCAACATGTAACGTGAAAGTGTCGATTTGAATTAAACAATATTTATAAATAGTGGAGGTAACGAATGTTTCTCCTAACAGAGTTTCAACAGATAAAAGAGCCAAGTTCAAACATTGAACACCACTAGGTGAAATAAAAGAGTGGGTAGAACCGGTATCGAATAAGGTATAGACTTCGCAAGAGTTTATGATTAACTTACCCATGATAACTTCATTCGGGTTCCTCGATAAACGCTCTCACTTAAACTACCGAGTTTGACTTGTCTAGGACATCCTTTGGCGTCACCATCTCAGTTGGACTTAAATTTGCTATAGAGTACATTCCACCCTTAATTGCTTCGCCATATTCCTGATCTATGATTCGAATCATTACTCTCCGATCCATATCGAATTAGGGTTGACCGTTCTGCATCGGGTAATTCCGAATTCGATGTTGGATTCTCCCAATTGCTGTCCAAAAAACGAAATCCATCTCATCTATTTTGGCCTTATTAGATCGGACATCTTTTTCTACAATATCAACGCGTCGTGCGGCTTTTACCCATGCATCATCTATTCTCATTCGTTCATTTTCTTCTTCTTTCATCAAAACCTTGATCATAGCATTCTCAGATTCCAGCTCTAATATCTTATACTCTGCCAAAGAGTGCTTCTGTTCAAGCATCGCACATCCAATAACATAATTTTGAATTGTTGCATCCCTTTGCTCCACGACCTTTATGGTTCTTGACTTTATTCTAACTCATGAATACGATTTTGTAATTCTAAATTTTGATCATAAAATTCTTCTAATAAATTCTCCTCATGTTCTTCTTCTTCCTCTTCTTCACTCACTCTCAAATTTCTACCTCTGCGACTAGCTCTCTAAAAGTATATTAGTTCTTCACTCACCACGTAGATATCTCTAATTTCTTATTAAATGCGACATCATATTAACTCGGGTTGGTGATTAAAGGTGTCTCAACGATCTCATGTGATTCATTCTTTGATCTCAACATTTTCGGATGCCATTTTCAAACAACGCCACAAAACAAGGGTTAATTAACATATCACATATTATCCCATATACTCAACCGACCAATTAAATACCAAATAAACTTAGGTAGGTCATACTAGCGAAGGAATTCTCCGTCTCTCCCCTCCTAGTTCTTGTCTCACATCTCAGCCAGGGATCATATGTGAGACCCCAAATTTTATGAATAAAGATTTAAATTTTTCGAATTTTTTTTTGAATATTATGGTTTGGATTTGATATAATGTTATAGTTGTGGGTAATATTTATAAATTTTACAAAGTATGCAAGTTGTTATATAATATTCGATTGGTCGGGGAATATTCTTTTTGTCGGGGAATATCTGTACGACGGCACAATCATTGATGGACCCCACAATGGAAGTATTGTCGTAGTTAGAAAATGACAAAATTATCTTTTTATAAAAATAACGGTGAAAGTGTTACCGTTAAAACTGTTGAACTATCCGGTAGTAAAAGAAATGCGATGTCTGGCGTGGTTGCATAGTAGCACACGATATTGATTATTGATGCTTACGTAAAAGTCACTCGGTTATACTCAATTATTACTTTCGATAATTGTTGCATCATATCTCTCATATTATTGATTCAATTCTTGTCACGATTATCATCTGCATAATATGTTATATTATTATATCAATAATTGAGACGACAAAGTTATTCATATTATTATTTGCAATATTGATAATGTCTAGAAATTACATCGATGAGAGGTTTGGTCACCTAATTACAAGGCGTCGATAAGGAGAAATCCTTATCGAAAGCCCCTTTTTCACAGGAGGAACAACACGGTTGTTAAATATTGTGAATTATAATATTAATGATGAATAAGTTCGTGTTGATTAAAGATAAAATTGATAGTTTCATTGTGTTGGAATTATTAGTGTTAGTGAAAATTGACATTTATTTCGATAATAATTGATGTCTGGAGGTTATATTGACCAATCGGGTAATTAACCGGATAAATGAGAAATTAGTTGCTATTGATTCACATGATTATAACTATTTGTTCACATGTGTGTATTATTGATTCACATTCATTTACTATTAGGGGAGTTAAATGCGAGAGTGATAATACTTGCATGATTAAGTTAAAAATGGAGGTATAGATGGAGTACTATCTTTGTAATTAATATTTTCACATGTCTAGAACTATTGATTCACATGATTTACTATTATTATTTACTATTAGGGAGATCTTGCAAGTTGATAATACTTGAAGGACTAAATTAAAAATGAAAAGAAAAGAGGAAGGTATTATCTTATAATATTTTGAGCCCCAAAACGTGTAATTATCGAAACTATATTTTCCTATAAATAGAAGCTCATTCCTTCATTATTTTTCATCAATTCACTAAAACTATAGAGAAATTATTATAGAGAGAAAATAGAAGAAGAAAAGTTTTACCTCCTTTATTCCAATATCCGATCTTCTTTTTGAGGTAAGGGGTATTATTCTTCTTTCGTATTCATGAAGAGAGTTATTTTCTTTCAATACTGTATGAGGTTGTTATTCCATTCTTTATTATTATGTTGGAATAACTTTGTCTATGCGAAATATCGCATACATGGTGAAATTCTTACATTAGTCCATTCTTTACAATTACATTGGAATAACTTTTATGCATTCGATCTATCGCATGCACGGTGAATTACATTGTTATTCCATTCTTTATTATTACATTTGCATGCATTATACATGACTGGTTCCATTCTTTATTATTACATTGGAATATCACATGCATATGCGAATTACGCATGACTGGTTCCATCCTTTATTATTACATTGGGAATAACACATGCATGCGATTACATCGCATGCACAGTGAATTCTTACATTATTCCATTCTTTATTATTACATTGGAATAACTTTTGTCTCATGCGACTACCTGGCATACATGGTGAATTCTTACATTATTCCATTCTTTATTATTACATTGGAATAACCTATCTATGTGGATTACCGCATGCATGGTGAATAATCCTTCAGTATTCATTCTTTATTAAATTGTGCAAATGATGCATCTCGTGGATTACTGCATGGCGGGTGAAAATCCATTTGCGATTTTGTATATTCTATTATACTCGTCTGAGATATAATTTCTTTTGTACTCGTCATGGAATATCTTTTTCTTTGGTATTTTTTTATGAGTTACTATTCACGGGTTACTATTCAACCAATTACTATTCACTCTAGTATTATTCACTCGGGTATTCGGGGCACTTTTTGTGCCGAAGTACAATTCACGAGTTACTATTTATGGGTTACTATTCACCCAATTACTATTCACTCTAGTATCATTCCCTCGGGTATTCGGGACACTTTTTGTGTCTGGGTACTATTCATGGGGTACTATTCACTCAAAAAATATATTTCTTTTATGTCAAAATTATCTTTGGTACATGAATATTATTCTTGAATTTTACTCCACAAATCAGTATCATGTTGACAATTTCGACGTTATTGATTTCTGGATAAATTAAATTATAAATCTTTAAAATTTATCCTTGAACTTGTTTTATTGAATTATTATGTCATTGTAATCATCCTCATGCTTATATTGTGATGAAAGTCATCTTTGGCTTACGTGCATAGATGGACTTTGTATGATTATAACCAGGGATTATTCGGTATAATCATGGCCAGTAATGTGACGAATGATGTGGTGAAAGTCCTCGGTGGCACATGTAGTGCATTGATGGGCGAGTTTTGGTATGATTATGACCAGGGATTATTTGGTATAGTCATGACTATTGATGATTTAATGAATATCCTTGGCCCGTAGTACAGGGAAGATTCGATGATATGGTTTATTTATTAAGCTGAGTCTCAGCGATAAAAATTGATGAAAACATTTTAAATCATAGAAGATAGTAGATATCATGCTCTACTTGACTCTTCTAATGGATTTGCTTATTTCCACTGCAGTTGTTGATCTAAAACTTTTGTCTATTGTATTCTATCAGTTGTTATACTGTTGAAGGCTAAGGATAATTTATTTTGCATTATCTTAGTCATAATATTTCTTACTGGGCTAGTTGAGCTCACCCTTTCTTTCATTGTTCTCTTCAGGAAATGAGAATATAGCTGGGACGAGTCGGGGAATAGAGTGATGGTCCGGGATAAATGGCTTTAGTAGTCCTCACTATTCTATGGAATAATGTGATAATAATTGTAATGAGGATTCCATTGAGTGTGGATATTATCTAGGTGACAATATTCTTGTTTAAACTCTCAGCTATGTTTTGTCGTATTTTACACGACTGTTGTATAATTAAGTTGTATTTGAATTAATGTACCATGTATCCGCAACTCAAGATGGGTGATGTATACTGTTTTGGGGCGTCACGATTGGTATCAAAGCTTAGGGATATGATCCTAGGTGAGATGTGAGACAAGAACTAGGAGGGAGAGGCAGGAATTCCTTAGCTAGTATGACCTACCTAAGTTTATTTGGTATTTAATTGGTCGGTCAGAGTATAGGGATAATATGTGATATGTTAATTAACCCTTGTTTTGTGACAGTGTTTGAAAATGACATCTGAAAATGTTGAGATCGTGATGAAGCACATGAGGCCGTTGAGTCACCAACGATCAATACTCGAGGATAATGTGCAATAGGAAGACAATAATCCTCATGTAAAAATAACAACACCGATGAAATGATGAGCGATGCGATGTTCGGAGGCTTTATGCAATTCATGCAACATCGGTGAGAAGGCGCTCTCTGTCCAAAATGCGGGTGGAAACAATGATGACTCTCGGGACGGTCACCGCTAAGCGATTCAAGAGGCTGGGACCACCGGAGTTTTTGGAGAAGACAAAACCACTTAAGGTAGAGACATGGATAAAGCGGATCAACAAGATATTTGATGTCTTGGGATGCTCAGGAGCAAAAGGTTCCCTTTGCCACCTTTATGTTGCGTGAAAGAAGCGATTCTTGGTGGAAATCATGTAAAAGCGTTCCCGACTGGCCTTTTCAAGATGTCTTGGGAGAAGTTCCAAGAGTTGTTCAACGACAAGTACTTTCCTGAAAGTATTCGTCACATGAAGGAGGTGGAATTCATCAAGTTGGAGAAAAACAATATGACCGTGTCGCAATACGAGGCTAAATTTGCGAAGTTATCCCGGTTTGCATCTCATTTGGTCGATAATGAGGAGCGAATGACACGAATGTTTCTAAGAGGTTTGAAATCCGATATACGTCAATACCTCATTTCTCATAAACTTTATTTATATTCAGATGTTGTGAATAGGGCTCGATTATTGGAGCCCAGATAATGAGTCAAACCTGAACCAAAAGACAATGACCAACAACACGATAATAATCGTCATGCAATGGTGGCAATGCCATCGAACAATGATAACCATCGTGGGGAAATTATCATTCCAAGAATGGTAACCACTTTGGTGGTAATCATGGCCAAGATAATAGGAGTGGAAATTTCAAGAAGAGAAGGTTCAACAATGATGGAAAGATAGCAGCACCAACACCCATTTTCAAGGAAGGAGAACGACCACCAATTGTATGCTTCAAATGCGGAGGGGAGGGACATATCAGTCCAAACTGTGTGATGTAGTCCAAAGCATGTTACAATTATGGAAAAAAAGGTCACCTAGCCCGATTTTGTCATGCACCAAAAAGTCGAAGTCCAATTTGGGACGGTGGCACCAAAAGGCGGATCTGACACAAAACAAAATTCGGTGGTTTCGGGAAGAGCATTTTTCGTGACTTCTCAAAAAGTGAGTGACCCGAATGAAGTAAACACGGGTTAGTTAATTATAAATTCTTGCGAAGTCTATACCTTATTAGATACCGGTTCTACCCATTCTTTTATCTCTCTTGATTGCGCTCAACGTTTAAATTTGACCCCAAAGAAGTTAGACTTTGACTTATCGGTTGAAACTCCGTTAGGAGAAACCTTTATTACCTCCACTGTTTATAAATCTTGTTGATTCAAATCAACACTTTCACATTACCTGTCGATCTTATCTCTTTGAAAATACTTGCCTTTGATGTGATTTTAGGAATCGATTGGTTATCTACTCATCATGCTTTTAAATGGGTTATTAGCTTTCATATTCTTAACCAACCTATCATGCGAATTCAAGCAACCAAACCACTAAAGTCAATCAACATCATACCAAGCCATAAGTAAAAAGCCCAGAGCCTTTTCATTTGGTGACTTCCAAGTCTTGGAATACACCGAGCGGAATATCCGTAGGGGACGTCGTGAATAACGGTCGCAAGTTGATAGGTATCAATGTGACATACTATCCGAGTCTTGGATGAGAGTCATAGTTTTGAATGAAATTTCTATTGTTAATAAATTTTCTGACGTATTCTTGAAGACTTCCTAGCCTACCCCAGAGCGTAAAATCAAATTTTTTTATTGACCCCAGTACAAAACCCATTTCTAAAACCCTTAAATATTTCATCAACCAAAACAAACGTATTATGCGCCAAAGACATTGGCTCGAGCTGTTGAAGATTACGATCATACCATTCAATATCATCGTGGAAGAGCGAATGTGGTGGCTGATGCATTGAGTAGAAGATCATATGCGTTTACGAGTGCGATGTTGTTAACACAAAGACCCATTTTGTATAACTTACAAATGATGAAGATAGAGTTAATGACTCTAGGGACCCAGGTGGTGATATCAAATATACGAGTAGAATCGACTTTAATCGATAAAGTTAAAAGTCATTCAAACTACTGAACAGGGTGATGAATGAATACGAAGAAGGTTCAAGAAGGCATTATTCTAGAAGCAAGAGTCGATGAAGAGAGGAAATCTCAACCATCGATTTTATTGGTCTATTTGAAATCCTCGATCGAGTAGGAACTGTGGCCTATAGACTCGTTTTACCGCCAAGTATGTTGCGTGTTCATAACCTTTTTCACGTATCGATGTTACGTAATTATGTGGACGACCCGAACCACATTATTGAATTAGAACTAGATGAGATAGCGGAAGATTTAACGTATGATGAGATACGTGTTAAAATCTTGGATAAGAAGGATCATATTTGACACTCAAAGGTTATACCTCAAGAGTTGGAATATGGAATGAAGTCAAGGTATCCTCACCTCTTCGGCATACCAGGTACGTACATAAATTTTGAGGGCAAAATTTCATAAGGAGAGGAGATTATGAGACCCCAAATTTTATGAATAAAGATTTAAATTTTTCGAAATTTTTTTTTGAATATTATGGTGTGGATTTGATATAATGTTATAGTTGTGGGTAATATTTATAAATTTTGCAAAGCATGCAAGTTATTACATAATATTCGATTGGTCGGGGAATATTCTTTTTGTCGAGGAATATCCGTATGACGGCACAATCATTGGTGGACCCCACAACGGAAGTATTGTCGTAGTTAGAAAATGATAGAATTATCTTTTTATAAAAATAACGGCGAAAGTGTTACCGTTAAAACTATTGAACTACCCGGTAGTAAAAGAAATGCGATGTCTGCGTGGTTGCATAGTATCACACGATATTGATTATTGATGCTTACGTAAGAAGCCACTCAGTTATACTCAATTATTGCTATAGTAATTGCTGCATCATATCTCTCATATTATTGATTCAATTCTTATCACAATATCATCTGCATAATATGTTATATTATTAAATCAATAATTGAGACGAGAAAGTTATTCATATTATTATTTACAATATTGACAATGTCTAGAAGTTCTGTCAAGGAGAGGTTTGGTCACCTAATTGCGCGCCAATAAGGAGAAATCCTTCTCGGAAAGCCCCCTCTTTCTTGGGAACGACCTGGTTGTTAAATATTGTGAATTATAATATTAATGATGAATAAGTTCATGATGATTAAAGTTGAAATTGATAGTTCCATTGTGTTGGAATTATTAGTGTTAGTGAAAATCGACATTTATTTCGATAATAATTGATGTTTGGAGGTTATATTGACCAATCGGGTAATTAACCGGATAAATGAGCAATTAATTGTTATTGATTCACATGATTATAACTATTTGTTCACATGTGTGTACTATTGATTTGCTTATTTCCACTGCAGTTGTTGATATAAAACTTGTTGTCTATTGTATTCTATCAGTTGTTATACTGTTGAAGGCTAAGGATAATTTATTCTGCATTATCTTAGTCATAATATTTCTTACTGGGCTAGTTGAGCTCACCCTTTCTTTCATTGTTCTCTTCAAGAAATGAGAATATAGCTGGGACGAGTTGGGGAATAGAGTGATGGTCCAGGATAAATGGCTTTAGTAGTCCTCACTATTCTACAGAATAATGTGATAATAATTGTAATGAGGACACCATTGAGTTTGGATATTGTCTAGGTGACAATATTCTTGTTTAAACTCTCAGCTATGTTTTGTCGTATTTTACACGACTGTTGTATAATTAAGTTGTATTTGAATTAATGTACCATGTATCTGGCGACTCAAGATGGGTGATGTATACCTGTTTTGGGGGCGTCACAGTTGGTATCAAAGCTTAGGGATATGATCCCTAGCTGAGATGTGAGACAAGAACTAGGAGGGAGAGGCAGAAATTCCTTCGCTAGTATGACCTACCTAAGTTTATTTGGTATTTAATTGGTCGGTCAGAGTATAGGGATAATATGTGATATGTTAATTAACCCTTGTTTTGTGACAGTGTTTGAAAATGACATCTGAAAATGTTGAGATCAGCAATGAAGCACATGAGACCGTTGAGTCACCAACGATCAATACTCAGGATAATGTGCAATAGGAAGACAATAATCCTCATGTAAACAATAACACTGATGAAATGATGAACGATGCGATGTTCAGAGGCTTTATGCAATTCATGCAACATCAGGCGAAGGCGGCTCCTGTCCAAAATGCAGGTAGAAACACTGACAACTCTCAGACGGTCACCGCTAAGCGATTCAAGGAGCCGGACCACCGAAGTTATTTGGAGAGCCAAAACCACTTAAAAGCGGAACCGTGGATAAAGCGGATCAACAAGATATTTGATGTCTTGGGATGCTCAGAGAAACAAAATGTTCCTTTGCCACCTTTATGTTGCGTGAAGAAGGCGATTCTTGGTGGGAATCATAAAAGCGTACCTAGGTAGATTCTTTGGAATAACTTTGTATCTGAACTACCTATACTTGGTGAAATTCTTACATTATTCCATTCTTTATTATTATGTTGGAATAACTTTGTCTGTCGAAGATACCGCATACTTGGTGAAATTCTTACATTATTCCATTCTTTATTATTATGTTGGAATAACTTTGTCTGTCTGATACCGCATACATGGTGAAATTCTTACATCGTTCCATTCTTTATTATCCTGTGAATATCACATGCATGCTTTACAAATGACTGGTTCCATTATTACATTGGAATATCATGTCTATGCATTTACGCATTACGATTCTATTATTTATTATTACATTGGAATATCCTGTTTATGCGTTCGCATGACTGGTTCCATTATTTATTATTACATTGGAATAACTTTATATGCATGCGATCTATCGCATGCTTGGTGATTTCTTTTGTTATTCCATTCTTTATTATACTCGGTTGGTTAAAGTTTTGGCTTTTATACTCCATGAAATTAGTGGAATATCCTTGATATTTGCGCTTCATCTAGTATTTTTCATGGAAATATTCTTACGAGCATTCTTGAGTTTTACCTACAAAAGCGTATCATGTTGACAATTTGGGCGTTATTGGTTCTGGATAAATTAATTCTTGAACTTGTTTTATTGAATTCTTATATCATTGTCATCATTCTCATGTTTATATTATGTTGAAAGTCATCATACATGGCACTGTGGTGCATAGATGGACTTGGTATGATTATGACCGGGGATTATTCGGTATAATCATGGCCAGTAATGTTACAAATGATGTGGTAAAAGTCCTCATTGGCCCGTATTGCATTGATGGACAGTTGTTATCATGATCATTTCCATTGATGAATACACGAATATCCTTGGCCCGTAGTGCATGGATAATTTGTGGTTGTGATACTAATGAATATCCTTGGCCGTAGTGCAGGGATGATGTGGTTTATTTATTAAGCTGAGTCTCAGCGATAAAAGTGATGAAAAACCTTTTTAAATCATAAAAGATAGTAGATTTTATTCTCTACTTGACTCTTTTAATGGATTACTTGTTCATTGCATTAAACTTGATGTCTATTGTATTTTATCGGTTTAACATTGTTGAAGGCTAATGATAATTTATTACGCATTATCTTAGTCATAATATTTCTTCTTGGGCTAGTTGAGCTCACCATTTTACTTTCATTGTTCTCTTGAGGAAATGAGATCATAGCGAGGGACTAGTCGGGAGAATGGAGTGATGGTCCAGAACGATAACATTAGTAGTCCTCACTATTCTATGAAATAGTGTGTTAATAAATGTATTGAGGACTTATTTTGAGTTTTATCTTGTCTAGAAGACAATATTTGTATTAAAACTCACACTCATGTTGTATATTTAAGATTGTATTTGTATTACGTACCATGTATTTGGCGACTCGAGAATATGTGATGTATACCCTATTTTGGGGGCGTCACGGTTGGTATCAAAGCTTAGGGATATGATCCTGGCTATGATGTGAGACAAGAACTAGGAGGGAGAGCGGGGAATTCCTTATTTAGTATGACCTACCTAAGTTTATTTGGTATTTAATTGGTGGGGTCGGGGTATAGGGATAATATGTGATATGTTAATTAACCCTTGTTTTGTGGCGATATTTAAAAATAACATCCGAGAATGTTGAGAACATCAATGGAGCACGAGAGGCCGTTGAGTCTCCACGGATCAATAATCGGGATAATGTGCATCGAGAAAGGCGATGAATACTCGGGCAAACAACAACACGGACCGGATGATGAGCGATGGAATGTTGAGAGGCTTTATGAAATTCATTCAACATCGAGGCGAAGCGGCTCTGTCCAAAATGCGGTGTGGAAACACTAGGCAACTCTCGGACGGTCACCGCTTAAGTAGTTCAAGGAACTAGGACCACCGGAGTTTTTGGAGAGCCAAAACCACTTAAAGGCGGAGGCGTGGATAAAGCGAGATCAACAAGATATTTGATGTCTTGGGATGCTCGAGGAAGCAAAAGGTTCCTTTGCCACCTTCATGTTGTGGGCGAGGCGATTCTTGGTGGGAATCATAAAAGCGTACTCAACTTTGCCGCCTTGAAGATGTCTTGGGAGAAGTTCGATAAGCTGTTCAACGCGACAAGTACTTTTCCGAAAGTATTAATCACATGAAAGAGGTAGAGTTCATCAAGTTGGAGCAAAACAACATGGCCAGTGTGTCGATGCGAAGCCAAGTTTAACGAGTTGTCGGTTTGCGTCTCATTTGGTTGATAATGAGGAGAGAATGGCGAAATGTTTCTAAGAGGTTTGAAACACGAGATACGTCAATATCTTATCTCTCATAAAGCGTGTTTGTATTGAGATGTTGTTAATAGGGCTCGATTATTGGAGCGCGATAATGAGTCAACCCAACTAAAAGAAGCGGTAAGCAAAATGATAAAACCGGTGATAACGATCATCGAAGCGGTGACAATAAGCGTGGAGGAATCAACATGCGAAAAATGGTAACCACTTGGTGGTAATCATAGCCAAAACAATAAGAATGGACATTTCAAGAAGGAGATTCAACAATGATGGAAAGGCGTCGGCATCATCACACATCGTTAAGGAGGAAGGAGAACGACCACCTATCATATGCTTCAAATGTGGAGGAGAGGACACATCGGTCAAAGCTGCGATGCCATCAAAGCATGTTACAATTGTGGAAGAAGGTCACTGGACCCGATTTTGTCGTGCACGAAGATAAGTCCGGATGGGATGGAGCATCAAAGGCCGTCCCAGACAAAACAAAAACGATAGTTCAAGGGAGGCGTTTGTCGTGACCTCCCGAGAAAGCAAAGAACCGAACGAGGTCATCACGGGTAATCTTATCATAAACTCTAGAAAGTATATACCTTATTTGATCTGGTTTCTACCCATTCTTTTATTTCTCCTACTTTACGCTCAGCGTTTAAATTTGACTCGGAGAAATTGGACTTTGACTTATCTGTTGAAACTTCATTGGGAGAAACCTTCATTACATCCACTATTTTATAAGTCTTGTTTGGTTCAAATCGGTACCCTCACATTACTTGTCGATCTTATTTCATTGAAAATACTTGCATTTGATGTGATTCTAAGGATTGATTGGTTAACTACTCATCATGCAAAAATTGATTTATTTTAAATAAGGTTGTTAGCTTTCATATTCCTAACCAACCTATTATGCGAATTCAAGCAACCAAACCATTAAAATCAATCACTTTCATCATCTCAAGCCATAAAAGCTATTCGTTTATTGAAAAATGGATGTCAAGCTTTCTTAGCTCATATCACGGATTTAAACAAAAATAAATCGGTTTTGAATGATATCTCTATTGTTAATAAATTTCTGACGTATTCCACGAAGAACTTCTGGCCTACCCCGGCGTGAAATTGAATTTTGTATCGACCTTGAACCCGGTACAAAACCTATTTCCAAAACCTCATATCGAATGGCTCTATTGAACTTGAGGAGTTAAAGACCCATGCGAGGAATTGTTAGACATCGGTTTCATTAAATCTAGTATATCTCCTTGGGGTGCTCTGTTACATTAAGTGAAGAAGAAAGATGGGAGTATCGACTTTGTATTGATTATCGGGAGTTGAATCATGTCACCATCAAAAATAGGTACCCATTGCCACGTATTGATGACTGTTTGACCCGGTTGTGAGGAGCCAAATTCTTTTCAAAGATTGATCTTCGTTCGGATATCACCAATTGAAGATTAGAGCCGATGACATTCAAAGGCGACTTTTCGAACTAGAATGCGGGCATTATGAATTCTAGTCATCATCTTTTGGATTGACTAATACTCTATTTACTTTCATGGATATGATGAACCGAGTATTCAAGGAATATTTGGATCACTTTGTGGTTGTCTTTATTGATGACATCCTTATTTATTTCAAAAGTCGTGAAGATCATGAGCAACACTTGAAATTTGATACTCCAAAAGCTTAGTGAATATAAGCTTTATGCCAAGTTGAAGAAATCACGAGTTACGGATTGAGGAAGTAGCATTCCTTGGGCACGTAGTATCAAGTCATGGAATATCTGTTGACCCGACAAAGATTTAAGCTATTCAAAGTTGGGAGCAACCTAAATCGATGACCAAAAGTATGTAGCTTTCTCGGCTTAGTTGGTTATTATCGGAGATTAAGTGAAGGGTTTTCTCGAATCGCTACTCCATTAACTTCGGTGACTCGAAAAGATACAAAATTCGGTTGGAGCGAGGAATGTGAGAAGAGTTTTTAAGAACTCGAGAGAGACTCATTTATTTTGTTACGAACAATACCATCGGCTCGGAGGGGATTTGTCATCTCTGATGATGCTTGAGCAAAGGGTTAGGATGTGTTCTCATGCAACATGGGAAAGTCATAGCCTATGCCTCTCGACAACTCAAAGAATATGAGAGGAATTATCCTACTCATGATCTAGAGTTAGCGGTTTGTTGTTTTCATAATTAAAATTTGGAGGCATTACTTGTATGGGGAGAAAGTGGAGATCTTTACGGATCATAAAAGCCTCAAATATTTCTTCACTCAAAAGGAACTCAACATGCGACAACGATGTTGGCTTGAACTGATGAAAGATTATGATCATACCATCGATACCATCTGGAAAAGCGAGCGTGGTAGCTAACGCATTGAGTAGAAGATCATATCTTGAATGCGAGTGCGATATTGATAACGCAAAGGCCCATTTTGTGACTTGCAAAGGATGGAGATAGAGTTAAAGACTCGAGGGACCCATGTGATGATGGCGAATATCTGAGTAGAACCAGACTTTAATTGATAAAGTTAAAATTGCTCAATTTACTGGATCTGGAGGCGATCGTATGAGGAAGAAAGTGCAAGAAGGTGCTATCTTTGGAAGCAAGAATCGATGAAGAAGGAATACTTGAGTCGACTCCGGACTTTGTGTTCTAACGACCACGATTTAAAGTATAAAATCATGATGGAGGCGCACAACACACAGTTTTGCAATCCATCTGGGAGTACCAAAATGTATCATGATCTTAGTCTTACATTTTGGTGGAGCAATATGAAGAGAGAGATAGCGATGTTTATCTCAAGGTGTCTAACTTGTCAGCGAGTCAAGGTGGAGCATCAAGTACCAAAAGGTCCATTGCAACCACTTGAAATTCCGAATGGAAGTGGGAGCACATTACCATGGATTTAAATTCTTGGTCTTCCCAAGGGTTTCTCGAAGGCATAGATGCAATTTGGGTCATTGTTGATAGATTGACCAAGTCTGCTCATTTCTTACCAATCTGAAAACTTATACACTTGAGCGTCTTGCTCGTATGTATATAAGCGAGATTGTAAGACTACATGGTATGCCGGTATCCATAGTTTACGATCGAGACCCAAGATTCACTTCACGATTTTGGGTTAGTTTGCAAAAAGCTATGAAGCGCGGACTTACGATTTAGTTTGGCATATCATCCTCGGACGGATGAACAATCGAGAGAGGACTATTCAAACTCTTGAAGATTTATTAAGACTACTGTGTCCTTGACTTCAAGGGAAGTTGGGACAAGTTCTTACCATTGGTAGAGTTTTCCTACAAATAATAGCTACCAAGCAAGTATTGGCATGGCTCCATTCGAGCGTTGTATGGAAAAAAGTGTCGTTCTCGATATATTTTGGGATGAGGTGGGTGAAGCAACATTGTTGGGACCGGGAGTTGATGCGTATGACTACGGAAAAGATTCAAGCGATCGACAACGTATAAAAACCTCACAAGATCGACAAAAGAGTTATCTTGATCTTCATCGAAAGGGCGTGGAATTCGATATTGGAGATCATGTGTTGTTACGTGTTGCTCCATGGAAAGGAGTTCTGAGATTTGGAAAGAGAGGAAAGCTCAATCCTCGATTCATTGGCCCATTTTAATCCTCGATCGAGTAGGAACTATAGGCGTATAGACTTCGCTTTCTGCATGAAGTATGTCTCGTGTTCATAACGTTTTCATATATCCATATTACGTAAATATGTGGAAGACCCAAACCACATTATTGAGTTAGAACCGGATGAAATAGTGGGAAGATTTGGCGTATGAAGAGGTTCTGTTCAAATCTTGGATAAGAAGGAACATATTCTACGCTCGAGGTTATACCTCAAGTCAAAGTTTTGTGGAGAAACCACGATGTTGAGAAATGACACAGGAGTTAGAATCTGAAATGAAATCAAGATATCCTTACCTTTTCGACATACCAGGTATGTACCCTAATTTCGAGGGCGAAATTTCATAAAAAGGGGAGGTTGTAAGACCCCAACTTTTTAATAAAGATGATTTTTCTATAAATATCATTTTTAAATATTATGGAATGAATTTGATATAATGTTATAGTTGTGGGTAATATTTATAAATTTTGCAAAATCATGAAGTTGTTATATAATATTCGATTGGTGGGGAATATTAGTTTTAACGAGGAATATTAAATGCGGCCACAAATCATTGGTGGACCCCACAATGGAATTATTATCGGATTGAGAAAACGACAAAAATATTTTTATGAAAATAATGGCGGAAGTTTTACAGTTAAAAATGTTGAACTACTCGGTAGTAAAAGTACAGTAATACGCGTGGTTTCATAGTAGCACACGGTATTGATTATTGATGCTTACGTGAGAAGTCACTCAGTTTTGTTCCATTATTGCTTGATGGTTGTTGCATAGTATCTCACGTTATTTGATTCAATTATTGTCGATATTTTATATATTATTAAATCAATAATTGAGATAGCGAGTTATTAATATTATTATTTGCAATATTAATGATGTAGAGAAGTTACGCGAGGAGAGAGGTTTGGTCACTAATTGCGGCGGCTTGATAGGGAGAAATCCTTATTGGAAAGCCCCTCTTTCTGAGGAGCGACACAGTGGATTAATATTGTGAATTATAATAATAATGATAAATGTTGTTAGATATATTGAGGTGTCTTTTTATGAAGTCACGGAAGTTATATATATATATATATATATATATATATATATATATAAATTTTATTTTATTAGTATTATTAATGTAATAAAAGCGAGAAAAGCTTTTTATATAAAAGCGAATACTTTTATAAAGTTATTTGTTTTATTAGACAATAATTAGAATATATTATATTATATTATATATGCATAGTGTTTTGCATAGTAAAATCTTTTTATATAAAATGAAATACTTTTATAAAGTTATTTGTTTTATTAGACAATAATTAGAATATATTATATTTTATTATGCATAATGCATAATTGCATAGTATTTGCATAGTAAAATCTTTTAATATAAAACAGAATACTTTTTATAAAGTTTTGTTTTATTTGATTATAAATAGAATATATTATATTTTATTGTATAGTGCAACATAGTATCCTTTCTATTTTCCTATAAATAGGATGCTTAGTTAGAATTGAAAACCACGCCAGAAGTTTAGAGAATTCTTCTATAATCTTGAGCGTATTTCTTTAGAGTTTTAAGAAGCTTTGAGCGTAGTGCAAGTTTTCTTCAAGAATATCCTCGCCCTACCAGTCGGAATACTATTCTTTTACGGTAAGGGATATTATTTGTTGTACACGTAAGGGGTATTATTTCTTTCTTTCTTCTTCATGAAGAGAACTTCTGTTATTCCATTCTTTATTATTATGTTGGAATAACTTGTCTATCAAAATATATGGTGAAATTCTTCTTACATTATTCCATTCTTTATTATTACATTGGAATAACTTTGTATCATCTGATACCATACTTGGTGAAATTCTTACATTATTCCATTCTTTATTATTATGTTGGAAGAACACATCTGTCAAATACCGTGCATACTTGGTGAAATTCTTACATTATTCCATTCTTTATTATTATGTTGGAATAACATGTCTCTACATGCGTTTGCACGCATACATGGTGAAAATTCTTATTACATTGGAACATCACATACGTGCGTTTCTGCATGACTGGTTCCATTATTTATTATTTTGTTGGAATATCATGCTTGTGCGTTTACACATGACCTAGTTCCATTATTTATTATTACATTGGAATAACTTTTATGCATGCGATCTATCGCATGCTTGGTGATTTCTTTGTTATTTCATTCTTTATTATACTTAGTTGGTTAAAGTTTTGGCTTTTATACTCCATGAAATTAGTGGAATATCCTTGATATTTGCGCTTCATCCGATATCTTTTCATGAAAATATTCTTACGAGCATTCTTGAATTTTACCCCTACAAAGCGATATCATGTTGACAATTTGGGCGTTATTGGTTCTGGATAAATTAATTCTTGAACTTGTTTTATTGAATTCTTATATCATTGTCATCATTCTCATGTTTATATTATGTTGAAAGTCATATGTGGCACATGGTGCATAGATGGGCTTGGTATGATTATGATCGAGGATTATTCGGTATAATCATGGCCATAGTAATGTTACAAATGATGTGGTAAAAGTCCTCATTGGCCCATAGTGCATTGATGGGCGATTGTTGGCATGATCATGACCATTGATGAATACGAATATCATTGTCCGTAGTGCATGGATAATTTGTGGTTGTGATACTAATGAATATCATTGGCCGTAGTGCAAGGATGATGTGGTTTATTTATTAAGCTGAGTCTCAGCGATAAAAGTGATGAAAAACCTTTTAAATCATAAAAGATAGTAGATTTTATTCTCTACTTGACTCTTTTAATGGATTGCTAGTTCATTGCGATTAAACTTGATGTCTATTGTATTTTATAAGTTTAACATTGTTGAAGGCTAATGATAATTTATTACGCATTATCTTAGTGGTAATAATATTTCTTCTTGGGCTAGTTGAGCTCACCCTTTTACTTTCATTGTTCTCTTGAAAAAATGAGAGCGTGGCGAGGGGACTAGTCGGGGAGCGGGTGACGGTCCGAACGATAACATTAGTAGTCCTCACTATTCTATGAAATAGTGTGTTAATAAATGTATTGAGGACTTATTTTGAGTTTTAATCTTGCTCTAGAAGACAATATTTGTATTAAAACTCACAACTCATGTTGTATATTTAAGATTGTATTTGTATTCTGTACCATGTATTTGGCGACTTAGAATAGGTGATGTATACCTATTTTGGGGGCGTCACATACCATGTATCTGGCGCCTCAAGATGGGTGATGTATACTTGTTTTGGGGGCGTCACATCATATCCCTAAGCTTTGATACCAATTGTGACGCCCCCAAAATAGGTATACATCACCCATCTTGAGTCGCTTAGATACATGGTACATAAATTCAAATACAACTTAATTATCTGACAATGTGTAAAATACTGACAAAACATAGTTGAGAGTTTAAACAAGAATATTGTCATCTAGACAATATCCACACTCAATGGTGTCCTCATTACAATTATTATCACATTATTCCCTAGAATAGTGAGGACTACTAAAGCCATTTATCCCGGACCATCACTCCATTCCCAGAACTTCGTCCCGACTATATTCTCATTTCAAAGAGAACAATGAAAGAAAGGGTGAGCTCAACTAGCCCGATAAAAAATATTATGACTAAGATAATGCAAAATAAATTATCCTTAGCCTTCAACAGTATAACAACTGATAGAATACAATAGACAAAAGTTTTAGATCAACAACTGCAGTGGAAATAAGCAAATCCATTAGAAGAGTCAAGTAGAGCATGATATCTACTATCTTCTATGATTTAAAATGTTTTCATCAATTTTTATCGCTGAGACTCAGCTTAATAAATAAACCATATCATCGAATCTTCCCTGTACTACGGGCCAAGGATATTCATTAAATCATCAATAGTCATGACTATACCAAATAATCCCGGGTCATAATCATACCAAAAACTGTCCATCAATGCACTACAGGCCAATGAGGACTTTTACCACATCATTCGTCACATTACGGTCATGATTATACCGAATAATCTCTGGTCATAATCATACCAAGTCCATCTATGCACGTAAGCCAAAGATGACTTTCATCACAATATAAGCATGAGGATGATGACAATGACATAATAATTCAATAAACCAAGTTCAAGGATAAATTTTAAAGATTTATAATTTAATTTATCCGAGAATCAATAACGTCCAAATTGTCGACATGATCTTTACTTTGTGGAGTAAAATTCAAGAATAATATTCATGTACCAAAGATAATTTGGACAGAAAAGAAATATATTTTTTGGGTGAATAGTACTCCGGCACAAAAAATGCCCC
This sequence comes from Panax ginseng, assembly GCA_020205605.1. NCBI lineage: Eukaryota > Viridiplantae > Streptophyta > Magnoliopsida > Apiales > Araliaceae > Panax > Panax ginseng. The sequence goes on along the minus strand of CM035133.1, from coordinate 134,761,806 downwards.
GAATACCCGAGTGAATAATACTATAGTGAATAGTAATTGGGTGAATAGTAACCCATGAATAGTAATTCATAAATAGTACTCTGGCACGAAAAGTGCCCCGAATACCCGAGTGAATAATACTAAAGTGAATAGTAACCGGGAGAATAGTAACCCGTGAATAGTAACTCATAATAGAAAAATACCAAAGAAAATGATATTTCATGACGAGTACAAAAGAAATGATATTCCAGATTAGTATAATAGAATATACGAAACTGCAAATGGATTTTCACCCACCATACGGTAATCCACGTAGACAGATCATTTCCATAATTTAATAAAGAATTAATACGAAGGATCATTCACCATGCATGCGATAATCCACATAGACAGGTTATTCCAATAGAATAATAAAGAATGGAATCAGGTCATGCGTAATCCGCACAGACAGGATATTCCAACAGAATAATAAAGATAGGAATAACAGAAGAATTCACCATGCATATGATAGACCGCACAGACAAGTTATTCCAACAGAATAATAAAGAATGGAACCAAGTCTAGCGTAATCTGCACAGATAGGATATTCCAACAAAATAATAAAGAATGGAATAACAAAGAATTTCACCATGTATGTGGTACTTCGCATAGACAGGTTATTCCAACATAATAATAAAGAATGAAATAACAGAAGAATTTCATCATGTATGCGGTACTTCGCATAGACAGGTTATTCTAACATAATAATAAAGAATGGAATAACAGAAGCTCTCTTCATGAATACGAAAGAAATAATACCCCTAACCTTAAAAGAAACTGGATATTGGAATAGTGAGGTAGCAGACTTCTCTTCTTCTTTCTCTCTTTAATTTCTCTCTATAATAATTGCTCTATAGCTTTAGTGAATTGGTGAGAAATGAAGGAAGAATGAGCTTCTATTTATAGGAAAATATAGTTTCGATAATTGCACGTTTTGGGGCTTAAAATATTACAGTATAATACCTTCCTCTTTTTTTCATTTTTAATTTAGTCCTACAAATATTATGAAACTTGCACCACCTCCCCTAATAGTAAATAATGTGAATCAATAGTTCAATCATTTGAATCAATAGTTATAATCATGTGAAAATATGAATTATAGTATAGTACCTCTATCTATATCTCTATTTTTAACTTAGTCATGCAAGTATTATCAATCTTGCACCAACTCCCCTAATAGTATAAGAATGTGAATCAATAGTACACACATGTGAACAAATAGTTATAATCATGTGAATTAATTGCTCATTTATCCGATTAATTACTCGACTGGTCAGTATAACTTCCAGACATCAATTAATATCGAAATAAATATCGATTTCCACTAACACTAATAATTCCAACAAAATAGAACTATCAATTTCATTTTTAATCAACACGAACTTATTCGTCATTAATATTATAACTCACAATATTTAACAACCAGATCGTTCCCAGGAAAGAGGGGGCTTTTCGATAAGAATTTCTCCTTATTGGCGTGTAATTAGATGACCAAATCTCTCCTTGACAAAACTTCTAGACATTATAAATATTGTAATTTAATAATATAAATAACTTTGTAGTCTCAATTATTGATTTAATAATATATCATATTATGCAGATGATACTGTGACAATAATCGAATCAATAATATAAGAGATATGATGCAGCAATTACTATAGCAATAATTAAGTATAACTGAGTGACTTCTCACGTAAGCATCAATAATCAATACCGGTGTCTTTCTTATGCAACCCACGTGTATTACTCTACTTTTACTACTAAGGTAGTTCAACGGTTTAACGATAAAACTTCCGCCGTTATTTTTATAAAAGATAATTACATGGTTTTCTAACTACAACAATACTTGGTTGTGGGGTCCACCAATGATTGTCTTGGTCGTCATTTATATTCCTGTTAAAACGAATATTCCCTAACCAATCGAATATTATATAACCACTTACTTACTTTGCAAAATTTATAAATATTACCCACAACTATAACATTATATTATATCCACACCATAATATTCAAAGATATATTTCGAGAGAAATTAATCTTAATTCATAAAAGTTGGGGTCTTACAGTATGTGTGTGTGTGTGTGTGTTTTATTGTGCTCAGTGCTCTTGTTTTAAAGTTTTTTCTAGGTTTTATTTGTGTTGTTTGAAAGTATTGTTGTTTCTCTTTTGCACCTATGTACGAAGGATTTGATTTAGCAAAAAGTTTATTTTAGACAAAATATACATTTTAAGTGATATTTTGAAAAAAAAAACATAATTTTCAAATCCTTCGCCCGAATAGTAATCGAGGACCTTTGATACTTCCCTTTAACTGTATATTTCTTACATGATCTACCCACATCTCTTTATTCTGCATGAAAGCTCTTTGTGATTTTATTGGAAAATCGTTTTGGGTGATAATGCATGCAAAAAAAGCGCCAGAAAGAGGCCGGATCATCATCGAGTATGAAGGCCATCTCGATGAATCCAAACACTCACAAACATAATTTTTCACTATCACGGGATCTTAAATCCGAATTCTATGGACTAACCCCTCGAACTCGTTTTAAGATCCAATATTACATGTACAACAATTTGAAGTATTTAAACATTACATTTAAACAAAAAGTCCATTATGAGAATCTAGTTAAGATCCATTCAGTAGATCTCAACCTCAGGATTCCTAAGCTCACATTAATATACTTATATATGTATATACAATATCCTAGACTTGATGTTAGTTGATTTCATCGGTTGAAATCCCCATATCAAACCATTAAGACCTCCTTGCCTCTAGATATAGATCTAAGGCTCTACGGAGTGACTGGGACTGACCAAAAGCAGTAAAACATCTAGATCTACCATGGATCTAAGCCAATTTAGCATATAATTTAGAGCATCATACTTCATAACCATTCAAAGTGCTAGATTTGACCAGATCTAGGTAAATAACTTGATTTACAACTGAATATGCACAAATTAATCTGTAGAAACTCAATGTCTACCCACTAATACACAATATATATGTAAAACAACAAATTTAACCGGTAAAAACTGTTATATATATATATATATATAGATATAGTATTTCACTAGTAGAAAAAAGTAAATAGATAACTTTAAAAAAATGTTATAATTGGGTCCCCAAAAACGTCATAGTTAGATGTGTCATCTATTAGACACAAATACACAATGCTTTTAAAACGTTATAGTTTGACACATTACATATTTACACATTACACAACGTTTTTTTTCTAAAAAACAAATATTGTGTATTTGTCAAAAACATTACAGATAGTGTATTTGTCAAAAACATTACAGATAGTGTGATTCCACAATGTTTCTGGCTTTAAAACGTTGTAATATATACATGCATATACTACGTTTATATATTCTTCCAATATTTGAAAATGGCAAAACTAATGATTTGGCCACCGAAGTTGGCACGTTTTATTGAATACCTGATTGAACTTTTAATTTTTTAAATTAACTCACTGAACTAATTATTATTTTTAAATTGGGTCACTCCGTTAAAAAAAGTAGACAGCTGTTAAAAATTTATCTACGTGGCTCTGAAAAAAATATACAAAAAATAAATAAAAAATACACGTGGCAAAAAAATAAATAAGCCTTCTTTTTATATTTTAATGTTTTAAAAAAAATAAAAAAATTAACATTTTAAAGTTTTTAAAATGACAAAAACATAATAAAATAAAACAAAAACAAAAAAATCAAAACATCTTTCTTGAATCAGACACAGGAAGAAAAAGAGTGCGCCTATGGTGGGTGTGATGAAAGGGAAAGACAAGATGAGAGAAAACCTCGAAAAGCATGACAATGCTGCTCCACCACTAGTGGCCGTGGTGGCGACAGTATCGGTAGCAGTGGCAAAAATAGTAGCAATGGTAAGAGTGATAAGAACGAAAAATTGAGTGCAGATTTGAGAGTAAGATTGATGGCTTTGGGGAAAGAGGTGGTGGTGTTACAAAGAAGGCAGAAATCTCCGATGAAGAGGCAGATGAGCAATAAGAAATTGGGGGAAGTAGAACAAGCAGCTATCTTTTGATGGCTTTGTCTTGTGGGTCTGTTTTTGGTTAGATCAAAACCCTAACCTTCCAATCAGCTAGCTCAAATGCTTTTTAGAAGTTAATTTTCTTTTTCCAATAGTATGGGTTTTTGGTGATCAGGATTTTTCCCATCTAGTAAAAATTATTAGGGTTTTTTACTTTTTAGAAGGATCAAAATGGGCCCAAATCCTTGTATAAGCTGTATTTATGGCTACTACTCTACTGGGGAAGGAAGAGAGGTGTGTGTGTGTGTATATATATATATGTGTGTGTGTGTGTGTGTATATATATATCAAGTATATATTGGCAATGAAGAAATTCATCATTTTTGGGTGTCATTTGTTTTCCCCATTAGTTTCCCTTTTTTTCTGCATCTTTGGTAGCCTGATATCGGTTGGAATTGATATTATTCAAATGGTTACTGGGTTCGCATGGAGGTGGTGCAGATGTATTTGAGAAAGAAAGGAGATAGTCGTTGTCTGCATATAGAGAAGTTAAATGGGATTTACAGTCAATTCGTTAGGATTTTGAGGCACGAAGACTCTATCTTGTCCTGATTGCAACGGAGGATTCATCGAGTCGATCGAGACTCCGACACGACCCCCACTCTCGAATTCCCAGCGGCGGCATTTTTCGGCGGCAGCGATGTGGGGATCAGTCGTAGATCTAGAATCCTCAAAAGAATCCTCAAATGTATCTAAATCTGTTTTGAATGTTTTTGATTTTTTTACTTTTAATGTTGTCTTTTTTTTAAGGAAAATATGTTTGGTTTTTTAATTGATTAAGATTTGATTTATCTTGATAAAAAAATTTAATTTAATGAATGAAAAACTGTTTTATTTTTATTAGTTTTTATTGTGTTTTATTATGTTTTTGTCATTTTTAAAACTTTAAAATGTTAAAAATGAGTCAAAAAATAAATTTTTTATTTTTATTTCCATGTCATTGTTGTTAATTGGTCACCTCATTTTTTATTTTATTTTCCTTTTTTTTTGCTTCCACGTATGAAAAATTTTGACAGTCGTTAACTAGATTTAACAGAATGACCTAATTTAACAATTTTAATTAGTTCAGTTAGTTAATTTGAAAAATTAAAAGTTTAATAAGGTATTTAATAAAACGTGCCAACTTCGGTGGCTAAATCATTAGTTTTGCCATTTAAAAATACACGGTGGTTTAGAAGTACCTACAATGTTGACTGCCAATGCCATGATATAGCTAAAAAAGCTCTAAATTCTCATTTAAAGCCAAAATATATCAAGCATTCTCAAATTCAAAATACATCCCAATAATACCATAAATTTACAGTTTCAAATGCACTTTGTTATATAAATACTACTATATTAAATTATAAATTTGACTACATCCACAAAATATACCAAACTACTACCGAAAATATGCTTTACAAACTAAGGAATTATCCTCCTATTTTAGGGTACAGTTTAGTTCACAAAGAAGATTATATAAATATATACATGTACTTCGAGCAACTAATATACATTCCAATAACCCTTTTTATAGAATTTACAAACAACTCATAATTGAGAGGTAGTGAGATTTCACCAACATGCACACACGAAGGAAGTTAATGATCAAGATGAGACGATACCTGCACATGTATTAGATCTGATAGGAGCTTGTACAGTTAATATCACATATATGCAAACTACAGATTTACTTGTAACAAGTCAATATACCTTTCTGCTCCACCCATAGCCTCAACCATTTCTTTACAAAGCTGCATAGGTGGTGGAAAGGGCTTTCGATCCCGGCCCAAAATAAAACCAAAATCAACATGGAAAAGGTGACCATCATCCCTGAGTAGAAGATTGTCGAGGCGCTGCGGACCAAGAAAGTTTATGCACACGGAAGTCAAGAACGCATCAAGCGACCAAAAAATCATGTCATTCAAAGACTCTTTGAAATTACTTATCTCTAATCTGAAGCGCAAGATCTTTCCACGCCTCTCAACCATGTAAAAGCGTCCAATCCTACACATTCAACAGTCGATACGGAAGCTTGGCGACTTGGACCGTCGGGGAATAGCTTCTGGCGTGAGTCAAATCGATGTTAGCGGATACAAAGATAACAATGGAGGTTATTAGCTCTAGTGTTTTGATAAAAGATGTAAGACCAAAATTTTTTAAATAAAAGGAATTTCCTTTATTTATTATTTTGAAATAGTAAGGGTGGATTTGATTAATGTGGTTAGTTATGGGTAAAATCATAAAATATTTGAATAAGCAGTGGTTAAAAATATTCATTATTGTTTGAAATATTCGTTTGGTGCGTGAAATATTAAATGCAATGGTAGCGACCATGTGTGGGCCCCATAACGGAAAGCGATTGGATGAAGAAAATGACAAATATAAATTGTTTATAAATAACGGCGTAGTTGTTACCATTAATACTGTTGGAATACCCGGTGGTTAAAACACACTAATACGCGTTGTTGAGCAATAGCTTTGCGCACCAATTATTGATTCTTACGTGAAGGCACTACTCAATAATTGTTACGATAATTATTTGCTTCGATATTTTATTTTATTGCTTCAATAATTGCTGCGTTGATTTTTTTATATTACTGTTGTTTTAATAATTGTCACTACACAGTATTTTCCATTATCGAAGCAATAATTCATATTATATGAATAATATTATTAGATAACATTATTGGCAATGTCTAGAAAGTTACATCTAAGGAGAGGTTTGGTCACCTAATTGCTTGCTAAGTAAGGAGAAATTCTTATTGAAAGCCCCTCTTTCACAGGAATGGCTTTGGTTGCCGATTACTGTGATTACATAATATTATTTGTGAATAATTAATTATTGATTTATATGATGAGGAAAATATTGATTTTATGTGGATATAGATGGAAAAATTTTAATGTGATAATTGTTGAAAATTAATATTTTATCTTTTTACGATAAAATAATTCATTTAAATATATTATTTTAATAATATATTAACGGTGATATTTTTATAATGAATGTGGGATATATGAGTATCTGAGGAGAAAGAGTATTTTTGTTGCAATAAATGTTTAAAACATGTTAAACATGTCGGTGGACCCCATTTCTTGACTAAAATTTGATTATAAATTGTAAAATCGCTTTTATGGATTTGGTCAATTTACATTTGGAATTTGGAAAAACTTTCTTCTGCAAAGTTGTAGAGAATTGAATTTCCTATAAAAATTCGCGAGATTTGAATTTTCTGACAAAAGGGCTATTTATTGTGAATTATTGAAGTTCTGAAGCTCCGAAATAATTGATTTTTGGAAGTTTAAATTATTTTAAATAATAAAAACATTTTTTATACTTAGTTGGAATCATTAGCATGTGAAAGATGGCTGAGTTCAGATATTAGAAGGTGTGCATAGAGAATTTTAATATATATATTATTATTTTAATAAATTTTCTACTTTGGTGTTCTAAGCATTTTCCTATAAATAGGGTGCTTAGGTTAGAATTGAAAATCACACCAGAAACTGAAGTTTTCTCTCTATATATTATCGAGCGTATTCTTGTGAGTATTTTGAGTATACTTTGAGTATTGCTATCTGATCTGAAGTTCAAGTTATAGCCTATATCCTGTGTTTCAACTAAATCTTGTCTTTTCGAGGTAAGGGATGTTATTTTATTCAAAAATGATTTTATTTCTTCAATATCATTATGCCGAAATATTGGTTGGAAGTTTTAATCAAATTTGAAACTTTTTTATGTCGGGGTTACTATTCATGAGTTACTATTCACGAGTTACTATTCATGAGTTACTATTCACGAATACTATTCATGAAGCGTGATGATGTTTTTTTGTGAAATTTCTATCTTTTAGTGTCGGAGTTACTATTCACGTATACGACACTATTCACGAATACGGCACTATTCACCGAAAAAATGAAATTTATTCTTTTTGTCCAAAATATCTATTCTGGACACTAGCTTTGATTGTATCCATGTTTTGATCATTCTTGAATTTTACTCTATTCTGATTACTTATGAAGTATTTTTGAACTTGGATTGTTTAAAATACGAATCCTTAATATTTGTTCTTTTGTTTCACTTTGGATTCGTTTCCTTTAAAATATTTTTCATCATCCTCGGTCCTAAATGATGATATTCTTGAATATCTTTGGCACATAGTGCAAAGATGAATGATTTTTGATGAATATCTTTGGCCGTAGTGCAAAGATGAGCAGTGTGTTGAGATGAACATGACCGATCGATTAATATCTTTGGCCCGTAGTGCAAGATGAACAGTGTTTAGATGAACATGACCAACTAATGAATATCTTTGGCACATGGTGCAAAGATGAATATTTGATTCGGATATATATTGATTGATGTTACAGGGATAAAATATCGACGTTGAACTTTTAAATTCATATATAGAAGATAGTAGTTTGCATTCTCTACTTAACTCTTCTAATGAATTGTTGTTTCCGCTGCAGTTGTTGATTTAAAACTGGTTGTCTATTGTATTCTATTAGATTTTTCTCTGTTGAAGACTAACGATAATTTGTTGTATATTATCTTAGTCATAATATTCTTTACTGGGCTAGTTGAGCTCACCCTTTTCCTTTTTGTTCCATTTTTTCTTCTCAAGAGGCGAGAATGTAGCGAGTACTAGTCGGGGTATGGAATGAAGGTTATAGAGAGAGTTGTTTAGTAGTCCTCACCATTTTTGTAAAATAATGTATCAATAATTGTGATGAGAATTTATTTGGGTATGTATATTGTCTAGAAGACAATAATTGTATTTAAACTCACAGTATATATGTTGTCGTATTTTGCACGACAAATGTATTAATAAAGTTGTAGTTATTTCTGTACCATGTATTTGGCGACTCAGAATGGGTTGGATGGAATGGACCTATTTTGGGGGCGTCACAAAAGAAATATCAGTTACCTTCCTTTGTCCTATATCCGGTCCTCATATATATACTCCTTCCCCTATTTTGCGTGCCACCAACCCCTATAACACCATTCCGCTGCAAGCAGCTTACCTGCTGATCCCATCCCCTTTTCCACCGTCGGCCGACTGTGTCCCATCCTCATTAATGAAATGCATGAATAACAGTTAAAGTTTTATCTTTGCAATGATCATTGGTCAAAGCCCAACTAAAGCCATTATTCACCTAATGGTCTGGCCCAATGATCTGGCCCAATACTTTCAAGACCCTGGCCCAATATGTCTAAAGTATTATGGCCCGACATTGTCCCCTAGTCTTTTATTAAACATAATGTTTAATAAAAGAGTATAAATGAAATTGGCCCAAGATATAAAGAAATATAGAGGAATCTCTATGAAGCCCAATTTGAAAGCCCAAACAACAATGAGTCAAGCACATCTGGTAAGACCAACCAAAATCGGAAGCCCACTCAAATAAAAGTCCAAATCTGGATAGTAACTCTCCAAATTCACCATCATTACCTACATTAAATGTGTCGGCCTCGTGCTCCGTGAGCAACTGAAAAGACAGCTGCTATAAAAATCTTTTTCCCCCAATTTTGATAGTTTTACTGACTCATTTGAATTCTCAGTCTCTTTAAGCTCTTGCCTTCCTCTCGATTCTCCTTCTTTCTGCAAATCTCTAGCAATGGCCTCCCAAGATTCTGGTAAAGATATACCCTTGTCCGTAACTCCGATCACCTCTATTTCTCCTAGCCCAAGCCCTACCAAGGTAGCTTCGGGCTCCAACCCCAAATCCACTGTTACTTCTAGCAAGAATCCACCTCCAAAACCCACTCCAAACCCTGCTGAGTTCTTCAAAAATTAAGAGCGATTCCCACACGCCAACACCCCTTCTTCACTTTCAGAGACTGATCCACGTAACGCCAGAACACGTTACTCAATCCCAGACACCCATCACATGAGATTGCCTTCTTCCTCTGAAAAGATGTACCAAAGGCCGGATGGTTGGAATGCCATTCTACTTACCATTTTGGAGAAGGGACTCCATTTCCCCCTTCACGCTTTTCTAGTTACCCTTCTAGGGTTCGTTGGCGTTGGATTCGCCCAATTGGTCCCGAACTCCTATATCCACATTTTGGCCTTCATCGCATTCTATCACGAGGTAGAAGTTACACCTACTCTTGACTTCTTTTTCTCTGTTTACGCAGCCAATAAGTCACGAGAAAAGGGGTTCAGGGTATTGAGCAAGCAATCACCGAAGCTCAATGAAGGATTCGAGAGACGTTCCTTGATCTCCACTCCCTTAAGTAATAAAGGATGGCACAAAGAATGGTTCTATGTCAAGGGGCCTGAAATTTCTTCTCTTCCGGACTGGACTACCATCGAAAGCCTCTCTGCTGACTTTGGGGATATTCCAAAAGAATGGGTCAATGAGATGATAACCCTCATAGAAAACTTCCCGAAGAAAGAATGGAGTTTCGGACTCCTAACCAAGCAGGCATGGTTGTACGACCACAAATGTAAGTCCCGAACTCCCTTATTGTGTTATTTTTGAAATCTTTTGTAATAGTTATTCTGAATGATGGTTCTTCTTTCTTTGCAGTATCTTTGATTAAGCCAACTTCGTCTGATCTAAGAGATCTCAAAGCTTACCTATTCGCCCAAGATTCTGAAACTATTGCTGAACCCCAACCATCTGAACCTTCAGCTTCTGAACCCCATGCCGCTGAAATACAAACCACCGAACCCACTGCTACCGAAGAGCCTAACCATCCTCGCTGAAAGAAGCGAGCTGCCTGAAAAGCCAAACCTATGCCCCCATCAACCTTCAGTGAATGCCTTCTCGACATGCCTCTGGACAAACGGACCCGAATCCTTCGTACCAAAAAGAGGAAAATCAAGATAACTCCTCTATCCGCCGAAGAACTTCGAGTACCTCCCCCCAAAGTCACTCAACCACCAGTGGTTCCAATTGAGATCAACATTTCTGAAGACGAACCTGAGGAACAAGTTGAGCCCTCTTCTTCTCTTGTTCATAAAAGAAAACACCCTGAAGATAGCTAAACGGTTCCTCCACCTGCAAAGACAACAACTCAACCCCCACCTCCTCCTGAACAAACAAATACTCAACCTCCACCTCCTAAACAACCTATACTTTCTCCTCAAAAACCAACTTCTTCGGATTTTAGGCCCGAAGCGGTGGCCTCCCCCATTCTATGGCCAGAACTCAACGAGAACTTTCCCTTCAATCTCTATAATTCCTTTGTGCGTGATACCGACGATCATCGCTTTGGGAACAGTTCCATCATGGACTTGATCAATGAAGGGATGAAGTACCAAGCCAAAGGAAGTTGTCAATAACTTATCTATTTTGGAATTATATATATTTGTCAGAATTAACTAATTAACTCTGAACATCTGCAGGCAAACGCGATCTTCGGGCGCCTCCGTCCCAAATACAAAGAAGCTGAAGCTGAAGAGGATGTCACCCGGAGAGAGAATGCCATACTAAAGTCTGCCTTTAATAAGGAGAGAAGCGACCACGGTATCGCTCTCATCAACAATGAGTGCCTCCATAAAGATCTCACCAAAATTAAAGAAAATTTGGAGACAGCTGAGGCCACTCATTGAATCACCGTCAATATGAATGTGGACGTGATTTAGAGGAATGAAGTTCTGAAGAAGAAAAATGAAGATCTAGTCCAGGCCAACTTAAGTTTGGCAAAGCAAGTCAACGACGTCCAAGCTAAAGAGGAAAGACATATGGCTAAACGTCGTTGAAGAAGAACTTAAGGAACTTCGGGCACTCCGAGATCTGGGCCCACCCTTAACGGAAGAACTTCGTAAGGAGGTCCAAGCAGATTACCGGAAGTTGGCTGAGCTGAACAAGGAGATCGTTCGTATGTACGCCGAAGGATATAAAGTTTGCCGAAGCAAAGGCAAGGCAAAACTCATCGCGGCCAAGGTTGATCCAGTTATCCTTGATTCTTCTGAAGGTGAAGATGAAGATGATGCCTGAAAATGATCTCCTTCAACTTCTAACTTTTAGAATCTTTTGTAAAAATTTTTATCTTTTTGTAAACAGTTTATATTAATGAAATATCAACTTTATTCCTTATTACTCCTTTGTGATTATTTCTTGTCAATAATTCACAATTAATCAACTTGAAAAATGTACAAGCTCCTTTTAAACTTAACTTGAACTGTTAGTCAATGATTAAGCAAACTAAATAACAGATAAGATTAAGTAATAACATAAACTGAACTCAACACTTAAACAAAATCAGGTAATAAAGTAATGTAATACTTATTTGTTACCGAAGTGTGAGACATATCTGAAATAATCCAATTCGTCACCTTTAAGACGAATGATTCCAACCGAACCTCCGAACGCTAGTTATCCTCCATAACATTCATTTTGTCATCGAATGGCCGAATCAGCTTGTTCACCATTTTCATGGCGAGGCAAAACCAACCGAACCTCCTTACCCCTGTTACCCTCCATAACATTTTATTTCGCCATCGAATGGCCGAATCAGCTTATTCACCATTTTCATGGAGAGGCAAAACCAACCGAACCTTCTTACACCTGTTATCCTCCATAACATTTTATTTCACCATCAAATGGCTGAATCAGCCTGTTCACCATTTTCATAGCAAGGCAAAACCAACCAAACCTCCTTACACCTGTTATCCTCCATAACATTTTATTTCGCCATCAAATGACTGGATAAGCATATTCACCATTTTCATGGCGAGGCAAAACCAACCGAACCTCCTTACACCTGTTATCCTCCATAACATTTTATTTCGCCATCGAATGGCCGAATCAGCCTGTTCACCATTTTCATGGCGAGGCAAAACCAACCGAACCTCCTTACACCTGTTATCCTCTATAACATTTTATTTCGCCATCGAATGGACGAATCAGCCTGTTCACCATTTTCATGGCGAGGCAAAACCAACCGAACCTCCTTACACCTATTATCCTCTATAACATTTTATTTCCCCATCGAATGGTCGAATCATCCTGTTCACCATTTTCATGGTGAGGCAAAATCAACCGAACCTCCTTACACCTATGAACAGAACATCATTGAATAGAACACCAATTAGAGAAAAAGCTTCTTTTATTGATGATGACTAACGTAATTACAATCTTCTATACATTGATACTGTCTCTACTGAAAATACTTCCTAAGCCTTCTAACATGCCAAGTATTCTTTATTTCTGACCAATCTAATGCTCTCAGCCGATAGGTCCCTAGCTTCGGTACTTCAATAACTTCATAAGGACCTTCCCAGTTCGGCATTAGCTTTCCCAAATTCTGAGGCATAAAAGCTTTGACTTCCCTGAGAACGAAATCTCCCACTTCAAATCTTCGAAGCTTTACCCCTTTGTTGTAGTGCTTATCTACACGGCTCTGATAAGCTGCCAACTTTATCAACGCTGCTTCTCTAACTTCTTCCAGTAAGTCCATGTTGACCTTGACCCTTCATCATTGTATTAGTATATCTCCTTAAATTGACTAACTCAAGACTTGTAGATCCAATCTCCACGAGGACTAAGGCATCGATTACCATAAGCCAACTGAAAGGTGAATCTCCTTGTAGTCCTCGTGATAGTTTGATAAGCCCATAATACACTAAGAAACTCGTCTGGCCATCTTCCCTTAGCCTCATCCAGTCTACGCTTGATCCCATTTAGAAACGTTCTGTTAGTTACTTCAACCTGCCCATTAGACTGTGGATGAGCTATCGAAGTCCTTCTGTGTTGAATCCCTAACTCCTTTAGGAATACTTCAAACTGATCCCATAAATTGGTGTTTGTTGTCCAATATTACCACCTTCAGAATTCCAAAATGAAACACTATAGATTCCTTTAAAAACTTCAAACACTCCTGCTCCGTTATCAATCTAAGTGGCTTCGCTTCTACCCATTTGGTCATATAATCAATTGCTACGATAAAAAAACTAACCTTAACTTTCACTTTTGGCAAGGGACCAAGTATATCTGTGACGCCCCCAAAATAGGTCCACACGACCCATTCTGAGTCGCCAGATATCATACTATAAAAATTAAATACAAACTTCATTTATACAACTGTTGAACTGTCGTGCAGAATACGACCACAGTTAAACTGTGAGTTTTAATACAAATGTATGTAACTCTCATGGTGCCTTGACCACAACCTTAAAATGGTACCTTACATAAAAGTACAGTCCATAACTGTTTTAGAAATTAAAATCTTTGGTAAGTGCTCGAGGAAACCTTCATACATGGGAGGCCATGCGTCTAGGTTATGATAGATATCATATGTCCACAGAATTATCCTTGGTTGACCCAATAGTCCCCAAAGAAAAACAAGAAGATTGCTATCATCTTCTTTCCAATTGTGAGTCTTCTCTTGACATATAATTATCTCCATTGTCTCCAAGTGAGAATTATATTTCAAATAAACTCCAAGATTATATAGGTAGTGCTCGTAGATATACTCAGCAAGTGGATGTGCACAACCCTGTCTTATGATAACACGAGTTTGTATGTCATTAGACATCTTATATGATAGTGGCAAAACACCCTTCTAAAGTTGGGTTCAGCTCATCCTATTCGGTTCACGAAAATTAAATATCAAATGACGTATATAATACGACACACTTATCTAAAGTTCTCAATAAAATTATTTCCATACTATTTAGGAAGAACCTCAACAGCTATAGACCACCGTTTTATTCTCCTGTTACCCCATCAATTCAAATGCATTACACTCTTATTACACAAAAGGAATTGTGAAGCAACAAGGGTGAGCACAACTAGCCCAGAAAAGAATATCATGACTAAAGATAATTAAATTATCAACAGCCTTCATCAAAAATAAATCAGAGATTTAGAACATATGGTAGATGATAAAACTTCTCAACCATAGTTGCAGCAGAACGAGCAATCCATTAGAAGAGTCAAATAGACCATCAGATCTATTATCTTCTCCATGTTAAAAGTCCACCAATAATGTTTTATCCCTGTAACATCAATCGACAATTCTTGTCCACAATCATATGAATAACTCATAATCATAATTGTGATTCTAAATTCCTCTTCGCACCCAGGACGAAGATAATTTTCATCACCTATCTTCACCTGAAACATAAAAAATCATGGTTATACCAAATCACAATTCCTACTCATAATCATACTAATAAATTCATCTTTGCACTACGACCAAAGATATTCATTAATTCATCTTTGCACTACAAGCCAAAGACATACAACTGTTTTTTAGAAGAGTCAAGTAAAGCATGGTATCTACTATCTTTTACGAATTAAAAGTGTATAGTCAATATTTTGTCACTGAGACTCAGCTTAATAAATAATCCACATCATCGAATCATCCCTGCACTACGACCAAGGATCATGTAATCATCAATTGTCATGATTATACCGAATAATCCCTGGTTATAATCATACCAATAACTGTCCATCAATACACTACGAGCCAATGAGGACTTTTACCACATCATCTATAACATTACGGGTCATGATTATACCGAATGATCACTGGTCATAATCATACCAATAAACAGTTCATCTATGCACATAAGTCAAAGATACTCATCAATCAATAGTTCATCTTTGCACGTAAGTCAAGTCAAAGATATACAACTGTAAAACCAATAATCAACAGTCCATCTTTGCACGTAAGCCAAAGATATACAACTGTAAAACCAATAATCAACAGTCCATCTTTGCACGTAAGCCAAAGATGACTTTCATCATAATATAAGCATGAGGATGATGACAATGATATAAGCATTAATCAAACGAAATCAAGGATAAATATTAAAGACTTTAAATTTATCCAAATATTATCAATCACTTAATAAACTATAATCTATTATTATTAATATTATAATAATATTTTAATCACTTCTTAAACTTATAAACAATTTATTTTAATTGTTTACACTTTACCAAATAATGCATTTAATCATTCAAAAATGCCATACTCATATTATTTCATCACCAATGATCAAATCCCTCATCAAAAATCTGCATATACCTTATATAGGATTCTCAAGCCATAAAATCCTATTTTCTAATTTTGTTACTTTACATAACATATTTAATTCATTTACTCATAACTAGTTCATTTTCATGAAAAATACCAAATCAGGTCCCAAAAATATTTCTTTTAGGGATTTAGCGTAATATAGTCCCATATTGAACATATATTTTTCTCTAATTTTTAAAATTCATTTACTATTTTTCATATAGCCAAAACTGCAGAATATTTAGACATTTATCATAAATTATACTTTTGTCCAAAAATTCCAAATTTTACAGGGTATACTCCTGTAATATATATGTACTCCCAATAAAATTTTTATCAATTTTGGACTTAACCACAAGGAGTTATAAGGGTTTACGTTTAAAATAGTCTTTTCCCATAAAATTCATAACTCCAAATCTATACATCCAAAAATCGCCATTTTTGGACACTCTATAAAATTCATCAAATTATCCTTTCAAATTTATCCAGAATTTTTGAGGGTCAGAAAAATTACGAAACTGTAAATGGATTTTCACCCGCCATGCGGTAATCCACGTAGACAGATCATTTTCACAATTTAATATGGAATGAATACAAAGGATCATTCATCATGCATGCGGTAATCAACATAGACAGGTTATTCTAACAGAATAATAAAGAATGGAATAACAGAAGAATTCACCATGCATGCGATAGACAGCACATAGAGGTTATTCCCAACAGAATAATAAAGAATGGAACCAGGTCATGCGTAATCCGCACAGACATGATATTCTAACAGAATAATAAAAAATGGAACCAGGTCATGCGTAATCCGCACAAACAGGATATTCCAACATAATAATAAAGAATGGAATAACAACAGAATTCACCAAGCATGCGATAGATCAAGCATGCAGACGAGTTATTCCAATGAATAATAAAGAATGGAACCGGATCATGCGTAATCCGTGCAGACGGGTTATTCCCAATGAATAATAATAAAGAATGGAACCGGTCAAATGCGTAATCCGCATGCATGGATATTCCAACGTAATAATAAAGAATGGAATAACAACGAGAATTCACCGGGCATGCCATAGGCAAGACTGAGACGGAGTTATTCCAAAAAATAATAAAGAATAGAATAACGAAGAATTTCACCATGTATGCGGTGATTGGCATGATTGATTATTCAACATAATAATAAAGAATGGAATAACAACTCTTACGAGTATTGAAAGAAAATAACTCTCTTCATAAATACGAAAGAATAATACCCCTTACCTTAGAAGAAGACTGGATACTGGAATAGTGAGGTAGCAGACTTCTCTTATTCTCTCTCTATAATTTCTCTCTATAATAATTGCTCTACAGCTTTAGTGAATTAGTGAGAAATGAAGGAAGAATGAGCTTCTATTTATAGAAAAATATAGTTTCGATAATTGAACATTTTGGGGCTCAAAATATTACAATATAATACCTTCCTCTTTTTCTTCATTTTTAATTTAGTCCTGCAAGTATTATCAAACTTGCACCACCTCCCCTAATAGTAAATAATGTGAATCAATAGTTCAATCATGTGAATCAATAGTTATAATCATGTGAAAATACAAATTACAGTATAGTACCTCCATCTATACCTCCATTTTTAACTTAGTCATGCAAGTATTATCAATCTTGCACTAACTCCCCTAATAGTACAAGAATGTGAATCAATAGTACACACATGTGAACAAATAGTTATAATCATGTGAATTAATAGAAATTAATTGCTCATTTATTCGATTAATTACCCGACTGGACAGTTAAACTTCCAGACATCAATTAATATCGAAATAAATGTCGATTTCCACTAACACTAATAATTTCAACACAATGGAACTATCAATTTCATTTTTAATCAACACGAACTTATTCATCATTAATATTATAACTCACAATATTTAACAACCAGGTCGTTCCCAGGAAAGAGGGGGCTTTCCGATAAGGATTTCTCCTTATTGGCGAAGCAATTAGATGACCAAACCTCTCCTTGATGAACTTCTAGACATTGTAAATATTGAAATTTAATAATATGAATAACTTTGTTGTCTCAATTATTGATTTAATAATATAACATATTATGCGATGATAATGTGACAATAATTGAATCAATAATATAAGAGATATGATCACGAGCATTATCGCAAAGAATAATTGAATATAACCGAGTGACTTCTCACGTAAGCATTAATAATCAATCAATAGTAATGCTACTATGCAACCACGCCAGCATTCATACTTTTTTACTACTGGGTAGTTCAACGGTTTAACGGTAAAACTTCTGCCGTTATTTTATAAAAAGATAATTATGTCATTTTCTAACTTCGACAATATACTTCCGTTGTAGGATCCACCAATGATTGTGCCTTCGCATTTAATATTCCTGTTAAAATGAATATTCCCGACCAATCGAATATTATATAACCACTTGCTTACTTTGCAAAATTTGTAAATATTACCCACAACTATAACATTATATTATATCCACACCATAATATTCAAAAATATATCTCGAGAGAAAATAATCTTTATTCATAAATGTTGGGGTCTTACAACCTCCCATTCTTATGAAATTTCATCCTCGAAATTAGGGTACATACCTGGTATATCGAAGAGGTGAGGATATTTTGACTTCATCTCAGATTCTAACTACCAGGTCATTTCTTCCACATCGTGGTTTATCCACAAAACTTTGACTTGAGGTATAACCTTAAAGTGTAGAATATGATCTTTCTTATCCAAGATTTTAACAGGTAATTCTTTATACGTTAAATCTTCCTCTATCTCGTCTAGTTCTAATTCAATAATGTGATTCGGGTCTTTCACATATTTACGTAACATAGATATAAGGAAAACATTATGAACACAAGACATACTTGGCGGTAAGGCGAGTCTATAGGCCACAGTTCCTACTCGTTCGAGGATTATAAATGGGCCAATAAATCGAGGATTGAGCTTTCATCTCTTTCTAAATCTCGTAACTCCTTTTTATAGAGCAACACGTAACAACACATGATCTCCAATATTGAAAGAAAATAACTCTCTTCATGAATACGAAAGAATAATACCCTTACTATAATAATAATATCCCTTACCTCATAAGAAGACTGGATACTAGAATAGTGAAGTAGCAGACTTCGCTTCTTCTTTATCTCTATAGCTTCTCTCTCTATAATTTCTCTATAATAATTGCTCTTGTGAGACTTAGTAAATTGGTGAAAAATAATGAAGGAAGGAGCTTCTATTTATAGGAAAATATAGTTTACGAATTTACGCGTTTGGGGCTCAAAATATTCTGATATAATACCTCCCTCTTTTCCTTTATTTTTAATTTAGTCCTGCAAGTATTATCAAACTTGCACCACCTCCCCTAATAGTAAATCATGTGAATCATAGTTACAGACATGTGAAAATATGAATTACAAATATAGTACTCTCCATCTATACCTCCATTTTTAACTTAGTCATGCAAATATTATCAATCTTGCACCAACTCCCCTAATAGTAAATGAATGTGAATCAATAGTACACACATGTGAACAAATAGTTATAATCATGTGAATCAATAGCAATTAATTGCTCATTTATCCGGTTAATTACCCGATTGGTCAATATAACCTCCAGACATCAATTATTATCAAAATAAATGTCGATTTCCACTAACACTAATAATTCTAACACAGTGGAAATATTTTTCTCAACAATTTCATTTTTGAAATTTCGAAGTTTGACTTTTTCTAAAAAAGTCAACAGTTGACTTTTTTGGCCAAAAAGTCAACCCCGACAAATTTTGTGTTTATAGTCTATTTCTACTAATTTCATCGTTTCGGACTCAAATATCACGTCCGCGTCTCCAAATTCAACTCCGAACTCAAATTTGATTTTTAATAACATTCATCATTAATATTATAACTCACAATATTTAAATCAGGTCGTTTCCAGGAAAGAGGGGGCTTTTCGATAAGGATTTCTCCTTATTGGTGCGCAATTAGGTGACCAAACCTCTCCTTAACAGAACTTCTAGACATTGTCAATATTGCAAATAATAATATGAATAACTTTGTCATCTCAATTATTGATTTAATAATATAACATATTATGTAGATGATACTGTGACAATAATTGAATCAATAATATGAGAGATATGATGCAGCAATTACTGTAGCAATAATTGAGTATAACTGAGTGACTTATCATGTAAGCATCAATAATCAATATCGTGTGTTAATATGCAACCACGCGTATTACTGTACTTTTACTACCGAGTAGATGAAAAGGCCCTTCGATAAAGATCCCCATCAATAAGCACAAAATTGGCACTCTTATACTTCACCTTTTTAGCCAACATCTGATCCGAAGGAAGTACGCCATCTGCTAGATAGGCTAAGTACGGAGTCATCCAGCAATTTGAACGCTCTATGCACATTACCACTTTATGTTGGATACTTGGTTGTTGCAAAATCTCCAAATACACCGAACCATCAAAAGTGTTTGACTCAGTAGTAGCCAACTTTGATAATGCCTCGGCTATAGAATTGTCATTGTGATCAACCCCCTGAAACTCATAGGAAAGAAAATACTGAAGTTGATCTTTTAACTCTGCCAGATACTTAATCATTCTTGAACCTCGAGCTTCATATTCCCCTAAAATCTGCTTGACGACCAACTGAGAGTCACTATAGATGGTTAATCTCTGCACTCCAAGACTTTTGGCCAGTCGTAATCCTGCTAGCACCGCTTCATACTCTGCCTCGTTGTTCATTGCTCTGAACCCAAATTTAATAGCCTGCTGCACCTTGAATCCCTCCGGACTCGTCGAAATAATCCCTGCTCCACTGATGCCCGAAGTAGAGGATCCATCTCGCATCTGACGTCAAAAACTCGATTTTGTTGAAATCTTTATCGCAATCTATCGAGACTCTTCAGCTTCTCCCAAACTGTCATCAGCTTTAGAAAATGAACATTCAACCACAATATCAGCCAGAGCTTTCCCTTTTATAGCCGTTCGAGGATGATACTCTATGAAGAATTGAGACAACTCCATTTTCCACGCAGCGAGTCTCCCCAAAACCTCAAGCTTTCCCAGCACCTTCTTCAACGGCTGATCCGTGTATACAATTAACAAACGACCATGGAAATATTGCCGAAGCTTTCGACTAGCTATGATCAAATCAAAGGCAAATTTCTCAAGATTTGGGTACCTTGTTTCAGCATCCCTAAGGACATGGCTTACATAATAAACCGGATACTGTTTACCCCTAACTTCACGTACCAAAACTGCTCCCACCGCTAATGAACTGGTTGCTAAATGCAAGTACAATGGTTCAGCAGGAGTTAGTTTTACCAATAAAGGTGCTGAAGATAAGTACTTCTTTATTCCTTGGAAAGCGTCTTCACACTCCAAAGTCCACTGGAACGTCTTAGCATTCTTCGGCCCTTTCAACGTATTAAAGAAAGACAACATCTTTCTGCCGATTTTGACATAAACGTCCTCAAAGCTGCTATTTTACCCGTCAGACGTTGAACATCTTTATATGATTGAGGAGACTTCATGTCTATAATGGCCTGGATCTTTTTTGGGTTTGCTTCGATACCCCGTTTTCTAACTAGATAGCTCAAAAATTTTCCTGTACCAAGTTCGAAGGTACATTTTGTAAGACCCCAACTTTTATGAATAAAGATTATTTTCTCTCAAAATATATTTTTGAATATTATGGTGTGGATATAATATAATGTTATAGTTGTGGGTAATATTTATAAATTTTACAAAGTAAGCAAGTGGTTATATAATATTCGATTGGTCAGGAAATATTCGTTTTAACATGGAATATTCGTACGATGGCACAATCATTGGTGGGCCACACAATGGAAGTATTATCGTAGTTAGAAAACGACAATATTATCTTTTTATAAAAATAACGGCGGAAGTTTTACCGTTAAACTGTTGAACTACCCGGTAGTAAAAGTACAGTAATACACGTGGTTGCATAGTAGCACACAGTATTGATTATTGATGCTTACGTGAGAAGTCACTCAGTTATATTCAATTATTGTTACAGTAATTACTGCATCATATCTCTCATATTATTGATTCAATTATTGTCACAGTATCATCTACATAATATGTTATATTATTAAATCAATAATTGAGACGTTATTCATATTATTAAATTGAAATATTTACAATGTCTAGAAGTTCTGTCAAGGAGAAGTTTGGTCATCTAATTATACGCCAATAATAAGAAAATCCTTATCGGAAAGCCCCTTTCCCGGAACGGCACGGTTGTTAAATATTGTGAGTTATAATATTAATGATGAATAAGTTCGTGTTGATTAAAAATGAAATTGATAGTTCCATTGTGTTGGAATTATTAGTGTTAGTGGAAATCGACATTTATTTCGATATTAATTGATGTCTGGAAGTTTTACTGACCAGTCGGGTAATTAATCGGATAAATGTGCAATGAATTGCTATTAATTCACATGATTATAACTATTTGTTCACATGTGTGTACTATTGATTCACATTCTTGTACTATTAGGGGAGTTGGTGCAAGATTGATAATACTTGCATGACTAAGTTAAAAATGGAGGTACTATACTGTAATTCGTATTTTCACATGATTATAACTATTGATTCACATGATTGAACTATTGATTCACATTATTTACTATTAGGGGAGGTGGTGCAAGTTTGATAATACTTGCAGGACTAAATTAAAAATGAAGAAAAAGAGGAAGGTATTATATTGTAATATTTTGAGCCCCAAAATGTGCAATTATCGAAACTATATTTTCCTATAAATAGAAGCTCATTCTTCCTTTATTTCTCACCAATTCACTAAAGTTATAGAGCAGTATCATGTTGACAATTTGGACGTAATTGATTTCAGGAAAAATTAACTTATAAATCTTTAAAATTTATTCTTGAACTTGTTTTATTGAATTATTATGTGATTGTCATCATCCTCATGCTTATATTGTGATGAAAGTCATCTTTGGCTTACGTGCATAGATGGACTTAGTATGATTATGACCAGGGATTATTCGGTATAATCATGACTTGTAATGTTATAAATGATGTGGCAAAAGTCCTCAGTGGCCTGTAGTGCATTGATGGACAGTTTTTTGTATGATTATGACCAGAGATTATTCGGTATAGTCATGATCATTGATGATTTAATGAATATCCTTGGCCCGTAGCGCAAAGATGACTCGATGATGTGGTTTATTTATTAAGCTGAGTCTTAGCGATAAAAATTGATGAAAACATTTTAAATCATAGAAGATAGTAGATATCATGCTCTACTTGACTCTTCTAATGGATTGCTTATTCCGCTGCAGTTAAACTTGATGTCTATTGTATTTTATCAGTTTAACATTGTTGAAGACTAATGATAATTTATTCTGCATTATCTTAGTCATAATATTTCTTACTGGGCTAGTTGAGCTCACCCTTTTGCTTTCATTGTTCTCTTCAAGAAATGAGAACGTAGCCGGGACTAGTCGGGGAACGGAGTGATGGTCCGAGATGGTCTATTAGTAGTCCTTACTATTCTATAAAATAGTGTGACAATAAATGTAATGAGGACTCTATTTGAGAGTTGATATTGTCTAGAAGGCAACATTCATGTTTAAACTTTCAGCTATGTTTTGTTGTATATTACACGACTGTTGTATAATTAAGTTTGTATTTGTATTCTGTACCATGTATTTGGCGACTCAAGATGGGTGATGTATACCTATTTTGGGGGTGTCACAGTTGGTATCAAAGCTTAGGGATATGATCCCTGGTTGGGATGTGAGACAAGAACTAGGAGGGGAGAGACGGGGAATTCCTTCGCTAGTATGACCTACCTAAGTTTATTTGGTATTTAATTGGTCGGTCAGAGTATAGGGATAATATGTGATATGATAATTAACCCTTGTTTTGTGGCGATTTTGAAAATAGCATCGAAAATTGTTGAGATCAAGAATGAAGCACATGAGACCGCTGAGTCACCAACGATCAATACCGTGATAATGTGCAACAGAAGACAATAATCCTCGGTAAACAACAACGATCAAATGATGAACGATGGGATGTTCGAGAGGTTTTATGCAATTCATGCAACATCGGTAAAGCGGCGGCTCTGTCCCGCCCCAAAATGCAGTGGAAACACTGATAACTCTCGGAAGGTCACCGCTAAGCAGTTCAAGGAGCTGGGACCACCGGAGTTTTTTGGAAAGCCAAAACCACTTAAGGTAGAGACGTGGATAAAGTAGATCAACAAGATATTTGATGTCTTGGGATGCTTCGAGGAGCAAAAGGTTCCCTTTGCCACCTTCATGTTGCGAGCAGAGGCAGATTACTGGTGGGAATCTGTAAAGCGTACTCAACCTGCCGCACTGAAGATGTCTTGGGAGAAGTTCCAAGAACTGTTCAACGACAAGTACTTTCCTGAAAGTATTCGTCACATGAAGGAGGTAGAGTTCATCAAACTTAAGCAAAATAATATGACCGTAGCACAGTACGAAGCTAAGTTTGCCGAGTTGTCTCGGTTTGCGTCCCACTTGGTTGATAATGAGGAAAGAATGACACGGATGTTTCTAAGAGGTTTAAAACCCGAGATACGTCAATACCTTATCTCTCATAAACTGTGTTTGTATTTAGATGTTGTGAATAGAGCTCAGTTATTGGAGCGCGATAATGAGTCAGCCCAACCAAGAGAGAGCAGCTGGCAAGTTGATAATACTAGTGGTAGCAGTCATCGAAGCGGTGACAACAAACGTGGAGGGAATCAACATGCCAAAAATGGTAATCACTTCGGTGGTAATCATGGCCATGACAATAAGAGTGGACATTTCAAGAAGAGATTCAATAATGATGGAAAGACGTCAGCACCAGCACCTGTTGTTAAGGAAGGAGAACAACCACCGGTCGTATGTTACAAATGTGGAGGGGCAGGACACATAAGTCCAAACTGCACAATGTAGTCCAAAGCATGTTACAATTGTGGAAAAGAAGGTCACCTAGCCCGATTTTTTTGTGCACCAAAGTCAAGTCCAGCTGGGATGGAGGCATCTAAGGGTGTCCCAGACAAGACAAAATTGGTAGTTCAAGGGAGGGCGTTTGTCATAACCTCCTAAAAAGTGAGAAATCCGAACGAGGTGATCACGGGTAAGCTAATCATAAACTCTAGCGAAGTTTATACTTTATTTGATACCGGTTCTACCCATTCCTTTATTTCTCCTACTTGCGCTCAACGTTTAAATTTAACTCTAGAGAAATTAGACTTTGACTTATCTGTTGAAACTCCGTTGGGAGAAACCTTAAATACATCCACGGTTTATAAGTCTAGTTTGATTCAAAACGGTAACCGCACATTACCTGTCGATCTAATTTCTTTGAAAATACTTGCATTTGATGTGATTTTAGGGATTGATTGGTTAACTACTTATCATGCTAAAATCGATTGTTTTCGTAACATTGTTAGCTTTCATATTCCTAACCAACCTATTATGCGAATTCAAGCAACCAAACCAATCAATCACTGTCATATCAAGCCATAAAGCTATTCGTTTATTGAAAAACGGATGTCAAGCTTTCTTAGCCCATGTCACAGATTTAAATAAAAATACCTCAGATTTGAATGATATTAATATTGTTAATAAATTTTCTGACGTATTCCCTGAAGAACTTCCTGGCCTACCCCTAGAGTGTGAAATTGAATTTTGTATCGACCTTGAATCCGGTACAAAACCCATTTCCAAAGCCCCATATCGAATGGCTTCTATTGAACTTCAGGAGTTAAAAACCCAACTACAGGAATTATTAGACATCGGTTTCATTCGTCCTAGTACGTCTCCGTGGGGTGCTCCTGTTCTATTCGTGAAGAAGAAAGATGGAAGTATGCGACTTTATATTAATTATCGGGAGTTGAATCATGTCACCATCAAAAATAGGTACCTGTTGCCTCGCATTGATGACCTGTTTGACCAGTTACAAGGAGCCAAATTCTTTTCAAAGATTGATCTTCGTTCCGGATATCATCAGTTGAAGATTAAAACTGATGACATTCCAAAGATCGCTTTTCGAACTTCGATGACGGGCATTATGAATTCCTAGTCATGTCTTTTGGATTGACTAATGCTCCTGCTGCCTTCATGGACATGGTGAACCGAGTATTCAAGGAATATTTGGATGACTTTGTGGTCGTCTTTATTGATGACATCCTCATATACTCCAAAACCCGTGAAGACCATGAGCAACCCTTGAGGCTGATACTCTAAAAGCTTCGTGAAAACAAGCTATATGCCAAGTTGAAGAAATGTGAATTCTGGCTTGAGGAAGTTGCATTCCTTGGGCACGTGATATCAAATCATGGAATATCTGTTAACCCAAGAAAGATTGAAGCAATTCAAAGTCGGGAGCAACCTAAGTCGATGGATCAAGAAATCGTAGCCTTCTCGCTTAGTTGGTTATTATCGGAGATTCGTAGAAGGGTTTTCTCGAATCACTACTCAATTAACTCAGCTGACTCAAAAAGATACAAAATTTGGTTGGAGCGAGGAATGTGAAAAGAGCTTTCAAGAACTCAAGAGGAGACTCATTTCAGCACCTTTTCTGACAATACCATCTGGCTCGGAGGGATTTGTCATCTACAGTGATGCTTCAAGCAAAGGGTTAGTATGTGTTCTCATGCAACATGGGAAAGTCATAGCCTATGCCCCGCGACAACTCAAAGAAAATGAGAGGAATTATCCTACTCATGATCTAGAGTTGGCAGGAGTCGTTTTTGCGCTTAAGATTTGGAGGCATTACCAATATGGAGAGAAGGTGGAGATCTATACGGATCATAAAAGCCTCAAATATTTCTTCACTCAAAAGGAACTCAACATGCGGCAACGACGATGGCTTGAGTTGTTGAAAGATTATGATCATACCATCCAATACCATCCTGAAAAAGCGAACATAGTAGCTGACGCATTAAGTAGAAGATCATATGCGGTACGAGTGCAATATTGTCAACGTAAATGTGACGCCCCCAAAATAGGTGTACATCACCTATTCTGAGTCGCCAAATACATGGTACAGAATACAAATACAATCTTAAATATACAACATGAGCTATGAGTTTTAATACAAATATTGTCTTCTAGACAGTATTCAAACTCAAAATAAGTCCTCAATACATTTATTAACATACTATTTCGAATAGTGAGGACTACTAATGCTATCCTCTGGACCGTCACTCCGTTCCCCGACTAGTCCCTGCTACGTTCTCATTTCCTGAAGAGAACAATGAAAGCAAAAGGGTGAGCTCAACTAGCCAAGTAAGAAATATTATGACTAAGATAATGTAGAATAAATTATCCTTAGCCTTCAATAGTGTTAAACTGATACGATATAACAAACATCAAGTTTAACTACAGCGGAACAAACAATCAATTAAAAGAGTCAAGTAGAGAATAAAATCTATTATCTTCTATGTTTTAAAAGGTTTTTCATCATTTTTATCGCTGAGACTCACCTAAAAAAATAATCCACATCATCCCTTCACTACGGCCAAGGATATTCATTAGTATCACAACCACAAATTATCCATGCACTACGGGCCAAGGATATTCGTGTATTCATCAATGGTCATGATCATGCCAACAACTGTCCATCAATGCACTACGGGACAATGAGGACTTTTACCACATCATTTGTAACATTACGATCCATGATTATACCGGATTAATCCTCGTCATAATCATACCAAGTCCATCTATGAACTACGAATACACAGATGATTTTCAACATAATATAAACATGAGGAT
The DNA here is from genome assembly GCA_020205605.1 of Panax ginseng. Classification (NCBI taxonomy): domain Eukaryota; kingdom Viridiplantae; phylum Streptophyta; class Magnoliopsida; order Apiales; family Araliaceae; genus Panax; species Panax ginseng. Next base: position 134,733,946 of record CM035133.1, on the reverse strand, counting down.
GATGACAATGATATAAGAATTCAATAAAATAAGTTCAAGAATTAATTTATCCAGGAACCAATAACGTCCAAATTGTCAACATGATACTTCTTTGTGGAGTAAAATTCAAGAATGCTCAGAAGAATATTTCCATGAAAAGATACTGGATGAAGCGCAAATATCAAGGATATTCCACTAATTTCATGGAGTATAGAATTAAAGCTTTAACCAACTGAGTATAAGAGAATATATAAAACTATGAAATGGATTTTCGTCTCGCCATGCGTAAGAATCCACTTAGATGCATCATTTCCACAATTTAATAAGAAATGAATACAAAGGATCATTCACCATGCATGTGATAATCCACATAGACAAGTTATTCCAACAGAATAATAAAGAACGGAACCATGTCATGCATAAATGCACAGACAGGATATTCCAACAGAATAATAAAGAACGGAACCAGGTCATGCGTAAACGCACAGACAAGATATTCCAACAAAATAATAAATAATGGAATAACAGAAGAATTTCACCAAGTATAGGGTAGTCCGCATATACAGGTTATTCCAACAGAATAATAAAGAATGGAATAATAGAAGTTCTCTTCATGAATACAAAAAAAAAATACCCCATACCTTAGAAGAAACTGGCTATAGGAGTAGTGAAGTAGCAGAATACCTTTCTTCTTTCTCTCTATAGTTTCTCTCTCTAGAGTTTCAGTGAATTCGTAAGAAATAATGAAGGAATGAGCTTCTATTTATAGGAGAATGGACCCAATAGTAACTAATTCATGAACGGTCCAGTTAATTTACTTTTAAACAATTCATCCATATTGATTTACTATGAAGTATTAATAAAATATTCTAATAAAACAAAATCTATTAAATAAAATATAATATATTATATTTATAATCTAATAAAGTGAATAACTTTATAAAAGTATTACATTTATATAAAAAGATTTTACTATGCAAACACTATGCAGTCTTATGCATAATAGAATATTATATATTCTATTTATAGTCTAATAAAACGAATAACTTTATAAAAGTATTATGTTTTATATAAAAAGATTTTACTATGCAAACAATATGCAGGCACTATGCAAATACTATGCATAATAGAATATTATATATTCTATTTATAGTCTAATAAAACGAATAACTTTATAAAAGTATTATGTTTTATATAAAAAGTTTTTTGTTTTATTACATTTATAATAATAATAAAACAAAATTTATCACCTTTATTATAATTCACAATATTAATCGAATAGGTCGTTCCCAGGAAAGAGGGGGCTTTCCAATAAGGATTTCTCCCTATTGGCACGCAATTAGGTGACAAAACCTCTCCTTGGCGGAGCATCAAGTGCCAAAAGGTCCATTGCAACCACTTGAAATTCCAGAATGGAAGTGGGAGCACATTACCATGGATTTCGTTACTGGTCTTCCCAAGGTTTCTCAAGGCATAGATGCAATTTGGGTCATTATTGATAGATTGAACAAGTCTGCTCATTTCTTACCGATACAAGAAACTTATACACTTGAACGTCTTGCTAGTATGTATATAAATGAGATTGTAAGATTGCATGGTATGCCAGTATCCATAGTTTCTGATCGAGACCCAAGATTCACTTCAAGATTTTGGGATAGTTTGCAAAAAGCTATGGGCACGGATTTACGATTTAGTTCGGCATATCATCCTCAAACGGATGGGCAGTAGGAAAGGACTATTCAAACTCTTGAGGATTTATTAAGACTCTGTGTCCTTGACTTCAAGGGAAGTTGGAACAAGTTCTTACCATTGGTGGAGTTTTCCTACAACAATAGTTATCAAGCAAGTATTGGCATGGCTCCATTTGAGGCGTTGTATGGAAGAAAGTGTCGTTTTCCAGTATGCTGGGATGAGGTGGGTGAAGCAACGTTGTTGGGACCGAATTTGGTACGTATGACTACGAAAAAGATTCAAACGATCCAACAACGTATAAAAACCTCACAAGATCGACAAAAGAGTTATGATGATCTTCGTCGAAAAGACGTGGAATTCAATATTGGAGATCATGTGTTGTTACGTGTTGCTCCATAGAAAGGAGTTACGAGATTTAGAAAGAGATGAAAGCTCAATCCTCAATTTATCGGCCCATTTATAATCCTCGAACGAGTAGGAACTGTGGCCTATATACTCGCCTTACCGCCAAGTATGTCTTGTGTTCATAACATTTTCCTTATATCTATGTTACGTAAATATGTGAAAGACCCGAATCACATTATTGAATTAGAACTAGACGAGATAGAGGAAGATTTAACGTATAAAGAATTACCTGTTAAAATCTTGGATAAGAAAGATCATATTCTACGCTCTAAGGTTATACCTCAAGTCAAAGTTTTGTGGATAAACCACGATGTGGAAGAAATGACCTGGTAGTTAGAATCTGAGATGAAGTCAAAATATCCTCACCTCTTCGATATACCAGGTATGTACCCTAATTTCGAGGATGAAATTTCATAAGAAGGGGAGGTTGTAAGACCCCAACATTTATGAATAAAGATTATTTTCTCTCGAGATATATTTTTGAATATTATGGTGTGGATATAATATAATGTTATAGTTGTGGGTAATATTTACAAATTTTGCAAAGTAAGCAAGTGGTTATATAATATTCGATTGGTCGGGGAATATTCATTTTAACAGGGAATATCCGTACGAAGGCACAATCATTGGTGGATCCCACAACGGAAGTATTGGCGTAGTTAGAAAATGACATAATTATCTTTTTATAAAATAACGGCAAAAGTTTTACCGTTAAATTGTTGAACTACCCGGTAGTAAAAGTACAGTAATACGCGTGGTTGCATAGTAGCACACGGTATTGATTATTAATGCTTACGTGAGAAGTCACTCAGTTATATTCAATTATTGCTACAGTAATTGCTGCATCATATCTCTTATATTATTGATTCAATTATTGTCACAGTATCATCTGCATAATATGTTATATTATTAAATCAATAATTGAGACAACAAAGTTATTCATATTATTAAATTGCAATATTTACAATGTCTAGAAGTTCTGTCAAGGAGAGGTTTGGTCATCTAATTGCTCACCAATAAGGAGAAATCCTTATCGGAAAGCCCCCTCTTTCCTGGGAACGACCTGGTTGTTAAATATTGTGAGTTATAATATTAATGATGAATAAGTTCGTGTTGATTAAAAATGAAATTGATAGTTCCATTGTGTTGAAATTATTAGTGTTAGTGGAAATCGACATTTATTTCGATATTAATTGATGTCTGGAAGTTTAACTGTCCAGTCGGGTAATTAATCGAATAAATGAGCAATTAATTTCTATTAATTCACATGATTATAACTATTTGTTCACATGTGTGTACTATTGATTCACATTCTTGTACTATTAGGGGAGTTGGTGCAAGATTGATAATACTTGCATGACTAAGTTAAAAATGGAGGTATAGATGGAGGTACTATACTGTAATTCGTATTTTCACATGATTATAACTATTGATTCACATGATTGAACTATTGATTCACATTATTTACTATTAGGGGAAGTGGTGCAAGTTTGATAATACTTGCAAGACTAAATTAAAAATGAAGAAAAAGAGGAAGGTATTATATTGTAATATTTTGAGCCCCAAAATGTGCAATTATCGAAACTATATTTTCCTATAAATAGAAGCTCATTCTTCCTTCATTTCTCACCAATTCACTAAAGCTATAGAGCAATTATTATAGAGAGAAATTATAGAGAGAGAATAAGAGAAGTCTACTACCCTCACTATTCCAAAGATCAAGTCTTCTTCTAGGTAAGGGTATTATTCTTTTTCAGATTTATGAAGAGAGTTATTTTCTTTCAATACTCGTAAGAGTTGTTATTCCATTCTTTATTATTATGTTGGAATAATCTGTCTATGTGAAGTACCGCATACATGGTAAAATTCTTCTATTATTCTATTCTTTATTATTTTGCTGGAATAACCTGTCTGTGCTGTCTATGGCATGCCTGGTGAATTCTGTTGTTATTCCATTCTTTATTATTCTGTTGGAATATCCTGTCTGTGCGGATTACGCATGACCTGGTTCCATTCTTTATTATTACATTGGGAATAACTCATGTGCATGCGGTCTATCGCATGCTCGTGAATTCTTCATTATTCCATTCTTTATTATTCTGTTGGAATAACCTGTCTATGTAGATTACCGCATGCATGGTGAATGATCCTTCGTATTCATTCCTTATTAAATTGTGAAAATGATCTGTCTACGTGGATTATACTGCATGGCGGGCAAAAATCCATTTGCAGTTTCATATATTCTATTTTACTCAGTTGGTTAAAGTTTGGGCTTCTATACTCCATGAAATTAGTAGAATATCTTAGATATTTGCGTTTCATCCAATATCTTTTCATGGAAATATTCTTCTGAGCATTCTTGAATTTTACTCCACAAAGCAGTATCAGGTTGACAATTTGGACGTAATTGATTTCAGGAAAAATTAACTTATAAATCTTTAAAATTTATTCTTGAACTTGTTTTATTGAATTATTATGTCATTGTCATCATCCTCATGCTTATATTGTGATGAAAGTCATCTTTGGCTTACATGCATAGATGGACTTGGTATGATTATGACCAGGGATTATTCGGTATAATCATGACTTTTGTAATGTTATAAATGATGTGGTAAAAGTCCTCGGTGGCACAGAGTGCATTGATGGACGCTTTTTGGTTTGATTATGACTAGGGATTATTCTAAGTATAGTCATGACCATTGATGATTTAATGAATATCCTTGGCGTAGTGCGGGGATGACTCGATGATGTGGTTTATTTATTAAAATTTGAGTCTCAACGATAAAAATTGATGAAAACATTTTAAATCATAGAAGATAGTAGATATCATGCTCTACTTGACTCTTCTAATGGATTGCTTATTCCGCTGTAGTTAAACTTGATGTCTATTGTATTTTATCAGTTTAACATTGTTGAAGACTAATGATAATTTATTCTGCATTATCTTAGTCATAATATTTCTTACTGGGCTAGTTGAGCTCACCCTTTTGCTTTCATTGTTTTCTTCAGGAAATGAGAACGTAGCCGGGATTAGTCGGGGAACGGAGTGATGGTCCGAGATGGTCTATTAGTAGTCCTCACTATTCTATAAGATAGTGTGACAATAAATGTAATGAGGACTCTATTTGAGAGTTGATATTGTCTAGAAGGCAACATTCCTGTTTAAACTCTCAGCTATGTTTTGTCGTATATTACACGACTGTTGTATAATTAAGTTTGTATTTGTATTATGTACCATGTATTTGGCAACTCAAGATGGGTGATGTATACCTATTTTGGGGGCGTCACACATTTGGTTAGATTCAACTTCAGATTGTAATGGCATACTGTCCGAAAACATTCCTCTAATCATCCAAATGCCCCTGCACAGTCATGCTTTTGACAATCATGTCATCAACATAGACCTCCATATTCCTTCCTAGCTATCTAGTCAAGACAAAATTCATCATCCATTGGTAGATGGCCCTTGCATTTATCAATCCAAACGTCATCTTCTTATAAGCATATACCGACCGATGCGTAATGAACGTCGTCTTCGGTATATCCTCTTTACACATAGAAATTTGGTGATAACCAGAAAAGGCATCCATAAAACTGAGTAAGGCATAGCCCAAAGTCGCATCGATGAGCTGATCAATGTGAGGCAAGGGATAAAAGTCCTTCGGGCAAGCTTTATTCAGGTCCGTGTAATCTATGCAGACTCGCCACTTTCCATTTTGCTTCTACACCAGAACCACATTCGTCATCCACTCTGGATAGTCAATCTCGAATATAAAATCAGCATCCAATAGTTTGGCGATTTTTTCATCAGTAATCTTATGTCGCTCTGGTGCAAATATCTGCCTTTTTTGCCGAACTAGCTTCTTCGCTGGTTCTACTTGTAGCCGATGTTCTGCAACCTTTCTACTTACCCCCGGCATATCACTAGGCACCCAGGCGAAGATGTCGGCATAACATCGAAGTAGTTCTATTAGGTTCGTCCAGAGAGGTTCTGGCAGACTTGAACCTATCTTCACCGTCTTGTCCTTCTTACCAGGAATCAGTTCAAATTCCTCAGTCTCTCCTGCCGGCATAACTAATGGTTCTGAACTGCTTTCAGTAAAGGGCTCAATCTCAATATCCATAGCCTACTTTTGCTTATTGATCTCTACTCCCGAAGCAATCACAGCATTCTGATAGCATCGTCTAGCCAAATCCAGATCCCCAGCCACTTCACCAACTTCACGTGCCGTTGGGAACTTGATTTTAAAGTGAGGAATCGATGTTACCGCCTGAAGAGCAGTCAAAGTGGGTCTTCCCAATATGGCGTTGTAAGCCGAGTCTACATGCACAAAATAAAATTTGCACATTATTTCTACCTGTTGTGGAGCTGTACCAAAGACAACTGGCAGCTCAATAGTCCCTGCCACCTTGACTGGATCATTACTGAAGCCATATAACGGAGCCTCCTGCCCAACCTCCATCTTTCTCCCATCCAGATGCATCCTCTGATAAGCATGTGCGTGTAGAATATCAACAGAAGATCCATTATCGATCATCATTCGCTTCATATCCACTGAACCCACATGTGCGGTAATCACCAGAGCTCCTTCATGGGGTTCGATGGGCTCAGAAGGGTAATCCTCAACAGTAAAGGAAATTATCATACCTGGATACGGTCTTTCAGTCTTCGGGAGAGTACCCGCCACTGACATGACCGAATCCAGATATTCACGTCTTTTCTTTCCAAAAATCTTCCCAATTGATCTCCCAGTAATTACACTAATGACATGCCTTGCTGGTGGATTAGCTGCGGGTTGAGCCGGTTGAACTGGTTGGATATCCTGAAAAGGCCTCACATCCCTTTGTTATTCCCCTTGAAGTTCTCTTTCGGCTACATACTGAACCAGGGTACTATTCTGGGCATTCTTTTCAATGAACTCCTTTAAAATCCAACAATCATTCGTGTCATAACCAGACGTCTGATGGTAATCGCAATATTTATGAGAATTACCTGATCCAGGTTTAAGATTGTCACGAGGTGGTTCAAAGTAGGGTTGGTCTGTGATTCGATCCAAAATAACAGCCCTATCCGTATTAAATTAAGTGTATACCTTGTTCACTTTTTGCGTTGGAACAGGCGGACGAGCTCTTCCCGACCGCCAGCTATTGTTGTATTTCTTAGTTTCCCTCTAAACGATCATTATTCCCACCGTTCTTCTTCTGATCGCCTTTAGCTTTATCTTTGTCTTTCATCCTATCTAAAGAAGGATGCTTCAAGCTATTCATAGCTTCTTCCACCATAATATAACCTTCTGCTTTATCAAAGGCTTCAACTAAACTCTTTGGGTGGTGAAACATCAGCTTTTTCACCAGCTTTTCTGACTTCAACAAGTCTAAACCATTCTGAAATAGCCCAACCGCCTGAAGATCATTGAGATCTGTCACTTGGCCAACCTCTTCTCTGAATCTCTTCACATACTGGCCCAAAGACTCATTCGAATATTGTCGAACTTGAGCTAATGAACCAGTAGGCTTTCCTCTTCTCTTGTTGCTTCCAAAACGGGTATGGAATTTTTTACATAAGTCTGCCCAAGATGAGATTAAATCTGAAGGAAAAGTTCTCATCCACTACCTCGCATCCTTCCTTAGTGTCGTTATAAAAGTCTGACACTTGGCTGCATCCAAGAAATCATAGTAATCCATCAGGCTATCAAATGTCTGGCTATGGTCATATGGATCACCTGAACCATCGTAACTCTCCATGTAAAGAAGCTTCTTAGTAGAGTCAGCCTTCTCTTTAAGAATTTCCGAGGAAAAAGGAGACGCCTTTTTTCTCGAAGTGTCTTTTACTTGTTGAACTTTGGCTAGCTGTTTCCGAAGCTCCTTTAATTCTTTGACCAAGAATTCTACTCCTTCCAGTTGTGAAGATACTTCTTTCTTTGGAGAGCTCTCCTTCTTTTGAGTAGACTGGCCTTTAACATCTGAACCTGCAGCTCTAGACGGACTTCTCTGATGATGAGTATCCACAGGGCGGTATGCCCTCGTCGGATTCTCAAGAGTGTGACTTCTGGATCTGCTTTTTCGTCTGCTTCTACCATGATCCCGAGAACCGATAGGGTGAGGTACCCTCTTCGGTCCCTCGGGAGTATGGCTTCTTGACCTTCTTCTGTCTCGAGGGCGACCTCGAGATAAATCACCAGAGTGCACAGGCTCCTTTCCTCTTCTTAGTCGCCTTTCCATGGATCTGTTATGCTCTTCGGATTGAGTATAACTTGATGCTTCATCCTTCATTTCTGCCATCTGAACCATCTGTTCAACAATTTCTTCCCTTTGTTTCAGAAGAACCTCTAAGGCTTTGTCAGCTTCTTCGGCCATCTTGGCCAACTTGGATGCTCTATCGGTCTGACCACCTCGATATTGGGTTCTAGGCGGTGTGCCTTCTACCCTTCTCCGAACATGATCAGGTCCTTTATCAACAGTATAAAATAACCTTCTCCTGGTATCACCATGAGCCTTTGCTTGAGAGCCTTCTGAAACATCTTTGGATGCGTTGCTATCATGAATACTTTTTGAAGGACCCAACCGATCCTTGACAGAGATTCATTGCACAGACGAACTTGTAGCCATTGGTTGTCTTTCGACAGTAGATGTCTTACTCTTCACCATAATTTTAGACGTAAAACAGATAATCAGTGTGATTGAAACTCAAGAAACACTAGAAAAATAGCCCTCCTTCTAGCGCCAATGTTAACGCCAAGATCATTCCACACGCCTCAACTACCTAAAAGCGCATCCAATCCTGCACAGTTCAACAGGTCAATACCAGAAGCTTGACGGCATGGACCGTCGGGGGATAACTCCGGCGTGAGAGTCAGTACAGGCAGATACAAGGATAACAATGGAGGTTATTAGCTCTAGTATTTTGATAAAAGAAATATCAGTTACCTTCCTTTGTCCTGTATCCGGTCCTCATATACTCCTTCCTCTGTTTTGCGTGCCACCGACCCCTCTGACATCATCCCACTGCAGGTAGCTTACGTGTTGATCCCATCACCATTTTCCACCGCCGACCGACTGTGTCCCATCCTCATTAATGAAATGCAAGAATAACAGTCAAAGTTTTATCTTTGCAATGATCATTGGTCAAAGCCCAACTAAAGCCATTATTTACCTAATGGTCTGGCCCAATGATCCGGTCCAATATTTTCAAGACCCTGACCCAACATGTCTAAAATATTATGGTCCAACACCGAGTATATAAGTGATGACTTAGTAGCCATCACAGGTTTTTATGAATTGATAATGTAACATTGTATTAAACTAACCGATCAAGAAGATAGTATGTCACTCTAATCTAACTAAATCATATTTGACAAGGACAAAATTTTAAAAACAGTAAGTTTTCAGATTATGCATCTTTTGTTTTTAGTGCATTAAGAATTTAACACTAGCTTCCACAAAATGAATCATAAGTCTTAGCTTTAGCTATGAGTAGCCATTAAACATAACAATCCAGTAACAAAAATGCAGCAGCTATCTTTATACAAAGGATTAAAATACAAGTATAATAGTACAAGTATTGTCAGGATTACATTTTGTAATACTTTATGAAGAGAGATTAATCATTTAAATTTGGTGTGACAATGATGCTTTGCAACATGTGAAGCTGCAAGATGCAAGTGTAAACAGCGAATACACTATATACGAAGAAGACACTTTAATGAGAGCAGATTCTCTGTCTCTATTTTTTTCTGTCCCCTTGTGTCCCCCCACTTAAATCTTGACACCTGATTATTTATTTAATTTTTGAATTCATTGGTGTTAAGTAAGAGACTAGGTGTCAAAATTTAAGTAAGGGGACACAAGGGAACAGGGAAAATGGAGACAGAGGATCTGCTCTCCACTTTAATAGGATATAATACCTGTTCTAAAGACTTGGAAAAGTGTAATATTAAGATGAGCCTTTATAGGATTAATACATGTGCTAAAGACTTGGACGGTATGAATTCCAGCATGCCGTCATCATGTCCAGTAGCTAATACTTTGTATGGGAACGAGAGAATCATGTAAGGGTTGATTTTAACCAGCTACTGCTAGCTTGTCCTGCAGCTCCCCTAGTTTTCTTTCTAAAAAATAACTAACTAGTTTTAGCATCCACTATTATTACAATTATTGTTGTTGTTATAACATGGTAAAGGGAATATATTCTTCTTCTTCACTCTGTTTCTTGATTCGTGTTTATTTGATTTTCTTGTCACCCACAAACTCCTCAATGACAAACACCCAATTTTCCCTCCTCTACACTTCCACATATTATAATTGTTAACGCTAAGATCTTCTACCACGTCCCAATCACGTAAGACGTTCTGATCCTGCACAATAAACACGATCAACACCAAACCATTCGGCCAAATATGTGAAATATCATGGCCCAACATTGCCCCCCAGTTTTTTATTAAACAAACTGTTTAATAGAAAACTGTAAACGGTCCATGATGGTAAAATGATAGGATCAATAATAAATAGGGCCCAAGGAATAAAGTGCCAAGGTCCACTTAGTGAAATCCAAATAATCAAAGCCAGAAACTACTGAAAGCCCAAACTGAGAGCCCAAGAGGTAAAACCGGAGAGTAACTCTTCAAATTCATTATCATTGCTAGCATTAAAGACGCCGCCTTCGAGATTCGTGAACAACTGTCAGTATAAAAAGTAATTTCCCCAAATTTGACAGTTTTACCTGCCAATTTGAAATTCAGACGACTTCTCGAGCTCTCGATTTCCCTCTTTCGAACTTTCTTCTTCTCTGCAAATCTCCATCAATGGCTTCCCAAGATTCTGATCATGGCAATCCCATTCTAGTGACTCCTATTACCACCATTCCACCTAACCCAAACCCTGACAAAGCGACCTCAAGCTCAAACCCTAAAGCTGCAACTCCTAGAAAGAAGGCACCTCCAAAACCCCTCCCTACTCCCTCTGAATTCTTCAGGAATAAGGAGTGCTACTCTCATGCCAATACCCCTTCTGACATAACAGAGATTGAGTTACAAAGGATCCAGACTCGATATCAGATCCCCGACACTCATCAGGTGAGAGTTCCAAGGTCTGACGAGAAAATGTATCAACGGCCAGAAGGTTGGACGGCCGTCCAGGTAACTCTGCTTGAAAAGGGGGTTCGATTCCCTCTTCACATCTTCCTTATTACCGTTTTAGGGTTTATCGGGGTTGGGTTCGCCCAATTAGTGCCGAATTCATACATACACATTCTTGCTTTCATCGCCTTCTGCCACGAGGTAGGCGTTGAACCCACTCTCGATTTTTTCTTCACTGTATACAAGATCGGTCAATCCTGAGAGAAGGGGTTCAAGGCTATAAGCAAACAATCACCGGAGGCGGGTGAAAAATTTGACAGACGTTCCTTGGTTTCCACTCCTTCCAGCAACAAAGGATGGCACAAAGGATGGTTCTTCATCAAGGGACCAGAGATTGCCTCTTTGCCGAACTGGGCTACTAATGAAAAAGTTTCTGCAGACTTTAGAGATATCCGAGAAGAACGCGTGGCTAAAATGATAGAGCTTTTTGACAATTTCCCGAAGGAGGAGTGGAACTATGGGCTCCTTTCCAAGCAAGTGTGGTTGTACAACCACAAATGTAAGTATTGAACTGTATTCTACTTGATTTCTTGGAATTTTGGATAATATCGATTCTGATGTGTGATTTTCTGCCTTTTGCAGTATCTTTGATTAAGCCAACATCTTCAGATGTAAGAGACTTGGAAGATTTCTTATCTGGAAAATCTGACAAAGATGCCGAACTGCCTCTGTTGGAAGCTCCACCTGAAGATAACTCAATCACTGAAACATCTATTGTTGAGCCCCAAACCAACGAACCAGAAGCTGATGATCTTCAACCACTCGAAGAACCCCTTCAACCCCGCCAAAAAAAGAGAACCACCCAAAAACCCAGGTCTATTCCCACAGAAATAGATCCTGAATCGACCCCTGGTCCTGAACCTACCATCAACCCAGCACCTGCCAGGGGAAGTCTACTCGACATGCCCCTTGACGAACGAACTCGAGTCCTTCGTGTCAAGAAGCTGAAAACCAAGATCACCCCCCTGACCACCGATGAACTCCGAGTGCCTCCTCCCTCAACCAATCTCCCCCCAACAATTCCAGTGGAAATTCAGGTTTCTGACGATGACGAGCCCATTCCTTCATTATCCCAGAAGAGGAAGCGACCATCTGACAGTCATCCGAGTTCAGCATCCACCCCCTCACCACCACACAATCCCACCCCAATTCGATCCCCATCTCCCGAAAATATATATACGGATCCATCACCAACCCATAATCAACACATGCCATCTCTTTCAAGACCTTCATCCTATGAGTTCCAGAACGAGGCCATGGCATCGCCGACCTTATGGCCGCAGTTCAATGCCAATTTCCCATTCCAACTGTTTAACGCTTTTGTTCGGGATACTGATGCTCACCGATTTGGCAACAGCTCAATCAGGGATCTGATTGCCGAAGGCATGAGCTATCAAGCAAAGGTAGACAACTTTCCCAATTTCTATATTTCTCTTCATGCTTAGATATTTGAAATTGATTGAATAATTTTGAACATATATGCAGTAAATGTCGTCTTTGGGCGCTTCGTCCAAAATATATAAAGCCGAAGTCGCAAAAGAGGTCGCAAGAAAAGAGAATGCAATATTGCAGTCGGCCTTGGCAAAGGCGAGGCATGAATGTGATATTGCCCTCTTCAACAACGAAGGTCTTCGAAAAGACTTAGCTCAAACCAAGGAAGAACTGAAAAAGTCCAACGAAGAGCTGAAGACAACCAAGACCAATCACCAAGAAATCGTTAACATGAACGTGGACTTGGTGCAAAGGAACGAGATAAGAATGAAGAAAAATGAAGAGTCAAGGCCACCAATAAGAGATCCACCCGGTGGTTGAGAAACTTGAGGTCAAGGAGGCACGCTATCCAAGAGGCGTCAAAAGTTTGAAGAAGAACTTCGGGAACTCCGGGCTCTTCGGGATTTGGGTCCACCCTTAACCGAAGAGCTTCGCAAGCAAATTCAGGAAGAGTACCATAAATCAGATGAACTGAATAGTGAGATCGTCAAGATGTACTCTGAAGGCTACGAGATCTGCCGAAGCCGAGGCAAGGCTAAACTGGTCGCGGCCAAGGTAGATCCAGCTCTTCTGGATTCTTCAGATGGCGAGGATAATGCCTAAAGCAGTTTATCACTTCTTCCTAGACTTAGGTTTTTTGTAAAAATTTTCTATCTTTTTATGTAAACAGTTCAATATTAATGAAATGTAAACTTTATTTGTCATGACTTCTGTGTTAATACTTTCTTGTCAATAATTCAGTATCAATCAAGTTGAAAAATGTACGAGCTTCTTTGAACTTAACTTAAACTGTTAATCAAGTAAGGCATATAAAAGTTAAGTTAAAAAATGACATAAACCGAACTTAATGAACCGAACTCAACACTTGAACAAAATAAAGTAATGCATACTTATCGTTATCGAAGTGTGAGACAAATTAGGTATAAGGTCAATCCAGCTGATCTTCCTTGCACCATCGGGATCTTGTTTACCACGTAGGGTATAACAAGTATATAAGGACATTTGTTTACCACACGGGGTAAAACAAATTTATAAGGACCATGGAATTTGTTTTCATGTTTACCACATGGGGTTCTAACAAATCCATAAGGACACACTTGTCGATAAGGCTACCATCAAATGGTCAACGAGTCCACCTGAACCTCCTTACACCGATGAAGTTTGCTTACCACACGAGATTCTAGCAAATTCATAAGGACACACCTACCGATAAGGCTACCATCGAATGGTCAGCGAGTCCACCCGAACCTCTTTACACTGATGAAGTTTTCTTACCACATGGGGTTCTAGCAAATTCATAAGGACACACCTGCCGATAAGGCTACCATCGAATGGTCAGCCAGTCCACCCAAACCTCCTTACACCGATGAAGTTTGCTTACCACACGGGGTTCTAGCAAATTCATAAGGACACACCTGCCAATAAGGCTACCATCGAATGGTCAGTGAGTCCACCCGAACCTCCTTACTCCGGTGAAGTTTGGATCAATAAAGAGAAGATCAATTGAGGAAAAATGAATCTTTTATTAATGATAATCCAAACATTTACAGACTTCCGGGAGATTGACTCGATCTTTACTAAAAATATTTCTGAAGTCTACCAGCATGCCAAGTGTTCTTGATCTTTGACCCGTCCAATGCCCTCAACCGATAAGTTCCTGGCTTCGGAACTTCAACAACTTCATATGGTCCTTCCCAGTTCGGCATCAGCTTTCCCAAGTTCTGAGGCGTAGATGCTTCGACTTCCCTGAGGACGAAATCCCCCACTTCAAATCTACGAAGTTTTACCCCCTTATTGTAATGCTTAGCCACTCTACGCTGATAGGCTGCCAATCTGATCAAAGTTGTTTCCCTAACTTCTTCGAGCAAATCAAGATTGATCTTCAGCCCTTCATCATTATAGATCTCCTTAAACTGACTGACCCGAAGAATTGGAGATCCAATTTCAACTAGGACTAAGGCATCAGTACCATAGACCAATCTGAAAGGTGAATCCCCTGTTGTAGTCCTCGATGTAGTCCGGTAAGCCCATAATACGCTGAGCAGCTCCTCTGGCCATCTTCCTTTAGCTTCATCCAGTCTGCGCTTGATCCCATTCAGTAGCGTTCTGTTGGTCACCTCGACCTGTCCGTTCGACTGTAGATGAGCTACCAAAGTCTTTTTGTGTTGAACCCCTAACTCCTTCAAAAATGCTTCAAACTTCGATCCCATGAACTGACGTCCGTTGTCCGATATCACCACCTTAGGAATTCCGAAATGAAACACTACTGACTCATTCATGAACTTCAGACATTCCTATTCCGTTATCAACCTAAGTGGCTTTGCTTCTACCTATTTGGTCATATAATCGATGGCGACTATAACAAAACTGACCTGGCCTTTAGCTTTCTAAATGGACCCAAGATATCTACCCCCCTAGATGAAGAAAGGGTATAGGAGATAAGATCGAGTATAGCTCTTCTGGTGGCTGATGCGGGATCGAACTATTGAGCTGGCACTTCTCACACTTCTTCACATATTCCGTAGCTTCCTTGATGATTGTAGGCCAATAGTACCCCTGACAAAGTACTTTGTAGGCTAATGACTTAGCAGCCATATGGTCGCCACAAATGCCCTCGTGAACTTCTCGAAGAGCATATTCAGCTTCGGACGGGACTAGACACTTCAACAATGGTGACGAAAAAGCCGTTCGATAAAGATCCCCATCAATAAGAACAAAATTTGCACTCTTTTATTAACTTTCTTGGCCAACATCTATCCGAAGAAAGGACGCCATCTGCCATATAATCCAGATACGGAGTCATCCAACAGTTAGAACGTTCAATGCACATCACCACCTCATGCTGGATACTAGGCTGCTGCAGAATCTCCAAGTAAACTGACCCATCAAAGTTGTTAGCATCCGTAGTGGCCAGCTTCGACAATGCATCGACAATAGAATTTTCATTACGCTCTACACCCTGAAACTCATAGGAGATGAAATACTGAAGCCAGTCTTTCAATTTTGCCAAGTACTTGATCATTCTGGAACCTCGAGCTTCATATTCCCCTGAGACCTGCTTGACGACTAGTTGAGAATCACTATAGATGATCAACTTCTGAACTTCTAGACTCTTCGCCAGTTGAACTCCTGCCAACACTGCTTTGTACTCTGCCTTGTTGTTCGTTGCCCTGAACCCAAATCTGATGGCTTGCTGCACCTTGAATCCCTCCAGACTCATCAAGATAATCCTTGCTCCACTGACATCCGAAGTAGAAGACCCATCTGCATCAAAGATCCATGAACTATAATCTGTCTAAAGAATCGCAATCGCTCGATCGACTCTTGACCTTCGCAACTCAGATTCGCTTCGTGAATGAACACTCCACCATGAAATCAGCCAAAGCTTGACCTTTGATAGCAGTTCGGGGATGATATTCTATGAAAAATTGAGACAATTCCATCGTCCATACGGCCAATCTCCCCGATACTTCAGGTTTGCTCATTACTTTCTTCAAAGGCTGATCCGTGTAAACCACCAAGAGCCGACCTTGAAAATACTGCCTAAGCTTTTGACTAGCTATCATCAAAGCAAAGTCAAATTTCTCAATATTCGGGTACCTGGTTTCAGCATCCCTTAGGACATGACTGACATAATAAACTGGATGCTTCTTTCCCCCCACTTCTCGAACCAACATTGCTCCTACCGCCAACGAACTAGCTGCCAGATACAAGTATAATGGCTCAGCAGGAACTGGCTTCACCAATAAAGGTGCCGAAGATAAATACGTCTTTATTCCGTGGAAAGCGTCTTCACACTCCGAAGTCCACTGGAACGTCTTTGCATTCTTCGGTCCTTTCAACGTGTTAAAGAACAACAAACATCTTTCTGTCGATTTGGACATGAATCTCCTTAAAGATGAAATCCTCCCGGTCAGATATTGAACATCTTTAAATGACTGAGGAGTCTTCATGTTTAGAATAGCCTGGATCTTCTCTGGATTGGCTTCAATACCCCGCTGACTGACCAGATAACCCAGGAACTTCCCTGCACCAAGTCCGAAGGTGCACTTGGTAGGATTGAGTCTCAAGTTGTGATGACAAACCGTCTGAAAGCATTCCTCTAGATCATCTAGGTGATTCTGAACGATCATGCTCTTTACTATTATGTCATCCACATATACCTCCATATTCCTCCTCAACTGCTTCTGGAAGACGAAGTTCATCATTCTCTGATAGGTGGCCCCAACATTTATCAAGCCAAATGTCATCTTCTTGTAGGCATACACCAAACGGTGCATGATGAATGTTGTCTTCGGAATGTCCTCTTGGCACATAGAGATCTGGTGATAACCTGAAAAAGCATCCATAAAGCTTAGTAGTGCATACCCCGAAGTCGCATCAATGAGCTGATCAATGTGAGGTAGAAGATAGAAGTCCTTCGGGCATGCTTTGTTCAGATCCGTATAGTCAATGCACACTTGCCACTTCCCGTTCTGCTTCTAGACCAGCACCACGTTAGCCATCCACTCCGGATAATCTATCTCAAAGATGAAATCAGCAGCTATCAGCTTTGCGATCTCTTCATCAATGATCCATTGTCTTTCTGGTGCGAAGATCCGCCTCTTCTGCCGAACTGGCTTCTTTGATGGATCCACTTCCAGCCTATACTCTGCTATCTTCCGGCTGACTCCGGGTATATCTTTGGGTTCCCAAGCGAAGATATCCGCATAACAGCGAAGAAGTTCCATAAGGTTTGTCCGGAGAGGTTTCGACAGACCCGAACATATCTTCACTGTTTTGTCCTTCTTACCGAGAATCAGCTCGATCTCCTCCATTTCTCCTGCTGGCATGACTAATGGCTCCGAACTGCTTTCAGTAAATGGCTCAATTTCTATCGCCATGGTCTGCTTCTGCTTGCTAACCCCAACTCCTGAGGGAATTACGGCATTCCGATAGCATCGTCTGGCCAGATCCAAGTTCCCTGCTACCTCTCCAACTCCATGTGCCGTTGGGAACTTGATCTTAAAGTGAGGAATGGAAGACACAGCTTGTAGAGCTGTCAGAGTAGGTCTACCCAGTATGGCGTTGTAGGCCGAATCTATATGTACAACATAAAATTTACATGTTATCTCTACCTGCAGAGGAGCTATGCCGAAGATTACTGGTAGTTCAATAGTGCCTGCGACTTTGACCGGATCGTTACTAAAACCATATAAGGGGGCCTCCTGCCCAACCTCCATCTTTCGCTCATTAAGATGCATCCTCTGATAAGCATGGGCATATAGAATGTCAACAGAGGAGCCATTATCTATCATCATCTGCTTCATATCCACCGAACCCACTTGTGCAGTTATCACCAGTGCTCCTTCATGGGGTTCGATGGGCTCCGAAGGATAATCTTCATCAGTGAAGGATATGATCGTCCTCGAAATCGGCCTCATTTGGGTCTTCTGAGAACACCGCGACACGGACATGACTGAGTCCAGATACCCCCTCCTCTTCTTCCCTACCAATTTACCTGCCGTCCCACCAATAATTACATCAAAGACGTGCCTTGGCGGCTGATTTGGAGCAGGTTGCACAGGTGGAACCGGTTGAACCACTTGAACAGTACGATCATCATTCTGCTATTTTTGCTGATGTTCCCTTCCAGCCACATACTGAACCAACACACCCCTCTGAACCTTCCTCTCCACAAAGTCCTTCAGACTACAGCATTCATTTGTATCGTGACCTGTGGCTTGATGATAGCCACAAAACTTTCAAGTGTTGCCCTGTCCGGGCTTAATATTTTCACGAGGAGGTTCATAGTACGGCTGATTCCTGATCTGATCCAATATTACCGACCTATCCGTATTCAGTTTGGTGTATACCTTATTCACCTTCTGGGTAGGAGCAGGTGGGTGATTACTTCCTTGTCGCCAATTGTTGTTGTACTTCTTCGAACTTCCCTCTGGCCGATCATTACTTCCTCCCCCATTCCTTTGATCACCTTCAGCTTTGTTATCTGCCTCTTTCATTCTATTCGAAGAAGGACGCTTCAGGCTATTCATAGCCTCCTCCACCACAATATAGCCCTCAGCTTTATCAAAAGCTTCGGCCAGACTCTTCGGATGGTGAAACATTAGCTTCTTCACCAGCTTCTCTAATTTCACCAGATCTAAACCGTTCTGAAAAAACCCGACAGCTTGAAGATCATTAAGGTCTGACACCTGGCCAACTGCTTCCCTGAATCGCTTCACATACTGACCCAGGGACTCATTCGAAAACTGTCAAACTTGGGCCAACGAACCTGTAGGCTTTCCCCTCCTTCTGTTGCTCCCAAAACGAGCATGAAATTTATCGCACAGCCCAGACCATGACGAGACTGAATCCACAGGCAAAGTCCCCAACCACTGTCTAGCATCCTTCCTCAACGTTGTTATAAACGTATGACACTTAGCAGCATCAGTGAAATCGTAGTAATCCATCAGCCTGTCAAACGCCTGGCTATGGTCATAAGGATCCCCTGACCCATCATAACTCTCCATGTGGGGCAACTTCTTGGTGGTATCTGCCTTCTCCTTAAGAATATCTGAGGAAAAAGGAGACGCCTTCTTTCCCAGAGTATCTTTCACCTGTTGAACCTCGGCCAACTTCCTCCGAAGCTCCTTTAACTCTTTAACCAAAAAGTCTACACCTTCCGGCTGTGAGGAGACTTCTTTCTCCGGAGATATCCTCTTCTTCTGAGTAGATCGACCTCTTCCATCAGAACCCACTACTCTCGATGGACTTCTAGATCTACTTCGGCGTGTGGCCCTGTCATCATGGTGAGAATACTCAAGCCGATGCACCTTCTTTGTAGTCTCTGGAATGTGTTCTCTAGACCTACTTCTTCGCCTACTGTCACCGTGATCCCCGAGAACCAATATGATAAAGTACTTTCTTTGATATATCAGGAGTTTTGCTTCTTGATCTCCTTTTATCTTGAGATCGACCTCGAGATACATGACTAGAGTGCACCGGTTCCTTCCCTTCTCTTTGTTGTACATCCCTGGGCTTGCTACGTCTTTCAGACTACACATGACTGGACGCCTCGTCCTTCAACTCTGCTATCCGAAGCATCTGTTCAGATATATCCTCCTCTCGCTTGTAAGAACTTCCTTTATTTATCCGCTTGTCCGCCATCTTCGCCAACTTGGCCGCTTTATCATCCCGACCACTTCGGTGATGGGTTTTAGGCGGTGTACCTTCTACTTTCTTCTTGGCCGATCACACTCCTTGTCGCCAAAGAAGACCAACCTCCTTTACGGCTTCACCATGGGCTCTCGAACGAGAACCCCCTGAATCATGCTTGGAAGCCGTCTTACGAAAGCACTCTTTGAGGGACCCAGACGATCCCTAACAGAAATACGTTGTATGGAAGAGCTTACAGCCATCGACTATCCCTCCGGTGTCACAGTTCTACTCCTCACCATCTTCCAACGTAGAACAACTGAAAGCTTGTGATTGAAAACTCAAAAGCACTAGAACACACCCATCCTTCTAGCGCCAATGTTAACGCCAAGATCTTCTGCCACGTCCCAATCACGTATGACGTTCTGATCCTGCACAATAAACACCAAAAGCTTAACGGCTTCAACCGTCGGGGGATAGCTCAGGCATGAGAGTCAGTACAGGCGATCACAAGGTTAACAATGGAGGATAAAATATCTAGTGTATTGAGAGAGATAAAAATCAGTTACCTGTTCTTGTATGTTATCCTTGTTATCATATACTCTTTCACCCTTGCCATCGTACCACCCACCAATCGAATCGACACAAATTCTCTATCTCTCGATGATCTCAATTGGAGCGAAAATACCCACTATCTCATCACATCGTTCCCATCGCCGGCCGACTAAGAATCTTATCCACATTAATGCATGACAGAGATCACAGTCAACTATCATTCTTTTTCATCATTATCGGTCAAAGATGAAAATATTTAAATATCTGATGGGTCAACTCACTGACCCAACCCAATAATGTAAGGACTCAACAAAGATAACATAATGACTAGGCCCACTAACTCGGTCCAAACCATTCGGCCTAATATGTGAAATATCATGGCCCAACAATAATTATAATTATTATTATGCACCTGCTTTTCTCCTGCTTCAGTCTTCCTAATCTCTTCTTCCTCCTCTCTTTCAGTTTCTTCTTTCCCATCATCTGTTTCTTTCATTTCACCCTGCAGAACACAAACAAATTTTTTTGTAGATAAATTCAATCACCTCCCTCTTGGTTCTTTATCAACTTAATCTTTTTATTTCTTTTTTTTACCATGTTTCTCTCTTATCACATGTCTTATTTTCACATGTCAAGTGACTACAGAAATAAACTCACTATTTTTACCATGTCTTATTGGGGGGAATTTTTGCTGAATTGTTTTCTCACTATTTCAAAATTCATAAATACAAAAAAAAGGCATTACTCTATTTCAAGAAAAGTGTGGGGAATTTTTGTTTTTTCTTCAGCTTATCCTAAAAAAAGCTGTTTATAAACTCCAAAAAAAAAAATTCAAAATGCACATGAATTTCTCAGCGTGAGCAGAACAGCTGTTGTTTTGTATTTCTATCAGTTTGCTTTACCGGGCAGACAAATAGATAGATGTTCAAGAGAAGACAGACAGAACCAAAAGATATCTCCCGCATGAGAAATCCACATGCATGTATGTGGTCGGATTAACGACATTTCTCGGGGACCATTTATGACTCCCAACAGGCCACACTCTGATCTGGAAAAGATGGGGGAAAAAAGAGGCTGTCTTTCCCCTTTTGGTCATGAAAATAAAAGTAAAATTCTTTTTTAAAAAGAAAAAGTAGGCTGGTTTTCGAATTTAGGCAATCAATTTAAACAAATCACTGCAGAAACATTTGATGGTGAAGCTATGCTATATTTTCATAATTCAAACTAGTCATAGATTAACTAAACTTGTAAGTCAAGTTACATGGGTTAAGTACTTGAGTAGTTGAGAATCGAGTTATTCTAAGTTTTATAATGCGTGCCAATTATTAAGAAAACTCGAAAGGAAGGAAAATATTAGAAAATTGTCGAGTAAATAGACAGATAGCTTTTCTTCTTCTTCCTCGGATTTTAATTTTGGAGTAGAAATTGGTGAATTTCCTGTTGCATTTGACTTGGGGGGTAACTGAGGAGTGGAGGAAGCAGAAGAGGTAGAAGTAAGGTCCTGCAGTTTGCTTTGAACTCCCATATCTCTAGTCAACAACGTTTGCTACTTTCTTCTCTGAAATAATGAAAGGGAAAGAGAAAGAACTATATATAAGAATACATTCATTTAATTTAACTAAACTAATACAAGAAAGAAATTATCAAGTGTTATATATATAATAGGTAGGACCGATCGACCACCTTTGATGATATTGTGGAATTGAGCTTCATCATCATCATCATAGGTGGAGAAACAAGCTGGAGGTTTTGTTTGGATGAATCGAGAGTGAGAAGGGTAAATAAGAGGTACAGACATTGTAATTCTGCTTGTTAAGTTTCTAAATGATCTTCCACCAAGTGTTTTTGCAGACAAACACTCTATCGGAACTTCCCTTGAAAGTGGGTTGCATAAGTATTTCTCATCCTCATTCCACTTGGAGTTTAGAGCAAATCCCTCTGGTGATAAAACACTCCCATGTATTAACTGATCTTGCCTGCAATGTTTCATTTCTAATCAAAATTCATCACATAAACCCAAGTCCAACAACAAAAAACAAGCAAGTAAATTCACATGAAACTACTGCACAAATTGAGCTTACCTCTTAGTGTACTGGAAAATGAGTATGTAGATGGGTCGATTTCTTTCGGGAAACAATTAGCAATATATAATGTGAGAACATAATATACGTATATATATATATATATATATATATATATATATATATATATATATATGATGTAATACCCGTAAAATAAATAAATAAACAAATATTGAATAATAAAAAAAAAGTATTTTGTTTAAAACATATTAATTGGACTTTGTCTTTTCTTTGAGTCAATCTAATCATTTAATTTATGTGGGCTAAAATATTAATAAATGATAGATAAATTAAATTGGTAAAATTGAGTTTTTAAACTAAGTGGGTCTAAATTATAATTGTGTAATTTTAAAATCCTATTAAAATTTGGAGAGTTAATAATATATTATATTAATTAATAAAATCTGTTTTAAGTGAATAAATAACTAAACATAATCTTATTTTTATTATACAACCTGAGAAAGAGGAGGAGTCAAGCCGTCCCTTATTGTATTTGTGAGAGAAGTTGCGTACGAAATAATCAGAAAAAGGAGCATCAGCCATCAGGTTTTTTTTTTTTTTTTTTCGTTTCTTTTAGTTCACAGTTAAAATTTTGAAATAGTATATATGATTGATTTGACCAGATGTTAAGTTTATTAGATTACCATGTTATAATAGAAGGCATTAGACTATATATAGATATATACGGTCCAGATCTTAAGCTCACCCTTTATCTAACATACCTTGCTCACCCCCCTTTTTGACGCCGGACCAAGGCGATTTATTCGTAATCACATATATATAGAACCGTCGTCTTAGCTTTTAACGACGAATAACATATAGTGACAAACAACATATAACGACGGATCGAACTTATAGCGACGGACCGAATCGTCACCCGGTCCGTCGCCAAAAGAGGGTGAGCAAGTATGTTAAATAAGGGGTGAGCTTAAGATCCGGACCGTAGATATATATTATATATATACTGAACCTGCTAGGGAAAAAAGAAGAAAAAAAAGTTAACGTGGAAATTGAAAAGTTGCTGCAAGACAATAATTATGTTATTATATATATAGAGAGAGCCCTTCCTTCAACAGCAGGTTTGCCATGAGAGCTGTCTGACAACCCCTTTTGGACCGTTGATAAACTTATTGGAAGGTGAGATTGAAACATAAATATACCAATGAGCACAACTTATGCAAGCTTTTATTTTAATATAGGGGACCCCACATAGTCAACATGTTGTCGGTTTATTGAAATAAAATGAATTTTAATATTAAATAATGCTAGGCCAAAGCACGACTTGTCTAAATTTGTGCCTTTTTATAAAATACTCTCATTATTTACAAGCTCTTACAATTTGTTAAAAAAAAAAAAAAAAAATCCTAATAACCTGACCTCTTACGACTTGCACAAGTTCTTCAAGTTCTTTATTTGCTATTCCAAATAAAATATTTGTTATTTTTATAACTCTTTCATTTAATAACAAATAAAGAATTATAATTCAAATAAAAATAATATCCTATTTTATAAAAATATATTTTTATAATTTTTATTTGCTATTTTTATAAAAATATTTTATATTCTTTATTTGTTATAAAATATTTTTTAACAAATAGCAAATAAAAATAGCAAATATTTTATATTCTTTATTTGTTATAAAAATATATTTTTATAAAATAGGATATTATTTTTTTATTTGAATTATAATTCTTTAGTTGTTATTAAATGAAAAGAGTTATAAAAATAACAAATATTTTATTTGGAATAAAGAATAAAGAACTTGAAGAACTTGTGTCAGCCGTAAGAGGTCAGGCTTGATTTTTTTTTTTTTTTTTTTTTTTTTACAAAAAGAGCTTGTAGCTACCGGGAGTATTTTATAAAAAGGCACAAATGTGACATGTCGTGCTTACGCATTATTATTTAATATTAAAATTCATTTTATTTCAATAAACCGATATGTCGACTATGTGGGGTCCCTCATATTAAAATAAAAGCTTCTGCATGTTGTGCTTATTGGTATATTTATGATTCAATCTCACCTTTCCAATAAGTTTATCAACGGTCCAAAAGGGGTTGTTGACATTCTCATGGCAACCTACATATATATATATATATATATATATATATATATATATATATATATATATATATATATATATATATATATATTATATTGTAATAAGTTTTGGCCATGAAATGTATAAACGGAATTAATATATATAATTGAAGTTATGTATATTAATTTGAATTAATTAATTTTTTCGACATAGTTATAAAATTTTTTAATAATAAAATTTAATTGTATTATGTTATTAATGATTGGATTATAATAAAATCTTATTAAATTAATTAGATTGAGCAGAGAGTCTAAACGCGAGTTTTTGGAATATACTTTGGGTATTACATTTGCTTAATCCAGTGCACTGGATTAAAAGTACTCTTCCAAATGAGACTCTTTTATTTTAAATTTGTTCGTTTCGTTATTTGTTTCGAAATTTAGTATTGCTTCTCATAATTATCCTTTGTCAATTTATTGTGATAGTTTTGTTTTGGCGTTATATTAGAACTCATGTTTGTACTCGTTAGACTAGTGTATCATGTCTAAATTTTATTTTTGATATTTATAGTGATGTACATGTTAGTATATTTTTGAAGACTTGTGTTGATGATTCGTTCGATTTAACATGTACATGTTAGAACCCCTTTGTATTGATATTTTGTCGCATGTGTTGTGACATGATATTTTGTTAGAATACCGTAGGGTATACCTGATAAGTAGGTTTTATATCTACTTATCCGGTATCTATTACTTGAATTAGTTGCTTAAACATATGTTTCTTAGTTACTTTTCGTACATTTTATGTTATTTTGTAGGCTATGACATAACATTGGCATGAAGAAGCAAGGAAAAGCAATTCGGACATCTTTTGGACTAAAATATGCAAGCAAATACAAGGGGAGATTGCAGGGCTTTTAACACCAAGTTGGATGCATGTTCTTGGCTTGGAACTTGGATTATACTGTAGATCTTCTTCTTAGCTTTCCGGAACATCTTGAATCATCCCAATCGAAGTTCGGATGCGAGAGTTATGGCCTTTTTATCAACGAAGATCAAAGCTAAGAGTTCTCATGCTTGCAATTTACACAGCATCTACTTCAAGCTCTATTTCGATCTTTTTCCGGTCAGAAATTTTCAATTCTCGAAGAATGAAAGTTGTAGAGCTCGTCGATAGCTTCGATTTGATAGGTGGAAGGCCCCGTAACTCCTCCCGGATCTAAAGTTATGGCCATTTTACCAGAGGACACTTTGCAGACGAGAAAAGTGACCCCGTCAAGGCTTTCCTTCATAAAATGCCATAGGCGGCATACCAAATAGAAAAAGAAGGACCCCCATCTAGGCGGGCCCTTTAGCCTTATAACCTCACGGGAAGTGTAAGTACGTAAACAAGTCGTTTTTTGTCTGAATTTGAGTCCAAGAAGGATTGGTTTGATCCGATTGACTCAAGGACTTCCAAAAGGACTTAAAGACATGTAAAGAGGCATATAAAAGGAGGAGAATCACATATATTAGAGAGGGAGAGAGGATTCCATTAGATTAGATTAGATTAGAATAGGAGAAAACACTAGTTTTTATGAGATTTGGAGATTGAAGCGACTTGGAGATTATTGAAGATTCAAAGTAGAAGCAAGGAGAGAGCATCAAATCTACAGACAATAGAGTCTATCTTCTCATTTTCTTTTATTCTTATCTTTTAATGTGTATTCAAGTGTGGATTCTTAGTTTTAATTCAATGAACTAATTTTTTGTTTGAGATTACAATGGATCTTATTGTGTAGTTTATTTTAATATGATTCACTATCAATTATTATGTTCTATTTTGAGGATTGTCTATTGTGATTTGGACTTAATTGTTTAATTGATTGGCCATCAATTACCTTGATAATCTATATGAACTCGAGAGATGAAGTTTAGATTTAGATCTAATCATAATAGCATGTATTTGTGATTTCTGCATAGATGGAATTCATGATTCGTGTTTAGGATAGAAATATGCCTTTACGCCATATGTAATCTTATAGAGAACTTGTGCTTTAAATCCTTTTTAATTGTAATTCACATAGAGATATAGTGGATTAGTTAATTAGGGTGTCTTGCTTAATTCTATCATCTATGGATTTAAGTGAGTATGGGTATTATGCATCGAGAGGTGGTTTTATCTACTTTAATGTTCTTGATTAACAATTCAAGATAGAGAATAATTGATGAGAAGTGTGTTAACTTAAATGAAGCAATAAGTGAAGTTGTGATTTTAAATCTCCGTAATCTTAATTTAACTAGTGGAATTTAATAGTAGTTTAATTATATAATTTGAAATTCATTCGTTTAAATAAGATTAAATTGGTTATAGGTTAGTACTTGGTAATTCTTGTTAACTAATTCCCCGTGGGAACGATACTCTACTTTCACTGTATTACTTGTTGACCACGTATACTTGCATGTTATAAGCGTATATAGAATTTACCCAACAAGTTTTTGGCGCCGTTGTCGGGGAATTAGTTTAATATATCTTTGCCAATATTAGCTTCAATCAAATTAGTTTTAATTTAAATATTTTTTTTCTTTCTATATTTTTTTTTTCTTTTATTATCTTCTTATTTTTCTCTCGTTTCAGGTACCATGGATGGATGCAATTATCAAAGGCCATATTCGAATATGACTCCACCAAGGGACACATGAATTGATGGACTTAATGCATTTTCTGTATTATCAGCGCATCTTGAGACACTTTCGAGGAGGTTGGATGTAGTTGCAGCCCAACGTAATCGAAGGATAGCAGTTACGTGCAATTATTGTGCTGGCAATCACCCGAGTAATCAATGCACCATCAGTCTTGGGCCGGTACAGTATGGTGGTTACTACCTCAACCAGTATGCATATGATAATTATCATCAAGTTTGGGGGTATTACCCGGATTCGTCATGGAGAAATACTTATGAAGACCAATACTACGCTCCAAATCCAACATACACAACGGAATTTTCATGTAAACCTCCATTGCCACAAGAAAAAAAGTCAAATTTAGAGGAATTACTGTTAAAGCTCATCGCAAACCAAGAGGAGAGGATGATGAATCAAGAAATATTGAGCCGCAATTTTCAGAACCAAATGGAACAACTCATCACCACTTCAACCCATGGTCCTCAATACATGGATTCCAAAACTAAGACAGATAATTTAAGGTTGGAGGAATTATTGTCCAAGTTCGTAGCATCAAATGAGGAGAGGAGGATTAATCAAGAGCGGTCAATTCAGAATCAAGAGATAGCAATTCAAAATCTGCAGAACAAGATGGATCAAATGCTCAAAGCCTTGAACAACTGTCCTCAAAACAAATGGTGTTATGACGAGGATTCCGAGATTGATGAAGTGCCCGAGCCAAATCTACAACCGGATGAGCCACGAGATGTTGAAAAAGAGGAGACAAGTGGGGATAATGACAACAAAGTCCGTGAAGAACTAACTATGAGTACTAACGAGGATGAGCCGATGTTATTAGTGCCCCAAGTTCCTTCTCCGCCAAAGATCAAGGATCCAGTTAGATTTGCAAAACCGTGCTCGCTTGGTAGTCATGTCGTCGGTGAAGCTCTTTATGACATAAGAGTGAGTACAATTTTAAATCCATGGTGGGACGAGAAAGAGAAGATAGACGAAGAGCCCATTGTGTGTGACAAGCTGCCATGTCCCAAAGTGATCACATACACAATGGAGAAAACACCTAACTGTGGGACGTTCTTGATTGAGATCATACCAAATCAGAGCATGCTAGGTGACTTTGATACATTGGCCATCACAAATGGGAACCTACCAAAAGCTATATTATTTTTGATGGATGGAGGGTTCCTCAATTATCGAAGAGGAATTGGATAGTGTTGACCAGATAAAGTCAGGCTGAAAGACTGTAATTCAAGCGCTAACTGGGAGGCATTCTAGGAATTTTTATATTTATATGCTTTACTAGTTTATTTAGTAAATAGGAATTAATTTACTTATTAAGTTCTCTTACCAATCCAAGTGCTATTCTAATCCATGTTGTCTCTCTTAATTGTAGGTATTAGAGGTTCAATGGACATGCAAAAGATTATGAAAAGGTTATTCAAGTCCAATTCAAGTGTGGTGCCCAATTTGTTCCATGTGCCTAACTTATTCTCCAAACTTAACAGACAAGGAGGAGGATTGCTATATTTTCAGGGAAGTCTTCTACTTTACTTTTTTCTATTTCAGCCATTAAGGACAATGTATAGTTTAAGTTTGGGGGCATTTTAGTGTCGTATTGCATGTAGTTAATTATTTACATTGTAGTTAGTATAGTTACATTTAATTTTTGCATTCAGTTTTTTTAAAATTAAAAAAAATTGAAAAATTAAAAATTTTCAAAAATAGTAGTTAGCTTACTATGTTTATATAGCATTTAGTACATCTTTCATGAGTCCGTTTGTTTGATATTTACAGTTTGTTTTGGCCAATGATGAGATTGGAATTGGGTAGACAAGTATAGTACTGACTATTAGAGCTTTGATGTGATTTCTTGTTAGGAATTGAGTCTTTTTCTGTTTGAAACTTGTATAATAAGGATAGCACAGTAAAAACAACTTGTTGATTGATTGAGTTTAAATTGATACATAATGGGACTCTAAAGGATGATGCTAGTTTGAATGAAAGAATGACAAGAATAAGTAGTGATAGCTAAAGATAGACAAGAACCTAAGTTTGGGGGAATATTTGGGGTATATAAGCTATATAAAAAAAAGAGAAAAAAAAGTATGAATAAACACCATGGCGTGCTTGTCTAGTTTTGTGGCCTTTGTTACTTGAGTAAGTAAGCCTGAGGGGATTGTCTTTACACCTAGCGCCCTAAGGTCTTAATGGTCTGGGAGTCGTTGGTCAAAAGCTCGTTAAGATAGCATTGAAAAGCCTTAAGAGAATAAGACATTACATAACTATGTGTATATAAACCAAAAAAAAAAATTGAATAAAATGGAAAATAAGAGCAAAAAGCCCCCGTAGATGAAAAATAAAGCATAAGTATCCCATGTTGACCCTCGATATTGGTAATTGTTTGATTTTAGTCGGATCTAGCTTGTTTTTGGATTTCTTGAGTTTACACTGTATGATGCCTTCAAAGAGACTTGTTATGTGTAAAATTTGATTTTATATTAGTTAACATTGTTGTGGAGCACACACGCGCTATATTAGTGATAACAGTCTAAGATTTGAAGATTGATTGGGAAATTATTGATTTGTTTTGATATGATGTATTATCATGTTTACTTGATTTCTCTAAGGCCGGCTGATTAGACTTGTTTCACATCATTCTTTGTTGGATTAAATAAGCATGTAGATTAGTTGCATTGCATAGCATTGTTGTTTTGTGTTTTTGCTTGAGGACAAGTAAAGGTTTAAGTTTGGGGGTATTTGATAAGTAGGTTTTATACCTACTTATCTCGTAACTATTACTTGAATTAGTTGCTTAAACCTATGTTTCTTAGTTACTTTTCATACATTATATGTTATTTTGTAGGCTATGACATAACATTGGCATAAGAAGCGAGGAAAAGCAATTCAGACATCTTTTGGACTAAAATATGCAAGCAAATACAAAAAGGGGAGATTACAGGGCTTTTAACACCAAGTTGGATGCATGATCTTGGCTTGGAACTTGGATTATACTATAGAGCTTCTTCTTAGATTTCCAGAATATCTTGAATCATCCCAATAGGAGTTCGGATGCGAGAGTTATGGCCTTTTTATCAATGAAGATCAAAGCTAATAGTTCTCATTCTTGCAATTTACACAGCATCTACTTCAATCTCGATTTCGATCTTGTTCCGGCCATAATTTCTCAATTCTCAAAGAATGAAAGTTGTAGATCTTGTCGATAGCTTCGATTTGATAGGTGGCAGGCCCCGTAACTCCTCTCAGATCAAACGTTATGGCCGTTTTACCAGAGGACACTACAGCAAAAAAGTGACCCCGTAAGCGAGCTTTCCTTCACAAAATGCCGTAAAATGAGCATACCACCTAAAAACAAGATGGACCCCACGGGCGGGCCTTTTAGTTTTATAACCCCGTAAGGCGGAGTACACGATAAAAAGTCATTTTTTGTCCGAATTTGAGTCCAAGAAGGATTGGTTCGATCCGATTGACTCAAGGACTTCCAAGAGGACTTAAAGACATGTAAAGAGGCATATAAAAGGAGGAGAATCACATAGATTAGAGAGGGAGAGAAGATTCTATTAGATTAGATTAGAGTAGAATAGGAGAAAACATTAGTTTTTGTGAGATTTGGAGATTGAAGCAATTTGGAGACCATTGAAGATTCAAAGTAGGAGCAAGGAGAGAGCATCAAATCTACAGAAAATAGATTCTATCATCTTCTTTTATTCTTATTTTTTAATGTGTATTCAAGTGTGGATTCTTAGTTTTAATTCAATGAACTAATTCTTTGTTTGAGATTACAATGGATCTTATTGTGTAGTTTATTTTAATATGATTTACTATCAATTATTATGTTCTATTAGGACTGAGCAAAATACGGATAAAACCGAATAAACGAATTATTTTAACCGAATTATTTTAGTTATTCGGTTAATTTTAGTAATTCGGTTATATCCGATTTTATTTTCGATTTTCGGTTTCGGGTTTAATTTTTATTTTTTTGTTATTCGGTTAACCGAAAAACCGAATAAAAAAGGGGCTTAAAAATTATAATTGCAGTCTCAGTAAACTCAGTACTTCTCATTCATAGTCCATAGATCTCAGAACTCTCATCTCTCGAAGACTCATCTCATCTCTCACCTCTCACCCCAAAATCGATTTCTCTGCTCTCATCTCTCAGACCAGATCTTAGATCTTTATTCTTTCATCTCTCACCTCGCCTCGACCCTCGTATCTCTCAACGCTAAAGGCCCAAAACTCCAGTCCGTGATCACTCATTCCTCGGGATGGACCTCCTCCGATCTCCTCCTACGGGCCAAAACTGCATGATGGGAAGAACTTCTCTAATCCATTCAGAGACAGGGATAAGCCTAAAAGAGCTCACAAAGAGGGAAATATATCTATTCAGATCCCTATCACATGAGCAGAGCACAAGAAGAAGATGATGATAATAGTGATGGTGTCATTTCTAGCTTTTAAAGAAAGAGATGATGCTAGCTGGGTACATGATTGTGAGGAATACTTTGACATTTACCAAGTGAAGGAGCAAAGAATGGTGCCTATTGTTGCCATGCATCTACACGGGGTGCCTAAGAGCTGGTACAAGGCTTGTTGCAGTGGTAAATAAGTTATCTCCTAGGAAGAATTCTCAGGGGACTTCACTGTTAAGTTCATTGAAGTGGGTCAGGACAATGTGTTTGAGCAATTTAAATGGCTAAATAAACTGCTACTGGCTTCTGTTGTTCTGTTGTTAAATTCGGTTATTATCCAAATAACCGAATAACTAATTTGGTTATTCGGTTATTCGGTAATTCGGTTTCGGTTAGTAGTTCGGATACTTAAAATAGTTGAATTTCGGTTTTCGGTTATAACCGAAAAGCTAATTCGGTTCGGGTAAAACCGAATGCTCACCCCTATGTTCTATTGTGAGGATTGTCTATTGTGATTTGGACTTAATTGTTTAATTGATTGGCCATCAATTACCGTGATAATCTATATGAACTCGAGAGATGAAGTTTAGATTTAGATCTAATCATAATAGCATGTGTTTGTGATTTTCTACATAGATGGAATTCATGATTCGTGTTTAGGATAGAGATATGCCTTTACGCCATATGTAATCTTATAGAGAACTTGTGCTTTAAATCTTTTTTAATTGTAATTCACATAGAGATGTAGTTGATTAGTTAATTAGGGTGTCTTGCTTAATTCTATCATCTGTGGATTTAAGTGAGTATGGGTATTATGCATCGAGAGGTGATTTTATCTACTTTAGTGTTCTTGATTAACAATTCAGGATAGAAAATAATTGATGAGAAGTGTGTTAACTTAAAAAAAGCAATAAGTGAAGTTGTGATTTTAAATCTCCGTAATCTTAATTTAACTAGTGGAATTTAATAGTAGTTTAATTATATAATTTGAAATTCATTCGTTTAAATAAGATTAAATTGGTTATAGGTTAGTACTTGGTAATTCTTGCTAACTAATTCCTCGTGGGAACGATACTCTACTTTCACTGTATTACTTGTTGACCACGTATACTTGCGTGTTGTGAGTGTATATAGAATTTACCCAACAATACCTAAGCTATTACCACCTGTGGGGGTACCACAAGCATGTCTTGGCACCGAGGCATGACACCTTCCGTGGCAGTGTGATCAGTCCACGACGTCTCCATTTTATGCGCCGGTGGGAGTTGGCCATTTGGTGTTTTGTTGTGGGAGGCGTATGGGTCGACCTTAGTTTTTCTATTCTGTTCTGTTTTGCGGATTGCTGATGTTTGTGCCAAACACACCTTTCGATTTTACATGCATTGGACTCGCGGTCCAATGTCTGTGACTTGCCTGTGTGGCATTATTTGATTTACCTGTGTGGCATTATTTGACTTGCCTATGTGGCAAGGTATATTTCTGTCCTGTTTTGAGCTCGGTATAAAATAACACCCGGCCATTTGATTCAGCCTATTATTTTGTTGTGTTAGTTTTGTTTGTTTCGTTTCAGTTCGTTTCATTTCGTTTCATTTAATTGAGTTATAAGTTATTTCGGTTCATTAATTGTACTCTATATCCGTACTGGGCATTTGGCTTATGCTGTGTTTTTCTTCCGACAGGTAAACAGAAGGATCAAGGGCAAGTGTTACGAGAGCTCCCTTTTATCCAAATGATTTAGATATATTATGTTTAGGTTATGATACATTAGTTTGTTCAGAATTGTAATAATTATTTTAGATTCTGGTTTGAGACAGTTGATATTTATTGTGGTTGACTTGTGGTATTTATCAGATATTAAGACTATTCTATTGTGGCTTTGAGCCTTGCCATTAAATTCATCTGTTTTGTTATGTTTTGAGTAACCTCTCTTTCTACTTCGGAAAGGGGGTGTTACAGAGTTGGTATTAGAGCCAGGTTCTTTCTTGTAGAAAACCTATTTAGGTTTGACCTGTGAGTTATGGGTAAACTTCTGGGTTAGGTTTTTGTTCTGTTTGATTTTCTGTTCAACTATCATATCCGCTATATTCGAATTTGTCTCTAATCTGCTTTGTTTATATTCGTGATCTCTTTCTTAGATGACTCGTAGATCCGCTAAAGTTGCTGGGAGACAAGGTAACAATAGGGGAAGAAGTGAGGGTCAGCCCAATGAGCAACCTAATGATCAGATTAATGCTCAATTGGCTACCTTGGTGAATCAGGCGGTGAATCAGGCTTTACCTCAGTTGGTGGCATAGGTTGTACAAGCAATGTAGCAGCCGCCATCAGAAATTCTTAAACAAGAGAATCCGAGAAATAATGGTCAGCATAAAAATGTTGAGGAAGAGAATACAGATGGTCTTGATCAGCAGGTGGTTCCGATGTATGTATGGTTGGAAAGGTTTCAAAAGCAGAAACCACAGTCATTCAGTTCAGCTCCGAATCCAATTGAGGCGGAGAATTGGATTGCCTACTTAGAGAAGATCTTTGATGTGTTGGGGTGCTCGGATAATCAGAGAGTATTGCTTGCAGTTTACAAGCTAGAAGGGGATGCACAGAGGTGGTAGAAAGCGATGAAAACAACAAAGGGTGATGATTATGTTGAGACACTTGGTTGGGCGGAGTTTTGTGAGGTCTTTTATCAACAAGATTTCCCAAATCACCGATAAAGAGGCCTATGCTAGAGAATATCTGTCTATGCGCCAGAAAGATGATGAGTCCATCACGGATTTCATGACGAGATTCACCAGGTTGGCAGGATTTGCAGGAACCTCAGCAGAGACTGCAGCAGAACAAGCAGAGAAATTCAAGTAGAGGATCCATTATAGGTATCGGCAGCATCTTATTAACAAGTTTGCAAACGTGTCAGCAGTGGCTAATGCAGCCAAGAATATTGAGATGGAGCGATAGGACTTTCGATCTTCTAAACCGGAGGGGAGTCGAAAGAGGGACAGAGATGACCAACAGGGTCAAGCATCGGGTCAACATGGGAAGAATCAGGGTGGTCGATTGGAGCAGAATCGTGGTGGTCGTCGTGAGGCGCATGGCGTGGCCAAAATCGTAATCAGGGGGTTATCGTGATTGCCTCAACAAGGGAAGAATTGTCAGCTTCAACTACCTTGGCATGGTCAGAATCGTCAGCAGTGGTAGAATCGTCAGCAGTGGTAGAATCGTCAACAGGGGCGCAGAATCAGGGTCGTTATCCGGGACCAGCTGGTGGGGATAACCCGAATCTTATTCCGATAGCTCCTTGTGCTATTTGTGGGGCTAATCATCCGGGGAGACAGTGTCATAGAGTCACAGGTGCGTGCTTCTTGTGTGGACAGATGGGTCATATGGGTAGAGATTGTTCCGGGCCACGTGGTAATGGTGGAGGGGGTGATAATGGTGGTAATGAAGGTCAGCGTCAGGGTGGTTGAGTTTTTTCTTTGACGTATAACCAGGAGGCAAGGGCACCAGGTACTATTTCTGGTACTCTTTTAGTTGGCAATCGTGAGGCGTCTATTTTATTTGATACGGGTTCTACTCATTCCGTTGTTGCTCAGTCTTTTGTTCGGCACCTGAGTGTGTCATCTCAGTCCTTAGATTCTGTTATGTCTATTACTACCCCGATGGGGACTTCAGTTGTTATTTCTGATTTGTATTGAGGGTGTCCGATTAATTTTGGGGATAAGATTCGTAGGGCTAATCTTCTTCCAATGAGTATGTATGATTTTGATGTCATTCGTGGGATGGACTGGTTGGATAAACATCAGGCCACTATCGATTGTCAGGCGAAGAAGGTTATATTTGGAAATGTGAAGTCTCCAGAGTTCGTGGTTCAG
The DNA here is from genome assembly GCA_020205605.1 of Panax ginseng. Taxonomy (NCBI): domain Eukaryota; kingdom Viridiplantae; phylum Streptophyta; class Magnoliopsida; order Apiales; family Araliaceae; genus Panax; species Panax ginseng. The sequence continues at coordinate 134,698,483 of CM035133.1, read as the reverse complement.
GGTTCACGACCAAGTAAGGTTGTGAAGTTGATTTCAGCTTTGAAGGCTGGGAAGTTGGTGGCAAAGGGTTGTGAGGGGTATTTGGCGTTTGTGAAGGATACCTCTAAGGGTGAGTCCCGTATTGAGGATGTTCCAATTGTTCGTGACTTTTCAGATGTGTTTCCTGAGGAGTTATCAGGGTTGCCACCGCAGCGGGAAGTGGAGTTTGCTATTGAGCTTGTTCCTGGTGTGGAGCCTATCTCTAAGGCGCCATATCGAATGACACCATTGGAGTTGCAGGAGTTGAAGGAGCAATTGCAGGAACTGTTAGATCGTGGTGTGATTCGCCCGAGTGTTTTGTCGTGGGGTGCTCCAATCTTGTTTGTGAAGAAGAAGGATGGGTCTATAAGGCTGTGCATAGACTACAGGGAGTTGAAAAAGATTACCATTCAAGAATCGGTATCCATTGTCGAGGATTGATGACTTGTTTGACCAACTTCAAGGGGCAAAGTATTTTTCGAAGATAGACTTTGTAAGACCTCGAATTTTATGAAATGAAAGTATTCAATTTTCTTATAATTATTATTTCATTTAGTAAATGATTAAATTGATAAAAGGATTAAAGTTAAGGGTGATATGTGAAAATTTTACAAAGTAAAGCAAGTTATTATAAAATATTCGTTTGGTCGAAGAATATTCTTTTTGTCGGGGAATATTCATACGATGACACAATCATTGGTGGACCCCACAACAAGATTATTATCGGAGTTAGAAAATGACAAAATTATCTTTTTATAAAAATAACGGCAAAAGTTTTACCGTTAACTGTTGAAATACCCGGTAATAAAAGTACAGTAATACTCGTGGTTGCATAGTAGCACATGGTATTGTTTATTGATGCTTACGTAAGAAGTCACTCAGTTATACTCAATTATTGATACAGTAATTGCTGCATAGTATTTCACGTTATTGATTCAATTATTGTCACAATATCGTCTGCACAATATTTTATATTATTAAATTAACAATTGAGACGATAAAGTTATTCATAATATTATTTATATTATTGACGATGTCTAGAAAGTTCTGTCGAAGAAAGGGGTTTGGTCACCTAATTGCGCGCCAATAAGGAGAAGTCCTTATCGGAAAATCCCCTCTTTCCTGAGAATAATCTGGTTGTCAATATTGTGAGTTATAATATTAATGATGAATAATTGTTGAAAGATTAAGAAAATGTGTTGATTGAAGATAAAATAATTTGTAGTAAATATTTATTCAATCCTTGATATAAATAAGAAGTCTGTTATGAGATGTTTGTTATAAATTTGGTTTATTCTATAAGGCCCATATGTCATCATCTAAGAGTCACTTTCGCCAATAGTACTTGCCTTTACCAGACGTCAAACCACTTGTCGTTTCATATTACAGGTGTCGAACCACTTGTCGTTTCATATTACAGGCATTGAACCACTTATCGTTTCACATTACAGGCGTCAAACCACTTGTTGTTTCACATTACAAGCGTCAAACCACTTTTCTTTTCACATCACCGGTCGTCAAGCCACTTGCCTCTTCCCATTGTAAGGGCTAAGCTGGAAATCTTCTATAAATAGAAGCTTATTTCTTCTTTCATTCTCACCAATTCACTACGACTCATAAGAGAATTCTATAGAGAGAATCAGATAGAAAGAAGAGTATTCTGTTACTACACTATTGTAGTATCCAATCTCCTACTAAGGTAAGGGGTTTTATTTCTTTCGTATTCATGAAGAGAGTTATTTCTTTCAATACTCGTAAGGGTTGTTATTCCATTATTTATTATTCTATTGGAATAACCTGTCTACGTGGACTACCGCATGCATGGTGAAATCCTTTTGTTATTCCATTCTTTAGTATTCTGTGGGAATAACCTGTCTACGCGGACTACCGCATGCCTGGTGAATCACCCTTCGTATCCAATTGTTATTAAATTATGGAAATGATCTGTCTACGCGGAGTACTGCATGACAGTTGAAAATTCATTTGCAGTTTCGTATATTATTCATTTCAGATTCCTAACTCTAAACTTACTATGGTAAGTATTGCTTCTATAATTCCTGAAATGATCAAAAATTCTTTGATATTTGTGCTTCATCCAGTATCTTTTCATGAAAATATTATTCTGAGCATTTTTGATAAGTTTTAACTTTTTCATGCCGGAGTACTATTCACGGGGTACTATTCCCGAAGTACTATTCACGGGGTACTATTCACCCGGGATACTATTCATGATAAAAATTGATTTCTTTTCGGTCCAAATCATTTTTGATACAATATTATTCTTGAATTCTACTCCACAAAGCAGTATATGTTGACAATTTGGACATTATGAAATTCTGAATAAATTGAATTATAAATCTTTAAAATTTATCCTTTGCTTTCTTTTAATTGAATTCTTATATCATTGTCATCATCCTCATGCTTATATTATGATGAAAGTCATCTTTGGCTTACGTGTATAGATGGACTGTTGATTGGTATGATTAGGACCAGGAATCATTCGGTATAATCATGACCTGTAATGTTACAAATGATGTGGTAAAAGTCCTCATTGGCCCGTAGTGCATTGATGGACAGTTGTTGAGATGAAATGACCATTGGTGATAATAATGAATATCCTCGAATTCGTAGTGCATGGATAATTCAAAGGATGTGGATTTTTATTACTGTTTGAGTCTCAAATGATAAAATTAGTGATAACTTTAAATCATAGAAGATAGTAGATATCATGCTCTACTTGACTCTTCTAATGAATTGCTTGTTCCGCTGTAGTTAAACTTGATGTCTATTATATTTTATCAGTTTAACACTTTTGAAGGCTAACGATAATTTGTTCTGCATTATCTTAGTCAATATTTTTCTTCTTGGGCTAGTTGAGCTCACCCCTTTTTCATTGTTCTCTCTGAAAAATGAGAATATAGTTGGAACTAGTCGGGAACCTGAGGATTGCCGGTCGGATGTTTGCATTAGTAGTCCTCACTATTCCGTGAACTAGTGTGATAATAAATGTATTGAGGACTTATTTTGAGTTTGAATACCGCCTGAAAGACAATATTTGTATTAAAACTCACATTTCATCTTGTATATTTAAGTTTGTATTTGTATTCTGTACCATGTATTTGGCGACTTAGAATGGGTGATGTATACCTATTTTGGGGGCGTCGCGGACTTGAGGTCGGGCTATCATCAGTTGAGGTTGAGGGATGAGGATATCCCTAAGACAGCTTTTTGTACTCGACATGGGCATTACGAGTTTCTGGTGATGCCATTCGGTTTGACTAACGCTCTGACGGTGTTTTATGGATTTGATGAATCGGGTGTTCAGAGAGTACTTGGACCAATTAGTTATTGTCTTTATTGATGACATTCTGGTTTACTCCAAGTCTAAGGAAGAACATAAGGAGCATGTTCGCACAGTGTTGGGGATTTTGCAAATGAGAAACTGTATGCTAAATTCTCTAAATGCGAGTTTTGGTTGGAGCAGGTCGCATTTTTGGGACATGTTGTTTCTGCTGAAGGCATTAAGGTGGATCCTGCGAAGGTTGAGGCTATCACTAAATGGCCGAGACCTACTACGGTGATAGAGATTAGGAATTTTTTGGGTTTGGCAGGGTATTATAGGCGGTTTGTGGAAGGGTTTTCCTGCTTGCCTTACCATTGACTCAGTTGATGAGAAAGGGCGCGAAGTTTGTGTGGAATGAGGAGCACGAGAAAAGTTTTGAGTTAAAGAAACGACTTGTGTCAGCTCCTATACTTGCATTGCAGTCGGGAACAGGGGGTTACCAGATTTATAGTGATGCTTCTAAGAACGGTTTGGGGTGTGTTTTAATGCAACACGGTAAGGTGATTGCTTATGCTTAAACCTTACGAGGTGAATTACCCCACACATGATTTGAAGTTGGCAGCGGTGATCTTTGCCCTAAAGATTTTGAGGCATTATTTGTATGGAGAGACTTGTGATATCTTCACCGATCACAAAAGTCTTAAATACATTTTCACTCAAAAGGAGCTCAATATGAGGCAGAGGCGTTGGTTGGAGCTTCTAAAAGACTATGATGCTAGAATTCAGTATCACCCGGGGAAGGCAAATGTGGTTGCAGATGCTCTTAGCCGAAAGAGTTCAGGGAGTGTAGCAGCCCTTATTACACAACCTCAACTTATTTCGGATATGGAACGACTCGAGTTGGAGTTCTATGTACAAGGTTCAGATGGACATTTGGCTAGTATGAGAATGGAGCCCTCTCTTATCTCGCGAGTCAAAGAAGCTCAAAAAAAAGATGGGGAGTTGTGGAGTATGACGCAGAATCTAGAGGAGGGCAAGCAACCCTAGTTTCGTATTGATGACCATGGTGTGATTTGGTTGGGTGGCGGTTGTGTGTGCTGGTGAGATCTAATTATTCGGGGAGGTCAGGTTGGTGAGGCTCATAGTTCACCATTTTCTATTCATCCAGGTTCTACGAAGATGTATAGGGATTTGAAGAAGAATTTTTGGTGGAATGGGATGAAACGAGATGTGGCTGAATATGATAGGAAGTGCCTCACTTGTCAACAAGTGAAGATAGAACATCAACGAGCTAGTGGGTTGTTGCAACAGTTAGACATTCCAGTGTGGAAGTGGGAGGATATCACAATGGACTTTGTGACTGGTTTGCCAAAGACTTTCAAGAAGAATGATGTCATTTGGGTAGTGGTGGACCGGCTGACCAAATCGGTACACTTTTTGGCTATCCATGAGGGTTACTCGGTGGATAGGTTGACACATATCTTTCAGCAGGAGATTGTTAGACTTCATGGTACTCCGGTGTCTATTGTTTCAGATCGGGACCGACGGTTTACTTCACGGTTTTGAAAAAGGTTTCAACGAGCTTGGGGTACTCGGCTCAACTTCAGTACTTCTTTCCATTCGCAAACTGATGGGCAATCCGAAAGGACATGTGTTTCTAAAAGTTTCTCCTTGGAAGGGCATTCGGCGATTTGGGTTGAAAGGGAAGCTTAGTCCGCGATATATTGGCCCATTTGAGATTTTGGAGAGGGTTGGTGAAGTTGCGTATCGGTTAGCTTTGCCTCCACAGCTAGCTCATGTGCATAATGTGTTTCATGTGTCGGTGTTGAGGAGTTATCATTATCATCCGTTGCACGTGGTGCAATATCCATTCGATAAGATTTGGGAGGATCTTACTTGTGAGGAGCAAGCTGAGGCAATTTTGGATCGTCAAGAAAGAATTATGAGGAGGAAGACTATTCCGTTTGTTAAGGTTTTGTGGAGGAATCATTCGGAGCGAGAAGCCACTTGGGAAATGGAGGAGTCTATTCAAGCGAAGTATCCGCATCTTTTTGATAATTAGGTACTTTCCATTCTTTTGATTCCGGGGACGGAATCCTTTTAAGGGGCAGGTGATGTAATACCCGGTAAAATAAATAAATAAACAAATATTGAATAAAAAAAATTATTTTGTTTAAAACATATTAATTGGACTGTCTTTTCTTTGGGTCAATCTAATCATTTAATTTATGTGGGTTAAAATATTAATAAATAATAGATAAATTAAATTGGTAAAATTGAGTTTTTAAACTAAGTGGGTCTAAATTATAATTGTGTAATTTTAAAATCCTATTAAAATTTGGAGTTAATAAATATATTATATTAATTAATAAAATCTGTTTTAAGTGAATAAATAACTAAACCTAATCTTATTTTTATTATACAACCTGAGAAAGAGAAGGAGGAGCCAAGCCGCCCCTTATTGTATTTGTGAAAGAAGTTGCGTACGAAATAATCAGAAAAAGGAGCATCAGCCATCATGTTTTTTTTTTTTTCGTTTCTTTTAGTTCACAGTTAAAATTTTGAAATAGTATATATGATTGATTTGACCGGATGTTAAGTTTATTAGATTACCATGTTATAACAGAAGGCATTAGACTATATATAGATATATATTATATCTATATTGAACCTGCTGGGAAAAAAAAAGAAGAAAAAGTTAACGTGAGGAAATTGAAAAGTTGCTGCAAGACAATAATTATGTTATATATATATATATATATATATATATATATATATATATAACTTAATCATCCTCGCAAAGGTCAGAGGTTGATGCATATGTCTAATCCTCATATATATATATATATATATAGATATATATGGTCCGGATCTTAAGCTCACCCTTATCTAGCTCACCTTGCTCACCCCCTTTAGCGACCAGATGAGGCGACGATTTATCCGTCGTCGCTATATGTAGAACCATCGCCTTAGCTTTTAGCGACTTTGACAACATATAGCGACAGATAATATATAATGACGGTTCTACATATAGCGATTTTAATCCGAATCGTCATTCTATCATTACTAAAGGGGTGAGCAAGGTGAGTTAGATAAAGGTGAGCTTAAGATCCTGACAAGATATAAGGTATCCATCCACAAAGAACCTATTGTTGGGAGCAACCCCTTTGCCCAAACGCTTATAAAAAAATAAAAAAAAATTGTCTAAGGCCAGTTGTAGTGCAGTTGTGGCGGGTGAGCTAAGGGTTGCTCCCAACAACCTAGTTCTTGTGGATGGAATCCCATATATATATATATATATATATATATATATATATATATATATATATATTATATTGTAATAAGTTTTGGCCATGAAATGTATAAAAATAATTAATATATATAATTGAAGTTATGTATATTAATTTGAATTAATTAATTTTGTCGACATAGTTATAAAAATTTTTAATAATAAAATTTAATTGTATTATGTTATTAATGATTGGATTATAATAAAATCTTATTAAATTAATTAGATTAAACGGAGAGTCTAAACGAGTTTTTGGAATATACTTTGGGTATTACATTACTTAATCCAGGTACGAATTCCGTACTCTTTCAGCGACTCTTTTATTTTTAATTTGTTCGTTTCGTTATTCGTTTCAAAATTTATTATTGCTTCTCATAATTATCCTTTGTCAATTTATTGTGATAGTTTTGTTTTGGCGTTGTATTAGAACTCATATTTGTACTCGTTAGACTAGTGTATCATGTCTAAATTTTATTTTGATATTTATAGTGATGTACATGTTAGTATATTTTTAGAGACTTGTGTTGATGATTTGTTCGATTTAACATGTACATGTTAGAACCCCTTTGTATTGATATTTTGTCGCATGTGTTGTGACATGATATTTTGTTAGAATACCGTAGGGTATACCTGAGCTATAACCACCTGTGGGGGTACCACAAACATGTCCTCTTGGCACCGAGGCATGACACCTTCCGTGGCGGTGTGATCAGTCCACGGCGTCTTCGTTTTGTGCTCCGGTGGGAGTTGGTCATTTGGTGTTTTGTTGTGGGAGGCGTATGGGTCGACCCTAGTTTTTCTGTTCTGTTCTGTTCTGCGAATTGGTGATGTTTTTTCCAAACACACCTTTCAATTTTACATGCATTGGATTCGTGGTCCAATGTCTGTGACTTGCCTGTGTGGCATTATTTGACTTGCCTGCGTGGCAAGGTATATTTTTGTCCTGTTTTGAGCTCGGTATGAAATAACACCCGGCCATTTGATTCAGCCTATTGTTTTGTTGTGTTAGTTTTGTTCGTTTCATTTCAGTTCGTTTCGTTTCGTTTCATTTCATTTAATTGAGTTAGTTATTTCGGTTCATTAATTATATTCTATATCCGTCTTCGGGCATTCTACCATGTCTTGTGTTTTTTTTCCGGGCAGTAATCGGGGGATCGAGGCAAGTGGGACGAGAGCTCCCTTTTATCCAAATGATTTAGATATATTATGTTTAGTTTGTGATACATTAGTTTGTTCGGAATTGTAATAATTATTTTAGATTGTGGTTTGAGACAATTGATATTTATTATGGTTGACTTGTGGTATTTATCATATATTAAGACTATTCTGTTGTGGCTTTGAGCCTTGCTATTAAATTCATCCGTTTTGTTATGTTTTGAGTAACCTCTCTTTCTACTTCGGAAAGGGGGTGTTACATATGCATTAAAACCAAATTGAGGAAGGTGAACTCTGCAGGCTCATCTCGCCGTCACGAATTTAGAGGAGATTGCGGGAAATCATGAGATAGTATCAGCTTCATGCGAAAAACACCATTTTCATAAGGAGTCCCAGCTGTAAGGTCAGAGATCTTCACATTCAAAATCGAAATTTAAGTAATCCCTTTATTCCAAAATTAGAGATGTGTTTTTGACATTATAAGTCAATTTTTGAAATCTTTAGTTTCGAAAACTTACAAACTAAAACTTGCTACTAATTACCATAATAGTTGCTTTTAAAACCTAAATGAATTCATACCAATTATGAATATTAGGATTTTTGCAAATGGACTTAAAATGTAAAAATGTATCTTAGCTTTGGAATGGAGGGAGTATATTTATCTTTTTTGAGCAACACTCATCAAGAAATACACAAGGGGATGAATGGTTTCCTTGCCATTGAATCTGGATTCTGGAGTAAACAATTTTAATATACACTGTTGAGCACTAAGACTGAGCAAGGAACCAAATTGAAACCAAAACTGCACCAAAAACCGTACAAATCGCACCAATTAAAACCGCACCAATGGTTCCGGCGTATGTAGCGATTTAGGTGAGTTGAAAAATCAAATTTACAGTTTCGGTTTAGTTACTAGTCAAAACCGCACGCATAAAACTGAAACCGCAACAAATAATCATCATGTTTTCTCAAATTTGTTACAAGTATATATAATTTCTCTACTATAAAATATTCTCCTCATTTTATTTTCGAAGACATATATTGCAGGGTTGAATGAAGAATAAATAGTATCAATTATGTTTGCAAATCAAGAGTGACTTGATATTTCCTAAATCAAATGTGATAACATAGTATTAATTAACCATATAATTGTTGATGTCGGGATCTATTTTGCTAAATTAGCTCCATAATTGTGTTCACTGCATACTACGTTTGCGTGAATGATTTTGCTAACTATTTTACGGGTTTGTTATTTCAGTTGATTTTGAAACTGAAATCGCACCAAATGAAACCTAACCGCACGGTTCAAAACCGCACCAGTCACAAATGATTTCATGTGCGGTTTTGAATTTTTTAAATCGCACCTAAACAGTTTCGTGTGCGGTTTGAACAAACCGAACCATGCTCACCCCTATTGAGCACTGCATCTAGCAGGACATAAGGACAAAAACATTCCTTATATTTATTATCACCCAATCCAAGCTATCGACTTTTATGGACTCTTATAATCAACACGACTAGCTCAACATAAAAATTATGTGTGTTAACATAAACATTGAACAACAAACCATACTTGTAAGTGCATGTAACAAGGGAACAAATGAAAAAAATAAGAGTATAAGACCTACTAGGCCCTGCTAAGGTTCAGATAACTGAGCATAAAGGTAAATTGTAGAAATAGGGAGGCAGATTCATTTGTACCAAACAAATGAAGATTCTTAATCAACCTACAACAATCAATCGAGTAAACACAATGTCACATAACTAATGTTATAATCTCTTCTTGTCCTTTTTTTAGTTTCTTTTTCCCTTTTTCCCCCCAATTTAGATATAGTGAACTGAGATGATATAGGATATCAGTGAGCAAGAAGAGCTCCACCCAGTAATTCTACTGCCGTTGAGGTAAATCTTAGTATGCTTTCTTGTATAGTAAAGGAATCAGAGCAAACAAAATACTTATCATTTATACATGTATATATCATAGCAAAGATTCCAATAAAAACAGGAATTCATCGGTTTAGAAGCCACAAATCTTGGTCCAACCAATTTAAACAAGAGCAAATCCCAAATGAGATAGCAAAACAAAAGGCTTAATCAGTACTAGAAAGGCGACATTTTGACTAACCTGAATCGACGAGAATACAGCCTCCCTTCCCGTTACTTTCGTAGACGAAAGATACTGCATGAGCTCTTGCGTTCAGAATTTCAAGGCTTGAATTTACTAGCTGTTCAGCAAATGCAGAATATCATCTTCATTAGTAAATGGCCTTGAATCTGCAATGACTTCAGCGTGAAGCCTGTGAAGGAGAAGGAGAGTCCCAAGCTGGCACTCGAAGCTCGGCTAAGGGCTGCACCGCTGCTCAAATCATCAAGATCTGAAATGAAATGAAAATAAACAAGATCTGAGATGAAATTGATGGACCTGGAGGGCTTGAGAGGGCTAGGGCTTCGATTGAGAGGTATGATAACGTATGAAATCACACTAGGTATGATAAGGCCCACCATTTAACCATATTATGGTTAAAAAAGTGAGTCTTATGTGTTGAAATATCAAAAATTATTGTATAAATATCCATTCCTTAACCTTTTTTGCCCATTGAATTTGAACTGTGTCCTATTTTATTTTAGTACGTTTGTTTTAAAACTTTAAACGGAACTTGAGATATGCTGACTTAAGTTTATAACGTTTAATACAAGATTAAATAACTAATTATATAAGTTACAACATTATCGATTTACTACTCAAACTTTCACAACCTTCTATCAGTTTTGTATAACAACATTTATCTATTTTTTGAAAAATTTAACTTTTATTAATTCAAACTTTTGAAAGAAATTAAGAAGGCAAAAATAAAATTTGATTTGAACTCAACTCAACCCATTGTAAAGTTTGTGAGCAACTCGTCTTAGACGATCCTAAGTTCATACATTAGCGTCCAAGATCGTTTATAGTTTAATTAACTCGATTTTTTTTACTCGAATTTTAGTTCAACAAGTCAAAACTTAACTTGATCTTTTATGTTTATTTTTCTTGCAATTTTTTAAAAACATGTGAAAATCAATTATATGGGTATTTTGGGCTACTGACGTTTAGAGAGGTAGTGTTTGAAGATCCAAACATACCATAGTGTTGAATTTGGACCCCAAACGCTAAATAAATTGCGTTTAAAATAAGTTGTTTGTAAGCGAACAAGATTCTCAAATGCGTTTTGTGCGTTTGGAATCTCTAAACGTACCAAACACTCCAAACATGGTATACGAACAAAAACTATATAGAGTTTGTTCGGCTATCAGCGTCCGTAACATTTGGACCTTGAAACGCACCGCCCTAATTTTGGTGCGTTACCTTTGAGGTTCAAATGTTATGTTTATGAGTTAAATAAATCATGTTTAAAAAATAAATTATTACTAGATGAACAAGATTTTTATGTGCGTTTGAAATTCTAAACATACACAAACTCCATCTGTTCCAAAATATAAATTCAATGTTGAATATTTAGAGTTAAATTGAGATATTTATACATTCAAAATTTGACTTTTTTTTTAAAAAAAAATCTTATGATTTACAAAAAAAATTAGATAGATTATAATTTTATACTTATATTTAATTTTCTCTTCATCTATTGAACAGCATATAAAACATTTAAATATTTTTAAAAATGTTATCATAAAAAATGGTTTGGTAGTTTCTGCCCCCAAAATGAAACTTTTCCAAACAAAGATCAGATTTCTTGGACATAATATTTCCAATGGAACTATTATTCCTATTGATAGATGTATTGAATTTGCATCTAAATTTCCGGATGAAATAAAAGATATTAATCAACTCGCAGAGATTTTGGGAAGTTTAAATTATATTCGAGATTACTATCCAAATCTTTCCCAAGATGCTTCTATCACAGTATACTACTCGCCTTGGAAAAATCCTTCACCTTGGAATGAAGAACATACATCTTGATGCGATGAAGAAAAAAATTAAATCTAGAGTTAAACAAGCTACCTTGTTTGTCCTTACCTAATCCGAATGGAAAAGAGATCGTTCGAATCGATGCTTCCAATACGAGATATGGTGGTATTTTAAAACAATTTAATCCTAAAAGTAATAAAGAGGATCTTATTCGTTTTACTTGAGAACTTGGAAAGGACCTTCTTTAAATTATCCTACTATTAAAAAGAATGCCTTTCAATTGTCAAATGTGTTTTAAAATTTCGGATGATCTTTTAAATCAAGACTTTTTAATTAGAGTTGATTGTTCAATTTGCAAAACAAATCTTTAAAAAAGATGTTCAAAATTTAGCTTCCAAACAGGATATTTGCTACTTCTTGGCAAAGTATTTTATCGATTTGACTTTGATATTGAGTATATCAAAGGAAAATGAACTCTTTACCTGATTTCCTAACCAGGAGAATATTTGCGGGAATGACCAAGAGAAGTCGTGGTCATGGTCAATCTGGCCGAGGCGAAAGTAATCCAGATTATCTGAAATTTCCTAGTCTAAATACTCAATCCAAGAATTCTTCTACTTTTTATAGCCACCAACAAAGAAAAGATGTTCTTCTACTACCCGAACAAAGATATTCCAAATCGAAATGTGGAAGAAACAATATTGTTCATTGAATGAATGATGAAAAAAAATGGATGAAAGATCCATGGGAGATCAAGAGACGTTATTTAACGACTCAACAGCTCCTCCTGCTTTAACCAAATGTCGCTATGTGTATGTATGAGCAAATTATTATTGAAAAAGATCTATGGACATTAAGCATACGCTTCATGATCCATCTAAACCAACTAGCCCAATTCATACAAGAAAACCAATTTGTCAAGAGTATTATGCCTCTTTCCAATTGGGGTATTAATCCTCATACCACCCGTCTTCGCTGATTCCAAATATACAAACAATAGTAAAACCAGATATCGCCTATTGGGATTATATTGATTCTTTTACGCGTGTTTTCTATTATCGTAATCACCGTCTGTAACCATTCTGGGTTTATCCGTGATCTGTCCAGATGTTCTAAAAACGAAATTCCCAACCGGTTTTTCGTTTGGTGGGATAAGCTTGGAATTACCATAGAAACTCTACCGAATCTATTCAAACAACATTCAAAGAATGGCAAGTTGCTATATGCCCATATACCAAGAAATAAAGAATTATCTATCAGAAACTGTTTGCCCATTTCATAATCCGTTTTGGAATTCCTCGGTGTGATTATCATAATAAAATCCTCGCTTAAAAAGAGTATTTTTTTACCAAGTGGTGGGATAAAGGTCTTAATCCTACGTTACGTAACTTTTGAAATCCATACGAGAACCATACCGAGCTCGCTTGGATGTTATCCTCAAAGCTGCCAAAGACCATCATCGCTTAATCCTTTTGTCAAGATTCAAACCGATTTAAAATAGAAATTTCCAAATCTAATCGAAATGTAATTAATAGTCAAAACCATGGACTATATGAAAACCCAATTCCTACAATCATTCACGCAAAACGACAGTTCCATGAAAAGCTGCTATAATGAAGAATGAAGAATCGAACAGACGACAATGAATTCAATGTCTTGCATTTGGAGAAAGTCGAGAACCGAGCCTACGATGGGAGACTTTTGGGACTCTCTCACCTCCATGATTTCGGAGAAAATGGAACAAGACAAGAAAGAAAAGGAAAAGCATAAAGCTATCCTCCATTACAAGATGTCAATAATCGAGAAAAGGACAACCACAAGTAGCTCCACCATCGAGAAGTAGCGACCGTTTGTCCTCTATCATCGAAAGACACCAACCAAATTGTAATCCACTCATCCGACAAATTGTCCCTCATGCCCTCCACTTCTCACTACCGAGATTTAAAGAAGAAAAGATAAGGATCCCAACCAACCGACTCCACTTTCCGTGACACGCCATCCCTTTCTTATCTTCTCACTTGTATAAATTGGGAGACCTCACCCATTGTTGAGGTAGAACTTTTCTTAGCATTTTCTTTTGTATTCTCCTTGTACCTCTCTCTGTAAAATAATTGATATATATAAATCATGGTTTGAAGATATCCAAGACTCTTCCGTAAGTTTTAATTATTGCTTCCATTAATTATTATGTTTCGCTTGCTTGAGCTTTTAGATTACCATCTCGAAAAAATGAATCGATTCAAAACAAAGATATCAATCATAATGAGATAATTATAACCGTTCTTATTTCTTAGAAACGTTTTATATATCGTAACATTATATTATTTTAACTAAAACCGCCATACAGGAAGAAACTTGTCGGCTTATAGTTTTGGGTAGAACCCCTACCCTAATCAACAATTATTTCATGAGATCATATATGTGGTAATTTATATCGTAAATATATATTTAATATGTTTTAAAATTCTATGCCATGTATTAATTAAGATAGATCGTGGTTAATTCTTGATTAAGTGGGGCGTCACCTAAGTCGCGTTTTGAATCTTTGCCTTTGTCCGCCTTGAGGAGTGTGGCTATTATTTCTTGTAAATCGTTGATGAGGCGTCTTTGATCAACCCTTTTCTCCGATCCTTCCTTAATTGGTATCGAGCCATATTAATTTATTAACATATTAATGAATATATTACTCATAGATTACACATATATGGTCACCTTTGAAAAATGACCGATTTTTCAACCTCTCTTTCACTCAGTAGCTAACGCTTTGAACTTTCTATTAAGGGAAGCAACCAACTCATAGCTTATCGGGATGTAAAGGAAGCCTTAGATAAATGGACTATTCCTAAAATCAAACCGAAATAATTTATAAAATTGGAACCTTTGATTTTATCAAGAAAAGAATAATAAAACCTTTGAGCATCTTTGTTCCTTTCTGAATAACGATGAAATTTTATATTTATTGCATGTTGAAGACTTATACCCTTTTCTCGCAAAAATATAAATATGTTCATATAGGACTTGTCCAAGTAGCCTTTAAACCTTTGACTTTACTTGGCCAAAATACCAAAGATTCAATTGTACACTTAGAGATGGTAGGTGTCTTAACCGAAAGCCTCTCTCTCATGGGAGCTATTGAAACTAGCCTTGCCCATGTAGACCGAAGATACTTTAATATCTTTCCGAATTTAAGTATTGCCTAATCGATAATAATCACCAAAAGTTTTAGAAATGAGAATTATATCTCACGGTTATGAATACCTACCCCCGATCCCTCCTTTTGCCATCTTATTCAGTATACACCTTAAAGTTTTAACGACTTTAAATCCCTATATCGAAAAGAAGCCAACAAGGACATAATCGTCCTTATTGATACTAACTCTCTTTAGTAGTTAAGTGGCTATTCCTCGAATGATCCTTGGGAAGAAATTACTTTCCCAAAACAATGGCAAATTACTAATGCCGTTCCTACCAGACCTATAATTAGACAAAACATTGAAGATGTTATCCAAACCAGTAATGGAAATGTTTATTTAAAGTTTCAAAGACCTTTTAACCGAAGTCGATCTATAAACAATATTTCTTATAATATTGATTTTCCTGAATCGTCTGAATAATGCGTATCCGACCCTTTAGAATCTGTTTATCAAGAGTCTAAAATCCTAGCAATGAGTCCACATCAAAAATGAAGACATTGTTAGAGGAATTCATATTTCTGAAAATTAAATACCTCATGGTATTTATGAGGCTACTCCTCAAAACAGAAGACCTTACAGTCAAACTGCTAGTGATATGAATTTTGAGTGTTAAATGGATTTTTCTCGAAATAGTAAAATTCGCCATGTTTAAATCAGAGTTCATGCAGGGATAAATACGAAATTTTAGAAATTGGTATTTTAAAAATCATGATAATGATAAGTTAGCGAAATTAAAGCTAATTATTATGCTTATCCAATAATAATCGAATGTATATTATCATTTGTTAAATGGTATTATGATTACGTCTTAAAATCGATTTTTATACTTTGAAAGTCAATTAAATGTATTAACTCGGATATCAAAAGGATTGGATTACTACTAATGGTAATATTATTCAATCTATCCATCCCCTCCTAAGTCTCTTGAACTTAGCTCTCGAAAATGAAAATTTAAAGCCCTTGGTTATTAATCTATATGTTGATATTTACAAGTTTCTCATCAACAAGATGATGTTAAGATTAAAGACATTTTGCCTTTGTCTAAACGAGAATAATATACTAATCTATTCCTTCAAACTGTAGGAAAACAGTTAACCAGGATAGAAGAACAAATAAATCATGTTAATGATAATTGTCAGATTATTCCTCGAAAAATTGACCTTCAACCCGCAACTATAAAACCACCTTTAGAAGTTAGTAATTTTAAAATGAAATCTTCTAAAAACAGTGATAATTTTATTGATAATCTCTTAAACAAAATGAAAGATTTAAAACTCACACCCGCATCCTCATCCCAGCTCAATATGATGTCTGGACAACCTTCCTCTCATACCAGTAATAGTAATACTGATAATGAAGATGATGATTCCGATATTTCCCCTATTAATATTTTTGAAATCCAGAATAATTTTCAGGAAATGCAAAATATTAATAAAACTACTTATAATGAAAAGCCTATTAATAGAATGGCTTTATCTCGGACCCGATGGGTATTACTATCCTGAACCTACTCCTCGATATTCTCAGATGAAGAAGACTTTCTTCATTCCCGTAAGTCTTACCATGGAAAGACCATCTATGAATGGAATATCGACGGTGGTAAAATGTAATATCAAATTTTTGAAACTATCCACCATATCTTAATGTATGCAACAGTCTGCAAACAGAATGAAAACACAGACCATCAGATCTGTCGTTTCTTAGTTAATGGTTTTACTGGCATTCTTAAAGGATGGTGGGATAATGTACTCACTGATAACCAAAGAACTGAAATCCTTCAATCCTATAAGAATGATAATCGACCTATTACTAAAATCTGAAACCGTAAGAGAAGATGCTTGTTACACCTTAGTCCAAGTATCGCTCACCATTTTGTAGGACCGGAGACGATCAAATCCGATGTAAGTAGACAACTTTTACGGAACCTTCGTTGCCCATCCTTAACCCATTTTAGATGGTATAAAGATGTCTTTTTAATGAAAGTCATGCAAAGAGCAGATGCTAACAGTGAACATTGGAAAGCCAAATTTGTAGATGGACTTCCTACTTTCTTTGCAGAAAAATTTCAAAAAAAACTTAGAGATAAACATGACCGTATGAGTATACCTTATGACCAATATTCTTATGGCCATCTTATTTCATGAATTATTGAAGAGGATTATCATTATGTAATGATATGAAACTCCAACAATTAATGAAAAAAAGAATCTCACCAAAAGACATGAGATAGGAGAATTTTGCGATCAATTCTCTTATGACACAAAATTACAATATCCTCAGAAAGCTAAAAATCAGCAAAATTCTAAACCTTCTAGATCTTACCAAAAACGTTCTTCTAAGAGATCTTCAAAACCAAACCCACGAAAAATCTTCCGGAAAAAAGAAAGAATAGCGAAAAGAAAGATAAATCTAAAATTCAATGCTATAAATGCGGAAGAGCAGACACTTTGCTAATAAATGCAATTCAAAATTAAAACAAAAGCTTAATGAATTATCCTTGATGAGGAAATTCAACAACAAATTCTTAATTGTTTGTCTAATAATGACTCAAGTCCAAATTTCGAAAAATGATCTAAATTGAAGTCATTCGAGAATCGATAATAATTACGACAACGAACAATGTCAAACCTCTCATCGTTAATCATAATACACACTCATCGGGCTAATTCTTCGAAAGCAATCGTCGAGATGAATGGTTTAGATATTGGAGGTCCCAGTATTAATGTCTTAATCGACCACCGAAATCCCTTCTAGACCTCGTAGAATGCAGTTAAAGATCCGTAGATCGATTAAAATTTTGGAAATCATTATAAAACATGTAAAATCAAGACACCCTTCCTATTAACCAAAGATGCAGTATAAAGAGGTTATGAAACGTATTCGTAATGTTTCTACCTACGAGAAGCCAACCACATCCGAGATTTAAAAATGAAATAAATATTTTAAAATCAAATAAAACAATTACTGAATAATAATATTATTATCTTTCAAGATTTAACCAATATTAAAAATAAGTTAAATCACAAACAAGATAATATAGAATCCTCCAAACAACCCGAATCCTTTGATAAACCGTAATCCTCCGATGATTTAATGTTAATGAATCAAGTAGTCTTCCGTAAATGGTATATTAGAATTACTTTTATTATTAAACCGGACTTTATTATCAAAAGACGCCATTGCTTACTAGTTGATAGTGGTGCTTGACATGAACTGTATCCGGGAAGGTCTTATCCTACCAAATACTTTCGTAAGACCACTCAATCTTTAACTAGTGCAAGTGGAAATACTATGAATATAAAGTATAAAATTCTCAAGCCTTAATCAGTAATCAAGGTCTTTGTTTACCTACTTCTTTTTTTGTTCTTATCCGTAATATGAATCAAAGTATCATTTTAGGCACTCCATTTCTATGCCTTTTAATGCCTATTACAAAAATTGATACTTTAGGAATTCATACAACTCTCAATAATGTATATATTGTTTTTGAATTTATTACCAACCTTACACTAAAGAATTAAATCAAGTCAAAGACATGATTTATTCTAAAGAAAAACAAATCAATTTTATTCGAAAAGAAATAAAATTTCTTACTACGAACAAAGAATTTTACAACCTTCTTTACGGAAAAAATTAAACTAATCCATAAAACTCTTCAAACCGAAATCAAGCGGATGTCCCAAATGCTTTCTGGAACAGGAAGAAACATATTATTTCTCTTCCTTATATCCCTAGTTTTAATGAGAAAAATATTCCTACTAAATCTCGACCCAGTCAGATGAAGAAAGAATATTTACTCCTTTGTAAAACCGAAATTGAGTCCTCCAATGTAAAAAAATAATAAAACCTAGTACCTCTCCTCGAGTTGTATCCGCCTTTTATGTCAATAAAAATTCAGAAATTGAACGAGGAACTCCACGACTCGTTATCAATTATAAACCTCTTAATGAAGCCCTTCAATGGATTAGATATCCAATTCCGAATAAGAAGGATCTTCTTGACCGACTTCATGATGCCACTATTTTCTCTAAATTCGATATGAAATCAGGATTTTGGCAAATTCAAATTAGAGAACAAGATACTTATAAAACTGCTTTTACAAAGACCTTTTGGCCACTACTGAATGGAATGTTCTTCCATTTGGAGTAAAAATGGACCTTCGTAATTCCAAAGACATCATGAATGATATTTTTAACCCTTTACTTGAATTTATTATCTGTTACATTGATGATGTTTTAATTTTCTCTTCATCTATTGAACAACATATAAAACATTTAAATATTTTTAAAAATGTTATCATAAAAAATGGTTTGGTAGTTTCTGCCCCCAAAATGAAACTTTTCCAAACAAAGATCAGATTTCTTGGACATAATATTTCCAATGGAACTATTATTCCTATTGATAGATGTATTGAATTTGCATCTAAATTTCCTGATGAAATAAAAGATATTAATCAACTGCGCAGATTTTTGGGAAGTTTAAATTATATTCGAGATTACTATCCAAATCTTTCCCAAGATGCTTCTATCCTCAGTATACTCGCCTTTCTAAAAATCCTTCACCTTGGAATGAAGAACATACTTGATGCAAAGAAGAAAAATTAAATCTAGAGTTAAACAGCTTACCTTGTTTGTCCTTACCTAATCCCGAATGGAAAAAGATCGTTGCGGGCCAGATGCTTCCAATACAGATATATGGTGGTATTTTAAAACAATTTAATCCTAAAAGTAATAAAGAGGATCTTATTCGCTTTACTTCGTGAACTTGGAAAGGACCTTCTTTAAATTATCCTACTATTAAAAAAGAATGCCTTTCAATTGTCAAATGTGTTTTAAAATTTCGGATGATCTTTTAAATCAAGACTTTTTAATTAGAGTTGATTGTTCAAATTGCAAAACAAATCTTTAAAAAGATGTTCAAAATTTAGCTTCCAAATGATATTTTCTACTTGGCAAAGTATTTTATCGATGATTTAACTTTGATATTATTGAGTATATCAAAGGAAAATGAACTCTTTACCGGATTTCCTAACCAGGAGAATATTTGCGGGAATGACCATGATAGAAATCGTGGCCATGCACTTCAATGGGGCCGAAATTTGAGAGTAAATCCAGATATATGTAATTTCCTAGTCTAAATACTCAATCCATGGGAGATCAAGACACGTTATTTAACGACTCAACAGTCTCCTCCCCGCTTTAACCAGTATCGCTATGTGTATGAGCAAATTATTATTGAAACAGCATCTATGGACATTAAGCATACGCCTCATGATCCATCTAAACCAACTAGCCCAATTCAATACAGTAAAACCACTGTCAAGAGTATTATGCCTCTTGCCAATTGGGGTATTAATCCTCATACCACCCGTACTGTTGATTCTAGTCATACAACAGAAACCAGATACAACTATTGGGATTATATTGATTCTTTTACGCATGTTTTCTATTATCAGAATCCTATCCGTAACCATTCCTGGTTTATCCGTATTCATGTCAGATGTTCTAAAAAACGAAATTCTAACCGGTTTTTCGTTTGGTGGGATAAGCTTGGAATTACCATAGAAACTCTACCAGAATCTATTCAAACAGCATTCAAAGAATGGCAAGTTGCCTATGCCCATATACCAGTAAATAAAGAATTATCTATGCAGAAACTGTTTGCCCATTTCATAATCCGTTTTGGAATTCCTTGGGTGTGATTATCAGAATAAAATCCCTCGCTTAAAAAGAGTATTTTTTACCAAGTGGTGGGATAAAGGTCTTAATCCCACGTTACCAGAACTTTTGAAATCCATACAAAACCATACCCAGGCCTGCTTGGATGTTATCCCTCAAAGCCTGCCATCACCATCATCAGTTAATCCTTTTGTCAAGATTCAAACTGATTTAAAATAGAAATTTTCAAATCTAACTGAAACAGAATTAATAGTCAAAACCATGGACTATATGAAAACCCAATTCCTACAATCATTCACGCAAGACGACAGTTCCATGAAAATTGTTAGCGATAATGAAGAATCAACAGACGACAATGAATTCAATGTCTTAGCCGGAGAAAGTCGAACCTGAGCCACACGATGGGAGACTTTGGGGACTCTCTCACCTCCATGATTTCGGAGAAAATGGAACAAGACAAGAAAGAAAAGGAAAAGCATAAAGCTATCCTCCATTACAAAGATCAATAATCAAAAAAGGACAACCACAAAGAGCTCCACCATCGAAATAACACCAAATTGTCCTCTATCATCAGAAGACACCAACCAGCTGTAATCCACTAATCCGACAGCCTGTCTCATGCCCTCCACTTCTCACGGCTGAGATTTAAAGAAGAAAAGATAAGGACTGCCAACCGACTCCACTATCCAGGACACGCCAGATCCTTTCTTATCTTCTCACTTGTATAAATTGGGAGACCTCACCCATTGTTGAGGTAGAACTTTTCTTAGCATTTTTCTTTTGTATTCTCCTTGTACCTCTCTCTGTAAAATAATTGATATATATAAATCTGTGGTTTGAAGATATCCAAGACTCTTCTGTAAGTTTTAATTATTGCTTCCGATTAATTATTATGTTTCCTTGCTTGAGCTTTTAGATTACCATATCGAAAAACAAGAATCGATTCAAAACAAAGATATCAATCATAATGATAATTATAACCGTTCTTATTTCTTAGAAAGCTTTTATATATCGTAACATTATATTATTTTAACTAAAACCGCCATACAGAAGAAACTTGTTTGCTTATAGTTTTGGGTAGAACCCCACCCCCTAATCAATGATTTCATGAGATCATATATGTGGTAATTTATCCAGTAAATATATATTTAATATGTTTTTAAAATTCTATGCCATGTATTAATTAAGATAGATCGTGGTTAATTCTTGATTAAGTGGGACGTCACCCTAAGTCGCTTTTGAATCCTTGCCTTTGTCCGCCTCTTTGAGGAGTGTGGCTATTATTTCTTGTAAATCGTTGTGGGACGTGTTTTGATCAACCCTTTTCTCCGATCCTTCCCTTAATTGGTATCATAATAAATTAATATATTACTCATAGATTACACATATATGGTCACCTTTGAAAAATGACTGATTTTTCAACCTCTCTTTCTACCGTAGCTAATGCTTCAGCTTCTACAGTGGAAGCAACCGAACTCATAGCTTATCAGGATGTAAAGGAAGCCTTAGATAAATGGACTATTCCTAAAATCAAACCGAAACAATTTATAAAATTGGAACCTTTGATTTTATCAAGAAAAGAATAATAAAACCTTTGAGCAGCATCTTTGTTCTTTCTGTAATAACGATGAAATTTTATATTTATTGCATGTTGAAGACTTATACCCTTTTCTCGCAAAAATATAAATATGTTCATATAGGACTTGTCCAAGTAGCCTTTAAACCTTTGAATTTACTTGGCCAAAATACCAATTATTCAAAGGTACACTTAGAGATGGTAGGTGTCTTAACCGAAAGCCTCTCTCATTGAGCTATTGAAACTAGCCTTGCCCATGGACCAAAGATACTTTAATATCTATCCGAATTTAAGTATTGCCCTAACCGATAATAATCGCCAAAAGTTTTAGAAATGAGAATTATATCTCACTAGCATGAATACCTACCCCCGGATCCCTCCTTTTGCCAAATTTTATTCCGTATACACCTTAAAGTTTTAACGACTTTTAAATCCCTATATCGAAAAAAAAGCCAACAAGGACATCTTGTCCTTATTAATACTAACCTCTTTAGTAGTCAAGTGGCTATTCCCAGAATGATCCCTTGGGAAGAAATTACTTTCCCAAAACAATGGCAAATTACTAATGTCGTTCCTACCAGACCTATAATTAGAAAAAACATTGAAGATGTTATCCAAACCAGTAATGGAAATGTTTATTTAAAATTTCAAAGACCTTTTAACTGAAGTCGATTTATAAACAATATTTCTTATAATATTGATTTTCCTGAATCGCCTGAATAACTGTGGTTCGACCTTTTAGAATCTGCTTATCAAGAGTCTAAAAATCCTAGCAATGAGTCCACAAAAATGAAGACATTGTTAGAGGAATTCATATTTCGAAAATCAAATACCTCATGGTATTTATGAGGCTACTCCTCAAAACAGAAGACCTTACAGTCCAACTGCTAGTGATATGAATTTTGAGTGTTAAATGGATTTTTCTCCAAATAGTAAAATTCGCCAATGTTTAAATCAGGAGTTCATGCAGGATAAATACCAGAATTTTAGAAATTGGTATTTTAAAAATCATGATAATAATAAGTTAGCAGAAATTAAAGCTAATTATTATGCTTATCTGAATAATAATCAGTGTATATTATCATTTGTTAAATGGTATTATGATTCTGTCTTAAAATCAGATTTTTATACTGAAAGTCAATTAAATGTATTAACTGGATATCAAAAGGATTGGATTACTACTAATGGTAATATTATTCAATCTATCCATCCCCCTCCTAAGTCTCTTGAACTTAGCTCGGGAAATGAAAATTTAAAGCCCTTGGTTATTAATCTATATGTTGATATTTCTGAAGTTTCTCATCAGCAAGATGATTGAAGATTAAAGACATTTTGCCTTTGTCTAAACAGAATAATTATACTAATCTATTCCTTCAAACTGTAGGAAAACAGTTAACCAGGATAGAAGAACAAATAAATCATGTTAATGATAATTGTCAGATTATTCCTCGAAAAATTGACCTTCAACCCGCAACTATAAAACCACCTTTCGAAGTTAGTAATTTTAAAATGAAATCTTCTAAAAACAGTGATAATTTTATTGATAATCTCTTAAACAAAATGAAAGATTTAAAACTCACACCCGCATCCTCATCCCAGCTCAATATGATGTCTGGACAACCTTCCTCTCATACCAGTAATAGTAATACTGATAATGAAGATGATGATTCCGATAAGGGAAGGATCGGAGAAAAGGGTTGATCAAGCACGTCTGTCAACGATTTACAAGAAATAATAGCCACACTCCTCAAGACGGACAAAGGCAAGGATTCAAAACGCGACTTAGGTGACGTCCCACTTAATCAAGAATTAACCCTGATCTATCTTAATTAATACATGGCATAGAATTTTAAAAACATATTAAATATATATTTACAGATAAATTACCACATATATGATCTCATGAAATCTTTTGTTGATTAGGGGTAGGGTTCACCCAAAACTATAAGTTCTACAAGTTTCTTCCTCAGTATATGGCGGTTTTAGTTAAAATAATATAATGTTCGATATATAAAACTGTTTCTAAGAAATAAGAACTATTATAATTATCTGCTTCTGATTGATATGTTGCTTTTGAATCGATTCATCGCTTTTCGAGATGGTAATCTAAAAGCTCAAGCAAGGAAACATAATAATTAATCAAAAGCAATAATTAAAACTTACAGAAGAGTCTTGGATATCTTCAAACCACAGATTTATATATATCAATTATTTTACAGAGAGAGGTACAAGGAGAATACAAAAGAAAAATGCTAAGAAAAGTTCTACCTCAACAATGGGTGAGGTCTCCCAATTTATACAAATGAGAAGATAAGAAAGGATCTGGCGTGTCCTGGATAGTGGAGTCGGTTGGCAGTCCTTATCTTTTCTTCTTTAAATCTCAGCCGTAAGAAGTGGAGGGCATGAGACAGGCTGTCGGATGAGTGGATTACAGCTGGTTGGTGTCTTCTGATGATAGAGGACAGCTGGCTGCTACTTTCTGATGGTGGAGCTACTGTGGTTGTCCTTTTCTCGATTATTGATCATCAGAATGGAGGATAGCTTTATGCTTTTCCTTTTCCTTTCTTGTCTTGTTCCATTTTCTCTCTGAAATCATGGAGGTGAGAGAGTCCCAAAAGTCTCCCATCGTGAGGCTCGCCTCGACTTTCTCCAAATAAGACATTGAATTCATTGTCGTCTCCTGTTCAGATTCTTCATTATCGCTAATGCTTTTCATGGAACTGTCGCTCATGCGTGAATGATTGTAGAATTGGGTTTTCATATAGTCCATGGTTTTGACTATTAATTACATTTTTCATTAGATTTGGAAATTTCTATTTTAAATCGGTTTGAATCTTGACAAAAGGATTAATCGATGATGGTGTGTTTGGCGAGCTTTGAGGATAACATCCAAGCGAGCTCGGTGTGGTTTTGTATGGATTTCAAAGTTCTCGCAACGTGATTAAGACCTTTATCCCACCACTTGTAAAAATACTCTTTTTTAAGCGAGGATTTTATTCGATAATCACACCCAAGGAATTCCAAAACGGATTATGAAATGGGCAAACAGTTTCTGCATAGATAATTCTTTATTTACTGGTATATGGGCATAGGCAACTTGCCATTCTTTGAATGCTGTTTGAATAGATTCTGGTAGAGTTTCTATGGTAATTCCAAGCTTATCCCACCAAACGAAAAACCAGTTGGGAATTACGCTTTTTAGAACATCCGGACAGATACTGGATAAACCAGAAATGGTTACTGACGAGGATTCTCGATAATAGAAAATATGCGTAAAAGAATCAATATAATCCCAATAAATTCAGATCTCGGTTTCACATTGTATGATCGAATCAACAATGACGGTGGTATGAGGATTAATACCCCAATCAGCAAGAGGCATAATACTCTCGATGATGGTTTTACTTGTATTGAATTGGGCTAGTTGGTTTAGATGGATCATGAAGCGTATGCTTAATGTCCATAGATGTTGTTTCAATAATAATTTGCTCATACACATAGCGATACTGGTTAAAGCGGGGAGGAGACTGTTGAGTCGTTAAATAACGTGTCTTGATCTCCCATGGATCTTTCATCCATTTTTCATCATTCTGTTCAATGAACAATACTGCTTTCTTCACATTTCGATTTGGAATATAATTGTCCGGGTAGTAGAAGAACATCTTTTCTTCGTTGGTATCGGCTATAAGAAGTCAAGAATTACCGGATTGAGTATTTAGACTAGAAATTCTCAGATAATACTGGATTTACTCTTGCTTCTACCGGCTGGGATTGCACCTACGACTTCTACCGGGTCATTCTTGCAAATATTCTCTCGTTAGGAAATCCTAGAAAGAGTTCTGCTTTCCTTTGATATACTCAATATCAAAGTCAAATCTCGATAAAATACTTTGCCAAGTAGCAAATATCTCTTTTTGAAGCTAAATTTTGAACATCTTTTTAAAGATTTGTTTTGCAAATTTAACAATCAACTCTAATTAAAAAGTGTTTGATTTAAAAGATCATCCCGAAATTTTAAAACACATTTGACAATTGAAAGGCATTCTTTTTTAATAGTAGGATAATTTAAAGAAGGTCCTTTCCAAGTTCCCCAAGTAAAACGAATAAGATCCTCTTTATTACTTTTAGATTAAATTGTTTTAAAATACCACCATATCCTCGTATTGGAAGCACTCATTCGAACGATCTTTTTCCATTCGGGATTAGGTAAGGACAAACAAGGTAACTCGCTTAACTCTAGATTTAATTTTTCATCGCATCAAGATGTTTCTTCATTCCAAGGTGAAGGATTTTTCCGAAGGCGAGTATACAGGATAAAGCATCTTGGGAAAGATTTGGATAGTAATCTCAATATAATTTAAACTTCCCAAAAATCTCTGCAGCTTGATTAATATCTTTTATTTCATCCGGAAATTTAGATGCAAATTCAATACATCTATCAATAGGAATAATAGTTCCATTGGAAATATTATGTCCAAGAAATCGATCTTTGTTTGGAAAAGTTTCATTTTAAAGCGTAAACTACCAAACCATTTTTTATGATAACATTTTAAAAATATTTAAATGTTTTATATCTTTATTCAATAGATGAAGAGAAAATTAAAACATCATCAATGTAACAGTATAATAAATTCAAAGAAAGGGTTAAAAATATCATTCATGATGTGTTTGAATTCGAAGGTCCATTTTTTACTCCAAATGGAAGAACATTCCATTCAGAAGGGCCAAAAGGTACCGTAAAAGCGCTTTATAAGTATCCTCGTTTCTCTAATTTGAATTTGCCAAAATCTCGATTTCATATCAATTTAGAAAAATAGTGGCATCATGAAGCTTCACAAGAAGATCCTTCTTATTCTAATTGGATATCTAATCCATCAAGGGCTTCATTAAGAGGTTTATAATTGATAACTAGTCGTGGAGTTCCTCGCTCAATTTCTCAATTTTTATTGACATAAAAGGCAAGATCAACTCTGTGGAGAGAGTACTAGGTTTTATTAATTTTTTCTTGGAGGGACTCAATTTTGGTTTTACAAAGGAGTAAATATTCTTTCTTCATCCGACCGGGTCGAGATTTAGTAGGAATATTTTTCTCATTAAAACTAGGGATATAAGGAAGAGAAATAATATGTTTCTTCCTGCTCCGTAAAGCATTTGGGACATCACCGCAGATTTCAGCTTTGAAGAGTTTTATGGATTAGTTTAATTTTTTCCCGTAAAGAAGGTTGTAAAAATTCTTTGTTTCGTAAGAAGAAATTTTATTTCTTTCTCAATAAAATTGATTTGTTTTTTCTTTAGAATAAATCATGTCTTTGACTTGATTTAATTCTTTAGTGTAAGGTTCTTGTAATAAATTCAAAAACAATATGTCTCATTATTGAGAGTTGTATGAATTCCTAAAGTATCAATTTTTGTAATAGGCATTAAAAGGCATAGAAATGGAGTGCCTAAATGATACTTTGATTCATATTACGGATAAGAACAAAAGAAGTAGGTAAACAAAGACCTTGATTACTGATTAAGGCTTGAGAATTTTATACTTTATATTCATAGTATTTCCACTTGCACTAGTTAAAGATTGAGTGGTCTTCCGAAAGTATTTGGTAGGGATAAGACCTTCCCGGATACAGCCTCATGTCAAGACCACTATCAACTAGGGCAATGGCGCCTTTGATAATAAAGTCCGGTTTAATAATAAAAGTAATTCTAATATACCATTTCGGAAGACTACTTGATTCATTAACATTAAATACTTGCTCGAGGATTCTCGGTTTATCAAAGGATTCGGGTTGTTTGGAGGATTCTATATTATCTTGTTTGTGATTTAACTTATTTTTAATATTGGTTAAATCTTGAAAGATAATAATATTATTATTCTCAGAATTGTTTTATTTCGATTTTAAAATATTTATTTCATTTTTAAATCTCGGATTGTGGTTGGCTTCTCGGAGGTAGAAACATTCTCAATACGCTTCATAACCTCTTTCATATATCTGCATCGGTTAATAGGAAGGGTGTCTTGACTTTACGTGTTTTATAAATGATTTCCAAAATTTTAATCGATCTCCGGATCTTTAACTGCTTGGGCGAGGTCTAGAAGGGATTTCGTGGTCGCTTAAGACATTAATACGGGACCTCCAATATCTAAACCATTCATCTCGACGATTGCTTTCCAAAGAATTAGCTTCATGGTCGTATTACGCTTAATGAAGAGAGGTTTGACATTGTTCGTTGTCAGAATTATTATCAGATTCTGAATAGACTTCAGCTAGATCATTTTCTGAAATGGACTCGGAGTCATTATTAGACAAACAATTAAGAATTTGCTGTTGAATTTCCTCATCAAGGGATAATTCATTAAGCTTTTGTTTTAATTTTGAATTGCATTTATTAGCAAAGTGTCCTTGCTTTTCCGCATTTATAGCATTGAATTTTAGATTTATCTTTCTTTTCTCTATTCTTTCTTTTTCTGGAAGATTTTTCAGGGGTTTTGGTTTTTGAAGATCTCTTAGAAGAACGTTTTCGGTAAGATCTAGAAGGTTTAGAATTTTGCTGTTTTTAGCTTTCTGAGGATACTGTAATTTTGTGTCATAAGAGAATTGATCGCAAAATTCTCCTATCTCATGTCTTTTGGTGAGATTCTGTTTTTTCATTAATTGTTGGAGTTTCATATCATTACATAATGATAATCCTCTTCAATAATTACTTCAAATAAGATGGCCATAAGAATATCGGTCATAAGGTATACTCATACTTGGCCATGTTTATCTCTAAGTTTTTTTCGAACTTTTCTCGCAAAAGAAAGTAGGAAGTCCATCTACAAATTTGGCTTTCCAATGTTCACTCGTTAGCATCTCGCTTTTTTGCATGACTTTCATTAAAAAGACATCTTTATACCATCTAAAATGGGTTAAGGATGGGCAACGAAGGTTCTGTAAAAGTGTCTACTTTATCGGGATTTGATCGTCTCGGTCCTACAAAATGGTGAACGATAAGCTAACTAAGGTGTAACAAGCATATTCTCTTCGGGTTTCAGCTTTTAGTAATAGGTTCGATTATCATTCTTATAGGATCAAGGATTTCATTCTTTGTTATCGGTGAGTACATTATCCCACCATCCTTTAAGAATGCCAAGAAACCATTAACTAAGAAACGATGATCCGATGGTCTGTGTTTTCATTCGCTTTGCAGCATCGTTGCATACATTAAGATATGGTGGATAGTTTCAAAATTTGATATTCTGCTTTTACCGTCGATATTCCATTCATAGATGGTCTTACCATGGTAAGACTTCTGGGAATGAAGAAAGTCTTCTTCATATAGAATATCCTGAGGAGTAGGTCTAGGATAGTAATACCTACTGGGTCCAGATAAAGCCATTCTATTAATAGGCTTTCGGCTATAAGTAGTTTTATTAATATTTTGCATTTTCTGGATTTCAAAAATATTAATAGGGGAAATATCGGAATCATCATCTTCATTATCAGTATTACTATTACTGGTATGAGAGGAAGGTTGTCCAGACATCATATTGAGCTGGGATGAGGATACGGGTGTGAGTTTTAAATCTTTCATTTTGTTTAAGAGATTATCAATAAAATTATCAACTTTTTTTTAGAAGATTTCATTTTAAAATTACTAACTTCTAAAGGTGGTTTTATAGTTCATGTCAAGGTCAATTTTTCGAGGAATAATCGACAATTATCATTAACATGATTTATTTGTTCTTCTATCCTCGTTAATTGCTTTTCCTACAAATTGAAGGAATAGATTAGTATAATTATTCTGCTTGACAAAGGCAAAATGTCTTTAATCTTAACATCATCTTCATTGATGAGAAACTTTAGAAATATCAACATATGGATTAATAACCAAGGGCTTTAAATTTTCATTTCCCGAGCTAAGTTCAAGAGACTTAGGAGGGGGATGGATAGATTGAATAATATTACCATTAGTAGTAATCCAATCCTTTTGATATCCAAGCTTAATACATTTAATTGACTTTCAAAGATAAAAAATCGATTTTAAGATGTAATCATAATACCATTTAACAAATGATAATATACACTGATTATTATTAAGATAAGCATAATAATTAGCTTTAATTTCTGCTAACTTATCATTATCATGATTTTTAAAATACCAATTTCTAAAATTCTGGTATTTATCCTGCATGAACTCCCTCGATTTAAACATCGCTAATTTTACTATTTGGAAAAATCCATTTAACACTCAAAATTCATATCACTAGCAGTTGGACTGTAAGGTCTTCTGTTTTGAGGAGTAGCCTCATAAATACCATGAGGTATTTGATTTTCAGAAATATGAATTCCTCTAACAATGTCTTCATTTTTGATGCACTCATTGCTAGGATTTTAGACTCTTGATAAATGTATTCTAAAGGGTCGATACGATTGTTTGAGATGATTCGTGAAAATCAATATTATTAGAAATATTGTTTATAGATCGACTTCGATTTAAAAGGTCTTTGAAATTTTAAATAAACATTTCCATTATCGGGTTTGGATAACATCTTCAATGTTTTGTCTAATTATAGGTCCGGTAGGAACGGCATTAGTAATTTGCCATTGTTTTGGGAAAGTAATTTCTTCCCAAGGATCATTCTCGAATAGCCACTTGACTACTAAAGAGGTTAGTATCAATAAGACAAGATGTCCTTGTTGGCTTTGCTTTCTGATATAGGGATTTAAAGTCGTTAAAACTTTAAGGTGTATACGGAATAAGATGGCAAAAGGAGGGGATCCGGGTAGGTATTCATAACCGTGAGATATAATTCTCATTTCTAAAACTTTTGGCAGATTATTATCAGTTAGGGCAATACTTAAATTCGGATAGATATTAAAGTATGCTGGTCTATGGGCAAGGCTAGTTTCAATAGCTCCCATGAGAGAGGCTTTCCAGTTAAGACACCTACCATCTCTAAGTGTACACTGAATACTGGTATTTTGGCCAAGTAAAGTCAAAGGTTTAAAGGCTACTTGGACAAGTCCTATATGAACATATTTATATTTTTGCAGAAAAGGGTATAAGTCTAGAAACTCTTGATCTCCCATAGATCTTTCATCCATTTTTCATCATTCTGTTCAATGAATAATACTGTTT
This sequence comes from Panax ginseng, assembly GCA_020205605.1. Classification (NCBI taxonomy): domain Eukaryota; kingdom Viridiplantae; phylum Streptophyta; class Magnoliopsida; order Apiales; family Araliaceae; genus Panax; species Panax ginseng. The sequence goes on along the minus strand of CM035133.1, from coordinate 134,667,263 downwards.
CTTCCACATTTCGATTTGGAATATACTGTTCGGGTAGTAAAAGAACATCTTTTATCTTGTTGGTTTAGCTAGAAGAAGTCAAGAATTCTTGGATTGAGTATTTAGACTAAGAAATTACAGATAATACTGGATTTACTCTCTGCCTCATTTCGATTGGCCGCATGACCACGACTTCTACTTTGGTCATTCTTGCAAATATTCTCCGTTAGGAAATCCGGTAAAGAGTTACATTTTCCTTTGATATACTCAATATCAAAGTCAAATCGATAAAATACTTTGCCAAGTAGCAAATATCCATTTGGAAGCTAAATTTTGAACATCTTTTTAAAGATTTGTTTTGGCAAATGAACAATCAACTCTAATTAAAAAGTCTTTGATTTTAAAAGATCATCCTCAAAATTTTAAAACACATTTGACAATTGAAAGGCATTCTTTTTTAATAGTAGGATAATTTAAAGAAGGTCCTTTCCAAGTTCTGAAAGTAAAACGAATAAGATCCTCTTTATTACTTTTAGGATTAAATTGTTTTAAAATACCACCATATCCTCAGATTGGAAGCATCGGTTCGAACGATCTTTTTCCATTTGGGATTAGGTAAGGACAAACAAGGTAACTGCTTTAACTCTAGATTTAATTTTTCTTCTTGCATCAAGATGTTTCTTCATTCCAAGGTGAAGGATTTTTCCGGGCAGTATACTGAGATAGAAGCATCTTGGGAAAGATTTGGATAGTAATCTCTAATATAATTTAAACTTCCCAAAATCTCTCGCAGTTGATTAATATCTTTTATTTCATCCGAAAATTTAGATGCAAATTCAATACATCTATCAATAGGAATAATAGTTCCATTGGAAATATTATGTCCAAGAAATCGATCTTTGTTTGGAAAAGTTTCATTTTGAAATGAAACTACCAAACCATTTTTTATGATAACATTTTTAAAAATATTTAAATGTTTTATATCTTTGTTCAATAGATGAAGAGAAAATTAAAACATCATCAATGTAACAGATAATAAATTCAAGAAGGGGTTAAAAATATCATTCATGATGTCTTTGGAATTACGAAGGTCCATTTTTACTCCAAATGGAAGAACATTCCATTCAGTAGTGGCCAAAAGGTCTTCGTAAAAGCGCTTTTATAAGTATCCTGTTTCTCTAATTTGAATTTGCCAAAATCCCCGATTTCATATCAATTTAGAGAAAATAGTGGCATCATGAAGTTTCGGTCAAGAAGATCCTTCTTATTCTAATTGGATATCTAATCCATTGAAGGGCTTCATTAAGAGGTTTATAATTGATAACTAGTCGTGGAGTTCCTCGTTCAATTTCTCGAATTTTTATTGACATAAAAGGCGGTCTGACTCTGGGGAGAGGTACTAGGTTTTATTAATTTTTTCTCATTGGAGGACTCAATTTCGGTTTTTACAAAGGAGTAAATATTCTTTCTTCATCCGACCGGGTCGAGATTTAGTAGGAATATTTTTCTCATTAAAACTAGGGATATAAGGAAGAGAAATAATATGTTTCTTCCTGCTCCGAAAAGCATTTGGGACATCACCGCAGATTTCAAATTGAAGAGTTTTATGGATTAGTTTAATTTTTCTGTAAAGAAGGTTGTAAAATTCTTTGTTACAGAGTAAGAAATTTTATTTCTTTCTGAATAAAATTGATTTGTTTTTCTTTAGAATAAATCATGTCTTTGACTTGATTTAATTCTTTAGTGTAAGGTTCGGTAATAAATTCAAAAACAATATGTCTGTTATTGAGAGTTGTATGAATTCCTAAAGTATCAATTTTTGTAATAGGCATTAAAAGGCATAGAAATGGAGTGCCTAAAATGATACTTTGATTCATATTACGGATAAGAACAAAAGAAGTAGGTAAACAAAGACCTTGATTACAGATTAAGGCTTCAGGAATTTTATACTTTATATTCATAGTATTTCCACTTGCACTAGTTAAAGATTGAGTGGTCTTCTGAAAGTATTTGGTAGGGATAAGACCTTCCTGGATACAGTTCATGTCAGCACCACTATCAACTAGGGCAATGGCGTCTTTGATAATAAAGTCTGGTTTAATAATAAAAGTAATTCTAATATACCATTTCTGGAAGACTACTTGATTCATTAACATTAAATACTGTTCAGAGGATTCTGGTTTATCAAAGGATTCGGGTTGTTTGGAGGATTCTATATTATCTTGTTTGTGATTTAACTTATTTTTAATATTGGTTAAATCTTGAAAGATAATAATATTATTATTCTGTAATTGTTTTATTTCAGATTTTAAAATATTTATTTCATTTTTAAATCCTGGATTGTGGTTGGCTTCTCAGAGGTAGAAACATTCTGAATACGTTTCATAACCTCTTTCATACTGTACTGGTTAATAGGAAGGGTGTCTTCAGCCTTCTGTGTTTTATAACAGATTTCCAAAAATTTTAATCTGATCTCTGGATCTTTAATCTGTTCGGCGAGGTCTAGAAGGGATTTCGGTGGTCGGTTAAGACATTATCTTCGGGACCTCCAATATCTAAACCATTCATCTCGACGATTGCTTTCCATAGAATTAGCTTCATGAGTCAGTATTACGCTTATGATGAGAGTTTGACATTGTTCGTTGTCGAATTATTATCGATTCTCAATAGACTTGACTAGATCATTTTCCGAAATTTGGACTCTCGAGTCATTATTAGACAAACAATTAAGAATTTGCTGTTGAATTTCCTCATCAAGGGATAATTCATTAAGCTTTTGTTTTAATTTTGAATTGCATTTATTAGCAAAGTGTCCTGTCTTTCCGCATTTATAGCATTGAATTTTAGATTTATCTTTCTTTCTGCTATTCTTTCTTTTTCTGGAAGATTTTTCAGGGGTTTTGGTTTTTGAAGATCTCTTAGAAGAACGTTTTCGGTAAGATCTAGAAGGTTTAGAATTTTGCTGTTTTTTAGCTTTCTGAGGATACTGTAATTTTGTGTCATAAGAGAATTGATCGCAAAATTCTCCTATCTCATGTCTTTTGGTGAGATTCTGTTTTTTCATTAATTGTTGGAGTTTCATATCATTACATAATGATAATCCCTCTTCAATAATTACTGAAATAAGATAACCATAAGAATCTCGGTCATAAGGTATACTAAATACAGTGTTTTTATCTCTAAGTTTTTTTGAACTTTTTCGCAGAAAGAAAGTAGGAAGTCCATCTACAAATTTGGCTTTCCAATGTTCACTGTTAGCATCTGCTCTTTGCATGACTTTCATTAAAAAGACATCTTTATACCATCTAAAATGGGTTAAGGATGGGCAACGAAGGTTCTGTAAAAGTTGTCTACTTCTATCGGTATTTGACTGTCCTGGTCCTACAAAATGGTGAACGATAGCTTGAACTAAGGTGTAACAAGCATATTCTCTTCTGGTTTCAGTTTTAGTAATAGGGTCAGTATCATTCTTATAGGATTGAAGGATTTCAGTTCTTTGGTTATCAGTGAGTACATTATCCCACCATCCTTTAAGAATGCCAAGAAAACCATTAACTAAAAACAACGCGATCCGATGGTCTCGTGTTTTCATTCTGTTTAATCATCGTTGCATACATTAAGATATGGTGGATAGTTTCAAAATTTGATATTCATTTTACCGTCGATATTCCATTCATAGATGGTCTTACCATGGTAAGACTTCTGGGAATGAAGAAAGTCTTCTTCATATAGAATATCCTGAGGAGTAGGTCTAGGATAGTAATACCTACTGGGTCCAGATAAAGCCATTCTATTAATAGGCTTTTATAAGTAGTTTTATTAATATTTTGCATTTTCTGGATTTCAAAAATATTAATAGGGGAAATATCGGAATCATCATCTTCATTATCAGTATTACTATTACTGGTATGAGAGGAAGGTTGTCCAGACATCATATTGAGCTGGGATGAGGATACGGGTGTGAGTTTTAAATCTTTCATTTTGTTTAAGAGATTATCAATAAAATTATCACTGTTTTTAGAAGATTTCATTTTAAAATTACTAACTTCTAAAGGTGGTTTTATAGTTGCGGGTTGAAGGTCAATTTTTCGAGGAATAATCTGACAATTATCATTAACATGATTTATTTGTTCTTCTATCCTGGTTAACTGTTTTCCTACAGTTTGAAGGAATAGATTAGTATAATTATTCTGTTTAGACAAAGGCAAAATGTCTTTAATCTTAACATCATCTTGCTGATGAGAAACTTTAGAAATATCAACATATGGATTAATAACCAAGGGCTTTAAATTTTCATTTCCCGAGCTAAGTTCAAGAGACTTAGGAGGGGGATGGATAGATTGAATAATATTACCATTAGTAGTAATCCAATCCTTTTGATATCCAGTTAATACATTTAATTGACTTTCAGTATAAAAATCGATTTTAAGACCAAATCATAATACCATTTAACAAATGATAATATACAATTGATTATTATTAAGATAAGCATAATAATTAGCTTTAATTTCTGCTAACTTATCATTATCATGATTTTTAAAATACCAATTTCTAAAATTCTGGTATTTATCCTGCATGAACTCCTGATTTAAACATTGGCGAATTTTACTATTTGGAGAAAAATCCATTTAACACTCAAAATTCATATCACTAGCAGTTGGACGGTAAGGTCTTCTGTTTTGAGGAGTAGCCTCATAAATACCATGAGGTATTTGATTTTCAGAAATATGAATTCCTCTAACAATGTCTTCATTTTTGACAGACTCATTGCTAGGATTTTTAGACTCTTGATAAAATGTGATTCTAAAGGGTCGGATTACCACATTGTTCAGACGATCAGAAAAATCAATATTATTAGAAATATTGTTTATAGATCGACTTGGTTAAAAGGTCTTTGAAATTTTAAATAAACATTTCCATTCTTTGGTTTGGATAACATCTTCAATGTTTTGTCTAATTATAGGTCCGGTAGGAACGGCATTAGTAATTTGCCATTGTTTTGGGAAAGTAATTTCTTCCCAAGGATCATTCTCGAATAGCCACTTGACTACTAAAGAGGTTAGTATCAATAAGGATGATGATGTCCTTGTTGGCTTTGCTTTCGATATAGGGATTTAAAGTCGTTAAAACTTTAAGGTGTATACTGAATAAGATGGCAAAAGGAGGGGATCCCGTAGGTATTCATAACCGTGAGATATAATTCTCATTTCTAAAACTTTTGGCGATTATTATCGGTTAGGGCAATACTTAAATTGGATAGATATTTAAAGTATCTTTGATTACATGGGCAAGGCAAGGCTAGTTTCAATAGCTCCCATGAGAGAGGCTTTCCAGTTAAGACACCTACCATCTCTAAGTGTACACTTTGAATCTTTGGTATTTTGCCAAGTAAAGTCAAAGGTTTAAAGGCTACTTGGACAAGTCCTATATGAACATATTTATATTTTTGCAGAAAAGGGTATAAGTCTAGAAACTCTTGATCTCCCATAGATCTTTCATCCATTTTTCATCATTACATTCAATGAATAATCTGCTTTCTTCCACATTTCGATTTGGAATATCTTTGTTAGGGTAGTAAAGAACATCTTTTCTTGTTGGTAGCTAGAAGAAGTCAAAGAATTCTTGGATTGAGTATTTAGACTAAGAAATTACAGATAATACGGATTTACTCTTGCCTGTTCGCCAGATTGCCATGACCACGACTTCTCTTCGGTCATTCTTGCAAATATTCTCTGGTTAGAAATCCCAGTAAAGTTACATTTTCCTTTGATATACTCAATATCAAAGTCAAATACTGATAAAATACTTTGCCAAGTAGCAAATATCTGTTTGGAAGCTAAATTTTGAACATCTTTTTTAAAGATTTGTTTTGCAGCTGAACAATCAACTCTAATTAAAAAGTGCTGATTTAAAAGATCATCCTGAAATTTTAAAACACATTTGACAATTGAAAGGCATTCTTTTTTAATAGTAGGATAATTTAAAGAAGGTCCTTTCCAAGTTCCTGAAGTAAAACGAATAAGATCCTCTTTATTACTTTTAGGATTAAATTGTTTTAAAATACCACCATATCCTGTATTGGAAGCATCGGTCTGAACGATCTTTTTCCATTCGGGATTAGGTAAGGACAAACAAGGTAACTGTTTAACTCTAGATTTAATTTTTCTTACTGCATCAGTATGTTCTTCATTCCAAGGTGAAGGATTTTTCCGAAGGCGAGTATACAGGATAGAAGCATCTTGGGAAAGATTTGGATAGTAATCTCGAATATAATTTAAACTTCCCAAAAATCTCTGCAGTTGATTAATATCTTTTATTTCATCCAAAAATTTAGATGCAAATTCAATACATCTATCAATTGGAATAATAGTTCCATTGGAAATATTATGTCCAAGAAATCTGATCTTTGTTTGGAAAAGTTTCATTTTGGGGCAGAAACTACCAAACCATTTTTTATGATAACATTTTTAAAAATATTTAAATGTTTTATATCTTTGCTCAATAGATGAAGAGAAAATTAAAACATCATCAATGTAACAGATAATAAATTCAAGAAAAGGGTTAAAATATCATTCATGATGTCTTGGAATTACGAAGGTCCATTTTTACTCCAAATGGAAGAACATTCCATTCGTAGTGGCCAAAAGGTCTTTGTAAGCGGTTTTATAAGTATCCTGTTTCTCTAATTTGAATTTGCCAAAATCTCGATTTCATATCGAATTTAGAAAAATAGTGGCATCATGAAGTCGGTCGAAGATCCTTCTTATTCTAATTGGATATCTAATCCATTGAAGGGCTTCATTAAGAGGTTTATAATTGATAACTAGTCGTGGAGTTCCTCGTTCAATTTCTCAATTTTATTGACATAAAAGGCGGTCAACTCCGGGGAGAGTACTAGGTTTTATTAATTTTTTCCATTGGAGGACTCAATTTCGGTTTTACAAAGGAGTAAATATTCTTTCTTCATCCATTTGGGTCGAGATTTAGTAGGAATATTTTTCTCATTAAAACTAGGGATATAAGGAAGAGAAATAATATGTTTCTTCCTGCTCCGAAAAGCATTTGGGACATCACCTGCAGATTTCGGTTTGAAGAGTTTTATGGATTAGTTTAATTTTTTCCCGTAAAGAAGGTTGTAAAATTCTTTGTTACAGTAGTAAGAAATTTTATTTCTTTACGAATAAAATTGATTTGTTTTTCTTTAGAATAAATCATGTCTTTGACTTGATTTAATTCTTTAGTGTAAGGTTAGGTAATAAATTCAAAAACAATATATACATTATTGAGAGTTGTATGAATTCCTAAAGTATCAATTTTTGTAATAGGCATTAAAAGGCATAAAAATGGAGTGCCTAAAATGATACTTTGATTCATATTACTTGATAAGAACAAAAAGAAGTAGGTAAACAAAGACCTTGATTACGATTAAGGCTTCAGAATTTTATACTTTATATTCATAGTATTTCCACTTGCACTAGTTAAAGATTGAGTGGTCTTCCGAAAGTATTTGGTAGGGATAAGACCTTCCCGGATACGATTCATGTCGGCACCACTATCAACTAGGGCGATAAGCGTCTTTGATAATAAAGTCCGGTTTAATAATAAAAGTAATTCTAATATACCATTTCGGAAGACTACTTGATTCATTAACATTAAATCTTATTCGGAGGATTACGGTTTATCAAAGGATTCGGGTTGTTTGGAGGATTCTATATTATCTTGTTTGTGATTTAACTTATTTTTAATATTGGTTAAATCTTGAAAGATAATAATATTATTATTCTCAGAATTGTTTTATTTCGATTTTAAAATATTTATTTCATTTTTTAAATCTCGGATTGTGGTTGGCTTCCGGTAGGTAGAAACATTACGAATACGTTTCATAAACCTCTTTCATACTTTATCTTGGTTAATAGGAAGGGTGTCTTGACCTTACATGTTTTTAACAGATTTCCAAAATTTTAATCGATCTCCGGATCTTTAATGCATTACGAGAGTCTGTAGAAGATTTACGGTGGTCGGTTAAGACATTAATATTGGGACCTCCAATATCTAAACCATTCATCTCGATTTATTGCTTTCCAAAGAATTAGCTTCCGATGAGTCGTATTACGATTAACAGTATAGGTTTGACATTGTTCGTTGTCAGAATTATTATCAGATTCTGAATAGACTTCAGCTAGATCATTTTCTGAGCTGGACTCGGAGTCATTATTAGACAAACAATTAAGAATTTGTTGTTGAATTTCCTCATCAAGGGATAATTCATTAAGCTTTTGTTTTAATTTTGAATTGCATTTATTAGCAAAGTGTCCTGTCTTTCCGCATTTATAGCATTGAATTGTAGATTTATCTTTCTTTCTGCTATTCTTTCTTTTTCTGGAAGATTTTTCAGGGGTTTTGGTTTTTGAAGATCTCTTAGAAGAACGTTTTCGGTAAGATCTAGAAGGTTTAGAATTTTGATGTTTTTAGCTTTACGAGGATCTTGTAATTTTGTGTCATAAGAGAATTGATCGCAAAATTCTCCTATCTCATGTCTTTTTTTGAGATTCATTTTTTCATTAATTGTTGGAGTTTCATATCATTACATAATGATAATCCTCTTCAATAATTCTTTGAAATAAGATAGCCATAAGAATCTTTGGTCATAAGGTATACTCATACGGCCATGTTTATCTCTAAGTTTTTTTTCGAACTTTTTCTCGCAAAGAAAGTAGGAAGTCCATCTACAAATTTGGCTTTCCAATGTTCCTTTATTGTTAAGATCTCCGCTTTGCATGACTTTCATTAAAAAGACATCTTTATACCATCTAAAATGGGTTAAGGATGGGCAACGAAGGTTCTGTAAAAGTTCTCTACTTATACGGTATTTGATCGTCTCCGGTCCTACAAAAATGGTGAACGATAGCTTGAACTAAGGTGTAACAAGCATCTTCTCTTCTGGTTTCAGTTTTAGTAATAGGGTCAGTATCATTCTTATAGGATTGAAGGATTTCAGTTCTTTGGTTATCAGTGAGTACATTATCCCACCATCCTTTAAGAATGCCAGTAAAACCATTAACTAAGAAACGACAGATCTGATGGTATGTGTTTTCATTCTGTTTGCAGACTGTTGCATACATTAAGATATGGTGGATAGTTTCAAAAATTTGATATTCTGTTTTACCGTCGATATTCCATTCATAGATGGTCTTACCATGGTAAGACTTCTGGGAATGAAGAAAGTCTTCTTCATATAGAATATCCTGAGGAGTAGGTCTAGGATAGAATGGATTAAGTATTTATCATATGGTATTTTAGAATGGATGAAGTATTTATTTGCCAATTAATATATATATAATATATATATATATATATATATATATATATATATATATATATATATATATATATAGAGAGATCAGTCATACCCTTTATTCTTACTACCTGCTCACACCCCCTTTAGCTTAATTTTACTCAATTTTGCGGTTCGTTTCGTATCGTATATTTTTTTGATTTTACGGACCACATAGCGTCATTAAAAGTATAGGACAACACGTGTATGATCGAACCGTCACGAGTCCGTCGTTAAAGGGGTGAGCACATAATAAGATAATGGGTATGACACTATCCGATCATATATATATATATATATATATTAGAAGGGAAAAATATATATATATATATACAGTCGTGGAATACACATTGACGACGATTTTTTTTAAACTATAGCGACGATGAATCAATCGAGTTTATAGTGACCGGTGAACTATTGTTATAATTTAAAAAATCGTTGTTATAGACGACTGTGTCCTAGTTACTGTAAATGTAAATATAAATACATAAAGCTGTAGAATTAAAGAAAATTCCAGAAGGGTCTCCATTAAAGTGAGTATACCCATACCCAGTCCAAGAGAAGAGAGAAAAAATCAACAGAAAAAAAAAGAAGGAGAAAGTAAAAGTTTTTTTTAGAGAGAGAAGGTGAATAAATTTCTGGAGAGAAAAATGAAAGGAGGGAGAAAGAAGACCAGCGGCGGTAGCAGTAGTTCAGACACCGGCGTTCAACAACAACACCTCCTTGGTCCGCCGTACGCAGACGGACTGTACGGAGAAGCTATTGATGCGGAGGAGACGACGACGGAGGAGCTGCAGCAGGAGGAATTCGAAAAAGAAGGGGAGGGCAAGGAGAGGGAAAATGAAGAGGGAGAGGAGGAAAAGGGTTATGATCAATTTGGACATCTGGAAATCGACGAGGGAGAGGGAGAGGGAGATTTAGAGGGGGAAGCTGAATTTGTGCCCCCAAAACTTGCTGAGGGTTTTTATGAGATTGAAGCTGTACGCAGAAAAAGGGTTCGCAAGGTCTTTCCTGTTCTCTCTCTATCTATATCTATATAAATATATATTCAGTTTGTTTTTATTATGTTATACTTGTTTACATATTTTGTACATTTCCTTTTCCCCCCTGATTTTGTGGGTTTTTGTCATGTGGATTTGCATAACAAATGCTGCTTCTAAAAGGGACAAGTCCAGTATCTCATCAAATGGTACGTTCCCTGATTTTTTAGCATTTTCCTAACTTTTTTGGTTATCTTATTTGTGTGCTAGTTGCATTTTCCGAACCGGAAACTTTTATTTGCAAGTTTTTTTTTTGTGGGTTTACTTGCGTATAGGGAGTAGCATTCTTTTGGTGTTAACTTGAAGGAGAATCCTTGCGTAATTTAACTTGTATTGATAAAATTATGTGGAGTATTTGTAGAATGGTTTGATTCTGATCCTAGGCTGTACATGTTTTTTGTTAAAGGCGAGGCTGGCCAGAGACCGCTAATACTTGGGAACCCTTTGAGAATCTTATGTCGTGTTCTGATGTTATTGATGCATTTGAAGAGAGGTTTTTACTTCTACTCATGTTTTTATTCGAGTTTATGGTTGATTGGTTAGTTGTCTTAAGTTGTTTCTTACTTACCTTCTTAATCACTAGCTTTTCATTTATTTAAAATATGAAGCTTGCGATCTGGAAAACATAGGTCATCACGCAAACGTAAGCGCAAGTCTGCGGGGCCTGCTCCTCAAGCTAAGAAGAAGCCACAATTTTCTTCTGCTGCAGCTACTTATAATGTACCAGCTGGGAAGGGAAAGTTTATTGAGGATACTTTTGTCATTCCTTATCTTGATGATGAGAGTCATAAGAATAGTAGTAAGACTAATATGGGGGGCATTAACTATGTTGAAGCAGCTGAGAAAGAACATGAAAGTGAATCTGTTATGCTACCTCCACAAGTTGAAGAAGGGAAAGAGCAAAATGAAAAGGATGTAAACCTCAGTGAATCTAAAGGTACACTAGTCACCAACGAGGGCAATGCGGAAAAGTTGGCCGTAGATATCCAAGAGTCGGAGATGTCGGAAGTATTTTGCCTTGTGAATGGGCAGTTGAATGTTGATGGAGAGGAACCAGTTCATGCTGGTCGCCGCATTGGAGCTAGAAGAAGGAAGGCTGCTTCTGTGAAGAGGTTTAAGCAAGAACAAACTCTGTGTGTAACAAATTATGCTGCACAAGATGTAACGACAAGAAACACTCGCTCGTGTGGTATAACTGGACAGCAATGGGATCAAAGTACTGCTTACAAGGGTAATGATCTGAGTTTCAAGAATAAGTATGATAATATCAAAAGCATGTTTGCCATCACCGAGATCATCAAGCCTATTAGCTTTGCATCTTCCGAATCAGATAACTTGCACGACATCTCAGTAACCTTTTTGGCCATGAGGTTTGTGATACAACACCCAACTTCTGAAAATTTGTATTCAGAAATTAACTTTATCAGATCTTTCCTACCGACGTTAATATATAGAAGTTAACCGAGTGTCTTAGGTACAATATCATTTTATTGAAATCCTTAGGATAACTGCTACTTACATGATCCTACCTGCTTATTAATATCTTATATTTGTCTTTTTAATAATTAGACATGGGTCATCCTTCTCCGGTCTTTCTTCAATTTCTTAGTTACTGCAGATCAAATGAAAAAAAAATTAAACTAGCATATTATTTTTCTTGTTGATTTCATACTATATAGGATGTGCATGCAACATAAGTCTAAAGTATTAGTTCAGGCCTACCTGAGCATTTTATAGTTGTTTTTCAGTTTAATTTAATGGTAAAGGGTTCCTCATATAAGGTTTTATCTGTTGAATCAATGTCAACCTGGAGTAGAACCTTATCAAATTTTTTTTTTAAGTTGTGAATCACTTCTCATGTTGCCTTCGATCTTGTTTCTTATAAATATCAAACAAGGTTCTCTCTCTCTCTCTCTCTGTCAAAAATGAAAATAGGGGGAGTGAGTGTTTACGCTGTTATTATGATATGACACAATTATGCTTAACGGGTTTGTCATTGCTTTTAACTTAATCTTGTTATATTATTATTTTTTAGAAGGTTGTGCTTGTTTCAATGGTTAAGTGTTTTTTTTATTGAATTATTTATGGTTCCACTTGGTACTACCTTTTCTTTGTTAGATTATTTTTGGTAGACCCTTCCCCATTTCACTTGCTGCTTAAAATTGGTAAAGGTTTTCTTTTCTAAGTTAAGTGTGATAGGTCTTACATGATAAAAGTACACTTCCACTCTATTGAGTGTTGGAAGTAAAAGTAGCAGATATTTCTTCAACAATCTCAGAAGAGAGAAGTTCTCCTATTCATATCAAGTGTTTGTGAGTCGGTGATTATATCAAAGTAAAGGCATAAGCAAAGCTATCAGTGTTCAATAATTTCTTGCATTACTCTGTTGCTGGATCTAACTATTTATCTCTTTGTGGTACCTTCTGCATTTTCCCCTTCCAGTCTATTGTGAGCTTTATCAGGTCCCCCACGCCCACCAATAAAAAAGAAACTCTAACAAATATACACGATTAGGAGTAGAGAAAGTGGGAGGACAGGAGGGGGAGGGAGAGATAATTTTCAAAGGATGTCTATAAATATGGGTTTTTTTTTTTTTCAGAAATTTTTCCTCTGTATCAAGTGAATTATAGTGTTGTTCGTTGGAAGATATAAATTATATTCCTTCAAAACATTTAGAAGGAGTAGGGGAGGGATAGTGGGAGAGAGATATCACTTTTTAAGATGTTTTTTCCACAGAAATTGCTCCTTTATATCATGCGAGTCATTGTATTGTTTGTTGGAATATATATTTTATACTGGATTAGTTAGGAAACTGGAATATAGTAAGAACGCAAGTGAAATGAATGAAAGATAATATTGATATGATTTAATGTTTCATTGGGAGGAAAAACAAGTATTAAATATCGATATTAGGGATATCCAAAAAATAAATTAGTTAGTGTTGTTTAGAAGCATCTCTAATTCCACAATTTGATTTCTTACTCTTTTATGCTAAACTTTAGCCGTGTTAATTCGTAGTAAACAAAGACATTCTTCCTAGGATTGGGACAGGTTGTATTTATGATAAGACACTGGACATAATATAGGAACAACGGATGGTTGTAATTCTAGAAATTGCTTGATCACTAGTTGTGTTGGCAATAAATGGTTGGGATCGCCATCAGCATGACTATATTTTAATTTTATTATTATTATTATTTTTATATAAGTAGTCTAACAGCTTGAGTAGTTTAGTGCTTGACTAAACTAAGTGATCTGCTATTATGGTTTAGGATCTCTTGCTATTTTGGAGAACTTTCTATGTGATTGACCTATTTGTTTTTGTTTGTCTAAATGATGCTGATTTCGTCCTCTTAAGCATTTTGAAACAACAATTGTATACTTGTCATGTTGAACTTCATCTAACTAATAGTTAGTGAGTGTGTGTCTATATGCATTATTGATTGTTGACATACCAATTTGCCATCATCACTCTACAGTTGTTATCAACTCTTTTAATAGCCATTTATGGATAAAGGTGAACAGCATTTAAACTTTGTTTGTAATGTTGACTTTTCTTTAAATGATCGTACTCTCAAAATATGATATTGTCTAAAAGTTATATCAAGACCCCGATTTAAATTTTTCTTGTGGCATTAGTGTATATCCTACATCCATAGGCCGTCAAACCCTACCCATTCATATCAATTTAAAAAATTGCTGCTGTTATTTGGGATGATTGAGGGGTCATGCCTCATTTGGTTAAAGGATTATTATGCTGCTGGAGTGGTGCTACAGTTGTTGGGGGGGAAGGGCTATAAGGGACACATGTAGTCTTGGCTTGTAGTTGGTTTGGGAGGGAATTTCTTAGGATATCTGGATATGTTTTGAGGACAAGGAGTTCTTGGTTTTAATGTTCATTCATTAAAGTCAAAGTTATTTTTGTGTTCCTTTTCTTTTGTTGGCTCCAGAACGAGTATGACAAGGGCTTAATTCCTTTCCTGGGGTCTTACATGACTTTGCATTATGATAGCTTTTGTTTCTAAGTGAGTAAGTGGGAAGTTGTCTGCCTGGGTGTTCTTTTGGTGGTAGAACTTGGTATAGTCTCTATTTTATTTTTGGCTGAATTTTTAAAAAGAACTTTGGGTTTCTGTTTCTATCTAGTAAATTTGGATTCCATGTCTTTTTCATGTTTCTTTCTTGTAAATTTACCTGTCATAAAGTAAAATTCCTGTAATAGATTGAACATACTAAACTATTGTTGCAGATGTAGTTCGGTGCTTTAATGTTTTGATATATTCTCCGGTTTGAAAATGTGTTTTATGTATTTGTTTATTTATATCTTCATTTTAATAAAATAAAATTTTCCATCCTTACCTTCATCAGCAATCACATGCATTGATAAAAATTCAATGCAGGGAATATTTGTAATTTCTTGAGGAGAAGAGTGTACTCATATTCTTAGGCGAAATGTGGTTCACACTTGGGTGGTATGGAGCAGGAAGTGTAGCTTAAGAACAGAAGTTCTCTTTCTAGTAACAAGACCTTTTAGTTCAGATATGAGTTTAGGTAGGGTTGAAGTTGGTTGGTCATGTCAACTTGCTTCAATTCTTTGATGGACAATATATATTTAATTTGATTAGGCTCTGTTTACAGTATAATTAGCTAATGTATTGAGCGGCATCTATTCTATTCCTCTGTACTGTTTATCTGGAACTTAGTTAATACTTTAGCTCTTTTATTGAAAGATGATTAGACACTTATTTGGCTGTCACTTTAGGGGAAGCTTTATGTGGTTTAATTGAATATTTATATGTTGTCATTGGCTTTACAGGTCTGATGGAAAAGAGGTGATGGTGGATAATAAATATCTCAAGGCGAAATATCCACTTCTGGTAATTATCTCTAATTCTCTGTCATATTATCACTTCATGTTTTTATTCTTCCTCGTCAATGTTGCTGTGACTTCCAATTTATTGTGTATTGTTGTTAATATTAGTGTAAGTGACATTTCTTATACTATTATGCCAGTTGATCAACTTCTATGAACGACATTTGAAGTATACTCCTGCTGCATAAGGGCCGGACAGATCTGGGAGGTAGAAAATGTAGATGGATCAGTATAATGTCTTTCTCGATATAATGTTGTAATTTTGTAGCTGGAGGCTTTAGTGCAGTTTAACCAATGCAACCTTATTTAGGGCAGATAGCAAATATGGAAAAGCCGGAGTTCCTTTTAACAGCATATCTTGTATACTTTCTGGTAATATGAATTCAAGTATCTTTTGTGGATATTATTTAGATTGAATCATGGGATGCTTATTAATGCTGTTACACAATTTTACCTATCACTATCTGAGTTTTTAGTGTACATGCGTGTATCTTTTTTTTGCAAGTCTAACTTTGAAATTACTGTGCCCCTTGAGGAAAATGAAATGGACTGTATCGCGGAAACATCTCCAGAATTAGCTTTCCATTGTTTGCACTACAATTTGAAAACTTTTATTTTAACTACAATATTTTACTTGCTGATGCCAAGGTCTTTGATCATCAAGTCTTCTATTTTCTTAGTTAAACTATTCCTACGTTGGCTGTATTCCTGTTTCACAGGAACCTATTCTCCAAGTACAGACATGTAGCAAAGCTCCTCTTGTGAAATTTCTATAGGATTTGCCCATGGAGCAGTTTCACTTTCTCTTTCATGATATTGACATGATCTTTTTTTTAACATTTTCGGTTATCATTTTTATAATCAGTATGGATTATTATCTCATCTTGAAGTTATCGGAAAAAGTATCCATGTCACATTTAGTAGTATTTTATTATCATACTCCTAAACATGTTTGTAAGCATCTTAAATTTATTATTAAGGTTAATATATTACCAAGTTCGTTTTGGTTGGTCTAAAAGGCATCTGCTATGGTATATATAAACAAATAGAAAGGGGAAGATCAGTTTAGGTAAGCGACATTTTTGTGAATCTACTACTCATGTATCAATATAAAATACATGCATGTGTGTATCTGAATTTCAGCATCCAACAGTTGATCATCTGCAACTACTACCCGCCTTGTATATCATTCTCCTCTTCAGATTTCACCAAAGTAGCGTAAACTCAAATGAGAAACAGAGGGCCGTCGCCGCTGGTTCCATCTCTGATGGTGGGAGTTCTTAGTTTGATAATCTTTGGGCCGAGCTTACTGTACTTATCTGAATATATAATACCGCTATTTCAAGGAGGAGACGAGGAAGGAGGCCTTGTTGCTTCTTTTGCAATTTTGATTCTTCCAATTATATTGTTAGCGCTAATACACTTGCTAACTATATGTTTTCCTGTTCGGAACAATCGTGCTGGAAATCTGCAGATTGGGAGCTCTGGTTATGATGATGGGTTTGGGTTGGGATCTTTGCTTCTAGTTGTTCTCTTCTTTATTCTGTATAATGTGATCTGAACCATTCTTCTTGTTCTACAATATGCATGTGGTGTGGTGTAAACTATGTGGGGGAGACTTTTGTCTTGTACAAATGATGATGTAGGTTTCTTTTTTGCTTCATAGTTTGTGTTTGCATGTTAAATACAAGATTTTGGCAAAAAGAAGTCCACAGCACTCGATGGAGGCCAAGGGAATAGCTCTAAAAAAGAGCTGTTTCTATAAAGGTTTGTCAACTAATATTCCACCAAATCATAAATGGTTACCCCTTCATTCTCTTCTTTCTTTTCTTTCTTGTAATGAATATCTGCAGAAGTCCCTTTCCACATTTCACACTTCAATCATGAGCATTTGGGGTTTGACAAATCATATGATAAAAGGATCATACTTCAATCATATATCACAAAGCACACTCAAACAACAAGTGAATTGAATGTAAAGACTTACCATGATAAATTATTTATCTGTTTAAATTTTATTTATTCTTGTTTTATGGGGTGTTGGGAATCTACTTTGATAAACCATGAATATAACACACAATTTTTTTAAATTGAAGTGTACAAGGACTTAATTGCCAATTTAGGATGAAACCCTTTGAGTCCTTCACTATATATTCCACCCTTGGAAGCAATATATTGGATGTATGATGACTCTTGAAGAGAGTCGTTATAGCACGGACAGGAAGGTCGATTGTCGTGGATTCCAATCAAAAGGGGCCCAAATATATATATATAGTCCATATCAAGAGCACTCCTCTTATCTAGTAATAATCCTTAAATCACATACCTATATAAAGTTATCTTATTTTTGGCTCGAATTCAAAATTCGTATTTTCCAACAAAACAAATCCTCATACCCAAATCGTGGTTTTCTCTCTCCAAACAAATTGGCATCTACCAAAACAAAACCCATTTCAGACCCAAATGGTGGTTTTCTTTCCAAACAAATCGGCATCTACCGAAACAAAACCAAGAATCCCCCTATTTTAGATTCAAGCAAATTCGAGTACCCCTATTTCAGATTCAACCAACCTAGCTCGAAAAATCCGAGTCACTCAAAATTTTGCGTTCCTGTTACTAACCATGAAGGAGGGCAAAATCGTCTTTCATCTTCCAGAGACAACCCCCGAAAATCAAATCAACCCCGGAGACAACCCCAGGAGATCAAGTCAAGCCTCGATGACAACCCTGGGAGATCAAATCAAACGCTAAAGACAACCCCAGGAGATCAAATCCAAACCCCAAAGACAACCCCAGGAAATCAAATCAACCTTGGAGACAACCCCGGGAAATCAAATCAACCCTGGAGACAACCTTGGGAGATCAAGTTAAACCGGCAACAACCCCGAGAGATCAAGTCAAAGCACCATGAACAACCCCGGGAGATCAAGTCAAGCTCCGGAGACAACCCCGGGAGACATCAAACCAACCTCAGAGACAACCTTGAGGACTGTCAAAAGTCAACAACTAGCAAATCTCGGAGACAACCCTAAGAAAAGACGGCTACAACTACATCAAGCCCGGAACCAACCCGGGAGGGGAAAAAATAGTAATTTTGCCAACTCAACATCAATTCAACCCAAATCAATGGAAAAGAAGTAACGCCGAACCATAACATCAATCCCGAGTGAAAACAACACAAGACAACTCAACGGATGGAGTGCGAAGACTCGAAGATCTGGTAATGGACCCATCTTCCCAGATTTCAGAAAATATCAAATCCCATGTCATTGTGTAGCTCTAGTCAAGGTCTTTTCCGGAAAGGTATAACACGCCTCCATCGGATTCCCAGATTAAAAGTTATAAAGGATCGAGCGACGACTGATTGGCCCGAAAGTGCACGTCTTTCGAGATAAAAGGATTTACTGAGCAGGGCCCACCCGGCGTACCCACAGCAGAATCTTCATGGCTACTTTGGTTTATAAATAGATCCCCCATCAGCCAAAAAAAAGAAAAAGAGAGAAAACTCTGTCCATTTCAGCTCTTAACCCCTCCTATAATGTTCTAAACTTCAATATTCTTCTTTCTAAACACTTGTATACATATATTCTACGACATATGAAATTTTAACTAGTAAAAACCGATTTTTCAAGCTCCAAAAGCGGTCTAAATCCTTCTTTGCAGCATATATTTATAGATTCTCGTCGATTAGTTATGCCCGGATTGTTGATCCGTGGCTTTTTCTCTCTTTAATACACACACACACACACACACACACACACACACACATACACACATACATATAGCTCAGCTTTCTATAGCGAACTGGAGGGAGTGAACTAAGAGCGAACCGGCTATAGCGACGATTTTTTCTGTCGCTATAGTCAGTTCGTTCTTAGTTCGCTGCTTCTAGTTCGCTAGAGAAAGCGAACTGTATATATATATATATATAGTAATCTTTTACTGCGTTTAAATATCTGTTTTAACTGTTCATTCAATGTAAATCCATAATATATAAATTTATGGACTAGATTTATCTAAATCTAGCCATATCTAACTTTTAACCGGTTCAAAAGTTATAAAACTAGAATCGTTGAGCTAGAATGACTAAGATTTATTTAAATCTAGTTTTCTTTATAGTTTTTGTAAATATTATGCAACCATGTGAGCCTAGGAGCCCAGGGATCTAAGATCCAGCTGACGGATCTAGATCTGATTCCCATGATGGACCCTTTTCAGCTGTACAACTAGCTTGTAAATTATATTTGCGGTGTTTGGACATCCTTAGATAGCTTTCATGCTCATAAGGTGCCCGACACTTATATGTATATTATTTTGTCGATGATGCTTCATATCTCGAGAATAAAATCAAATCAAGCCGGATACAGAATAAAATGGAAGTATTAAAGGCCTCAATTACTATATGAGCATAAGGGTTTGAAAACCTATTTTTAAAACATCATTTCTGCACATATTGCTTAAAATTGAACTTTTATGCAAATCAAACCCTTTGTATATAGGTGTAAATGAGGCATAACACTACTTCCAAATAAATGCACTTAGGCCCAATTAAAACACACACATACACACACACTTTAGATTAATTAAGGAATTGAAAAGACGCGGTAACCGTGTTTTCACGGAAGTCGGGGGGTGGCTAACACCCTCCCCCCGCTTAATCAAGCCCCCAAACTCTATGAATCTCAGTTTCCAAGGCCTGTTAAACAGAGCCCAACAATTGGGCCTTTGTGTAAACCTTTTCAAATTCGGTTGAGTTGGTACAATCATTTCAAAACTACCAACTGGAGACTCTGAATTTTCAAATCGTTGGCATTTTATGTCAAACCCTTTTCAAACTCGCCCTTTCAAACAAAACTCAACATATAGAGAACATAAAGGGTAAAAAAAGGAATTCCAAGAAAAGAGGAAATTTTTCCTGACGCCGACAGGTGGTGACTCTGTTATGGACAGTAGAGGGCTTAAGTCGCATTTCAAACTTTTTTAAAAAAAACACCTTCTGATCTGCTTGTGTGTGAATGTTGTATTTACATTGAATGGATGTGAATGAATACTTTATTTATCACACTTTAGTGCCTTGCAAAATCTCTGCATGTTGTATTAATGCTTCACATAAATATCATCATTTCATACGATAAGACACGATGTATGTGAATGTCCTCCACCAGGAGGCAAACCCATCGGTGTTTGATACTGGACTCAATGGAGAATAATCCCGCGAGGCTCAGGAAAGGCACCACTTAGATCTGCTCCAATTGAAAGATCAGATTAACTTTCTATCTAGTAAATTGCGATGATCTGAGAATCTTCATGTCGAAAAACTGCAAGAGTAGCCTAAGATAGGCCAGTCTCTAATAAACCAAACGCGAAGGGGAGTCTCTTCATGCCTTTCCCCAATTCCATGTAAATTCTAATTCAATGTAAATTACAATTCCATATAAATAAAAGAAAATGTAAATATACATTCCATTCCCTATAAAAAACTGTCATGGTATCCTGTCATCAAAATAACTGACATCTGTTTTGTAGGAAAAAAATTAAAAAATCCCTAAAACAGACACATTGCATAGCATCCAAACTATTAATGTTTATCCAAACTAAACAACATAGTTTTTTTGTAGGGAAACAATTTGTCCCGTTACCCATTTAAAGTCCAAAAAGGTACTAAGCCCACCTTCAGACATGGCTACAAGTGCCCAACCTGAATCTACTCCTGTTTCTCGAGAGGAGTTCGAGGGACTAAGAAATTAGATATCAGAATTAGCTATCTTCTTGAAAGAACAAAACAAAAGGACTCAGGGTCAACAAATACCCACTCAAACAGAATCCTTTGTACAGGGAGGAATCCAGGATATTGACAAGAAAGAAAAGCAAGTACAGATACCTGAGCCTCAAACTGAAAAATCCAACAAAACCCCTGAAATCACCAATTTAAAAGAAGATCAAGAAACGGGTGATAATCAAAAGAAGGTCCAACAAATGGAAGAAACCATCCGGTCAATCAAAGGGACTGAAGCATATGGAAGTGTGACTTATTCAGATCTTTGCATCTTTCCTGAGGTTTATTATCCAGACAGGTTCAAAACTCCTAATTTTGAAAAATATGACGAATTGGGAGATCCTTACACTTATTTAAAAGTGTTCGTTGGAGAACTCAGATCGTATGCCGAGGATGAAAAATTAATAATGTAGTTATTTCAGAAAAGTCTGACTGGAGAGGCCAGAGCATGGTATGCCAGATTGGATAATTCCAAAATCCATAGCTGGGAAGAACTAGCCCATGCTCTTCTAAACCACTACAATTTCCAATCACAAATGGCTCCAAATAGATATCAAATTACCAGAGTTAAAAAATAGAATACTGAATCATTTAGAGAGTATGCCCAAAGATGGAGATGTCTGGCTGCTCAAGTAATCTCATCAATGACATAAATTGAGATGGTAATGACCTTCATTGACATACAAGAAGCTTCATTTTATGAGAGGGTCCTAGCAGGCATAAGAAAACCATTCTCAGAAATGATTAAACACGGAGAAATGGCTGAGATGGGGTTAAAGTCTGGTAAGGTTAAAGACATCACTGCTTTAGAAGTCGTGGATGAGCATATTTAAGCGAGAAATTATGTGAATAACCCAGGAGGGTTCATAAAAAGAAAGAAGAGGATGTATCCTTGGTGTTGCAAGGATAGACTCAGAAAGGCAATCAAAACTTGTCCATCCAAAGGAAAATTTATTCTCCTTTTCAAGTATCTGCACAATCCTCAAATCCTCCATTGCTAAAAGTTGGAGAGGTCAGATGTCAAAGATTTTCACACCCTTAGGGGACTCATTGGAAAATATATTCAAGCTTTTGACAACACAGAAGAAAAGTGTCCAGCTCCTTCCTCCAGCCAAACCAAATGGAAGGAATTTTGATACAAGCAAGAAATATGCTTATCATTTTAGAGCTCCGGGGCATGACACCCAAGATTGCTGGTCTCTTAAACACAAAATCTAGGATCTGATAGAAAGTGGTGAGATCGTTGTAACAAAACCAGAATAACCACATGTGCAAGATAACCCTCTCTTTCAACACAAGGAAGAGAATGTCAATATGATCAGCAGAGGGAGTGGAGAAAGTTCTAATTACCTCAAATATGTAGGTGATTCTCCCAAAACCAACAAAGATAATTCTGATAAGTGGGATTATTCGATATTCCAGTTTATGATAGAACAAGAAATGAAATCTATCAAACAACGGGTTGATCAACTGTAGAACTGGTGATACATCAACACCAAGTAACTCGACAATTGATCAGTCAGGGGAATACAAGTCTCCTCTCCCTTATCACCAGGAATCAACAGCAAGTCCAAGAGAATGAAACCTTGGAAGAAAAACTTACAAGGAAAGCAAGATCCCAGGCTCGTCGGGACTATGCAGACCAAAGAAAGTTTACTCCTTTGGGTAAACCAATAGAAGAATTTTTGCAGATGTTGATCAATGAAGGGAAGATCACAACAATGCTACCCCCAATCAATCCACGTTCCAAGAGATTTGATGCTACCAGGATCTGTCAATACCACTCCAACACTCGGGGTCATAGCATTGAAAGCTACTGGACACTTCGTCATCTAATCCAGAATTTGATTGACAGCGGTGACCTGTAAATGACAAATAATGATACTGTGTTACCTGAAGAAGAGAAGATATTTCCTCCAGGAACATATAGATAGAGGGAAGTTATAGCAATCATATCCTCTGAAAGAGATTTGTCTGCAACACCTTTTGCAATCCAAAGAATAAAGGTCAAAGGAGTAAAGAACCCTTTGAAGGTGGCTGCACCAGAACCATTAGTGTTGTCATTCAGGCCATAGTATCCCATTATCAGCCTGAAAAGATTCACATGGAACTATGGGGAGGATGAGGTATCAACTTCAAATCAAACTTCTGCTATATTAAAGGAAAACCCGTTGTATCTACCTCAGCGAGTAATGAAGCTAGTAATCAAATCCAAGGGGAAAGTGCCCAAGTAGAAAGTTGAAGAATTCCTCTGCAAAATGGGGCATAATGAAGCCAAAGTGGTGCAAAGCTTGAAACAAGCACCTCAGCAAATATCCATCATGGACTTGGTGTTGTCCTCTGAAGATCATCGCAAGGTCTTAATGAAAGTACTGGAAGAGGCTCACATGCCAAAGACAGTGGACATTGAAAAGTTTCATCATTTGGTAGATCACATTTTCAACAGTAATGTGATATCTTTCACTGATGATGACATACCACCCGAAGGGACGGGTCATTGCACATAGCAGTGATGTCTTTAGGATATGTGGTCAGAGGTGTGTTGATAGATGGAGGATCTTCCTTGAACATCTGTCCCTATGCCACGTTGGAAAGGATGAAGATCAATCACAATTTAATCCGAAGCAACCATATAGTCATAAAAGCCTTTGATGGATCTTGACGAAATGCTGTAGGAGAAATTGAACTACCAGTGGAGATCGATCCACATACCTTTTAAATATCCTTTTAAGTGCTAAACATCACTACATGATATAATTTGTTGTTCAGAGGCCATGGATCCATATGGCATGAGCAGTTCTGCCTACCCTTCATCAACAGGTCAAATACATCATCAACCATAATTTGGTCACTGTCAATGCAGAACTAGAATATCCTTTCCATGTGAAAAGAAATATACCTCTAATCAGTATCAATGAAGGAATTGAGCCTGTCAGTTTTCAAGCCCTTGAGGTAATCAACACTCTATATCTACCTATCGAGGCCCCAGCTTTGAAACCTAGAGTTTCCACCAAAGTAATGTCGGCAAGTCAGGAAATGATATCCTTGGGTTTCCAGCCTGGACAAGGGATAGGGAAGAGTCAGCAAGGAGTCAGAAGTCCAGTTAAAATTTCTAGCCAGACAGGGAAGGCTGGATTGGGCTATTCTTCTGTATCTGACCATCAAAACCCGCACAAACATCCAACAGTTCCTTCTTCTACGATTTTGCTACCAAATCTTATAGATGCAGAATTTGTAAAGCCTCTAAGGAAAATTCCTATTTTTGTGGAGGGTATGCTGATTCCTAGGCCCGAACCGGCTAGTGAAAAAAAAGTCCTAATTCTGGATCAAAAAAGCGAGGAAAGGAATCAAAGACTCAAATAAGAAGTGAAAAATTGGTTATCAAAGATGTACTTTCTGGTGCATATTGTGGGTATGAACGAGGATATCCCAGATTGTTAGTTCCCTTTGGCACAATAGTTATTTAGAAGGGGGGTTGAATAGATATTTTAAAAACTTTTTCCCTTTCAAAATACTTATCAGATTTTTTAATAAATTAACCACAGCGGAATGTATGATTTGTTTGTTCCCCTTTAAGATAGACCAAGTTTATAGGTGATAAGTAGGTATGACAGATATAGCAGTTATAGTAGATATATTAGACACAATGATTTTAAGTGGTTCAGAGCACTCAAGGCTCCTAGTCCACTCTTCTAATCCACGAGTAGGAAATCCACTAAATATATCTTTACAATCTTTGAATCACTTAGATTCCTTTAAGACCAACAGTTTTGGAACTTTTTAGTTCACTTAGAACTCTTCAAGTCCAGTAGACTTGGAATACACTTGATAAAAGTTGAGTTCTTGAGTTGTTCTACTCAGTTGCAGTTAAGCATACATTCGAAAGAACTGAGTAGTTGAGCAAGCTTTTTTTTTCTTGATCGTAAAGTTTGGACGTTGAGTGTTCTTGAGCTTTTTCGTTCATGCTTGCACTTCTATTTTTTGAATCTCTGTCTGATTTGCTTATGAAAGGGCCTTTAAATGTTTCCGTTGAAGGCATCCGTTGTAGTATTTAATGCTTCAGACATTTCTGAGCACTGATGTTGACTTCCTGGAAATATAATGTTCTTCCGTCTGGCCCACTGACACAACAGACTGCTTTCTTACCTAATACCTGAAAAGGTGTTTCTAGCAGGTATGCATTCCTTTCCTTAGCTTCTTTGATACATACTAAGGATGAGTGTTGAATCATTGGGATTCCCAAAATGTCAATGTATATAAGCCATTCTTCATTTTTTATACTTCCTCTTTCATCAAATAGACGAAACTTGGTGCTTCTGATGCTGACTGGAGAGACACCACGATTATTGTCTTTGTACCATGATCGTTGTGTCTTGTCATGCTCGTGCTTGATTCAGCCTTGATCGAAAAAAACACTATAATTTCTCTTAAGCTCTGATACACTACGATCTCTACTTGCTCATTTTGCATACTCTATATTTCCGAGAGCTGACTGCGATTCTTAACTTGGCTCGACAGACGCTCAGACTATCTCCACAATTCTGAGTGTGGCTTCCAAGACAGACTACGATTCTGAAGTAACTTCTCCGATACTATATAATTCTTCCTTGACTTCTACAATCTCTCAGCTGGCTCGTCAGACTATGATTCTGTTGAGGCCCATCTATTACATCTCAAAATAGATCAACCTAACAACTTGATCTCTCTTTTATACATTCATTTACAGAATGATAAACATTAAGCACAGTTCAACCTAACAATTTTGATATACCATCAAAGTCTTTGTACATATGTTCTATGAAGGACTTTACACATAAGCATATTTATTTACTTTCAACATCAAATTTGAACATGCAATTCCCAATAATCTCCCCCTATTTGATGTTGACATAACTAAGGAGATTTGCATCATATCATCAATTTTTAAATGCAGAATGCTAGACAATAAATATGACTTACTGTTTCAGTGAGCAACTGAAATCTTTAGAAGATAATCATGAATTTATTGATGTTTATAAGAGAGAATTACAGTTCAAAATCAGTACATTAAATAAAGACATAACCTTATCTTCTAGATTTCTTGAACCTTGGAGGATGTGCATGTTCGTATTCCCTCATTTTCCTACTGGCTTCATTTCGTCTTGCAATATCTTCTAGCTCATGTTGCTCCAGAGGTTCATTGTGATCATGTCTGTTCATGAAGACAGGATCGCCAATGGCCATGTTCATACTTGTGAGAGATACTTCTTGCCGATTGAGAGAACTGGAAATTGGACTTGCCATTAAGATAGGTTGAGTGCGAGGCTGCTGGTAGGTTCTTTGGAAGTGTTCAACCCGCTTCCCTTTACTTTTCTCATTATTCTCCCCCTTTATGTTAGCATCTAGGGTTCGAATGTCTTGAGATAATCGATTCATGCCTTGTATAAATTCGTGTAGTTGACTTCTCGATTGAGCAATGTCTTCTTAATTTACTTGGACTAGAGCATTAGTTTATGATTTGTGTTTTTGTAGAATGGCCAAGACATCATTCGCTTATTTCATCTAATTCAAAGAATATGCTTGGAATTCAGTCAGAGAAGATCGTAGGCTAGTAAGGTTTTCTTTAATAAGTTTGTTTTGAGCCTCCTGATTATGCTGAAGAAGGATAACTGCTTCCTTATGCTTTTGGGTAGATTGGAAGTGAATTTGATCCCTTTCATTTATGCTTTGGATCGTTTCCTTGATGATATCTCGTAACTTCTTTGTGAGCTCAGAGCTCAGGTTGCTAGGAAGAGTGTTAGCATAATCAATCAAGTGGTTTAATTGTGAGCAGAGAATGAGTTTCTAGATCTTCTTGAATTTCTGTGGTCACTTTCTGTGATGCGATAGGCAACTCTGTTTTGGTAGGAAGAACTGGGAGAAGCTCAAATATTTTCTAAGTGTCTGAAAGAGAGGCTCTTGTATTTTGTTATTGCAGATTTGAGATAGCAAGAGCAACATCGAAATAATTGTTGTTTGAGGAAGAAGTAATGTCTGAATGAGGTGAGGGAATAGAGGTTTGAGTTGTGGGAGAGAAGGCTGTTAAATCTAGTAGAGAAAGTGACTCCATGATTTGAGTAGGAACAATGTTTGTGGTGTCACGTTGTGCTATTTTTGTGGAGTTAAAGCTGGTTGAAGATTGTACTAAAATGAAATTAGGTGTATTTGGTTCATCAGTTACAGAATGTTGGGATTCTGTAGCTGGAAATTGGTTTAGTGGGTGAAGAACCACTTCTAACCATCTTGGCAGTTCATAAAATTGATTGAAGTTTGATGGAGGGGAGATGTTAACTATGAAAGAGATGAGAATAGATTGTACCTCATGTATAGTCTCTGAAGAATAATAATTAGTGATTAACTTCTGAGCAAAATTGAGGTTGTTTGGGAATCCATGAGCTAGCACTGAAATTTTTGGATAAGCTTTGTAAGTCCAGAACATGTGATCCCAAGAGTTGAGAATCAGGGCTCTATGATAGGACATCATGGGCAAGTAGGAGAACAACTGATTGTAGTTGGCTCTCCTATATCCATTCCAGCCCATTGCAGTAATCTCAACTTCTTCATCCTCTTCTTCTTCCCTTTCTTCATCACCTTTATTTGAAATTTCCACCACATCCATCATCTCCTCTTTGTTCTTCAGCCTCCTCTTCCCCTATAGCTTCATCACTTTCCATTTCCACAACTTTAGAGACTACGATTTCTTGAGGGGCTGAGGAGGCTTCATGAACATCTTCTGGCAGCTCCCCCTCAGTTGTAGCATTCTCTGGCTCAGGTTCTTCTAACGACTCCCCCTCAGCTGGAGCACTTCCTTGTTCAGGTGCTTCAAGAAGCTCCCCATCAATATGAACTGTATTCTCCTCAATAGCTTCGAGCAGCTCCTTTTCAACATTCATCATAGTCTGATCAGATGCAGTAGGGGTTACTGCACTATTAAGATTGACTATTACATCAGCAATGATTCTGGTCTCATCCAAGGAATCATTGTGAGTATCAGTTGTTTGAGGCTCAAATCTTGGTTTAGCCTTCTCAGCATAAATTCTTCTTTCTTCCTCCTTCAGGGATTCTTCATTGATAAGAATATATTTCTTGACAAGATTTTTTTGTTCTCTTTAGCTTAGCCATAGCCTTAGTACTCTCTTCAGCTTCAGCTTTAACAGTTTGTTCAGGATGAGATACTGCTGCAACATCCTTCTCTAGAATGATGGTAAGTCTAGACTCCATGGTGGGTAATGACTCCATGATCATGGTGAGTGAAGACTTCTTTGATTAATGGCTGCATTTCTTCTTCTGAGGCTCAGAACTTCCTCCAACCTTCTTCTTCTTCTTCTTCTTCTCCTTCAGAACTTATTCTGGTGATTCAGTCACTTCTAGGGTGAGTTCCCTTTGTGTGAAGAGACCTTGAATCACTTTGCCCGAACCTCCTTGGGACGTATCAATGGTTGAGCCTTAAGGCTCTTCTGTTATCTGAACACTTTCATTTAATTTCCTCTTACCCTTACTCTTTTTGAACAGAGCTGTGGGTTCCTCTTGATGGACTTCTTCTTTTTCCTCAGCTTCTTTCATAACTGACATGTTTCCCGGCAGAACAGATTTCTTTACTTCACCAGTCCTTCCACTAAACTCAGACATCATCTTCACATTTTTTTCAGGGTTTCTTTTCTAATTTTAAAACAGCTGTTGGGTCATATTTTTATTGGGGTTGATGGGTTCTCCTTCCTTGTCTCCGATTTTGCCTCCCAGAGCAGTTTGTAGAATTATGTTGATTAATCTCCCATAGAGAATTTTGCCAGAGCTCTTCATCTTCCTTGAGATGAACATCCACTTCATAATCCATTCTATGAGCAAAGCCCCATAGTTGAGTTGAATCCTGAAGCAGATTGCTGTCATGAGCTTCAGTTGGTTCTTATTCATAGAGTCGTGGCCAGAGCTTTTGCAGCATATGTATTTCCCAATAATATCAGCCAAAAATTCATACTTCTGGGGAAAATCTTTCTTATTGTAGCTCTTGATGCCTTGAAAATTCTTGTGGTGCATCTTTTTCAGACCTTCATGAAAGTCGATGACATTCAGAGATGAAAGGCCCTTTGATTTAAAACCTAGGTCTAGGTTTATATCTTCAGCTCTGAGCTGAATCCGCACCCCCTTGACCTTTGTAGTGATGATGTCATTTTCGAAGACTCCATTGCAATAGAATTCTCTCACCAGCTTCGGGAAAATCCTGGTGCTGGTGCTCAGAGCTTCTTCGAGACCAGCTTTCTTCAAAAGGGTTAGAACTTTGTGGAACTGTGGGTCAGCTGTCTTGAATTCATCGAAGCATAGTTGGTAACTAGATACAACATTGGAAGCAACTATTGATTACTATAATTTTCCTGAACCGAACATAAATTAGTTGAGTGTTTTGAGAGCTGGGATTTCTTTTGAGAGAGAAAGAGAGGAATGAGCTTTTGAGATTCAAAGGTGAACCATCAAAAGATATTTTCAAAATGTATTTATAACTTCCCTCCTCATGATCTGCAGAGTGGGGCACATGTCGAGTTCTACAGGGCTCCACAATTTTAAGTTGTGTGAAAAGTATTGATTTGCCCTAAGCTCCCCCTGAGCTAGTGTATCCATCAGGACGACTACGATTGTTAAGATTGCTCCATGATTGTTGAGTTCATTGCTGAACCTGATTTACGACCGTTGTCTCTCCAGATTCTTGTGATGCACTCTGAATTACCATCCCTTCTGGGTTAAGGTTGCTCAGGAAGGGTCAACCTCTTAGTTTAAGACTAAGGGTCAGGTTTGGCCCCTGAAGTGCTTATCAGAAGGGCTTCTTAGACTTGATAGAAATGTTGTCATCCTAGTGGGCTTCTCTGCCATGTCGAGACTACTCCACGATCATGGTTTCTCTTAGTAATCTCTACGATTTTAACATAGCCTTTTTATCTGCATGGTTAACACCAACTAGAGCATATAATTTATGGTTGCAGATTTAGCATACCTAACTCACTTATCAATTTATTAAATCTTGATTCACCTAAGGGTTTTATAAAGGCATCAACAAGTTGATTTTCAGTAAGGATGTATTGTAAAGATATAGTTCCATTTTGAACATGATCCCTAATAAAATGATATCATATTTTTATATGCTTTATCCTAGAATGCATGACAGGATTTTGTGTTATTGCTATGGCACTTATGTTATCACAGTGAACAGGTATATACTTGAAATCAAACCCATAGTCTGCTAGCTGGTTTTTCATCCATAGGATTTGAGCACAGTAGCTGCCTGCAACAATGTATTCAGCTTCTGCTGTTGAAGTTGATACTGAATTTTTCTTCTTGCTAAACCAGGACACAAGTCTGTTTCCTAGTAGTTGACAAGTGTCACTAGTACTTTTTCTATCAATTTTGCAGCGTGCAAAATCAGCATCTGAATATCCTGTCAGTTCACAGGAGGACTCCTTGGGATTCCAAAGTCCCAAATTAGGTGTGCCTTTGAGATACCAAAAAATTCTCTTTACAGCAGTTAAGTGTGATTCCTTAGGATTAGCTTGAAATCTAGCACTTATGCATGTTACAAACATTATGTCTGGTCTACTGGTATTTAGGTATAAAAAAGAGTCTATCATACCTCTGTATTGAGTGATGTCAATACGTTTACCTTTCTCATCTTTGTCAAGCTTAGTTGCTGGAGCAATTAGTGTTTTCATGGGAGAGACTGATTTCATGCCATACTTCTTAAGTAAGTCTTTAAAGTACTTGGCTTGGTTAATGAAGATACCTTCATTAGTCTGATTCACTTGCAGTCCAAGGAAGAAATTTAGCTCACCCATCATGCTCATT
This sequence comes from Panax ginseng, assembly GCA_020205605.1. Taxonomy (NCBI): domain Eukaryota; kingdom Viridiplantae; phylum Streptophyta; class Magnoliopsida; order Apiales; family Araliaceae; genus Panax; species Panax ginseng. The sequence goes on along the minus strand of CM035133.1, from coordinate 134,636,418 downwards.
TCGAACTTGCTCTGCATAAGCTTGGAAAATCTCTTGCATAGATTTTCATCAGTAGAACCAAAGATAATATCATCTACATATATTTGAACTAGTAAAACTTTATCTTTGTGCTTCCTAAGAAATAATATGGTATCTACTCTTCCTCTAGTGAATCCTTTTTCAATAAGAAAGTTAGTTAGTATTTCATACCATGCTCTAGGTGCTTGTTTAAGTCCATATAAGGCTTTGTCTAATCTATAGAAATAATTAGAGAGAGTTAGATTGTTGAAACCTGGAGGTTGCTCCACATATACTTCTTCTTGAAGTTCACCATTCAAAAATGCACTCTTGACATCTATTTGGAAAACTTTAAACTTCATGTGGGCAGCAAAGGCAAGGAATATCCTAATAGCTTCTAGTCTGGCAATAGGTGAGAAGGTCTCATCATAGTCGGTGCCTTCTTCTTGGGAATAATCTTTAGCCACTAGTCTTCCCTTGTTCCTTGTGATCACCCCATCTTCATCCATTTTTTTTCTGAAGACCCATTTGGTGCCAATAACTGGGGTGACTTCTTGGTCTAGGAACTAATCTCCATACTTTGCTTCTTTCAAACTGATTCAACTCCTCATGCATGGCTTCTATCCAACTCGAATCTTTCATGGCAACTTCTATCTTCTTGAGTTCCATTTGGGACAAAAAGCTCAGATAGAAACACTCATTCTAGGTGGCAGATCTCGTCTTGATTCTTGCATTTAGATCTCCAATAATCAGGTCTTGAGTGTGATCTCTTGCCCATATGTTCCCTATGAGAACATTTGTTCTGGTGCCTTCTTGTCTGAATTCTTCAAGATCAACTTATGTCTCTTGTTGCAGAGGTTCGTCGTTTGGTGTAGTTCTCTTCACAATCTCTTCTCCAGGCTTGACGATTCCATCTTCTGGGGCTGTGATTATGACGCCCCCAAAATAGGTATACATCACCCATCTTGAGTCGCCAAATACATGGTACAAAATTCAAATACAACTTAATTATACAACAGTCTTGTAAAATACGACAAAACATAATCTAAGAGTTTTAATATGAATATTGTCATCTAGACAATATCCACACTCAATGGAGTCCTCATTACATTTATTGTCACACTATTTAATGTAATAGTGAGGACTACTAATGCTATCATCTGGACAGTCACTCCGTTCCCTGACTAGTCCCGGCTACGTTCTCATTTCCTGAAGAGAACAATGAAAGAAAGGGTGAGCTTAACTAGCCCAGTAAGAAATATTATGACTAAGATAATGCATAATAAATTATCATTTGTCTTCAACAATGTTAAACTGATAAAATACAATAGACATCAAGTTTAACTGCAGCGGAATAAGCAATCCATTAGAAGAGTCAAGTAGAGCATGATATCTACTATCTTCTATGATTTAAAATGTTTTCATCAATTTTTATTGTAAGACCCCAACTTTTATGAATAACGATGAATTTTCTATAATTATCATTTTTGAATATTATGGAATGAATTTGATATAATGTTATAGTTGTGGGTAATAGTTATAAATTTTGCAAAGTACGCAAGTTGTTATATAATATTCGATTGGTCGGGGAATATTCGTTTTAACAGGGAATATTCGTACGACGGCACAATCATTGGTGGACCCCACAACGGAATTATTGTCGGATTGAGAAAACGACAAAAATATTTTATAAAAATAACGGTGGAAGTTTTATCGTTAACTGTTGAAACACCCGGTGTTAAAAGTACATGAATACGCGTGGTTGCATAGTAGCACACTGTATTGATTATTGATGCTTACGTGAGAAGTCACTCAGTTTTGTTCAATTATTGCTTCAGTAATTGTTGCATAGTATTTCACGTTAATTGATTCAATTATTGTCGATATTTTATATATTATTAAATCAATAATTGAGACGACAAAGTTATTAATATTATTATTTGCAATATTAACGATGTCTAGAAGTTCTGTCAAGGAGAGGTTTGGTCACCTAATTGCGCACCAATAGGGAGAAATCCTTATTGAAAAGCCCCCTCTTTCTTGGGAATGACCTGGTCGATTAATAGTGTGAATTATAATAATGATGATGAAGTTTTATTTTATTATTATTATTAATGTAATAAAATAGAAAATCTTTTTATATAAAACAGAATACTTTTATAAAGTTATTCGTTTTATTAGACTATAAATAGAATATATTATATTTTATTATGCATAGTGTTTGCATAGTGCCTACATAGTGTTTGTATAGTAAAATCTTTTTATATAAAATCGAATACTTTTATAAAGTTATTCGTTTTATTAGATTATAAATAGAATATATTATATTTTATTTAAAAGATATTGTTTTATTAGAATATTTTATAGTAAACCAATCTGGACTGTCCATTTAAAAGTAAATCAATCTGGACCATTCAGGAATTAGTTACTATTCAGTCCATTCTCCTATAAATTGAAGTTCATTCCTTCATTATTTCTTATGAATTCACTGAAATTCTAGAGAGAGAAACTATAGAGAGAAAGAAGAAAAGTATTCTGCTACTTCACTACTCCTATATCCAGTTTGTTCTAAGGTAAGGGTATTATTTCTTTCGTATTCATGAAGAGAACTTCAGTTATTCCATTCTTTATTATTCTCGTTGGAATAACTTTGTATACACTGGCCTACCTTATACTTGGTGAAATTCTTACATTATTCCATTCTTTATCATTATATTGGAATAACTTTGTCTACATCAAGTACCGCATACATGGTGAAATTCTTACATTATTCCATTCTTTATTATTACATTTGGAACATCCTCGTGCGTGTGTTTACGCATGACTGGTTTCGTTATTTATTATTCTGCTGGAACATCCTATCGGTGCATAATTTACTTTGACACAGATTCATTATTTATTATTACATTGGAAGATCACATGCGCTATTTACGCGTGACTGGTTCCGATTATTTATTATTCTGTTGGAATAATGCATACATGCTATTTCTATCGCATGCTTGGTGATTTCTTTTGTTATTCCATTCTTTATTATACTCAGTTGGTTAAAGTTTTGACTTCTATATCCATGAAATTAGTGGAATATCCTTGATATTTGCGCTTCATCCAGTATCTTTTCATGGAAATATTCTTCTGAGCATTCTTAAATTCTACTCTACAAAGCAGTATCATGTTGACAATTTGGACGTTATTGAATTCTGGACAAATTAATTCTTGAACTTGTTTTATTGAATTCTTATATCATTGTCATCATCCTCATGCTTATATCATGCTTACCACATCATTTATAACATTACGGGTCATGATTATACCGAATAATCCCTGGTCATAATCATACCAAGTCCATCTATGCACGTAAGCCAAAGATGACTTTCATCACAATATAAGCATGAGGATGATAACAATGACATAATAATTCAATAAAACAAGTTCAAGAATAAATTTTAAAGATTTATAAGTTAATTTATCTTGAAATCAATTACGTCCAAATTGTCAACATGATACTGCTTTGTGGAGTAAAATTCAAGAATGCTCGTAAGAATATTTCCATGAAAAGATATCGATGAAGCGAAATATCCGTGATATTCTACTAATTTCATGGAGTATAAGCCAAAACTTTAACCAACCGAGTATCATAAATATATGAAACTGCAAATAGATTTTCACCGCCATGCGAATCCACGTAGATAGATCATTTCCACAATTTAATAAGGAATGAATACGAAGGATCATTCACCATGCATGTGATAATCCATATAGGCGTGTTATTCCAATGAATAATAAAGAATGGAACCAGTCATGCGTAATCGCATGCATGTGATATTCCAAATGTAATAATAAAGAATGGAATAATGTAAGAATTCACCATGCATTCGATAGATCACATGTTTGAGTTATTCTCAACAGTAATAATAAAGAATGGAACCCGTGTCATGCGTAATCCGCATGCATGTGATATTCCAACGTAATAATAAAGAATGGAACTAGGTCATGCGTAATCCGCATGCATGTGGGATATTCCAAGTAATAATAAAGAATGGAATAACAACAGAATTCACCATGCATGCGATAGAATCGCATGCATGTGTTATTCCAATAGAATAATAAAGAATAGAACCAAGTCTAGCGTAATCCGCATAGATGTGATATTCCAACGAATAATAATAAAGAATGGAATAATCGAAGAATTTCACAATGTATGCGGTATTTGAATGACAAAGTTATTCCAACATAATAATAAAGAATGGAATAATGAAGCTCTCTTCATGAATACTGAAAGAAATAATACCCTTACCTTAGAAAGAAATCGGATAATTTGGAGTAGAGGTAGTAGACTTCTCTTCTTCTTTCTCTCTATAATAATTGCTCTATAGCTTGAGAGATGAAGTTTAGATTTAGATCCGATCATGATAGCATATGTTTGTGATTTCGTATATGGAATTCATAATTACGTGTTTAGGATAGAGATATGCCTTTCGCCATATGTAATCTTATAGAGAACTTGTGCTTTAAATCCTTTTAATTATAATTCACATAGAGATATAGTGGATTAGTTAATTAGGGTGTCTTGCTTAATTCTATCATCCGTGGATTTAAGTGAGTATGGGTATTATGCATCGAGAGGTGGTTTTATACGCTTTAGTGTACTTGATTAACAATTCAGGATAGAGAATAATTGATGAGAAGTGTGTTAACTTAAATGAAGCAATAGGTGAAGTTGTGATCTTAAATCTCCGTAATCTTAATTTAACTAGTGGTAATTAGAATTAGTTTAATTATAAATTGAAATTCATTCGTTTAAATAAGATTGAGTTGATTACGAGTTAGTACTTGGTGATTTTTATTAAATAATTCTTTATGGGAACGATACTCAACTTATCACTTTATTACTTGTTGACCACGTATACTTGCGTGTTATGTGTAATTAGATTTTACCCAACAAGATTTTGGCGCGCCAGATTCTTATTCAAATTAGTTTAATATTTTTTACCAATATTAATTTCAATCAAATTAGTCTTAATTTAAACATTTTTATTTTTATTTTTAATTCTCTTCCTATATTTCTCTCTTTTCAGGTACCATGGATGACTTTGCTTATCAATAGCCATACACGAACATGACTCAACCAAGGGAAACATGGATTGATGGACTTAATGCATTTTTCGTGAAGTCGAGACAAAATTGAGGCAAATTCAAGACCTTGAGGTTATCGCAGATTTCAACGGAGGTGAAGGATGGTAGTTACATGTGACTATTATGCTGGCAACCATCAAAGTCATCAATGCACCATCAATTTTGAACCGGTACAATATAGTGGTGATTACCTCAATAACTATGTTGATCCTAACTATCACCAAGTTTGGGGGTATCACCTGGATTCGTCATGGAGCTATACTTATGAAGACCAATACTACGCTCCAAATCCAACATACATACCGGAATTCTCATATCAACCTCCATTAAATGAAGAAAAGTCAAAGTTGGAGGAATTACTGTCAAAGGTCATAGCAAACCAAGAGAAGAGGATGATGAGTCAAGAAATATCAAGCCACAATTTTCAGCACCAGATGGAACAACTCATCACCACTTCAAATCTTGGTCCTTAATACATGGATTCCAAAACTAAGACAGATAATTCGAGATTGGAGGAATTGTTGTCCAAGTTCATAGCATCAAATGAGGAGAGGAGGATTAATCAAGAGCGGTCAATTCAGAATCAAGAGATAGCTATTCAAAATCTTCAAAATAAGATAGATCAAATGACCAAAGCTGTAAGCAACCTTCCTCCAAACACGTGGCTTTATGATGTGGATAACGAAATTGATGGAGAACCCGAACCGAATCTACGACTGGATGAGCCACAAGATATAGGAAGTGTGGAGACAATTGGGGATAATGAAATAGAGGTCCACGGAGATCTAAATGGGTCTCCACCAAAGATCAAAGAGTCGGTCAGATTTGCAAAATCATGCCCACTTGGTAGTCATGTCACCGGCGAAGCTCTTGATGACAAAAGAGCGAGTACAATTTTGAATCCATGGTGGGATGAGAAAGAGAAGATAGACGGAGAGCCCATTGTGTGTGACAAACTTTCATGCCCCAAAGTGATCACATACACAATGGAGAAAACACCTAGCTGTGGGACGTTCTTGATTGAGATCATACCAAATCAGAGTATGCTAGGTGACTTTAAAGCAATGGCTATCACAATTGGGAACCTACCAAAAGCTACATTATTTCCGATGGAAGGAGGGTTCCTCAATTATTGAAGAGGAATCGGATTGCATTGACCAGAAAAAGTCAGGCTGAAAGACTATAATTCAAGCGCTAACTGGGAGGCAACCCAAGAATTTTTCTATTTATTTGCTTTACTAGTTTATTTAGTAGATAGGAATTAATTTTCTTATTAAGTTCTCTTACCAATCCAAAGTGTTATTTTAATCCATGTTTTCTCTTTTCATTGCAGGTATGGAGGTTCAATGGACAGTCAAAAGATTATAGAAAGGTTATGCAAGTCAAACTCAAGTGTGATGCCCGATTCATTCCAATGTGCTTAACCTATTCTTCAAACTTTGCAGACAAGGAGATAAGTTTCTATATGTCAGGGAAGTCCTCTCTTTTAATTTTTCCTATCTTAGCCATTGAGGACAATGTCTGTTTTAAGTTTGGGGGTATTTATCATGTTTAGTATTTACTTGGGTAATGTTTTGATGGAATTTGATTTTGGCCAATGATAAGTGGGTGGTTGATATTGTTAACTCTTGGAGAATTGATGAGCATGCTTAGTCTATATTTTAACTAGTTAGTTGGGTTTCACATTACTTGCGAATTTGTTGAAATTTTTTACACATATCCATTTGTTTAGCCAGTTGGGATTGAAATTTTTTCTTGGCTAATTTTTTATGAAAGATACCATTGCAACTTGATATATCTTATTTGAGCATCATTCGAAGTGAAAATTAGGCACTCACATAAGTTTGGGGGAAATCTTGGGGTATTTATGAATTTTTTTTTATTGGAACCTTCCCGAGTTGAATAATTGAATCTTGTGGTGGGTCGAGATGGAGCGTAAAACGCACTCCCCATAAACACAGGCACGAGATGGAGCGTAAAACGCACTCGTTCAATGAAAAGTGGAAAGTGAGATGGAGCGTAAAACGCACTCACTAAATAGAAAAAAGAAAATATGTATGTTTGAAATACTTGGGAAGGGTTCTTACGTGATTAAAAGTTTAAATATCCAGTTGATCTTCAAGAAAAATTTGTGCAATGTCTATATTAGCGGTGATTGATGTGATAAGAAGTTTTGAAATTCATTTTTGAAAATCTTTTATGAGTATTGGTTGATCTAATCTAAATCACGACTGGATTGAATATGTGGATGCATATACGCACTTAAAGGATCAAGAGTAGATGTGAGTCTAATGACAGTTGTTGAAATTTTAGACATGACATTGTTTTGAAATTTTCTACGGGTTTTCATCTGTTGTAACCTTTGAGGCCATTGATCGAATTCATATTGATTCATTGTTTGGGTGGATAATTGCTAGAGGATGAATCCGTCTAATTTATGTTTTTGCTTGAGGACAAGCAAATGTTTAAGTTTGGGGGTATTTGATAAGTAGGTTTTATACCTACTTATCCTGTATCTGTTACTTGAATTAGTTGCTTATATTCATGTTTCTTAGTTACTTTTCATATATTTTATGTTATTTTGTAGGCTATGGCATGACATTGGCATAAAGAAGCAAGGATAAGCTATTCGGACATCTTTTGGACTAAAATAAGCAAGCAAGTGCAAGAAGGGAATATTGAAGGACTTTTAATACCAAGTTAGATGCATGTTCTTGGCTTGGAACTTGGATTTTATGGTATCTCTACTTCTTAGCTTTCCGGAACATCTTGAATCATCCCAATCGGAGTTCGGATGTGAGAGTTATGGCCTTTTTATCAACGAAGATCAAAGCTAAGAGTTGTCATACTTGCCAATTACATAGCATCTACTTCAAGCCAGATTTCCGCCTTGATCAAATTTGAATCTGTCAATCCTCAAAGAATGAAAGTTATAGATCTCGTCGTTATCTTCGATTTGATAGGTGGAAAGTCCCGTCACTCCAAGCGAATAAAAAGTTATACCTGTTTTACCAAAGGACGTCGCAGCAGAAAACAGCGTAGCGCGGACCGCGCTAGGGGCGCGCTAGGCCACCAGATTGTCTGACCTTGTAGCGTGGGGTGCCCCCAAAATGGCTTAGCAGCAGCGCGGAGCGCGCTAGGCGGCGAGAGGAGAGTTAAATTGGGTTATTTGATGTCCAATTTGAGCTAGAATAGGATTCTTAGTTGCCTAACTTGCTATGGTGTCCATTAGAACTCTAAATGCTTGAGTTTAACTTGGATTGGGAGGCTAGTTCTAAGATTCCATTAAATCCCTCTTGGGATAGATTTCTATTAACTTATTCTTTACTTTATTTCTTAGATTAGAAACTCTAGATTAGATTAGAATTGGAGATTGAAGCAACTTGGAGACCATTGAAGATCAAGAGAATGAGCTTGAGGAAGATGAAGATTTGCTGACAACAGATTCAATTCTTTTCTTTAATCTTATTCTTATCTTTTAATGTTATTTCAAGTGTAGATTCTTAGTTTTAATTCAATGAACTAATTCTTTGTTTGAGATTACAATGAATCTTATTATGTAGTTTATTTTAATACGTTTTGCTATCAATTATAGATCTCCTCAAAGAATAAAAGTTATAGATCTCGTCGTTATCTTCGATTTGATAGGTGGCAGGCCCCGTAACTCCAAGCGGATAAAAAGTTATGCCTGTTTTACCAAAGGACGTCCAGTGAGAAAAACAACGTGGCAGCGCTTGACCGAGCTAAGGCGCCATTAGGCCACCAGATTAATACGACCTTGTGGCGTGGGGCCCAGCCAGAATAATTAGCTTAGCGGAATATGAGTCGCTAAAGCGCGGAGACGAGAGTTAAATTGGGTTATTTGATGTCCAATTTGAGCTAGAATAGGATTCTTAGTTGCCTAACTTGCTAGGGTGTCCATTAGAACTCTAAATGCTTGAGTTTAACTTGGATTGGGAGGCTAGTTCAAAGATTCCATTAAATCCCTCTTGGGATAGATTTCTATTAACTTATTCTTTACTTTATTTCTTAGATTAGAAACTCTAGATTAGATTAGAATTGGAGATTGAAGCAACTTGGAGACCATTGAAGATCAAGAGCATGAGCTTGAGGAAGATGAAGATTTGCTGACAACAGATTCAATTCTTTTCTTTAATCTTATTCTTATCTTTTAATGTTATTTCAAGTGTGGATTCTTAGTTTTAATTCAATGAACTAATTCTTTGTTTGAGATTACAATGGATCTTATTATGTAGTTTATTTTAATACATTTCGCTATCAATTATTATGTTCTATCATGAGAATTGTCTATTGTGATTTGGACTTAATTGTTTAATTGATTGGCCATTAATTACCGTGATAATCTATATGAACTCGAGAGATGAAGTTTAGATTTAGATCTGATCATGATAGCATATGTTTGTGATTTCTGCATAGATGGAATTCATAATTCGTGTTTAGGATAGAGATATGCCTTTACGCCATATGTAATCTTATAGAGAACTTGAGCTTTAAATCCTTTTTTATTGTATTTCACATAGAGATATAGTGTATTAGTTAATTAGGGTGTCTTGCTTAATTCTATCATCTGTGGATTTAAGTGAGTATGGGTATTATGCATCGAGAGGTGGTTTATCTGCTTTAGTGTTCTTGATTAACAATTCAGGATAGAAAATAATTGATGAGAAGTGTGTTAACTTAAATGAAGCAATAGGTGAAGTTGTGATTTTAAATCTCCGTAATCTTAATTTAACTAGTGGTAATTAGAATTAGTTTAATTATAAATTGAAATTCATTCGTTTAAATAAGATTGAGTTGATTACGAGTTAGTACTTGGTGATTTTTATTAAATAATTCTTTGTGGGAACGATACTCAACTTATCACTTTATTACTTGTTGACCACGTATACTTGTGTGTTGTGCGTAATTAGATTTTACCCAACAAATCCACACAGACAATATATTCCAACAGAATAATAAAGAATGGAATAACAACAGAATTCACCATGCATGCGATAGACCGCACAGACAGGTTATTCCAACAGAATAATAAAGAATGGAATCAGGTCTAGCGTAATCCGCACAGACAGGATATTCTAACAGAATAATAAAGAATGGAATAACAAAATAATTTCACCATGTATGCGGTACTTCGCATAGACAGGTTATTCCAACATAATAATAAAGAATGGAATAACATAAGCTCTCTTCATGAATACGAAAGAAATAATACCCCATACCTTAGAAAGAAACTGGATACTGGAGTAGAGAGGTAGCAGACTTCTCTTCTTCTTTCTCTCTATACTTTCTCTCTATAATAATTGCTCTATAGCTTTAGTGAATTGGTTAGAAATGAAGGAAGAATGAGCTTCTATTTATAGGAAAATATAGTTTCGATAATTGCACGTTTTGGGGCTCGAAATATTACAGTACAATACCTTCAACTTTTCTTTCATTTTTAATTTAGTCCTGCAAGTATTATCAAACTTGCACCACCTCCCCTAATAGTAAATAACGTGAATCAATAGTTCGATCATGTGAATCAATAGTTATAATCATGTGAAAATATGAATTACAGTATAGTACCTCCATCTATACCTCCATATTTAACTTAGTCATGCAAGTATTATCAATCTTGCACCAACTCCCCTAATAGTACAAGAATGTAAATCAATAGTACACACATGTGAACAAATAGTTATAATCATGTGAATTAATAGCAATTAATTGTTCATTTATCCGGTTAATTACCCGACTGGTCAGTAAAACTTCCAGACATCAATTAATATCGAAATAAATGTTAATTTCCATTAACACTAATAATTCCAACATAATGAAACTATCAATTTCATCTTTAATCAACGCGAACTTATTCATTATTAATATTATAACTTACAATATTTAACAATCAGGTCGTTCCCAGAAAAGAGGGGGTTTTCCGATAAGGATTTCTCCTTATTGGCGCGCAATTAGATGACCAAACCTCTCCTTGATAGAACTTCTAGACATTGTAAATATTACAATTTAATAATATGAATAACTTTGTCGTCTCAATTATTGATTTAATAATATATCATATAATACAGATGATACTGTGACAATAATCGAATCAATAATATGAGAGATATGATGCAATAATTACTGTAGCAATAATTGAGTATAACTGAGTGACTTCTCACGTAAGCATCAATAATCAATACCGTGTGCTACTATGCAACCACAAGTTTTACTGTACTTTTACTACCAGGTAGTTCAACGGTTTTAACGGTAACACTTCCGCAGTTATTTTTATAAAAAGATAATTATGTCGTTTTCTAACTACGACAATACTTCCGTTGTGGGGTCCACCAATGATTGTGCCGTCGTACGAATATTCCCTATTAAAACGAATATTCCCCGACTAATCGAATATTATATAACCACTTGCTTACTTTGCAAAATTTGTAAATATTACCCACAGTTATAACATTATATCAAATCCACACCATAATATTCAAAAATATATTTCGAGAAAATTATTCTTTATTCATAAAAGTTGAGGTCTTACAACCTCCCCTTCTTATGAAATTTCATCCTCGAAATTAGGGTGCGTACCTGGTATGTCGAAGAGGTGAGGATACCTTGATTTCATCTCAGATTCTAACTCCCAGGTAATTTTCTCCACATCGTGGTCTCTCCACAAAACTTTGACTTGAGGTATAACTTTAGAGCGCAGAATATGATCCTTCTTATCCAAGATTTTAACAGGTAACTCTTCATACGTTAAATCTTCCTTTATCTCGTTTGGTTCTAATTCAATAATATGGTTCAGGTCTTTCACATATTTACGTAACATAGATATGTGAAAAACGTTATGAACACGAGACATACTTGGCGGTAAGGCGAGTCTATAGGCCACAGTTCCTACTCGATCAAGGATTAAAAATGGGCCAATGAATCGAGGATTGAGCTTTCATCTCTTTTTAAATCTTGTAACTCCTTTCCATGGAGCAACACGTAACAACACATGATCTCCAATATTGAATTCCACGTCTTTTCGATGAAGATCGGCATAACTCTTTTGTCGATCTTGTGAAGTTTTTATACGTTGTCAGATCGTTTGAAACTTTTCCGTAGTCATATGTACCAAATCCGGTCCCAACAACGTTGCTTCACCCACCTCATCCCAAAGATATCTTTGAAGCGACACTTTCTTCCATACAACGCCTCAAATGGAGCCATGCCAATACTTGCTTGATAACTATTGTTGTAGGAAAACTCCACCAATGGTAAGAACTTGTCCCAACTTCCCTTGAAGTTAAAGACACAGAGTCTTAATAAATCTTCAAGAGTTTGAATAGTCCTTTTTGACTGCCCATCCGTTTGAGGATGATATGCCGAACTAAATCGTAAATCCATGCCCTTAGCTTTTTGAAAACTAACCAAAAATCTTGAAGTGAATCTTGGGTCTCGATAAGAAACTATGGATACTGGCATACCATGAAATCTTACGATCTCGTTTATGTACATACTAGCAAGACGTTCAAGTGTAAAAGTTTCTCGTATCGATAAGAAATGAGCAGACTTGGTCATTTCTTGAGAAACCTTGGGAAGACCAGTAACGAAATCCATGGTAATGTGCTCCCACTTCCATTCTGAAATTTCAAGTGGTTGCAATGGACCTTTTGGCACTTGATGCTCCACCTTGACTCGTTGACAAGTTAGACACCTTGAGATAATCCCCGCTATCTCTCTCTTCATATTGCTCCACCAAAATGTATGTCAAGATCACGATAGATTTTGGTACTCCCGATGGATTGATGGCGCAGGTGTGTTTATGCGCCTCCATCATGATTTTATACTTTAAGTCAGAATCGTTAGGAACAAAATGTCCGGAGTTGACTCGAAGTATTCCTTCTTCATCGATTTTTGCTTCTGGCATAGCACCTTCTTGCACTTTCTTCTTCATATGTATCAGCTCTAGGTCTGTAGTTTGAGCAAATTTAACATTATCGATTAAAGTTAGTTCCAGTCGTATATTCGCCATCATCACATGGGTCCCTGGAGTCTTTAACTCTATTTCCATCATTTCCAAGTCATACAAAATGGGTCTTTGCGTTAACAATATTGCACTCATACCCGCATATGATCTTCTACTCAATGCGTCAGCTACTACGTTCACTTTTGCAGGATGGTATTGGATGGTATGATCATAATCTTTCAACAACTCAAGCCATCGTCGTTGCCGCATGTTGAATTCCTTTTGAGTGAAGAAATATTTCAGGCTTTTATGATCCGTATAGATCTCCACCTTCTCTCCATACAGGTAATGCCTCCAAATCTTAAGCGCAAAATCGACTGCTGCCAACTCTAGATCATGAGTAGGATAATTCCTCTCATATTTTTTGAGTTGTTGAGAGGCAAAGGCTATGACTTTCCCATGTTTCATGAGAACACATCCTAACCCTTTGCACAAGCATCATCAGAGATGACAAATCCTCTCCGAGCGGATGGTATTGTCGAAATAGGTCTTTGAAATGAGTCTCCTCTTGAGTTCTTGAAAACACTTTTTACATTCCTTACTCCAATCGAATTTTGTATCTTTTTGAGTCAGCTGAGTTAATAGAGTAGCGATTCGAGAAAACCCTTCTACGAATCTCTGATAATAACCAAACTGTTCCAGAGAAAGCTACGTGCTTCTGGCCATCGACTTAGGTTGCTCCCAGCTTTGAATTGCTTCAATATTTGTCGGGTCAACAGATATTCTATGATTTGATATCACATGCCCAAGGAATGCAACTTCCTCAAGCCAGGACTCGCATTTCTTTAACTTGGCATAAAGCTTGTTTTCACGAAGCTTTTGGAGTATCAGCCTCAAGTGTTGCTCATGGTCTTCGCGGGTTTTGGAGTATATGAGGGTGTCATCAATAAAGAGGACCACAAAGTGATCCAAATATTCCTTGAATACTCGGTTCATCATATCCATGAAAGCAGCAGGAGCATTAGTCAATCCAAAAGATATAACTAGGAATTCATAATGCCCGTACCGAGTTCTGAAAGCAGTCTTTGGAATGTCATCAGTTTTAATCTTCAACTGATAATATCAGGGACGAAGATCAATCTTTGAAAAGAATTTGGCTCCTTACAACTGGTCAAATAGGTCATCAATGCGAGGCAACGGGTACCTATTTTTGATGGTGACATGATTCAACTCCCGATAATCAATACAAAGTCACATACTTCCATCTTTCTTCTTTACGAATAGAACAGGAGCACCCTAAGGAGACATACTAGGACGAATGAAACCGATGTCTAGCAATTCCTGTAGTTGGGTTTTTAACTCCTGAAGTTCAATAGGAGCCATTCGATATGGGGCTTTAGAAATGGGTTTTGTACCAGATTCAAGGTCGATACAAAATTCAATTTCACACTTTGGGGGTAGGTCAGGAAGTTCTTCAGGGAATACGTCAGGAAATTTATTAACAATAGAAATATCATTCAAATCTGACGTATCTTTATTTAAATCCGTGACATGGGCTAAGAAAGCTTGACATCCGTTTTTCAATAAACGAATAGCTTTATGACTTGATATGACAGTGATTGATTTTAGTGGTTTGGTTGCTTGAATTCGCATAATAGGTTGGTTAGGAATATGAAAGCTAACAACTTTACGAAAATAATTGATTCTAGCATGATGAGTAGTTAACCAATCAACCCCTAAAATCACATCAAATGCAAGTATTTTCAAAGAAATAAGATCGACCGGTAACGTGCGGTTGCCGATTTGAATCAAGCAAGACTTATAAACCGTGGATGTAATGAAGGTTTCTCCCAACGGAGTTTCAACAGATAAGTCAAAGTCTAATTTCTCTGGAGTCAAATTTAAACGTTGAGCACAAGTAGGAGAAATAAAGGAATGGGTAGAACCGGTATCAAATAAAGTATAAACTTCGTTAAAGTTTATAATTAGCTTACATGTGATCACTTCGTTTGGAGTCCTCGCTTTTTGGGAGGTTACGATAAACGCTCTCCCTTGAACTACCAGTTTTGTCTTGTCTGGGACACCCTTTAATGCCTCCATCCCAGCTGGACTTGACTTTGGTGCACAACAAAATTGGGCTAGGTGACCTTCTTTTCCACAATTATAACACACTTTGGACTGCATCGTGCAATTTGGACTTATGTGTCCTTCCCCTCCACATTTGTAACATACGACCGGTGGTCGCTTCTCCTTCCTAACAACAAAAATGATCTTGGACGTCTTTCCATCCTTGTTGAATCTCCTCTTCTTGAAAGGTCCACTCTTATTGTCATGTCCATGATTACCACCGAAGTGATTATCATTTCTGGCATGTTGATTCCCTCCACGTTTGTTGTCACCGTTTTGATGACTGTTACCACTGGTATTATCGACTTGTCCGTTGCTCTCTTTTGGTTGGGTTGACTCATTATCGCGCTCCAATAACTGAGCCCTATTCATAACATCTGAATACAAACATAGTTTGTGAGAAATTAGGTATTGACGTATCTCAGGTTTCAAACCTCTTAGAAACATCCGTGTCATTCTCTCCTCATTATCAACCAAGTGGGACGCAAACCGGGACAACTCGGCAAACTTAGCTTCGTATTGCACCACGGTCATATTGTTTTGCTCAAGCTTGATGAACTCTACCTCCTTCATGTGACGAATACTTTCAGGAAAGTACTTGTCATTGAACAACTCTTGGAACTTTTCCCAAGACATTTTGAGTGCGGCAGGTTGAGTATGCTTTACAGATTCCCACCAGTAATCTGCCTCTGCTCGTAACATGAAGGTGGCAAAGGGAACCTTTTGCTCCTCGGAGCATCCCAAGACATCAAATATCTTGTTGATCTGCTTTATCCACGTCTCCGCCTTTAAGTGGTTTTGGCTCTCCAAAAACTCCGGTGGTCCCAGCTCCTTGAATCTGCTTAGCGGTGAACGTCCCGAGAGTTGTCGGTGTTTCCACTGCATTTTGGACAGAGCCGCCTCGTCTCGATGTTGCATGAATTGCATAAAGCCTCTGAACATCCCATCGTTCACCATTTCATCGGTGTTATTATTTACATGAGGATTATTATCTTCCTGTTGCACATTATCCTGGGCATTAATCTGTGGTGACTCAACGGTCTCATGTGCTTCATTGTTTATCTCAACATTTTTGGATGCCATTTTCAAATCATACAAAACAAGGGTTAATTAACATATCACATATTATCCCTATACTCGATGACCAATTAAATACCAAATAAACTTAGGTAGGTCATACTAGTGAAGGAATTCCCCGTCTCTCCCCTCCTAGTTCTTATCTCACATCTCAGCCAGGGATCATATTCCTAAGCTTTGATACCAATGTGGACGCCCCCAAAATAGGTATACATCACCCATCTTGAGTCGCCAAATACATGGTACAAAATTCAAATACAACTTAATTATACAACAATCATGTAAAATACGACAAAACATAATCTAAGAGTTTTAATAAGAATATTGTCATCTAGACAATATCCACACTCAATGGAGTCCTCATTACATTTATTGTCACACTATTTAACGTAATAGTGAGGACTACTAATGTTATCATCCTCGACCGCCACTCTGCTCCCCGACTAGTCCGAACTACGTTCTCATTTCCTGAAGAGAACAGTGAAAGAAAGGGTGAGCTCAACTAGCCCAGTAAGAAATATTATGACTAAGATAATGCAGAATAAATTATCATTAGTCTTCAACAATGTTAAACTGATAAAATACAATAGACATCAAGTTTAATCTGCAGTGAATAAGCAATCCATTAGAAGAGTCAAGTAGAGAATGATATCTACTATCTTCTATGATTTAAAATGTTTTCATTAATTTTATCATTTGAGACTCGACAATAAATAAACCACATCATCGAGTCATCCCTGCACTACGAGCCAAGGATATTCATTAAATCATCAATGGTCATGACTATACCAGATAATCCATGGTCATAATCATACCAAAAACTGTCTATCAATGCACTACAGGCTACTGAGGACTTTTACCACATCATTTATAACATTACAGGTCATGATTATACCGAATAATCCCTGGTCATAATCATACCAAGTCTATCTATGCACGTAAGCCAAAGATGACTTTCATCACAATATAAGCATGATGATGATAACAATGACATAATAATTCAATAAAACAAGTTCAAGAATAAATTTTAAAGATTTATAAGTTAATTTATCTTGAAATCAATTACGTCCAAATTGTCAACATGATATTTGCTTTGTGGAGTAAAATTCAAGAATGCTCGGAAGAATATTTCCATGAAAAGATCTCGGATGAAGCGCAAATATCCGTGATATTCTACTAATTTCATGGAGTATAGAAGCCAAAACTTTAACCAACCGAGTATCATAGAATATATGAAATCGCAAATAGATTTTCACCCGCCATGCAAGAATCCACGTAGATAGATCATTTCCACAATTTAATAAGGAATGAATTCAAAGGATCATTCACCATGCATTGATAATCCACATGTAGACGAGGTTATTCCAATGTAATAATAAAGAATGGAACCAGTCATGCGTAATCCGCGCATGCATGTGATATTCCAAATGAATAATAAAGAATGGAATAATGTAAGAATTCACCATGCATTCGATAGACCAAGACAAACCAAGTTATTCTCAATGAGAATAATAAAGAATGGAACCAGTCATGTGTAATCTGCACGCATGTGGGATATTCCAACGAGAATAATAAAGAATGAAACCAGGTCATGCGTAATCCGCACAGACAGGATATTCCAACAGAATAATAAAGAATGGAATAACAATAGAATTCACCATGCATGCGATAGACCGCACAGACAGGTTATTCCAATAGAATAATAAAGAATGGAACCAGGTCTAGCGTAATCCGTATAGACAGGATATTCCAACAGAATAATAAAGAATGGAATAACAGAAGAATTTCACCATGTATGCGGTACTTCGCATAGACAGGTTATTCCAACATAATAATAAAGAATGGAATAACAGAAGCTCTCTTCATGAATACGAAAGAAATAATACCCCTTACCTTAGAAAGAAACTGGATACTGGAGTAGAGACGTAGTAGACTTCTCTTCTTCTTTCTCTCTATACTTTCTCTTTATAATAATTGCTCTATAGCTTTAGTGAATTGGTTAGAAATGAAGGAAGAATGAGCTTCTATTTATAGGAAAATATAGTTTCGATAATTGCACGTTTTGGGGCTCGAAATATTACAGTACAATACCTTCAACTTTTCTTTCATTTTTAATTTAGTCCTGCAAGTATTATCAAACTTGCACCACCTCCCCTAATAGTAAATAATGTGAATCAATAGTTCAATCATGTGAATTAATAGTTATAATCATGTGAAAATATGAATTACAGTATAGTACCTCCATCTATACCTCCATATTTAACTTAGTCATTCAAGTATTATCAATCTTGCACCAACTCCCCTAATAGTACAAGAATGTAAATCAATAGTACACACATGTGAACAAATAGTTATAATCATGTGAATTAATAGCAATTAATTACTCATTTATCCTTAATTACTCATCTGAATCGGTCAAGAAAACTTCCGGACATCAATTAATATCGAAATAAATGTCGATTTCCACTAACACTAATAATTCCAACACAATGGAACTATCAATTTCATCTTTAATCAACACAAACTTATTCATCATTAATATTATAACTCACAATATTTAACAACCAGGTTGTTCCCAGGAAAGAGTGGGTTTTTCGATAAGGATTTCTCCTTATTGGCGCACAATTAGATGACCAAACCTCTCCTTGATAGAACTTCTAGACATTGTAAATATTGTAATTTAATAATATGAATAACTTTGTCGTCTCAATTATTGATTTAATAATATATCATATAACGCAGATGATACTGTGACAATAATCGAATCAATAATATGAGAGATATGATGCGTGATTCTTCGTAGCAATAATTGAGTATAACCGAGTGACTTCTCACGTAAGCATCAATAATCAATACCGGTGTGCTACTATGCAACCACGCGACATCGTACTTTTTTACTACCGGGTAGTTCAATAGTTTTAATGGTAACACTTCACCAAGTTATTTTATATAAAATATAATTATGTCGTTTTCTAACTACGACAATACTTCCGTTGTGGGGTCCACCAATGATTGTGCCGTCGTATGAATATTCCCTGTTATAATGAATATTCCCTGGCCAATCGAATATTATATAACCACTTGCTTACTTTGCAAAATTTGTAAATATTACCCACAACTATAACATTATATCAAATCCACACCATAATATTCAAAAATATATTTCGAGAAAATTATTCTTTATTCATAAAAGTTGGGGTCTTACAGCGATCGTGGTGTTGGGCTCGACCACCTCATTCGTAGTGTCTGGATCATCGATCGCAATGCCTTGTGGTACAGACTTATCTGAGTCTGTTTCATTAAAGATGATGTGAATCGAGACATCAACACTTAGCGTCTTCTTGTTGAACACTCTATAGGCCTTGCTGTCTTTGGCATATCCAAAAAAGATTCCTTCGTCTGACTTAGGTTGGAGCTTAGTCAGATATTGTTTTCCATTGTTGAGAATGTAGCATGGACAGTTGAACACATGGAAGTAACTGACATTTGGCTTTCTTCCTCTCTACAGCTTGTAAGGAGTCTTCTTTAGTGTAGAGTAAACAAGAGACCTGTTCTAAGTGTAGCATGCAGTGTTGATAGCTTCTACCCAGAAGTATTTAGGCAGATGAGATGTTGCTAGTAGAGTCCTTCCTGCTTCAATTAGAGTTCTGTTCTTCCTTTCAGCTACTCCATTTTGCTGTGGAGTTCGTGGAGTTGAGAAGTTGTGAGTGATGCCAATGTCTATGCAAAACTGATCCATCTCAGAGAAGTCGAACTCTCTTCCATGATCACTCCTTATAGTTTTGATCTTCTCTTCTTTTTCGTTCATCACCAGCTTGAACATCTTGATGAGTTGGAAGCTTGTTTCATCTTTAGAATTTAGAAAGAATACCCATGTGAATCTGATGTAGTCATCCATTACGACCAGTGATTATCTCTTCCCTCCAAGTATTACAGTTGGAATTGGCCCAAAAAGATCCATGTGAAGTAACTGTAGGGGCTTATCAATTGATTTGACTGCTTTACGTTTGGATGAGTTCCTAGTTTGCTTTCCAAGCTAACAGGCGTTTCATGGCCTTTCTTTGAAGAAGCTGAGCTTGGGTAAACCTGCTACTAGATCTTTGGAGGCCAGTTTTAACATACTTTTGAAGTTGAAATGAGACAACCTTCTATGCCATAGCCAACTCATTTCTTTAGAGGCTTTAGCAATAAAGCATATTGTCTCATCAGAACTCAGTTGAGCAAGATTAACAGTGTAGACGTTCCCTTCTCTTGTCCCGGTCAGCTTTATAGAAGAGGTCTTCAGATATCTTAGTTGACACTGATTGTTGAGGAAGGTCACTTGATGACCCTTGTCGTAGAGTTGGCTGATGCTCAGAAGATTGTGCCTTAGTCCTTCTATATATGCTACTTTGCTGAAGGACACTGCACCATTCCCAGCTGAGCCATATCCTCTTGTCTTGCCATAGTCGTTGTCTCCGAAGATGACTGTTGGACTCTCTTTCTCTATGAAGTTAGACAAGAGGGCTTTGTTTCTGGTATGTGCCTTGAGCATCCACTGTTCGGAACCAAGTTGTGATCATGGAGCTCTGTTCCTACAGTAAGGTTAAGCTTTTATTTTGGTACCCAGACTTGCATGGGTCCTACCTTGTTAGTACTCTTGGGGACCCAAATCTTCTTGACTTTGGGTCTATTATGTAGAGGATCATAGTAGCATACTGCAGCCTTATGACCATATTTATCACATACACAACATCTAGCATGATACATGCTTGTGTGTATGCATGGATTCTTTCTCCATTTGGACTTGTGTGGATTCTTGGTGGTCTTTCCTTTATATTGATTCTTCTTTTTCCATGCATTCTTGTGATTCATGATTTGTGATGAGTGAAACTCAACACTGCTATTCCTTCATGGTTAGTTCGTGGAGTTGGTTTTACTTGACTCCACGATCCTTCGAGGTTGGAGAGTAGTGACTGAGTTACTTTTCTCTTTTCTGAACCCCAGGCCAGCATGGGATCCGTTATATCTTGGGACATGACTTAGATTAGAAGAGCATGGATGCACTGGTTCTTTCTTCTGTGAGGATTTCACAAATGTAATGCTTCTATTAAAATTTGAAGCACTACTAATGTTAGTTTCCTTTAGCTTTTCGATATATGATTCTGAGGTAGATTCCCCAAAACCTAAATCTATTCTGTCAGATGCACTTCTCTGACTGGAGGTCTGGGAGTCCATGGATGAAGATGATCTATTCCATATTAAGATTGTCTTTTCTAGTTCCTTAATCTTAGAGGTTAGATTTAAATCTCTTTGTGTGTTGAGTTCATTGGTTTGTCTTAAGATTTTATTCTCAACCTCAAATTTAGAGAGAGAAGTGGTACTTAGTAGAGCTGTCTCCAGTTTTACTTGAACTTTTTCTTTCTCTTTTTGAAGAAAAGAATAATCTTTAGACAAAACTCTGAACCACTTCATGTATTGATGCAGATCAGATGTTATGCCAGGTAGTACAGTTCTTAAATCATCAATGTCTACATCAGGAGAGTTAAAGTCGAATACCTCATTGATACTCACTTCATGATGGTCAGTGCTCTTCTTGTCCTTTGCATCTTTGGCCATTAGACATAGATTAGCTACTTGAGGCTTTTCATCATCTTTAGACTCAGGATTTGTGTCATTGTCTGAGTCACTCCACCATCCTCCGGTCACAAGACCTTTATCTTTCTTTCAGAGCTTTTTATAGCCTTTGAACTCCTTCTTTGGATTTTTTTTTTCTTCAGCTATTCTCTAAGAGGTTTGTTGCAATTTGTAATGAAATGGTCGGGCTTCTTGCAGTTTTAGCATAAGTCATTGATCTGCTCCTGGCTGCTGTTGTTGTTGAATCTCTTAGGTCTGTTGTTTCTGCCTTTGTGCATGAACCTTTTGAGTCTTCTAACCAACATTACAATGTCCTAATCATCATCTTCCTCAGAGTCAAATTCATTTTTCAGCATGAGCTTTGGAGGTGGTTTCTGTTGCCTTGAGAGTAACTCCTTTGTCCTTCTTTCTTCCTTCAGATAGAGTCTCTGCTTGTTGGGTCAGCTCTAGTTCGTAGGTAAGAAGGTTTCCATAGAGTTGTTGAACTATCATTTCATGGAGATTCTTTGACTTGGAGTGTTGATGTATCACCAGTTCTGCTAGTTGATTGACCTGTTCGTCAAGAGACTTTAACTCCCGATCCATCATGAACTGGAACTCTGAATAATCCCACTTGTTGGAATTATCTTTATTGGTTTGGGGAGAACCACCCATATATTTGAGGTACTTGGAGCTCTCTCCACTGCCTCTATTGATCATGTTAACATCTTATTCCTTGTGCTGAGGGAGAGGGTTATCCTGAACATGTGGTTGTTCGGGTTTGGTTACCATGATTTCACCACTATCTATTAAGTCTTGGATCTTATGCTTGAGGGCCCAACAATCCTGAGTGTCGTGGCCTGGAGCTCCAGAATGGTAAGTACACTTCTTATTTGTATTGAAGCCCTTTCCACTTGGATTGCCCGGTGGAAGGAGATGAGTGATTTTCTTCTAAGCTGTCAGAAGTTTGAAGATGTTTTCGAGTGACTCCCCTAAGGGTGTGAAGAGTGTTTGACTTCTCCACTCTTTGGCAAGGGAGGATTTAAGGATTGTGCTTGAAAAGGGGAGTAGTTTATCCTTTAAATAGGCAAGTTTTGATTGCCTTTTTGTGTTTGCCCTTACAATATCAAGGAAACATCCTCTTTTTTCTTCTTATAGACCCTCTGGGGGTTGTTCCTATAACTTCTAGATTGGATATGCTCAGCTATTGCTTTTAAAGTGGTGAGGTCTTGAATCTTCCCAGACTTTAATCCCATTTCTGCCATTTCTCTGTGCTTAATCATTTCTGAGAATGGTTTTCCTATTCTAGCTAGGACCCTTTCATAAAATGGAGCTTCTTGAATATCAATGAAGGTCATCACCATCTCAGTCTTTGTCATGGATGAGATTACTTGACCAGCCAGACGCCTCCATCTTTGGGCATACTATCTAAATGACTCATTGACTTGCTTCTTAACTTTGGTAATCTGATACCTGTCTGGAGTCATCTGAGTATGAAAGCTGAATTGACTGAGGAAAGCATGGGCTAACTCCTCCCAACTGTGAATTTTGGAGTTATCCAATCTGGTGTACCATGTTCTGGCTTCTCCAGTAAGACTTTTTTGAAATAGCTGCATTCTCAGCTTTTCATTCTCGGCGTATAGGATCCGAGCTCTCCAATAAACACTTTTAAGTGGGTATAAGGATCTCCCAATCCATCATATTTATCGAAGTCAAGAGCCTTAAATTTCTCTGAATAATGAACCCCAGGAAAGATGCAAAGGTCTGAATAGGAAACACTTCCGTGCGTTCCAATCCCTTTGATGGACCGAATGATCTCTTCCATTTGTAGAACCTTCTTCTGAATATCATCGATGTCTTGATCTTCATTAAGATGGGTGATTTCAGGGGTTTTGTTGGTCTTATCAGTCTGAGACTCAGGTAATGGGACTTCTCTGTCTGGACCCTGGATTCCTCCTTATGTAGAGGCTTCTATTTGTATGGGTATTTGTGGACCCTGAGTTGATTTGTTTAGTTCTTTCAGGAGAACAACCAACTCTGTTA
The DNA here is from genome assembly GCA_020205605.1 of Panax ginseng. Lineage (NCBI taxonomy): Eukaryota > Viridiplantae > Streptophyta > Magnoliopsida > Apiales > Araliaceae > Panax > Panax ginseng. The sequence continues at coordinate 134,612,486 of CM035133.1, read as the reverse complement.
TTTGATTGCTTAATCCTTCAAACTCCTCGCCAGAGATAGGAGTAGGATTAGACTGAGCACTTGTAGCCATGTCTGACTGTGGGCTTAGTGCCTTTTTGGACTTTGAACGGGTAACGAGACCAATCGTTTCCCTACAAAAAAGACTATGTAGTTTAGTCTGGAAAAATGGGGAAATATTACATGCTATGTAATGTGTCCATTTTTAGGAGTGTTTTAAGGTTTTCCTGCAAAACGGATGTCAGTCGTTTTGATGACAGGATAGAATGACAAGTCTTGATATGAAAAAAGGAATGCATGTTCACATACTCCTTTATATTTTCCATTACATTGATATTGACATGGAAATGAAATTACAAGTAATTAAAATTGGAAGGTATGAAAAAACTTCCCTCCGCATTTGGTTTATCAGAGGCTGACCTATCTTAGGCTACTCTCGCAACTTTTTGGCATGAAGGTCCCCAGATCATCACAATTTACTCGATGGGAAGTTAATCCGATCTTTCAACTGGAGCAAATCTGGGTGGTTCCTTTCCTGAGCCTCATGGAATTAGTCTTCTGACGGGTTAGCCTCCTGGTGGAGGAATCACATAACATACATTCACATACATCGCGTCTCACCGTATGGAAATGATAACATGTGTGAAGCACTAATATCACAGGCAGATATAGTGCGAAGCACTAAAGTGTAGTAAATAAAACATTAGTATACATTCATTCAATGTAAATGCAGTATTCACACATAAGCAGATAAAAGTTTTTGAAAAGCTTGAATAGCGGCTTAAGCCCTCTTACTAGAGTCCCCAGCAGAGTCACCACCTGTCGACGTCGGGATTTTTATTTGTCCCTTTTTGTTCTTATCTTTTGGTGTTCTCATTTTTAGGTGAGATTTGTTTGAAAAAATAATTTTGAAAAGGTCCAACATGTATATGTCAACGATTTGACTGTTAGAGTCGCTCATTGGTATTTTTAAATGGTTGCACCAACTCAACCAAGAAAAGGTTTGCACAAAGACCCAATGATTTGACACTATTTAACTGGTCTGAGAAACCAAAATTCGTTAGGGTCCGGGGGCTTGATTAAGAGGAGGGAAGGTGTTAGGAACCCCCCGACTTCCGTGATAACATGGTTACCGCCATTTTTCATTAAACTTTAATTGTGTATGTGTGTGTGTGAGTAGGGCCTCTGTGTAGTTGTTTGGAAGTAGTGTTATGCCTCGTTTGCACCTATATACAAAGGGTTTGACTTTTATATAAAAGTTCAATTTTAACAAGATATAGAGTGAAGTTTTGTAAAATAGGTTTTTTAAACCCTTGTGCTCAATAGTAATTGAGGCCTTTGATACTTCCATTTTATTATGTGTTCGGCTTGATTGCTTTTATGTTCGAGATGCGAGGCATCCTCGAAAAAATAAGATACATAGCAGTGCCAAACTCCTTGTGGGCATAAGAGCCATCTAAGGATATTCAGATACCGTAGATAATTTACAAGCTTTCTGCAGCTGCAAAATGTCCATCACGGGAACCAAATCTAGATTCAGAGGCTGAATCTGTGATCACATGATTCCTAGGCTCAGATGAAGAAGCAATATGTATAGAAGCTAGAAAAAAACTAGATTTGAATAAATCTAAACCATTCTAGCTTCAACGGTTCCATTTTAGTCACTTTGAACCGGTTAAAGTTAGAAGTAGCTAGATTGAGGCAAATCTAGCCCATATGCTAAAAGATTAAATATCTACATTATGAAAGCAGTTAAAGTAGATATTTATAAAAGCGTGAAAATATATATATATATATATATATATATATATATATATATATATATATATATATAAAAGCGGTAAAAAGGACACAAAATAAACTCTGTGGCCCAGGACATGAATGTATATATATATATATATATATATATATATATATATATATATATATATATAGGCTATATGTATATACACAAATGTATGTATTACATAAGTAGAAACTATGGCGACGTAAAACTCGTCGACATAACCGTAATAACTATAACGATGGGTGAAACCAAATCGTTATAGCCAAAAAACTGTCATATAATCGATTTATGTAATACACAGCTGTGTACATACATTTTCCCATATTTATATAAATATATATATACTTATATATATACTGTCGAATTCGAACTTGAATAAGTCTGGATAGAATATCTGGTGTGTTTACTGCTTATATATATGTATATATATATATATATATATATATATAAAAAGCCACGGATCGATGATCCGGGCATACCCACACAACGTGACTCTCAACGTTAGTAGATATGTACGTATAGAAGTAATAAAAAGCTTAAAAACTTGAAAAATCTTACAGTGGGCTGCAAAGAAGACTTTAGATAGCTTTTGACGTCTGAAAACTCAATTTCCACCGGTTAAACTTCAGTATGTTACAAAACACGAGCTTACAAGTGTTTAGAAAGAAGAATTTCTCACTTTAGAGCACTCTAACAGGGGTTACATGCTGAAATGGACATAGTTTTCTCACCTTTTCTCTTTTTTTTTCAAATAAGCTGCCAAGAGCTCATATTTAAAGACCAGATGGCCGCGGGTCTACATGCGGTAACTGCGGGTCTACCTGCGGCTGACCGGGTTGCCCTGAGCCATGTGGTCCCGTCGTCTCGAAGTACATGCACTTTGGCTACGCGTTGTCCCCTCGAACCTTCATAACTTTAAATTCGGGCATCCGATAAAGGAGTGCTGTATCTTTTCGGAATGTTGTTGTCGAGAGATAAACAATGACATGGTATTAGAGGTTATACAAAGCCGAGAATATGGGTCCATGACCAGATCTCCTAATCTTCAAAGTCTATCCGTTGTACTGTCTTGTGCAGTTGTCACTCGGGATTTAAGCTATGGTTCTTGTGGGACACCTTGGTATACAGTGTGGATTTGAAATGTGTTAAGATGACATGAATGTGATGTTGAGGTGGCTAAATGACGATTTTTCCCCCACCGGGGTTATCTCCGACTTTTGTAGTAGATGTAGCAGTCGTTGCTCAGGGTTATCTCTGAGATTGGGCTGTTGTGAATGCTGAATGTCCACAGGGTTATCTCTGAGGTGTGCTTGACCTCTCGGGGTTATCTTCGGGGTTGAACTGAGTATCCCGGGGTTGTCTCCGGGGTTGAAACTGACTTTTCCTAGGTTATCTCCGAAACTTGGATTGGATCCCTCGGGATTATCTTCGAGGTTGAAACTGAATCTCCCAGGGTTATCTCTGGGATTGAAATTGAATATCTCAGGGTTGTCTCCGGGATTGAAAATTGTACCTCCCGGGGTTGTCTCCGAGGTTAAAACTGATTTGACTTCCAAGGTTATCTCTGGAAGACAATTTTTCCCTCCTGCAGGGTTAGTAGCCGGAATGCAAAATTTTGAGTGTCTACAATTTATATTTTCACAATTGATATTTATATAAATATTTTCAATAGATCACTTAGATTTTCAAATCCAGTTCGGAATGATTCACTCTTTTTGGAGGAATATCTCAGTGTCGTTTTGAACTATCAAGTGTATTATCTATTTTACAATATTTATATAAATAATATCAATAAAAAGTTACTTAGTACTATAAGGAATCGTACGGCTCGATTTCGTCTCCGTAGAGGAATATCTACGTAGCATTGTAGCGTCTAAGTATAACTTTTTATTTGATATATATATATATATATATATATAATTGTGTATAATAATTTATATTCGTATATATATAAATTTAAATATAAGTAAGAAATAATTCACTAGATTAGATCAAATGACTTATCTCAATTACTTGGACCAATTTCATATTCTCAAATAATCAAAACTTTTGTAAGAAGAGATATAAAGCTTTAGAGAGAGTGTGTAGGCAAGGAGAGTAAGCTTTTCTTTTCACTCAAATTGGCAAAAACCAAATGAAAGAAAGACTCCCTATTTATAGAATTTTGAGGTTGAGGGCAAAATGGTGATTTTTGAAGGTTTGATTTAAAACAATGGTTTGGATTTAATTGTTTTTGCAATGGATGGTTCGGATGAAGCAGGTAAAATTTTCACGCAGATTGCTAATTTAAATGCCAGCCCAAGAAAAAAGGTTCCTTTTTATTTCCATCAACTTAAGTAATAAATGCGGTCAAATGAAGCACATTCAATTTCCGTGTGGCCTCTTGTCCCATAAAGAAAGTCATTTGCACACATTGTTTACTTCATTCACTCGCATACACACACAATTATGTATGTATGTATATATATATATATATATATATATATATATATATATATATATATATATATACATGCATGCATTAAAACAATTTTGCCCAATTTTGTTTTTATGAGTTTGAAAGAAAATAGGATTTCCCTGCCTTGGAAATGTTTATATGAATCAATTTATAACACTTTATATTTAATTTATCAATGTCAATAAAAATTAATTCAAATATAGAAAATATTAAAGTAAATAATATAATATACAAAATGATAAACTTAATAGAAGATTATATTACCAATAACTGTTATCATCAAAATACTAAAAAAATGAGGACCTATCAATCTCCCCCTTGTTGATGATGACAATTATAAAATATATTTTCTATAGCAGTTTTCCCTTACTATTAAGAAGCTCCTCTTCACATTATGAATATTTTAAGTCATAATATTTTAGCAGTTTGTATCACATCTCATAGCAATTAAGTAATTATAATTATAAACATCTCATAACATAAAAACATGTCACAACAGTTATAAAACATCTCATAGCAGTTAAGCAATTATAATTATAAACATCTCATAGCAGTTATAAAATAATATTTGTCTTTCTTCTCCCCGTTTATCTGTGACAATCCGAATTTTTATAAGTTATTAAAATAAGAATTTAATAATTAAAATTCTTATTATGAGATGTTTTGAGTTTGAGTATGTACATATACGTGCTATATATTTTTAAATATGTGATCTGGTGTGAAGGGAAATATATATATTCATATATTGGAAAAGTGAAGTTCAATAGTTAGTTAACTATTGAAGAAATTAAATGAAATTGATAATTATTTTAAATATTTATTGAATTAAATAAATATTTTAAATAATTTATTTATTGAGAAAAATAAATAATCTATGAAATTGTGGTATAATAATTTAGTTACGTGTGTATGATAATTAAATTAAAGCAAATGTAAATTTTATTCTTTGAAGATTTAATTTAATTAATTAATTAAATTAAATGAGTTGTTTAATATGAAAGAAAATAAGTATATTAAATAAAGTAATGTTTAAGTCTAATTTATTAATTAAATTAGATACATGTAATTATTTATTAATTATAAGTATAATTATAATAAGATTACAATTATTATTAATTATTATTATTATAAGTTATTTAAATTAACTAAAGGTGTGACACATGAAATTAAATAATATAATATTATTAAAATAATCTAGTTTGGAGGATTAAGTGGTAGCCAAACAAGGCCTTGTGGTCTTTGGTTTATTTAACTGACGCCTTTTATTATTTTTTTTTTTTAACTTAAAGAGAGTGTGGGAGGATGGCCATATCAGTTTATTTTTCTACGCTTCTTATTTTCCCTATGGCTAGATAATATAGAAATACAGAGATGGTTTGGAGAGGAGAAGAAACACTGAGATTAGAGGGAGAGCTTGGTGAGAAGAGAGAATTGTAGAGATTGCTAAGAGAACAAGAAGAGTGCTAATAGTTTTGCTAAATCAAGGTACAACTTCAATTCTGACTTTTATGTTTGAATTTTTTATTGTTAATTCATGTTGAATTGAAATATATATGTATATATGGAGTTACAATCTGTCAATCATCACATGTGAGTGTTGTTTGATGATAAAAATTCATGTAATTTGGTTTGTAGGAAGAAAAGTATATAACAGTGTTTTTTTCATGAAAATTAGCTTTAGAAAGTATGAAATTTTATGTCTAATACATGTTATAATCTGTAAATTGGTATTGGATTATGTTAGTATGTGAAGAAACAAAACGACGTAGTTTAAATCGTGTTAATTGGTTAAGAAACAAAGCCGTGGCGATCGAATTCGCTAAATGTGTTTAAAACATGAAAATAGAGTATGAGCATGTGTTTTGGGTCAAATTTTAGGTTGGTTAATATTTTTATAAATTGTTAGAATTCTAGTATGTTGTAGTTCTATGAATTAGGAATCCATAGAATCAAAAATGGACTAATTTGGATGTGTATAACTCAAGTTATGAAGATTAGTAGGAGAAAAGGGTCAAAAATCACGAAACACATCAGAATCAAGCGAAGCCTAGCGCGCGCGCTTGCCTCTAGAGCGCCAGCGAAAGGCTTCCCAATATACCGCTAGATGGCGCGGGCACATGGGGAGTTAGAAGAAAAATGGCGCTGGCAGTATACCATAGTGTGCCAGGTGTTACTGCTTTGACCTGTCTTGGTAAAACGACCATAACGTTTTCATACGATCCGATTGAGGTGATTCAAGATGATCCGTAATGAGAACGAATAGACCTACAACTTTTATGCTTTAAGGTTTTCAATTTGAGGTCGGGAACAGGGGGTCAAAATGGTCATCTTTAGGACTGTTGTGTTTTCGGAGGCAATCAGAGGGCGTCGGGCATGCACATATGCAAGTGTAGTGCTCTTGAAGATAAAAGATGTTGTTCTAAGTTATAGAACATGAATTTTATGAAGTATAATGATGCTTGTCATTAATAAATGATATATTAGATAAGTTATATACGCATACTAAGCACACACAATAGAGACAAATTGAGCGTGGGACGAATAAACGTCGAAACGCCGTGATAAGTGATAATGAACGTAAAAGTGTTTTAAATCAAATGAAATGAATATTATAAGTTATCTAATAGTATTAATATAAAACCAATAAGTAGTCCTAGCAAGACTTAAACACTTGAATGAACTTTGAATATGAAATATAGTGAGCTATAAGTCGAAAGTTAACACAATAAAATTGAACATTGTGTATTGATAATAGGAAGGGTTATGAGATGTAGAGTAAAGTTTACATTACAACTACTACGCATTTCTATGTGGCTAATAGTTAATGTGAATGATTATATAATTGTGTAGGGCACATGAAGTGCAGATAGCTGTAAGCTGTTAAACTGTTATTGGTAAACAACGATCAAGACAAGTCTTTCAGTTCCTATTTCCTATGTGAATTTGATTGTTTTAAATCTTTATTTTGCAAAGATCATGATGTGTTATATATATGTTGAATGTATGAAATGTTAAAGTCAACTTATGACTACGTTAATTGAGTAAAACATGCTGATTGAGTAAGGAACTCAATCTTTATACTTGTTATATGAACTGTAACATGTATGTTATGTTAGTCTAATGTTTATGGGATATATATTGAGCATGTTATTATGTGCTACGTGATGCATGAAAACTGTTAGATTTTGCTGGGCTGTCGAGCTCAACCTTGCAAATAACCATTTTTGCACGTTAAGGATTGAAGGTAACACTATGTGCTACTTGAATGACGTGGATCAGAAATAATACACGAAGATTAATATTTTAGCTAAAGTTGTTATTTCTTTATACCATGATTAAGATTCATGAGATGTACTAAATATTTTATGATATATAGTTTTATGTTGAGTTGTAAAGCTAAAGTTAGAGTTATCTGATATGTAAAGGTTATCGGATTGAAATATAAAATTTTATATAATAATAGTGATAAAGTGAATCATTAAATAAGATTGATTCAAAGACATATAGATGATAAAGGTTTTGGTTCAGGGAATTAAAGTAAAAAGGCATAAAAGTTTAAATTATTCCATATTTTATAAAGTTTAACATCGAATAATGATGTAAAATTAGAGGTTGAATGTATTATTAACGACCGAAGTCGAGAATTATATTGTATAAATTTTGGGGTCGTTACATTGTCACCATAAAAAATAATGGGAAAAAAAATTGAACCTGCAGAAAAAAAAGTTAGTATTTTGTTCCTACACAAAAAGTTAGTAGCCTCATTTTTAAATTTAAGAAAATCAACCCATGTAAATCGTGAATAGTCATCAACCAAAACTAGAATGTATACAACACCACCCATGTTGTGTTTAGGAATTGGTTCTACAAGGTCCATATGTAAAAGTTCTAAGGGTCTAGAAGTTGACACAGTAAGTTTAGATTTATGCGATACATGAATTTATTTTCTCAGTTCACAAGCTTCACAAATGTGATCTTTTAAGAATTTTAATTTTGGGAGACCACGAACGTGTTCTTTAGAAGAAATGTTATTTATAAGTTTCATGTTGATGTGTCCTAGTCTACGATGCCACAACCAAGGATCCTCATTTGCAGATATAAGACAAATGTTATCTAGATGAGAATATGCATCTAAGTCACATGTATACACATTTTGATATCTAGGACAAACTAGAATTAATTTACCAGTTTGATCAAATATAGAGCAATTATGTGCACTAAAGGAAATTTTAAAACCACTATAACATAGTTGATTGATAGATAGAAGATTATACCTGAGTCATGTGACTAACTGAACGTTAGAGATAGTTATGTGGTTATTACCAACACTTCCAACTCCAATTATTTTACCTTTATTATTTCCGAAAGTTACTTCACCAAAGTCTGTAGCTTGCATATTTTTTAATTTTGATTTGTCACCAGTCATATGTCTTGAACAACCGCTATCAAGATACCATTTGCTTTTATTCAGATCCGCTGCAAGACATACCTGCAATATATGTACTAATTTTACAAATTGGTACCCTTTAATAAGAAGGGTCCTTTGGGTGAGTTTTCCATTTTGTATAAGGAACATTTGAAGTTTCCTTTACAAAACCTGGCATAGGATAATCAGTTTTGGTAGAAATAAGCATTCTGTGAGTATCATGATTATGAGATGTATGATAATACTGTTTATGAAATTCTTTTCTTCTGATAATAGGTGTTATGTATGTCCCTTTGGGAACCCAAATCATTTTTCCTTTATAATTTCCATTTCTAGCATTGCACATATAAAAGGAATGACCGTTTCTGTTACAGTAAGAGCATTTAGTGAAAGGAGATATATGACTTCATTTCTTTTTCTTTGATTTTAACATGATATAGTCCTTTATCTTTTGATTTACTTGTTTCTCCAGTATATCCTAAACCTTCTTTATTAAAACTACATTTTTGTTGATTTAACATGACATCAAGATTCTCTTTTCCTTTTGTAAATTTATAAATTATAGTATTTAGATCGCCACGTTCTTTAGTTAAATTTTCAATTAAAGAATTATGTTTTTCTAATTCTAATTTTAAATGTGAATTCTTATTTTTGAGATTTCTAATTTTTTCAGTTACCGCTTGATCTTGTACTTGAGTATCTTTATTGATTACATCAAGTGTTGAATTTTCAATTTCAAGATTTTCAATTGAGATGATAAATGTTGAGTTTTCTATTTCAGGATTTTTATTTATTCTTTTAAAATTTTCTAATTTTTCTTTTAAGGAATTATTTTCCAAGTTTACTTCATTTAAACTTTCATTGGTTATAATTAAGTTAGCATTTTCCATTTCAAGACTTTTGTTTATTTTTCTTAATTTTACTAATTCTTCTATTATTATTTCATTATTTTCATATAAGTGATTGTAAGCCTCTTGCAATTTATAATGATCTTCATTTATATTTTGTAAAGTATATGCAGAAAATGAGGTGCTAGGCAATAGGTGTTCAGAATTTACCTCGGATCTTGGTGATGAGTCATTGTCTACCATTAAACAGAGATTTACAATTTCTTGAATTTGTTCAGCAGTTTTTTCCTCGTCACTTAGATCCCATCCGTCTTCAGCTACTAGAACTTTGTTGTTGACTAGTTTTGGACAATCCTTTTTGAAATGTTCAGGCTGCTTGCATTCAAAGCATGTGTTTGAATTTTCATTTGAGTTGGTATTTCTGAAGTTGTTATTTGTAAGACCCCAACTTTTTATGAATAAAGATTTAATTTCTCTAATTGTTATTTTGAATTAATAATAAGGTGTTGAATTGATATAATGCTTTAGTTATGGGTGAAATGTGCAAATTTTACAAAATAAGCAAGTGGTCATAAAATATTCGTTTGGTCGAAAAATATTCTTTTTGTCGGGGAATATCCGTACGACGGCGCAATTATTGGTGGACCACATAATAGAATAACTGTTGGATATAGAAAGCGACAGAAATAACCTTTTTATAAAAATAACGGCAAAACTTTTAACGTTAACTGTTGAAATACCCGGTGATAAAAGTACAGTAATACGCGTGGTTGTATAGTAGCACACAGTATTGCACAGTATTTATGATTATTGATTCTTACGTAAGAAGTCACTCAGTTTCATTCAATAATTTCTATGACAACCCGAGAATTTAGAAAATTATTTAAATCTTAATTGATGGATTAGAGGTTGAATAATAAACCTAGACAGAAAATAAGTGAATGGATTTGACATCTATGGGAAAGAATTTTGTGAATTTAAAAATTTTTGGTAAAGGCTTGCAGTATTAAGGGTACAAGTGTATATGTTCTGTGTATATGGTCATACATGTATGCAGTTTGTGGTTAAGGGTCAAGGGTTGACCAGATAAATTATATCAGTGTCAAACCCTAATATTATATTCGAACGTCAACGTTCAGTTAGAAAACCCTAACGATTAATAAAAAACCCTAATACCGGTTATAGAAACCCTAATTTTAGTTTCCACAAATTTGAAACCCTAATTCGGATTACAAAAACTCTAACTTGGTATCTCAGAGACTTAAGTGTATTGATTATAAGGTTAATTAGGGTTAATCCTAACAAATTAGTTAGAAAACCCTAATTTTAAAATTTGAAATCCTAATTGTTTCGTTAAAAACCTTAATGTACAATTATGGACCTAATTGCTAAATTAGCAATTTTAATTAGGAAATATTAATCCTAATCATTGAGCTTGAATGTGATTAGTAAATTTTAATGTAATTAGAAAACACTAATTATAAATTAGAAAGTACTAATTATAAATTAGAAAGCTTAATTTTCCATTTTTAAAACCCAAATTTAGAAATCCTAAATTTGATTTTTGAAAACCTTAGGTTTTAACCCTAAGGGTTAAACCCTAAGGATTGGATCAAAAGACCATATTGCCATTAAAATTGTATGCTAAATGTCTAAAGTGCCCTTTTAGCATTCTTTATTTATTAACTTGTAAATCTTGCCATGATCTTGAGTTGGTGACCAACTCTAACCACTCCATGTGCTATATATCTAATATATCAGTTAATTATTTGCCAACTAGATACATGAATCAAGGATTAAAAGAATAAAAGAAAGGAAAGTAACTCACTTTATTTCTCATATGAACCTAGACCATTCTCTCTGTAACGATCGAGAAATTTGTAATTTAGTTTAAATATTTATTGAATTAAATAAATATTTTAAATAATTTATTTATTGAGGAAAATAAATAATTGATGAATTGTAGTGAATTAATTTAGTAACTAAATTGATTCATGTTAATTAAATTGAGTATTGATAATTTTATTTGAAGGATTTAATTTAAGGAAATAATTAAATTAAATCAATTGCTTAATATGTAAGAAAATAATTATGCAAAATAAATTATTTAATTTAATATTAAATAAATAAATTAAATAAATAAAGTGATGTGTCTAATTTATTAATTAAATTAGATATATAATTATTTATTAATTATAAGATATAATGATAATAAGAATTTTATTAGTATTATAAGTTATTTAAATTAGCTAAACTAAAGTTATTTAAATTAACTAAATTAAAAGTATGACAATTGAAAACTATATAATATAAGGTTATTAAAATAATCAAGTTGGGAGTATGTGCTTAGCCAAACAAGGCCTTGTGGCCTTTGGCTTATTCAAATGACGTAGATCTTTGGCTTATTCAGCTGACGTTAGTGGGAGTCAGTTTATAATTCCTACGCGTCTTATATTTTTTTTCCTAAGGCTAGTTCACAGTTTATTGCGTATTGTATCCTAAGCTAAGAGGTAACACAGAGTGTGAGGGAAGTTCAGTGACTTTGAAGAGAGAATTCTCTGAGGTTTCAAGAGGAAGGGAGGATTGCTAAACTTTTGCTAGTATATAATCAAGGATTAAAGGTATACTCTATTCATATTCTTATTTTTAGTTTTGGTAGTATATGTATATATATCTTCTTGGTATGATTTGGAAATCACGTGAATTGTGATAGATATATGTGCATAGAGTTTTGCAAAATCTGATAATTATCATATATGATTGATACTTGTTGGTCAAATTCGTGAGAAATTGGTGTGTAGAAAGAAAATGAATATCAGTGTTCATATTTGAAAAATGGCCTTAGAAAGTACCAAATTTCTTGTCCAATATGTGATGTAATCTATAATTTGTTGGTGGATTGTGATAATATATTAAGAAACGAAAGGGCGTAGTTCGAATCGTGTCAAATGATTAAGAAACGAATTCGTGGTGATCAAATTCGTTCAAAGTATAAAAATGAGAAAATTTGGGAAAAATATAGTTTTGATTCTTCAAAATGATGTTTATATAATGTTTTTGTATATAGAATGGTGTTTAGCATGTAAAACTATAATATGACAAAGTGTTAGATGTTGAAGTTGGGAGATTTTCTGTAAAATTGGGATTTTTGGCCAAAGCAGAGTCTATTTCGAGCTTCTACAAAAATCTGAACTGAGGTATCATGCATGCATGCCATGTTACTAGAGTTATTCTTGGCGGCGCCATACAGTAAGGCCGAAAGTAGCCAGTCACAAAGAGTGAAGTCTGCTTAATTACAGGTCGTACGTAACGAACTTGGGTTAGTTTAGCATGCATGTTAAGGATATTAAAACATAAAGTATACTACAATAACAGATTGTAAGGTGTTGTAATACAAAGTGTAAAAGAGTTTTAGGCGATTGTTAATTGAGTTATATAATGAAACTAAAAAGTGATGTTTTCGAAAGTTAGAAATGAACGAGTAAGTTATGTTGGCTCGTAATGCGATTTCAGATTCGTTAAGTATGTTAACCTAAATGATTAGGTGATAGGTTAGGGTTATGATATAAATGATGGTTTAATACCTATAGTGTTAATATTCATACAACTAATTGTTGTTGCGATTATAATGATATGTGTAGGGTAATTGGAGAATATTTTACACTTGTGTAGCTTACGAGCAAGGCAAGTTCCTAAACCTTAACTCTTTACATTGAGCAAGCTTTCTAGCTTTATTCTTTTCATATTGAATGCATGTTCCCATTCCTAAATCGTTATTGTACAAGTTCCTAAAATTCTTGTAAGGTTGAGCAAGCCTAGTTTATCTTGAGTATGTTTGTGCAAGCTCTTGTAACCTAGTTCGTTACATCGAGCGAGCTTTACTTTCCTTATTATCATTCGAAGCATATATTGTTCTAATACATTGATTCATAGAAGATTGTTCTAAAATCCTTTGAATATAGCACTTTTCATGTATATCATGTTATTCAATTATATATATTGTTGATATCCGATCTTTGAATTTAATAGCCTTGTTCAGTTATACATTCTAGTATTAAACCTTTATTGATGGAAGTTGAATAGTGTTCTAAAATTTTAAAGACACTGATAAGCTAGTTCCAAACTAAACTTTCTTTAGTGCGGAAATTCTAAATTCAAACTGAGACGAATAACCCTAATATAGGGGATTTTTGTACGTGTAACATTAAGATGTTTGTGCACAATACATGGTACAAAGGGCTGATCCCCCTAAATGCGCTAAGAAGGGTCTCATGCATACCTAATGACTATTAAGGTTAAGGTAATGATACCTATATACCGGAGACATAGTTCGTGGTCTTAAAACCCTCAGACATTGATTTCGAACTTGTTTTCTATTCTTAATTCACAGAACAAGTTCATTATTGCTAGCATTCGTTGTTCATTCTCATGTTGTTATTATTACTACTTCCTATATCAGTGAGCTATTGTTTGCTCACTCTTGCAATTAACACTGCAGCTAAAGTGGAGAAAGTTGATGAGTCATCCACTAGGAAAGGAAAGGGAAAATTGTCCAAGTGCTGAAGACTTATGAAAATTTTATCTTAATAAATTATGTTAAAGACTTGGTTTAATTTTTGATATATTCCGCAAACTTATTTAATAATTTTAAGGTTAGATTACCTGGGATATATTTTGAGAATATGATGTAACCCTTTAATGGGAAAGATGATTATTTAAGTTATTTAAATTACGTCTTTATCCTTTGATTATGGGTAGTTAGATGTAATGTTTTGATAGTGAACACCAAATCTCGTGGGAATGGAGTACCGGATTTGGGGGTGTCACAGTTGGTATCGAGCCTTAGGTTATGAACCTTAGGTAGGGAAACCTTAGGAAGTAACCTTTAAGGAAACAGAAAATATAGAGGTGTTTAACTCTTATCGAGTTTTAAGGAATGGATTAAGGTATCCATTGAAGCTAAATAATAAAAGACATTATGTGATATGTGTTAATAACTTATGTGCTTGCGAGTATCGGAAACGTTAAGTAAAACTTAAAATATTTTGTTGTCAAGATGTCTAACGAAGGAGGATCCAGTCCAGCTAGAGAGGTGATACCTCAGGTACCTAGAGACGGTGAACCTCGGGATATTCATGTAGTGCGGGAACAATTGATCCAGGAGGATGTGCCTATGACCGATCCCGAGGAGGATAGTTCTGAGGATATAGAGGAGGATGATGAGGAAGAGGATCCTGAGGAGTTTCCACCAAACTCCATATCAGCAGAGATGTATGATGCTCTGCACGACCGTAACATAGAATTACAGGACGAAGTTGAGGAGCTGAAGGGGATGGTTGAGATGCATTATGCTTCGATGGAGCAGAAGGATGCGGAGATTCAAAAGCTCGACTCAAAGCTTGGAAACACGGAGTGGGATCTAGTTCATACCAAGGGTCAGCATGATGACTTGTTAGCGGTAAACGAGAAGATGAAGACTGACATGGAGAAATTGAAAGATGATTTCAAGGAGGAATCAGCTAAGCGTGCAAGAGCAGAGGCTTCTTGAATGAAGGCGACTCAACGTGCAGACCGTGCTGAGGCTAAGGTTCAAGTGAAGAAAGCCAAGATGAAGGAGATGGATTATGCTTTTAATTCTGCGATTGATAGGGCCCAGGATCGAGTCTATTATTACCCACCTCAGTTTGAAGACTCGCTGTGGTTCGTGATGGATCGTAGAATGACGTATTGTATCATGGAGGAAGAGCGTTGGGAAGCCTTACGACGTCTTAATATGTCTAGTTAGAGATAATAATAATAATAATAATAATAATAATAATGTGTGGTTGATTATGTGAATAAATAAACTGTGAATCCTTTATTTTGAGATAAATAAAGGGATGGTATGGGTATGTAATCCTGGAACTTGTTTAGTTCAGGAAAGTGAATGTTGATAGCAGTTATGCTATCTTTAACATGTTTTAAAACGTTATGAATGAATAAAATATCAAAGTTTATTTAAAATGTTATGTGTTATAGCTTTAGTCTTGGAATGTTTAAGTTAAACTTCAAATACCCAAGAAGTTGAGTAATGAACTAATAAGCGTATATCTTAACAGAAGATGCCTCCTAAAAGAAGACAACCACGTCATCAAGCACCTCTTGAGGGGTCTACCAATAATAACAATGAGACCAACGCTAATCCGGTTCAGCAGTGGTAGCTCTGTTGACGGGTGCACTTGCGAATCAACCGCAAACTCAAGTCACGACTTTCAAGGAATTCAAAGCGGTTGGACCGCCAGAGTTTCAAGGGTTTATGAATCCAGTGGAAGCCCAAACCTGGATCATGGAAATGGAGAAGGTGTTCGATGTTGCTAGAGTTAACGAAGATTAAAAGACTGCATTCGCAACGTTCATGGTGAAGTCTGAAGCTAGCTACTGGTGGAAAGCAAATAAGGTTTGTGGGGGACAAGGAGTAATATCATGGGATAGATTTAAGGAGATGTTTTTCAAAATATACTTTCTAGTGAGTTCTCAGAATCAGCTGGAAGTGCAATTTCTGGAGTTGAAGCAAGGAATGATGACGGTGCCAGAATATGCTGTGAAGTTTAACGAGTTGGCAAGGTTTGCCACATATCAAGTCAACACCGACAAGTGTAAAGAGAGAAGGTTCGAACAAGGGTTGAAGCCCTGGCTTTACAGCAAGGTCTCAATGTTCCAGCTAAATATATTTGTGGCTGTACTGGAGAAGACAATTATCGCGGAAGGTGGAAGCGATGCCTTGACCAAGTACAACCAAGAACAGAAGAAGAGGAAGAATGAAAATGAGAATAAGGTTGGTGGAAGTAATGTTGGAAGTAACAATCAAAAGAGGAAGTGGAGCAAGAATTCGACTGCGGGAGGACAACAAGGAAATCAGCAGAAGAAAAAGTTTGAGGCTTGTGCAATGTGCGAGAAGAACCATATTGGGGTATGTTTGAAGGGAAAGCGGGTGTGTTTCAAATGTGGTCAGGAGGGACATATTGCACTGAACTGTTTTAGTCCGAAGAAAGGAACATGTTTTACCTGCGATTCAAAGGATCACATGGCCCGTGATTGCCCCAAGAAGCCAGCGGGAAGTGCAAATGGTGGAAAAGGAAACAACGGTGGTGGTGCATTGACTATCACTGGATCAGCACAGTCAAGCCGACCTACTGCGAGGACTTTCAATATGATCGCAAGAGGATGTATAGTCTAAGGATGTGGTGTCAGGTATCATTCCGATTAATGGTATTAATGCTTATGTACTATTTGATTAAAAGCTACTTGTTCATTTATATCCGATGAATTTGCTCGAACTTAGATTTGCCTCGGGAAGAATTAGAATTTCCTTACGATTATAGATTGTGAATAGAGAAGTGATTCCTGTTAGATTTGTATATAGGAATTGTAGAGTGGTTATAAAGGGTCATGATATGATGGTAGATTTGATACCAATTAGACTTGGTGAGTTTGATGTTATACTGGGAATGGATTGGTTATTCAATTACGGAGCGAAAGAATGTGACGCCCCAAAATAGGTCTACATCACCCATTCCGAGTTGTCAATACACGCTATGTAAACAACTACAACTTTATTATTACAATAGTAAAATCGTGAGTTTAAATACGATATTGCTATCTGACAATATCCACATACAAATAAATCCTCATCATAATTATTGATACATTATTTTACAAAATGGTGAGGACTACTAAACAACTCTCTAAAACCATCATTCCATACCCCACTCTTGCACTCGCTACATTCTCGCCTCCCGAGAAGAAAAATGGAACAAAAGGAAAAGGGTGAGCTCAACTAGCCCAAGAAAGAATATTATGACTAAGATAATATACAACAAATTATCGTTAGTCTTCAACAGGAAAAATTTAATAGAATACAATAAACAACAAGTTTTAAATCAATCGCAATGAAAATATTAATTCATAGAAGAGTTACGTAGAGGATGAAATCTACTAATATCTATGAATTTAACAAATCCATCATCAATATTTTTATCCTCAGAACATCAATCAATATATATATACGAATCATATATTCATCCTTGCACTACGTGCCAAGGACATTCACACGATTGGTCATGTTCATCTAAACACTGCTCATCTTTGCACTACGGGCCAAAGATATTCATCGAAATCATTCATCTTTGCACTACAGCCAAAGATATTCATCGAAATCAATCATCTTTTGCACTACAAAATAAAGATATTCAATAATATCATCATTTAAGACCGAGGATGATGAAAATATTTTTTTTAAAGAAATGAATCCAAAGGAAACAAAATGACAAGGATTAAGGATTAAGGATTCAGACTTTGTTTTATCCACGTCCAAAAATACCTCAAAAATAATCATAGTGGTGTAAAATTCAAGAATGATCAAAACATGGATACAATCAAAGCTAGTATCCGTAATAGATATTTTGACCTAAAAGAAAATTTTCATTTTTCAGATGAATAGTCTTAGTGATTCGTGAATAAAGGTCAGACACGTGAATAGTCTTGAGTATCGTGAATAAGAACCCGTCTACTAAAAGTTCCAAATTTGATAAAAACTTTAGATCAATATTTCAAAGATAATGATATTGAAGAAATAATATCATTACGAAAAAAATAATATCCCTTACCTCGGAAAGACAAAGATTTAACCGAATAATCGGATATAAAGCTATAACTTGAACTTTCACCGATATAGCAATACTCAAAGTATACTCAAAATACTCACAAGAATACGCTCGATAATATAGAGAGAGAAAACTTCAATTTCTAGTCTGATTTTCAATTCTAACCTAAGCACCCTATTTATAGGAAATTGCTTAGAACACCAAAGCAGAAAATTTAATATAATAATATTATTTATACAAATATTATACGCATCATTTGAAATCTGAATTTCAGCTCTCAACACATTTATATCACATGTTAATGATGTCCCCAAACATTCCAAAAATGTTTTTATTATTTAAATCATTTTAAACTTCCAAAAATCAATTATTTCGGAGCTTCAGAACTTCAATAATTCATAATAAATAGCCCTTTTGTCAGAAAATTCGAATCATGCGTGTTTTTATAGGAAATTCAATTCTCTACAACTTTGCAGAAGAAAGTTTTTCAAATTCTAAATGTAAATTGACCTAATCCATAAACCAAGCGATTTTACGGTGCTATAATCAAATTTCAAATCAATAAATGGGGTCCACCGACATGTTTAACATGTTTTAAACAATTATTGCAACAAAAATACTCTTCCTCCTCTTATACTCATATATCCCACATTCGTTGTAAAAATATCACCATTATTATATTATTAAAATATAATAATATATATATATTTAAATAAATTATTTTATCGTAAAAGATAAAATTTCAATTTTCAACAATTGTCACGTTAAAAATTTTCTCCATCTATATCCACATAAAATCAATATTTTTCTCATCATATGAATCAATAATTAATTATTCACAAATAATATTACAGTAATCACAATATTGACAACCAGCAGCCTCCCAGAAAGAGGGGGCTTTCCAATAAGAATTTCTCCTTCTTCAAGCCAAGCAATTAGGTGACCAAACCTCTCCTTAGATAGAACTTTCTAAACATTGCCAATAATGTTATCTAATAATATTATTCGATAATATGAATTATTGCTTCGATAATGAAAAAATCGTATGTAATGACAATTATTGAACAACAAAGAATATAAAATATCAACGAATAATTATTGAACCAATAAAATACTTTGAGCGATGAATTATTGTAACCATTATTGAGTAGTGCCTTCTTACGTAAGAGTAAATAATTGGTGCAATACCGTAAAGCATCGCAAGCAACAACGCCAGACATCGTGTGTTTTAACCACCGGGTATTCCAACAAAGTAAATTATAAATAACTACGCCAGCTTATTTTTAAACAACTTATATTTGTCGCTTTCTTCCTCCAATCGCTTTCGTTATGGGGCCCACATGGCTCGCTACTGTCATCATTTAATATTCCCCGACAAAGATTTAATATTCCACGACCAAACGAATATTCCCCGACAACAATGAATATTTTATAACCATTTGTTTATTTTGAAATATTTATGATTTTACCCATAACTATCCACATTAATCACATCAACCCTTACTATTTCAAAATAATAATTAGAGAAAATTAAATTTCATTTATTAATTATTTAGGTTCTTACAACCTCCCCTCCTTATGAAATTTCGTCCTCGAAATTGACATACGTACCTGGTGTTTCAAAAAGGTGAGGATACCTCGCTTTCATTTCCGTTTCCAATTCCCAGGTCATTTCCTCTATAGCATGGTTCCTCCACTAAACTTTAACTTGTTGTATGACCTTCGTGCGTAGGACATGCTCCTTCCTATCCAAGATCTTGACAGGTACCTCCTCATACGTTAAGTCTTCGGCTATCTCGTCCGGTTCTAACTCAATAACGTGGTTCAGGTCTTTCACATATTTACGAAGTACAGATATGTGAAACACATTATGAACACGAGACATACTTTCGAGGTAACGCGAGTCTATAGGCTACATTACCTACTCGGGCAAGAATTTGAAATGGACCAATAAATCGTGGATTGAGCTTTCCTCTCTTCCCGAATCTTGTAACTCCCTTCCATGGGGCAACACGGAACAATACATGATCCCCTATACTAAATTTCACGTCCTTTCGATGAAGATCCGCATAACTCTTTTGTCTATCCTGTGCCGTTTGTATACGTTGTCGAATCATTTAGATCTTTTCTAGTGAGTCATATCGTATTTACTCTCGGTCCCAACAATGTTGCTTCACCCACCTCATCCCAACATATTGAGAGGCGACACTTTCGTCCATATAATGCTTCATATGGAGCCACACCTATACTTGCCTGATAACTGTTGTTGTAGGAGAATTCCACCAATGGTAAATACTTATCCCAACTGCCCTTGAAGTCTAGGACACAGAGTCTTAATAAATCTTCAAGAGTTTGAATAGTCCTCTCGATTGTCCATCCGCTTTGAGGATGGTATGCCAATCGAATTGTAAATCCGCACCCATAGCTTTTTGCAAGCTAACCCAAAATCTTGAAGTGAATCTTGGGTCACGATCTGAAACTATGGATACTGGCATGCCATGCAACCTCACAATCTCATTTACATACATACTAGCAAGACGTTCAAGAGAATAAGTCTCCCGTATCGGCAAGAAGTGTGCAGACTTGGTTAATCTATCAACAATAACCCAAATAGCATTTATGCCTTGAGAAACCGTGGGAAGATCCGTAACGAAATCCATGGTAATGTGTTCCCACTTCCATTTCAGAATCTCAAGTGGTTGCAATGGTCCCTTAGGCACTTGATGCTCCGCCTTTACACGTTGACAAGTTAAACATGTTGAGATAAACTTTGCAATCTCTCTCTTCATATTGTTCCACCAAAATGTATGTCAAGATCACGATACATTTTGGTACTTCGAGATAAAATGCAAATGGTGTATTGTGTGCCTCCATCATGATCTTGTACTTCAAATCGTAATCGTTAGAACACAAAGTCCGGAGTGGACTCAAGTATTCCTTCTTCATCAATTCTCGCCCCTAATAGCACCTTCTTGTACTTTCTTCTTCATATGCATCACCCTGCCTGTGGCTTGAGCAACCTTAACTTTTCTATTAAAGTTGGCTCTGTCGTGCGTATACTTGACATCATCGCACTTCGCTCCTCGCATATGATCTTCTACTTAACGCCACCGGCTACCACGTTCGCTTTTTCAGGATGGTATTGAATAGTGTGGTCGTAGTCTTTCAATAGCTCGAGCCAACGTCGCTGCAGCATGTTGAGTTCTTTTTGAGTGAAGAAATATTTAAGGCTTTTATGGTCTGAATATATCTCCACTTTCTCCCCATATAGATAGTGCCTCCATATCTTTAGGCGCAAAACGACTGCTTCCAACTCTAGATCATGAGTAGGATAATTCCTCTCATATTCTTTAAGTTGTCGCAAGGCATAGGCTATGACTTTCCCATGTTGCATGAGAACACATCCTAACCCTTTGCCCAAGCATCATTGTAGATAACAAATCCATCTGCACGGATGGTATTGTTAAACAACAAAAGAAATAAGTCTTCTCTTAAGCTCTTGGAAACTCTTCTCGCATTGTTCGCTCCAAACGAATTTTGTATCCTTCCGAGTTAATCGAGTTAATCGGAGTAGCGATTCGAGAAAACCCTTCCACGAATCTCCGATAATAACCACTAAGCCCGTAAAGCTACGTACTTGATCCACCTTCTTTGCTCCCAACTTTGTATTGCTTCAATCTTCACGGTCAACAGATACTCCATGTTTTGACACTGATGCCCAAGAAATGCTACTTCCTCAAGCCGAAACTCGCATTTCTTTAACTTGGCATAAAGCTTGTTTTCACGAAGCCTTTGGAGTACCAAATTTCAAATGGTGCTCATGATCTTCACGACTTCGGAATATATGAGGATGTCATCAATAAAGACAACAACGAATTTATCCAAATATTCTTTGAATACTCGATTCATCATATCCATGAAAGCCAGGGAGCATTAGTCAATCCGAAAGACATGACTAAGAATTCGTAATGCCCGCATCGAGTTCTCCGGCGCCTTTGAATATCCTCGCCTAATCTTCACCGATGATATCCGAAACGAAGATCGATTTTTGAAAAGAATTGTGCTCCTTGTAATCGGTCAAACAAGTCATCAATACGAGGTAGAGGATACCTATTCTTGATGGTGACATGGTTCAATTCCCCGATAGTCAATACAAAGTCGCATACTCCCGTCTTTCTTCTTTACGAATAAAACAGGAGCACCCCAAGGAGATGTACTAGGACGAATGAAACCGATGTCCAACAATTCCTGTAGTTGGACCTTTAACTCCTGAAGTTCAATAGGAGCCACTCGATATGGGGTTTTAGAAATGGGCTTTGTACCAGGTTCAAGGTCAATAAAGAATTCAACTTCACGTTCTGGGGGTAGACCGGGAAGTTCTTCAGGAAATACGTCAGGAAAGTTAATAACAACAGAATATTATTCAATTTTGACGCGTCTTTTATTCAAATCCATAACATGGGCTAAGAAAGCTTGACATCCGCTTTTCAATAAACGAATAGCTTTATGATTAGATATGATAGTGGTGATTTAATGGTTTAGTTGCTTGAATTGCATACAACAAAGTTGTTTAGGAATATGAAAGCTAACAACCTTACGAAAATAATTAATTTTGGCATGATGAGTAGTTAACCAATCAATCCCTAAAATCACATCAAAAGCAAGTATCTTTAAAGAGATAAGGTCAACAGTAAGGTGTTGGTGCTAACTTGAATCAAACAAGATTTATAAACAATGGATGTGATGAAAGTTTCTCCTAACTGAGTTTCCACAGATATAGTTCAAAGTCTAATTTCTCCTGAGTCAAGTTTAAACGTTGAGCACAAACAGAGAGATAAAATGAATGGGTAGCAATTTATCTAGTAAAGTATAAACTTCACAAGAATTTATAAATAGCTTACCCGTGATCACCTCGTTTGGGTTCCTCGATTTTGACTAGTCACAACAAACGCTTCTTCCAGAACCGCTGACTTTGACTTTTCTGGGACAGTCTTTTGAGTCACCGTCCCCGCTGAACTAGGTTTCGCTACCGTGCAATCTCGAGCGATATGTCCTTCCTTTCCACAATTATAGCATTCTTGGAACTGTTGTGGGCAGTTTGGACTGTTATGTCCCTCTTTTCCGCATTTGTAGCATATGGCCGGTGGTCGTTCTCCTCCCTTAGAACCAATTGTCACGCCAAGACCTTTGTGCCTTTCACATGGTCGTTGTTAAATCTCCTCTTTAAAATCTCCTCCCGACTCGCTTCTTCTATTTTCATGGCCATGATTACCTCCAGTGGTTACCATTTTTGTCCGTCTTTTTCTTTCTCCACCGGTTATTGTTGTTTTATCGATCGCTATCTCCTAGATGATCCTCGATTGTGGTACCTCGGTTGACCGTGACTTCGTTATCTCGCTCTAAAAATTGAGCCCTATTAACAACATCCTAATAAAGAGAAAATTTATGAGAGATGAGATCTTCGACGTATGCCGGGTTTCAAACCTCTCGTAAACATCCGCCATATATCGTTCCTCATTCTCCACCAAATAAGGTGCAAACCTGGATAACTCTTGCAAACTTCGCCTCGTCTTCGAGACACCGCCATTTTGTTCTCGCTCCAGGTCTAATAAAATCCACTTCCTTCATATAGACGAACACTTTCGTGAAAGTATTTGTCATTAAATAGTTTTTTGAACGTCTCCCAAGACATGCCGAAGGCAATGGTGGATGGGTACACTTCACGATTCCCACCAAGAGTCCGCTTTCGCCACGGAACATAAAGGTGGCGAATGGAACCTTCTGTTCCTCCGTGCATCCCAAGACATCGAATATCTTGGTAATTTGCTTGACCCATGTTTCCGCCATGATCGGATCAGCTTTCCCTTAAATTCGTGGGTCCCAACTCTTTGAATCGCTTGGGCATGTGACAACCCGTGAATTGCTATCATTTCCTCCTATGTTTTGAACACGAGTCTCCTTATCTCGATTTTGAATGAACTGCAAAAGCTTCTAAACATTAAGCGCTGTTCATCGTCTCCGATCAAGAGTGTTATTCATAGGAGGAACATTGCCAACTTGTTGCACGCTTCTCCTCGTTCTTTGAGTACAAAGCGTCTCCACGGTCTCATTTCCATTGTTAATATTCTCAGTCGACATTCTCAAATACTGTCATAAAATAAGGGTTAATTAAGGAAATCAATATATCACATAATATCCCTATATACTGACCAATTATCAAATAAGCTTAGGTAGGACACACTAGCAAAGGATTTACTCGTCTCTCCCCTCCTAGTTCTATTCCCCGATCTCCGCCAGAGATCATATCCCTAAGCTCTGATACCAACTGTGACGCCCCCAAAATAGGTCTACATCACCCATTCTGAGTTGTCAATACACGTTACAGAAACAACTACAACTTTATTATTACAATAGTAAAACTGTGAGTTTAAATACAAATATTGCCATCTAGACAATATCCACATACAAATAAATCCTCATCATAATTATTGATACATTATTTTACAAAATGGTGAGGACTACTAAACAACTCTCTAAAACCATCATTCCATACCCGACTGTACTCGCTTACATTCTCGCCCCCGAGAAGAAAAATGGAACAAAAAGGAAAAGGGTGAGCTCAACTAGCCTAGTAAAGAATATTATGACTAAGATAATATACAACAAATTATCGTTAGTCTTCAACAGGAAAAATTTAATAGAATACAATAGACAACAAGTTTTAAATCAATACTCGCAATGAAAATATTAATTCATAGAAGAGTTACATAGAGGATGAAATCTACTAATATCTATGAATTTAACAAATTCATCATCAATATTTTTATCCTCGTAACATCAATCAAGATATATCCGAATCATATATTCATCCTCGCACTCATCGCCAAGGACATTCACCATTGGTCATGTTCATCTAAACACTGCTCATCTTTGCACTACGGGCCAAAGATATTCATCGAAATCATTCATCTTTGCACTACAGCCAAAGATATTCATCGAAAATCAATCATCTTTGCACTACAGCCAAAGATATTCAATAATATCATCATTTAAGACCGAGGATGATGAAAAATATTTTTTTTAAAGAAACGAATCCAAAGAAACAAAATGACAAGGATTAAGGATTCGTACTTTGTTTTATCCACATCCAAAAATACCTCAAAAATAATCATAGTGGTGTAAAATTCAAGAATGATTAAAACATGGATACAATCAAAGCTAGTATCCAGAATAGATATTTTGGACGAAAAGAAAATTTTCATTTTTCATGAATAGTCTTGAGATATCGTGAATAGTCCGATATCGTGAATAAGAACTCCCCGCTACTAAAAGTTCCAAATTTGATAAAAACTTCAGATCAATATTTCAAAGATAATGATATTGAAGAAATAATATCATTACGAAAAAATAATATCCCTTACCTCGGAAAGACAAAGATTTAACTGGAATATCGGATATAGGCTATAACTTGAACTTTCACCGTATAGCAATACTCAAAGTATACTCAAAATACTCACAAGAATACTCGATAATATAGAGAGAAAACTTCAATTTCTAGTGTGATTTTCAATTCTAACCTAAGCACCCTATTTATAGGAAATTGCTTAAACACCAAAGCGTAAAAATTTAATATAATAATATTATTTATACAAATATTATACGCATAATTTGAAATCTGAATTTCAGCTCTCAACACATTTATATCACATGTTAATGATGTCCCCAAACATTCCAAAAACGTTTTTGTTATTTAAATCATTTTAAACTTCCAAAAATCAATTATTTCGGAGCTTCGGAACTTCAATAATTCATAATAAATAGCCCTTTTGTCGAAAAATTCAATCATGCGTGTTTTTATAGGAAATTCAATTCTCTACAACTTTGCGTAAGAAAGGTTTTCAAATTCCAAACAAAAATTGACCAAGTCCATAAACCAAGCGATTTTACAAAGCTATAATCAAATTTCAGTCAATAAATGGGGTCCACCGACATGTTTAACATGTTTTAAACATTTATTGCAACAAAAATACTCTTCCTCCTCGTATACTCATATATCCCACATTCGTTGTAAAAATATCACCATTATTATATTATTAAAATATAATAATATATATATTTAAATAAATTATTTTATCGTAAAAGATAAAATTTCAATTTTCAACAATTGTCACGTTAAAATTTTCTCCATCTATATCCACATAAAATCAATATTTTCCTCATCATATGAATCAATAATTAATTATTCACAAATAATATTACGTAATCACAATATTGATAACTAGGCGTTCCTGGAAAGAGGGGCTTTCTAATAAGAATTTTTCCTTCTCATGCCAAGAATTAGGTGACCAAACCTCTCCTTACACGTAACTTTCTAGACATTGCCAATAATGTTATCTAATAATATTATTCGGATAATATGAATTATTGCTTCGATAATGAAAAATACCGTGTAATGACAATTATTGAAACAACAAAGAATATAAAATATCAACGCAACAATTATTGAACCAATAAAATAATCGAATAAAGAATTATCGTAACCATTATTGAGTTGTGCCTTCTTCTTACGTAAGAGTCAATAATTGGTGCAATACTGCGTACTACTCGCAAGCAACAACGCGCGTACATCGTGTTTTTAACCACCGAGTATTCCAACAAAGGTAAAATCTGTGAATAACTACGCCGTTATTTTTAAACAACTTATATTTGTCGCTTTTTTTTCCTCCAATCGTTTTTTCATGGGGCCCACACATGGGCTGCTACTATCGCATTTAATATTCCCGACAAGATTTAATATTCCACGACCAAACGAATATTCCCTACAACAATGAATATTTTATAACCACTTGCTTATTTTAAAATATTTGCGTATTTTACCCATAACTATCCACATTAATCACATCAACCCTTACTATTTCAAAATAATAATTAGAGAAAATTAAATTTCATTTATTAATTATTTGGGGTCTTACAAGTAATTGATTTCCAAAGGAAGTGTGTTAACCTTATGACTCCGTTAAAGGTTGTGTTCTTTGGTAGCAAGTCACCTCGACAAGCAAGTTATCTGATAGTGATGCAAGCCAAGAAGTTGTTGAGACAAGGATGTGTAGGATATTTAGCCTACATAGTTCATATGTAGAAGAAGAGTGCAAAGTTAGAAGAGATACCGATCATAAGAGATTTTGCAGACGTATTTCCAGACGATTTGTCGGGTCTTCCACCGGATCGACAAATCGAGTTCGTGATTAACTTACTACCAGGAATGACCCCGATATCTAAGGCACCATACAGAATGGCCCCGGTAGAGATGAAGGAGTTGATGGTGCAATTGCAAGAATTGCTCGATAAGAAATATATTCAGCTGAGTGTCTCGCCATGGGGAGCACCAGTGTTGTTTGTTAAGAAGAAAGATGGATCGATGCGGCTCTGCATTGATTACAGAGAATTGAATAAGGTCACAATTAAAAATAAGTATGCATTACCTAGAATCGATGACCTGTTCGATCAGTTGAAGGGAGCGAGATATTTCTCGAAGATAGACTTGAGAAGTGGTTATCATCAATTGAAGGTGAGGCTGGAGGATGTACCAAAAATAGCATTCAGAACTCGGTATGGTCATTACGAGTTTCTGGTTATGTCTTTTGGTTTAACTAATGCACCTGCAACGTTCATGAATTTGATGAACAGGGTGTTTAAACCATTCTTGGAAAAATTTGTGGTGGTGTTTATTGATGATATATTGGTATATTCCAAAACCAAAGAGGAACATGTGGAACACTTTAGATTGATGTTGGTGACATTGAGAAAATAGAAGTTGTATGATAAGTTCTCAAAATGTGAATTTTGGTTGGAACGTGTACAGTTTCTCGGACATGTTATTGATAAGGACGTAATTTCGGTAGATCCATCAAAGGTTGAAGCTGTAATAAACTGGGATCAGCCGAAGACACCGTCAGAAGTAAGGAGTTTCTTAGGATTGGCAGGATACTACATGCATTTTATTCAATACTTTTCCAAGATCGCGACTCCGTTGACGAATTTAATTAGAAAAGCGGTTAAGTTTGTTTGGACAGAGAAGTGTGAGGAAAGTTTTTGAGAGTTAAAGAAGAGGTTGAGTTCAGCACCTGTGTTGTCGTTGCCTGATGATACAGGAAATTTTGTGGTGTATAGTAACGCATCGTATAAAGGACTAGGCTGTGTGCTTATGCAGAACGGCAGAGTTATTGCATATGCTTCACGTCAGTTAAAAGATTACGAGAAAGGGTATCCGACTCATGACTTAGAGTTGGCAGCAGTGGTGTTTGCCCTGAAAATTTGGAGACATTATCTTTATAAAGAGAGGTGTGAGATATATACCGATAATAAAAGTCTAAAGTATATCTTTACACAAAAAGATTTGAATATGAGACAAAGAATGTGGTTGGAACTGATCAAAGATTATGATTGCGAGATTTTCTATCATCCTGGAAAGACGAATGTTGTTGTTGATGCCTTAAGTAGGAAGGGACGGGAGAAGTTGATGATGTTAACTGATCAAGAGAAGCTAGTGTCAGAAATGGCTTAGATGGAGCTGGAAATTAAATGTCCGACAGAATCCGATAAAAAGTTATTCCAGATGGGAAATAGTTCAATGTTGGTGGATAAAGTGAAAAATGCGCAAATTCAGGATGAAGACTGCGAAAAGATAAAACAAAAAATATCTGAAGGTGAGGAAAACAAATTCAAAATCGATTCAGAAGGGTTACTTCGATTCGAAGGGAGAATTTAGCTTCCGCAAGTACCAGAAGTTAAGGAGGAAATTCTGAGTGAAGCTCACAATTCAAGATATTCGATTCACCATGGGAGTACAAAGATGTACCAGGATCTTAGACATCATTTTTGGTGGCCGAGTATGAAGAGGGATGTGGCTGAGTGTGTGGCGAAAAGTTTAACGTGTCAGAAAGTCAAAGCTGGACATCAAAGGCCAAGCGGATTATTACAACCGTTGGAGATACCAGAATGGAAATGGGAGCATATCACAATGTATTTTGTGGTAGGTCTTCCAACGACCCAATAAGGATACGATTCCATCTGGGTGATTGTCGATCGACTGACGAAGTCGGCACACTTTTTGCCAATCAAGATTCGATTTACCCTAGATCATTTAGCAAAACTGTACGTGAAGGAAATTGTTTCAAGGCACAGTGTACCTGTGTCCATTGTATCAGATAGAGATCCACGTTTCACATCTAATTTCTGGAAATGGTTACAAGAATGTTTGGGAACACAACTGAGAATGAGCACAACGTACCATCCTCAGACCGACGAACAAAGTGAGAGAACCATCCAAACACTAGATGATATGCTCAGAGCGTGTATCATGGATTTCAAGGGAAATTGGGATGACCATCTACCATTGGTAGAATTTGATTATAATAATAGTTATCATGCGAGTATTGGCATGCCGCCTTACGAAGCGTTATACGGCAAGAAGTGCAGAACTCCGTTATTCTGGGACGAGGTAGGTGAACGTCAGCTATTGGGTCTAGAATTGGTACAACAGACTATCGAGATCATCAAAGTGATTCGAGCGAGATTAATAGCCGCACAAGATAGACAGAAGAAATATGCCGATCAACATCGACGAAATAGAGAATTCGATGTCGGTAGTTATGTTTTCTTGAAAGTGTCTCCCTGGAAGGGGAAAATTCGATTTGGCAAGAAGGGGAAATTGAGCCCTAGATTTATAGGACCTTTTGAAGTGCTTCGACGAGTTGGCGAAGTGGCTTACGAGATTTCTTTACCTCCGGAGTTAGAGCATATTTATAATGTTTTCTATGTCTCGGTATTGAGGCCATATAAGCCTAACTATAAACATGTTATAGAATATGAGCCCTTACAGTTTTAGAAAGATTTGTCATATGAAGAAGTCCCTGTTCGAATTATTGATAGAAAAGAACAAGTACTGAGGAATAAGGTGATACCTTCTGTTAAGGTAATCTGGAGAAACTACAATGCTGAAAAAGCTACGTGGGAGCTTGAAAGCGTTATGATGAAGAATTATCCTCAGTTGTTTGCTTGATCTTGTATAGCGATTTTGGGGACATAATCTTGTTAAGGAGGGAAGAATGTAACGAATAAATTTTTTGAGTTGTGATTCTAGGGACAAAATCCTTTTAAGGAGGGAAGGATGTAACGATCGAGAAATTTGTAATTTAATTTAAATATTTATTGAATTAAATAAATATTTTAAATAATTTATTTATTGAAGAAAATAAATAATTGATGAATTGTGGTGAAATAATTTAGTAACTAAATTGATTCATGTTAATTAAATTGAGTATTGATAATTTTATTTGAAGGATTAAATTTAAGGAAATAATTAAATTAAATCAATTGCTTAATTTGTAAGAAAATAATTAAGCTAAATAAATTGTTTAATTTAATATTAAATAAATAAATTAAATAAAGTGATATGTCTAATTTATTAATTAAATTAGATATATAATTATTTATTAGTTATAAGATATAATGATAATAAGAATTTTATTAGTATTATAAGCTATTTAAATTAGCTAAACTAAAGTTGTTTAAATTAACTAAATTAAAAGTTTGACAATTGGAAACTATATAATATAAGGTTATTAAAATAATCAAGTTAGGAGTATGTGCTTAGCCAAACAAGGTCTTGTGGCCTTTGGCTTATTCAACTGACGCAGACCTTTGGCTTATTCAGTTGACGTTAGTGGGAGTCAGTTTATTAATCCTACGCGTCATATATTTTTTTTCCTAAGGCTAGTTCACAGTTTATTGAATATTGTATCCTAAGCTAAGAGGTAACACAGAGTGTGAGGGAAGTTCAGTGGCTTTGAAGAGAGAATTCTCTGAGGTTTCAAGAGGAAGGGAGGATTGCTAAACTTTTGCTAGCATATAATCAAGGATTAAAGGTATACTCTATTCCTATTTTTATTTTTGGTTTTGGTAGTATATGTATATATATCTTCTTGATATGATTTGGAAATCACGTGAATTGTGATAGATATATGTGCATAGAGTTTTGCAAAATCTGATAATTATCATATATGATTGATACTTGTTGGTCAAATTCGTGAGAAATTGGTGTGTAGAAAGAAAATGAATATCAGTGTTCATATTTGAAAAATGGCCTTAGAAAGTACCAAATTTCTTGTCCAATATGTGATGTAATCTGTAATTTGTTGGTGGATTGTGATAATATATTAAGAAACGAAAGCGGCAGTAGTTCAATCGTCGTGTCAATAATTAAGAAACGAATTGCAGTGATCGAATTCGTTAAAAGTATAAAAATGAGGAAATTTGGGAAAAATATAGTTTTGATTCTTCAAAATGATGTTTATATAATGTTTTTGTATATAGAATGGTGTTGAGCATGTATAACTATAATATGACAAAGTGTTAGATGTTGAAGTTGGGAGATTTTCTTTAAAATTGGGATTTTTGGCCAAAGTAGAGTCTATTTCGAGCTTCTCGCAAAAATCGAATCGAGGCATCATGGCAGCGCTTTCTAGCAAGTGAAGCAAGACTACATATGGGATGCGCGTGCACACAGATCATCACGCATACCGGGTATCCAAGTGTATATCTTGGCCATGCCATGAGTAGCCGACCACGATGTGAAGTCTCGCTTAATTGTAGGTCGTATGTGAATTGGACTTGGGTTAGCTTAACATGCATGTTAAGGATATTAAAACATAAAGTGGACTACAATAACAGATTGTAAGGTGTTGTAATACAAAGTGTAAAAGAGTTTTAGGTGATTGTTAATTGAGTTATATAATGAAACTAAAAGTGATGTTTTCAAAAGTTAGAAATGAACGAGTAAGTTATGTTGGCTCGTAATGCGATTTCAGATTCGTTAAGTATGTTAACCTAAATGATTAGGTGCTAGGTTAGGGTTATGACCTAAATGATGGTTTAATACCCATAGTATTAATATTCATACAACTAATTATTGTTGCGATTGTAATGATATGTGTAGGGTAATTGGAGATTATTTTACACTTGTGTAGCTTACGAGCAAGGCAAGTTCCTAAACCTTAACTCTTTACGTTGAGCAAGCTTTCTAGCTTCATTCTTTTCATATTGAATGCATGTTCCCATTCCTAAATCGTTATTGTACAAGTTCATAAAATTCTTGTAAGGTTGAGCAAGCCTAGTTTATCTTAAGTATGTTTGTGCAAGCTCTTGTAACCTAATTCGTTACATCAAGCGAGCTTTACTTTCCTTATTATCATTCTAAGCATAAATTTTTCTAATACATTGATTCATAGAAGATTGTTCTAAACTCCTTTGAATATAGCACTTTGCATGTATATCATGTAATTTAATTATATATATTGTTGATATCCGATCTTTGACTTTAATAGCCTTGTTCAGTTATACATTCTCGTATTAAACCTTTATTGATGGAAGTTGAATAGTGTTCTAAAATTCTAGAGACACTGATAAGCTAGTTCCAAACTAAACTTTCTTTAGTGCGGAAATTCTAAATTCAAACTGAGACGAACAACCCTAATATAGGGGATTTTTTGTACATGTAACGTTTAGATGTTTGTGCATAATACATGGTACAAAGGGCTGATCCCCCTAAGTATGCTAAGAAGGTCTGCATGCATAAATGATCATATTAAGGTTAAGGTAATAATACCTATATACCGGAGCCATAGTTCGTGGTCTTAAGACCCTCAGACATTGATTTCGAAATTGTTTTCTATTCTTAATTCACAGAACAAGTTCATTATTGCTAGCATTCGTTGTTCATTCTCATGTTGTTATTATTACTACTTCCTATATCAGTGAGCTATTGTTTGCTCACTCTTGCAATTAACATTGCAGCTAAAGTGGAGAAAGTTGATGAGCCATCCACTAGCAAAGGAAAGGGCAAATTGTCCAAGTGCTGAAGACTTATGAAAATTTTATCTTAATAATTAAATTGTGTTAAAGACTTGGTTTAATTTGTGATGTATTCCGCAAACTTATGTAATAATTTTAAGGTTAGATTACCTGGGATATATTTTGAGAATATGATGTAACCCTTTAATGGGAAAGATGATTGTTTAAGTTATTTAAATTACGTCTTTATCCTTTGATTATGGGTAGTTAGATGTAATGTTTTGGATAGTGAACACCAAATCCTATGGGAATGGAGTACCTGGATTTGGGGGTATCACACTCTCTCTAAAATCTGAAATTTTAGAGTGAAAGAGAGAGAGAATCAAACCAATATCAGGTCTTAGCAAGCCTTGATCAGCAACCAAAGATCAGATTTAAGATCAAAGCTTAGAAAAGGTATAAACCCTAAATTTTGAAAATCATGTGATCCATGTTGTTTGATGTTGTTTGTTGTTTAAAGTTATGTTAGAGGGTGTCATTTAGTGATCTGGGTTGTTAGATCCCAGATCCATAACATCAAAGTGCTCGAAATTGAAGTTTTTAGAAATCTAGAAAAACTTGAAAAAGTTGTCTGATAGCCATATGTCAAGGCTTCTAGATCTGTGTGTGTTAGGTGTTATGTGTGTTTTATGTTATAGATTTGTTCTTTGACATGTGGAGTGTAGACTAGAAGTAGAATCAACTCCATACCATGTCTAGATCTCATGTTATAGGTGGTCAAACATGGTTGACCAACCATGAGATACTATTTCTGGAAATCCAAGATTTTTCTAGAATGTTTGACAAGCAACTTTAGAGCCTCTGATCTTGCTATGTTTAAGTTGTTATGTTATGTTGTTGTTTGGTTCTTGTAGACTGACATGCATGCTATACATATAAGCCTTTAGATTACCAAAATCATAAACAGAAACGAAAATAGGCATGGTCAAACTATGGTTGACTATCAGCCGGATGAACAAATCTGGAAAACTCAGATTGTTCAAGAACAAATTTTCTTACAACGTTTGACTGGTTAATATCTTATGATTTTATTGTTGTTAGACTGAACTAAGATTATGTTGTTGTAGCCTTACATGTATACTACATGTATGAACTATTAGATCACACAAACAAGCCCTAGAATCAAAGTTACAGAGAATCAAAAGTGGTACCCTGCAACTGTTCTTCATTTTTAGAAAACCCAAAAATGAATAACAGCTCTGACATGTTTTTCTGAAGCCTAGATCTTGCTGATATGTTGTATTATGGCCATGAACTCGATTGATAATGGTAATATTACACTTCTACTACATTATTAACATCATTAACTGCCTAGAAACTTTAAGATCTATGATCTATGAGTGGTCAAACCTAACACCCTTGTGACTGCCTTTGAAGGTTCTGACATGCTCAAAAACACCTATAACGACGGTTCTGTCTCTATAGGGCCCTTTAGTGACAATTATTTGTTAGGTTTGTAATATTCTTGGACGCAATCAAATTGCACAAATTAAGCAGAAGCGTGAAAAATTAGAGTTTTAAAATTTTACAAACCATATACCCGGATCATCCTTTATGCACAATTATTAATTAAACGAAAAGAGAAAGAACAAGAATCATACCCTTGAAGATTCGAGCTTCCCCAGGTACAAGTTCACCTCCAATCTTTTTCGCGTTCAACTTGAATTCACCGGGTTTGGTTCCTTTCTTTGATCAACGTTAGCCACCCAAGTGTTTGGTCTCTAGAGGTCATCCACCAAGGAAGAAGAAAGATTCAAGAAGATGGGTGTTTGGCAAAACCCTAGTTTTTCTATCTCTCATAGAAAAGGGTGTACTCTCCCAACTATTGGAATTACGTATTCACGTGTTTTTGTGAAAGTGTCAACCACCCCCACCTATAATAAGACTCCTCTTATTTATAGATGTGGGCAACTGTGACGCCCCCAAAATAGGTATACATCACCCATCTTGAGTCACCAAATACATGGTACAAAAATACAAATACAACTTAATAATACAACTGTCGTGTAAAATACGACAAAACGAAAACTGAGAGTTTTAATAAGAATATTGTCATCTAGACAATATCCACACTCAATGGAGTCCTCATTACATTTATTGTCACACTATTTAACAGAATAGTGAGGACTACTAATGCTATCATCTAGACCGTCACTCCGCTCCCCGACTAAGTCCAAAATATATTTTCATTTCTTGAAGAGAACGGTGAAAGAAAATGGTGAGCTCAACTAGCCCAATGAAGAAATATCGTGACTAAGATAATGCAGAATAAATTATCATTAGTCTTCAACAATGTTAAACTGATAAAATATAATAGACATCAAGTTTAACTGCAGCGGAATAAGCAATCCATTAAAAGAGTCAAGTAGAGAATAAA
The DNA here is from genome assembly GCA_020205605.1 of Panax ginseng. Taxonomy (NCBI): domain Eukaryota; kingdom Viridiplantae; phylum Streptophyta; class Magnoliopsida; order Apiales; family Araliaceae; genus Panax; species Panax ginseng. The sequence continues at coordinate 134,577,042 of CM035133.1, read as the reverse complement.
ATCTACTATCTTCTATCATTTAAAAGTTTTCATCAATTTTATCACGAGACTCAACAACAAATAAACCACATCATTAAGTCATCCCTGCACTACGGGCCAAGGATATTCATTAAATCATCCATGGTCATGACTATACCGAATAATCCCTGGTCATAATCATACCAAAAATTATCCATCAATACACTACAGGCTACTGAGGACTTTTACCACCTCATTTATAGCATTACAGGTCATGATTATACTGAATGATCCCTGGTCATAATCATACAAAGTCCATCTATGCACGTAAGCCATAGATAACTTTTATCACAATATAAGCATGAGGATGATGACAATGACATAATAATTTAATAAAACAAGTTCAAGAATAAATTTTAAAGATTTATAAGTTAATTTATCCTGAACTCAATAATGTCCAAATTGTCAACATGATACTTCTTTGTGGAGTAAAAATTCAAGAATGCTCAGAAGAATATTTCCATTAAAAGATACTGGATGAAGAGCAAATATCAAGGATATTCTACTAATTTCATGGAGTATAGAAATCAAAGCTTTAACCAACTGAGTATAAGAGAATATATGAAACTGCAAATGGATTTTTCGTCCGCCACGCGGTAATCCACATAGACAGATCATTTCCACATTTTAATAAGGAATGAATACAAAGGTTCATTCACCATGCATGTGATAATCCACATAGACAGGTTATTCCAACAGAATAATAAAAATGGAATAACAGAAGAAATCACCATGCATGCGATAGAATCGCATGCATGTGTTTATTCCAACGAATAATAAAGAGATGGAACCGTGTTATGCGTAAACGCGCCGCGCGTGATATATACGACGAAATAATAAATAATGGAACTGTGTCCAGGCGTAAACGCATTGCATAGGATATTCCGACGTAATAATAAATGATGGAACCAGTGTCCCATGCGTAAACGCACGCATGTGATATTTCCGACGAATAATAAAGAACGGAATAATAGAAGAATTTCTCCATGTATGCGGTACTTCGGATAAATAGGTTATTCCAACATAATAATGAAGAATGGAATAACAGAAGAATTTTACCATGTATGCGGTACTTCGCATAAACAGGTTATTCCAATAGAATAATAAGGGATGGAATAACAATAGCTCTCTTTATGAATACGAAAGAAATAATACCCCTTACCTCAGAAGAAACTGGATACTGGAATAGTGATGTAGCAGGATTCTCTTTTTCTTTCTTTCTATTGATTTTCTCTCTATAGCTTCTCTCTATAATTTCTCTCTATAATAATTGCTCTATAGCTTTAGTGAATTGGTGAGAAATGAAGGAAGAATGAGCTTCTATTTATAGAAAATTATAGTTTCGATAATTGCACGTTTTGGGGCTCGAAAAATTACAGTACAATATCTCCAACTTTTCTTTCATTTTTAATTTAGTCCTGCAAGTATTATTAAACTTGCACCACCTCCCCTAATAGTAAATAATGTGAATCAATAGTTCAATCACGTGAATCAATAGTTATAATCATGTGAAAATACGAATTACAGTATAGTACCTCCATCTATACCTCCATCTTTAATTTAATCATGCAAGTATTATCAATCTTGCACCAACTCCCCTAATAGTATAAGAATGTGATTCAATAGTACACACAAGTGAACAAATAGTTATATAAGCATGTGAATTAGTAGCAATTAACTGCTCATTTATCCGATAAATTTCCCGATTTATCAATATAACCCCCAGACATCAATTATCATCGGAATAGATGTCGATTATCACTAACACTAATAATCCCAACATAATGGAACTATCAAATTCATCTTTAATCAACACGAACTTATTTATCATTAATATTATAACTCACAATATTTAACAACCGGTGTCGCTCCTGTGAGAGAAGGGGCTTTCCAATAAGGATTTCTCCCTATTGGCGCGCAATTAGGTGACCAAACCTCTCCTTGGCAGAATTTTTAGACATTGTAAATATTATAATTTAATAATATGAATAACTTTGTCGTCTCAATTATTGATTTAATAATATATCATATAATGCAGATGATACTGTGACAATAATCGAATCAATAATATGAGAGATATGATGCAACAATTACTGTAGCAATAATTGAGTATAACTGAGTGACTTCTCACGTAAACATCAATAACCAATACCGTGTGCTACTATGCAACCACGCGTATTACTGTACTTTTACTACCGGGTAGTTCAATAGTTTTAACGGTAACACTTCCGCCGTTATTTTATAACAAGATAATTCTTTCGTTTTCTTACTACGACAATACTTCCGTTGTGGGGTCCACCAATGATTGTGACATCGTACGAATATTCCCTGTTAAAATGAATATTCCCCGACCAATCGAATATTATATAACCACTTGCTTACTTTGCAAAATTTGTAAATATTACCCACAACTATAACATTATATCATATCCACCCCATAATATTCAAAAATATATTTCGAGAGAAATTAATCTTTATTCATAAAAGTTGGGGTCTTACAACCTCCCCTTCTTATAAAATTTCATCCTCGAAATTAGGGTGCGTACCTGGTATATCGAAGAGGTGAGGATATCTTGACTTCATCTCAGATTCTAACTCTTAGGTCATTTCTTCCACATCGTGGTTTCTCCACAAAACTTTGACTTGAGGTATAACCTTGGAGCGTAGAATATGATCCTTCTTATCTAAGATTTTAACAGGTAACTCTTCATACGTTAAATCTTCCTCTATCTCGTCTGGTTCTAATTCAATAATGTGGTTCGGGTCTTTCACATATTTACGTAACATAGATATGTGGAAAACGTTATGAACACGAGACATACTTGGCGGTAAGGCGAGTCTATAGGCCACAGTTCCTACTCGTTTGAGGATTATAAATGGGCCAATGAATCAAGGATTGAGTTTTTCTCTCTTTCCAAATCTTATAACTCCTTTCCATGGAGCAACACGTAACAACATAACTCTTTTGTCGATCTTGTGAGGTTTTTATACGTTGTCGAATTGTTTGAATCTTATCTGTAGTCATACGTACCAAATCTGATCTCAACAACGTTGTTTCACCCACCTCATCCCAGCATACTAGAGAACAACAGTTTCTTCCATACAATGCCTCAAATGGAGCTATGCCAATACTTGCTTGATAACTATTGTTATAGGAAAACTCCACCAATGGTAAGAACTTGTCCCAACTTCCCCCGAAGTCAAGGACACAGAGTCTTAATAAATCCTCAAGAGTTTGAATAGTCCTCTCTGATTGTCCATCCGTTTGAGGATGATACGTAACTAAATCGTAAATCCGCGCCCCCATAGCTTTTTGCAAACTAACCCAAAATCTTGAAGTGAATCTTGGGTCTCGATCAGAAACTATGGATACTGGCATACCATGCAGTCTTACAATCTCGTTTATGTACATACTAGCAAGAAGTTCAAGTGAATAAGTTTCTCGTATCGGTAAGAAATGAGCAGACTTGGTCAATCTATCAATAATGACCCAAATCGCATCTATGCCTTGAGAAACCTTGGGAAGACAAGTAACGAAATCCATGGTAATGTGCTCCCACTTCCATTCTGGAATTTCAAGTGGTTGCAATGGACCTTTTGGCACTTGATACTCCGCCTTAACTCGTTGACAAGTTAGACATCTTGAGATAAACAGCGCTATCTCTCTCTTCATATTTCTCCACCAAAATGTATGTCGAAGATCACGATACATTTTGGTACTCCCAGGATGGATTACAAATGGTGTGTTGTGCGCCTCCATCATGATTTTATACTTCAAATCAGAATCGTTAGGAACACAAAGTCTGGATTTGACTCGAAGTATTCCTTCTTCATCGATTCTTGCTTCCGGAATAGCACCTTCTTATACTTTCTTCCTCATACGTATCAGCTCTAGGTCTGTAGCTTGAGCAGCTTTAACTTTATTGATTAAAGTTGGTTCCACTCATATATTAGTCATCATCACATGGGTCCCTGGAGTCTTTAACTCTATTTCCATCCTTTCCAAGTCATACACAATGGGCCTTTACGTTGACAATAATGCACTCGTGCCCGTATATGATCTTTTACTCAATGCGTCAGCTACTACGTTCACTTTTCTAGGATGGTATTGGATGGTATGATCATAATCTTTCAACAACTCAAGCCATCGTCGTTGCCGCATGTTGAGTTCCTTTTGAGTGAAGAAATATTTGAGGATTTTATAATCTGTATAGATCTCCACCTTCTCTCCATACAGGAAATGCCTCCAAATCTTAAGTGCGAAGACAACAGCTGCCAACTCTAGATCATGAGTAGGATAATTCCTCTCATATTCATTTAGTTATCGTGAGGTATAGGCTATGACTTTCCCATGTTACATGAGAACACATCCTAACCCTTTGCATGAAGCATCACTGTAAATGACAATTCCCTCCGTGCCAGATGGTATTGTCAGAACAGGTGCTGAAATGAGTCTCCTCTTGAGTTCTTGAAAACTCTTCTCACATTCCTCGCTCTAACCGAATTTGTATCTTTTCGAGTCAGCTGCGTTAATGGAGTAACAATTCGAGAAAACCCTTCTACGAATCTCCGATAATAACCAGCTAAGCCAAGAAAGCTACGTACTTCAGTTACTAACTTAGGTTGCTCCTAACTTTGAATTACTTCAATCTTTGCCTGGTCAACAGATATTCCATGATTTGATATTAAGTGCCCAAGGAATGCTACTTCCTCAAGCCAAAACTCGCATTTCTTCAACTTGGCATATAGCTTGTTTTCACGAAGCTTTTGAAGTATCAGCCTCAAGTGTTGTTCATGGTCTTCACGGGTTTTGGAATAAATGAGGATGTCATCAATAAAGACGACCACAAAGTGATCCAAATATTCCTTGAATACTCGGTTCATCATATCCATGAAGGCAACAGGAGCATTAGTTAATCCAAAAGACATGACTAGGAATTCATAATGCCCGTACCGAGTTCTAAAAGTAGTCTTTGGAATGTCATCAGTTTTAATCTTCAACTGATGATATCTAGAACGAAGATCGATCTTTGAAAAGAATTTGGCGCCTTGCAACTGGTCAAACATATCATTAATACGAGGTAATGGGTACCTATTTTTGATGGTGACATGATTCAACTCCCGATAATTAATACAAAGTCTCATACTTCCATCTTTCTTCTCCACGAATAGAACAGGAGCACCCCAAGGAGACGTACTAGGACGAATGAAACCGATGTCTAACAATTCCTCAGTAGTTGGGTTTTTAACTCCACGAAGTTCAATAGAGCCATTCGATATGGGGCTTTGAAATGGGTTTTGTACCGATTTCAAGGTCGATACAAAATTCAATTTCACGCCTGGGGTAGACCGGAAGTTCTTCGTGGAATACGTCAGGAAATTTATTAACAATAGAAATATCATTCAAATCGGCGTATTTTTATTTAAATCCGTGACATGGGCTAAGAAAGCTTGACATCCGTTTTTCAATAAACAAATAGCTTTATGGATTGATATGACAGTGATTGATTTCATGGTTTGGTCGCTTGAATTAGGTATAATAGGTTGGTTAGGAATATGAAAGCTAACAACCTTACGAAAACAATCTATTTTAGCATGATGAGTAGTTAACCAATCAATCCCTAAAATCACATCAAATGCAAGTATTTTCAAAGAAATAAGATCGACAGTAACGTATGTTTCCGATTTGAATCAAACAAGACTTATAAACAGTGGATGTAATGAAGGTTTCTCCCAACGGAGTTTTAACAGATAAGTAAAAGTCTAATTTCTCCGGAGTCAAATTTAAACGTTGAGCGCAAGTAGGAGAAATGAAAGAATGGGTAGAACCAGTATCAAATAAAGTATAAACTTCGTTAGAGTTTATGATTAGCTTACCCGTGATCACCTCGTTCGGATTCCTCGCTTTTTGGGAGGTTACGACAAACGCTCTCCCTTGAACTACCGGTTTTGTCTTGTCTGGGACCCCCTTTGATGCCTCTATCCCAGCTGGACTTGACTTTGGTGCACGGAAAAATCAGGCTAGGTGGCCTTCTTTTCCATAATTATAACATGCTTTGGACTGCATCGTGCAGTTTAGACTTATATGTCCTTCCCCTCCACATTTGTAACATACGACCGGCGGTCGTTCTCCTTCCTTAACAAAATGAAAATGGTGCCGACTTCTTTCCATCTTTCTTGAACCTTCTCTTCTTGAACTTTCCACTCCTATTGTCTTGGCCATGATTACCACCGAAGTGGTTATCATTTCTGGCAGGTTGATTCCCTCCGCGTTTGTGGTCACCGCTTTGATGACTTCTACCACTGGTATTATCAACTTGTCGGCTGCTCTCTCTTGGTTGGGTTGACTCATTATCACGCTCCAATAACTGAGCCCTATTCACAACATCTGAATACAAACACAGTTTATGAGAGATAAGGTATTGACGTATCTCGAGTTTCAAACCTCTTAAAAACATCCGCGTCATTCTCTCCTCATTATAAACTAAGTAGGATGCAAACCGAGACAACTCGGCAAACTTAGCTTCGTACTGCGCCATGGTCATATTGATTTGCTCAAGCTTGATGAACTCTACCTCCTTCATGTGACGAATACTTTCAGGAAAATACTTGTCGTTGAACAACTCTTGGAATTTCTCCCAAGACATCTTCAATGCGGCAGGTTGTGTATGCTTTACAGATTCCCACCAGTAATCTGCCTCTGCACGCAAAATGAAGGTGGCAAAGGGAACCTTTTGCTCCTCGGAGCATCCCAAGACATCAAATATCTTGTTGATCTACTTTATCCACGTCTTCGCCTCAAGTGGTTTTGGCTCTCCAAAAAACTCTGGTGGTCCCAGCTCCTTGAACTACTTAGCGGTGATCGTCCGAGAGTTGTCAGTATTTCCACCTGCATTTTGGACAGGAGTCGCCTTCGCCAGATGTTGCATGAATTGAATAATACCTCTGAACATCCCATCGTTCACCATTTCATTGGTGTTATTGTTTTCATGAGGATTATTGTCTTCCTGTTGCACATTACCCTGGGCATTGATCGTTGGTGACTCAACGGTCTCATGTGCTTCATTGCTTATCTCAACATTTTCGGATGCCATTTTCAAATACTGAAACAAAACAAGGGTTAATTAACATATCACATATTACCACAATACTTTAACCGACCAATTAAATAACACATAAGCTTATGTAGGTCATACTAGCGAAGGAATTCCCCGTCTCTCCCCTCCTAGTTCTTGTCTCACATCTTAGCCAGGGATCATATCCCTAAGCTTTGATACCAACTGTGACGCCCCCAAAATAGGTATATATCACCCATCTTGAGTCGCCAAATATATGGTACAAAAATACAAATACAACTTAATAATACAACTGTCGTGTAAAATACGACAAAACGTAAACTGAGAGTTTTAATAAGAATATTGTCATCTAGACAATATCCACACTCAATGGAGTCCTCATTACATTTATTGTCACACTATTTAACAGAATAGTGAGGACTACTAATGCTATCATCTAGACCGTCACTCCGTTCCCCGACTCGTCCCCAAATATATTCTCATTTCTGAAGAGAATAAAGAAAGAAAAGGGTGAGCTCAACTAGCCCAGTAAGAAATATCGTGACTAAGATAATGAAGAATAAATTATCATTAGTCTTCAACAATGTTAAACTGATAAAATATAATAGACATCAAGTTTAACTGCAGTGGAACAAGCAATCCATTAGAAGAGTTAAGTAGAGAATAAAATCTACTATCTTCTATCATTTAAAAAGTTTTTATCAATTTTTATCGCTGAGACTCAGCTTAACAAATAAACCACATCATCGAGTCATCCCTGCACTACGGGCCAAGGATATTTATTAAATCATCCATGGTCATGACTATACCGAATAATCCCTGGTCATAATCATACCAAAAACTGTCCATCAATACACTACAGGCTACTGAGGACTTTTACCACCTCATTTATAACATTACAGGTCATGATTATACCGAATGATCCCTGGTCATAATTATACAAAGTCCATATATGCACGTAAGCCAAAGATAACTTTTATCACAATATAAGCATAAGGATGATGAAAATGACATAATAATTTAATAAAATAAGTTCAAGAATAAATTTTAAAGATTTATAAGTTAATTTATCTTAAACTCAATAATGTCCAAATTGTCAACATGATACTTCTTTGTGGAGTAAAAATTCAAGAATGCTCAGAAGAATATTTCCATTAAAAGATACTGGATGAAACGCAAATATCAAGGATATTCTACTAATTTCATGGAGTATAGAAGTCAAAGCTTTAACCAGAGTATAAGAGAATATATGAAACTGCAAATGGATTTTTCGTCCGCCACGCGGTAATCCACTTAGACAGATCATTTCCATAATTTAATAATGAATTAATACAAATGTTAATTCACCATGCATGTGATAATCCACATAGACAGGTTATTCCAAATGTAATGATAAAATGGAATAATGTAAGAAATCACCATGCATGCGATATAGACGCATGCATGAGTTATTCCAATGTAATAATAAAGAATGGAACCAGTCATGCGTAACGCATTGACAGGGATATTCCGGCAGAATAATAAATAATGGAACCAGGTCTAACGTAAATGCACAGATAGGATATTCCGACAGAATAATAAATGATGGAACCAGGTCCGGCGTAAACGCACAGATAGGATATTCCGGCAGAATAATAAAGAATGGAATAATAGAAGAATTTCTCCATGTATGCGGTACTTCACATAAACAAAGTTATTCCAACATAATAATGAAGAATGGAATAATGTAAGAATTTCACCATGTATGCGGTGCTTGAGAAAACAAAGTTATTCCAATAGAATAATAAGGGATGGAATAACAATAGCTCTCTTCATGAATACTGAAAGAAATAATACCCTTACCTCGTAAGAAACCGGATAATCGGAATAGTGATGTAGCGAGATTCTCTTCTTTCTTTCTCTCTATAGATTTTCTCTCTATAGCTTCTCTCTATAATTTCTCTCTATAATAATTGCTCTATAGCTTTAGTGAATTGGTGAGAAATGAAGGAAGAATGAGCTTCTATTTATAGAAAATTATAGTTTCGATAATTGCACGTTTTGGGGCTCGAAAAATTACAGTACAATACCTCCAACTTTTCTTTCATTTTTAATTTAGTCCTACAAGTATTATCAAACTTGCACCACCTCCCCTAATAGTAAATAATGTGAATCAATAGTTCAATCATGTGAATCAATAGTTATAATCATGTAAAAATACAAATTATGGTATAGTACCTCCATCTATACCTCCATCTTTAATTTAATCATGCAAGTATTATCAATCTTGCACCAACTCTCCTAATAGTATAAGAATGTGATTCAATAGTACACACATGTGAACAAATAGTTATATAAACATGTGAATTAGTAACAATTAATTGCTCATTTATCCGATAAATTCCCCGATTTATCAATATAACCCCCAGACATCAATTATTATCGGAATAGATGTCGATTACCGCTAACACTAATTATCCCAACACAATGAAACTTTCAAATTCATCTTTAATCAACACGATCTTATTCATCATTAATATTATAACTCACAATATTTAACAACCAGGTCGTTCCCAGGAAAGAGGGGGAGTTCCGATAAGGATTTCTCTCTATTGGCGCGTAATTAGGTGACCAAACCTCTCCTTGGCAGAACTTCTTGACATTGTAAATATTGTAATTTAATAATATGAATAACTTTGTCGTCTCAATTATTGATTTAATAATATATCATATAATGCAGATGATACTGTGACAATAATCGAATCAATAATATAAGAGATATGATGCAACAATTACTGTAGCAATAATTGAGTATAACTGAGTGACTTCTCACTTAAGCATCAATAACCAATATCGTGTGCTATTATGCAACCACGCGTATTACTATACTTTTACTACCGGGTAGTTCAACAGTTTTAACGGTAACACTTCCGCCGTTATTTTTATAACAAGATAATTCTGTCGTTTTCTTACTACGACAATACTTAGTTAGGGTTCCACTAATGATTGTCTTGCCGTCATTTAATATTCCCTGTTAAAACGAATATTCCCCGACCAATCGAATATTATATAACCACTTGCTTACTTTGCAAAATTTGTAAATATTATCCACAACTATAACATTATATCATATCCACACCATAATATTCAAAAATATATTTCGAGAGAAATTAATCTTTATTCATAAAAGTTGGGGTCTTACAGCAACCCTCCTTAACAATTAAAGAATTAAGTTTTATTTTAATTAATTAAATTCCTTTAATTAATTAGGCTCCCTAATCTTATTAGGGATAATTAATTAAACTCTTTTAATTAATTTAACCTCCTAATCTTATTAGGAATATATGAGAGTACTTTTATTAATTAATTCCCAAACTCCTTTAGGAATTAAATAATAATAATAAGACTCTCTTATTAATTTATATTTAATATTTCCAAAATATTAAATAATAAATATTAAACTATTTAATTTATTCTATCATTATAGATTAAATTAAATATACTTAACTTATTATTACGATTATGCCATTTGCTTCTTAAATAATTATTCTTCCTTTTATGGTATGACCCTTTAGGTTCTCCATATTAAACCGGTTATGAATAAATCAATTAGAATAATTCTAATCTTATTTAAATAAATAAATTAAATTATTAATTTATTTAAATAAATAATATTTATTCTACAATATGGATAAGCCTCCCTAGCGATCAACGACTTTCCAGAAAATATAAATTTCAACATTAATAATAAAAGAACCTTTGAGTAAATAGTTACCGTACAATTCAATCCTTCCACCATACAATGTCCTAATTAAATATAAGACATGAAATTACTTTCAAGTCTTATTTTATTTAATTATATGTATTTCGATCCTTAAATGCACAACTCCAAATAATGCAAATTAGAAACTCCTTTCTAATTTCATTCTGTCTTGGCCAAGGACTACTGTGTTGTCATTTATTGAATCACATAGGACATTTCTCTTCTTTTACTAGAAGCGGTAGATTCTTTATTTATCATACATTATCTCCATGTATAACTTATTATACCCAAGCATACCCTTTGATATACCCTAAGGGTCTTAAGGAATAAGTCAAAGTATAACTCATCACACACAAAATACTATGATGATCTCAAGTCCAAGGATCACTTGTACTACTATCACTACAGGAATTCCTATTGACATGCAACTAAAACTCCATTAGGTATTCCTTAGCGAGCCACGTTCAGTGAACTTAATCTCTAATAAGCACCTACATACTTGCTTTAGTGTCTCCACACAAATGATCATAAGATCAATCATCCTCATCCAATGAGCAAGCAACGTATGTACCAATCTATCCGGATTTACTAATCCCCAATTTAGTAATCCTACGATTGGGAACTATTTTAGTCTTAAGCTTTCTAAGAATTTAGATCTCATTAGAATGATCATCATCATTATTCTAAAGCATTATTTAAAACTATGAGTTTATCACATATTATAAAATAACATCATGTAGATAATTAAAAGCCTTTAATAAATTAATAATTTTTATTAATAAATAAATAAGATTGTTACAAAGTATATGCTTTATCATCAAACATGATTGACTTGTGTGCATACTACTTTCAATCTCCCAGTTGCACTAAAGCTAATCGCCATGGTATCTCATACCCTTCTTCTCTAAGTGACGATTATCCTGCTGTTGGATAAGCTTTAGTTAATGGATATGTAATGTTGTTCTTGAGAGTTCACTATCTCTATAGTGATTTCCCATCTTTCAATGATTCCTATAATCAAATAAAAGTGCCACAACACATGTTTAGATCCAAGATGAGACTTAGGAACTATTCCTAGTTCTGTAATGAACTTTTATCCAAGCAATCAACTTGCAGCTTCATTTACAGCTACATACTTTGTCTTTATCACTAAACTAACAACTCTTTGCTATTTTGAACCTTTCCAATTCACTGCACCACCGTTCAAGGTAACGCTTTACCTTAAAGTGGATTTTCTATCGTCTTGGTCTCCGTCTCTGAAAACTTGAGTCTCATTAAGTCCTCTAGTTTTAATTCGCACCCACCATGAATATGATCACATCCTTAGTCTTTGGTAAAGTACTTTAAGATGTTTTCAACGCCTTACGTTGATCTTCTCCGAATATACGACCCATCAACATCAGGTCTCGTACATTTCATTTCATACATGATAGTTACTCATGCGATCTCTCTTTTATGAGTCTATGGGGACAATTAAGAGAGATACACTCCATGGCTCATTAACATGAGATAACTCTTGGAGTTTACCATGCTAAACGACTTTAGCATCAAATGAATATACGTTCCTTGGGTTAAGTTGAGCATCCTCTTAAATCTATCTATATAGATTTGTATCCCCAATAACGATACTCTTCCCAAATCATTCGTGGAGGAATGTTTAGACAACTTTATCTTTACTAATTATAACATTAGTATGGCATTCCTTATCCGTATTATATTAACATATAATACTAGGAATGTCACGACGCTCCCACTAACCCTTTTGGACACACTAGGTTCATTCTTGTTTGTGATAAAATCAAACTCTTTTGATTTGTTTCATCAAAACGAATGTTCCATTTTTGAGAAAATTGCTTCAATCCATTTCTCTGAGTGTCTACAACTCTTACCTCATCGTATGTAACCGGATCATCATCATCTATGATGCGTACCTCATCATCATCATCTATGATGAATCCATACCTCCTAGGTATCTTTAGTACTATTCCAGATTTACATTTGGTTGTGGTATAATATTTTTATCTACAAGTTCCTCTTATTTGACTTGTAGTGTTATGTGGTTCTTGAACTCTTCAAGATTCTATTATCCTCCCACTAGCCCCTTCAATGATAAACACCTTTATCTTAGAAGGTAGTGTGTTTCACAACAAACACCTTTTGCTAAATAGGATTATAAAATATATACCCTAAAATTACTTTAGGATCTCCCACAAATCTGTACTTGTCAAATTTTGTCCCAAGCTTATCCTTTGAAACCTTTTCACATAAGCTGGATAGCCCCTTATCTTAACATACTTAAGATTAGGAATCCTCCCTATCCATAACTTTTATCGAGTCTTGGGGCTGGATTTTGAGGTTACCTTTTTCATAGATATGAAGCCATTTCTAGGACATTACCCCAGAAGGATATTGGAATGTCGGCAAAATCATTATTGACCGTACCATGTCCAACAAGGTACGATTTTTCCTTTTAGATACATCAATCAATTATTGCGTATCAGGAGGCGTCCATTATGAGAAAACCATTTGAGATGATCTAGAAACTTAGTGCACAAGTATTTATTCCTTGATCTAATCAAATAATCTTAATACTTTGTCAATGTTTCACTTCTGAATTCTTTGAACCTTTCAAATAATTCACAACTGTATTTCAACAAATACACACATTCAACCTTTTGAATAATCATATCCTTTTTCTTATACTAGTTTGTTCAATTTGCAAAATATAATTTTTCATGTAAGTCAAGTATACAAAATCCATTAAGTGATATTCCAGTTCTATACAAAACATTATTATTATAAATAGAACATCAATTGTTCTTAAATATAATACCAAAGATTTCATTATCCAACAACAAAATGGAAATAATGTTTCTAACGAGAACTGGAATACAATAACAACTTATTGACTTAATAGATTTTCCCATAGGCAATGCTAAACTATAAGTTTCTATGGCTAATGCAGCAACCTTTGCTTCATTTTCCACACATAGGATTACTTATCTCTGTTTATCTTTTCACTTCTGCTTGGTCCCTTCATAAATCTATATTTATAATAACCAAAGTCGGTATCCAATACCCGAGTACAACCTTGACTTAAAGAAAAATTTATTTTAATCATAAACAAATTTGTATTTGTAACCGAAACTTCACTAAGCTTCTTCTGGTTAGCCTCTGCAAGATGCTTCTTGCAGTTTCTTTCTAGTGTCCAGACTTATTGCAGTGGAAGTAAACTCCTTCGCTATCCATATCAGTTTAGTTCTTATTATCCTTTATTTTTGCCTTTCTATTTACCTTCTTTGAATCGTTCTTCTTTTCAGAAGATCCTGTGGCCCCTACCAGTAAGACTTGGTCTTTCTTGGTTGGAAAGTGACTCTCAACATTTTTTTAACATGTTAAGCAAATCAACGAAGCTGATATCTAGCTTGTTCATATGAAAAATTCACAACAATTGTGAAAGGAGTCCGGGAGTGAGTGCAAGATCAAATCTTGGCTCAACTCTCCATCCATGACAAAACTCGTTGTCCTAATTGATCAATCAAATTGATTATGTTAAGGACATGTGTCTGTACTGTAGTGTCGTTGGTCATTCTAGATCGGAAGAGCTCCTTAGATATCTGATATCTATTAGTCCTACTTTCCTCACCATCAACTACTTGATGTGTAGGAATATAGTAAGAGAATCCATAGTTTCATGCTGACGCTGAAGCTCGTTACTCATGGATGCGAGCATGATGCATTGAGCCAACTGTGCATCATCTTGTCACTTTCTAAAAGTAGCAATCTCTTCCTCAGAGGCATTGTCTGCAACCATTGCAGGGATAGGTGTATTAAGGACATAAGATAACTTTTCAACTATGAGAACTTTTCTCAAATTCCTTAACCAATCCATTTAATTTGGTCCGGTTAAATAGCATCTAATATGCTTCGAATTGATAGTAATTTTAGACATTGTAAAATTTTGTAAATGAATTTGTAATTAACAACATTTAAGCATATATTCTTTTATTAATTACCAAAATAAATTAGGTCTTGTTTTAAATTGGTATCTCCAACTATTTTCTTCAAACTATATTACCCTCAATATATATAGTTCGGCAATATCTAATTAAAGATATGCTAGTGAGAATAAGGATCACATTTCAAATGTATATAGCCTTGTGTGTGCACAACAAACTATATATAAATAAATAGGTAGACAACTCTTGTCAATTACATCAACTATGTAACTCCTTGTATTTTGCCTCTTAAATCATAATGGTCAAGTGTGTGCACATCCGAACTAAAATGATTTAAGTTAAGTCAGACCCAGCATTTCTGTGACGCCCCCAAAATAGGTCCACACGACCCATTCTGAGTCGCTAGATATCATACTATAAAAATCAAATACAAACTTCATTTATACAACTGTTGAACTATCGTACAGAATACGACCACAGTTAAACTGTGAGTTTTAATACAAATGTATGTAACTCTCATTGTGCCTCAACCACAACCTTACAATGGTACTTTACATAAAAGTACAGTCAAAAAACTGTTTTAGAAATTAAAATCTTTGGGAAGTGCTCATGGAAACCTTCGTACACCTGTTATCCTCTATAACATTTTATTTCGCCATCGAATGGACGAATCGGCCTGTTCACCATTTTCATGGCGAGGCAAAACCAACCGAACCTCCTTACACCTGTTATCCTCTATAACATTTTATTTCGCCATCGAATGGTCGAATCAGCCTGTTCACCATTTTCATGGTGAGGCAAAATCAACCGAACCTCCTTACACCTATGAACAGAACATCATTGAATAGAACACCAATTAGAGAAAAAGCTTCTTTTATTGATGATGACTAACATAATTACAATCTTCTATACATTGATACTGTCTCTACTAAAAATACTTCCTAAGCCTTCTAACATGCCAAGTATTCTTTATTTCTGACCTATCTAATGCTCTCAACCGATAGGTCCCTAGCTTCGGTACTTCAATAACTTCATAAGGACCTTCCCAGTTCGACATTAGCTTTCCCAAATTCTGAGGCATAAAAGCTTTGACTTCCCTGAGAACGAAATCTCCCACTTCAAATCTTCGAAGCTTTACCCCTTTGTTGTAGTGCTTATCTACACGGCTCTGATAAGCTGCCAACTTTATCAACGCTGCTTCTCTAACTTCTTCCAGTAAGTCCATGTTGACCTTCAGCCCTTCACCATTGTATTAGTATATCTCCTTAAATTGACTAACCTGAAGACTTGTAGATCCAATCTCCACAGGGACTAAGGCATCAGTACCATAAGCCAACCTGAAAGGTGAATCTCCTTGTAGTCCTCGTGATAGTTTGATAAGCCCATAATACACTAAGAAACTCGTCTGGCCATCTTCCCTTAGCCTCATCCAGTCTACGCTTGATCCAATTCAGAAACGTTCTATTAGTTACTTCAACCTGCCCATTAGACTGTGGATGAGCTATCGAAGTCCTTCTGTGTTGAATCCCTAACTCCTTTAAGAATGCTTCAAACTTTGATCCCATAAATTGGCGTTTGTTGTCCAATATTACCACCTTCAGAATTCCAAAACGAAACACTATAGATTCCTTTAAAAACTTCAAACACTCCTTCTCCGTTATCAATCTAAGTGGCTTCGCTTCTACCCATTTGGTCATATAATCAATTGCTACGATAAAAAAACTAACCTTAACTTTCACTTTTGGCAAGGGACCCAGTATATCTGTGACGCCCCCAAAATAGGTCCACACGACCCATTCTGAGTCGCCAGATATCATACTATAAAAATTAAATACAAACTTCATTTATACAACTGTTGAATCGTAAATGCAAGTATCGACCACAGCTTAAACTGTGAGTTTTAATACAAATGTATGTAACTCTCATGGTGCCTTGACCACAACCTTAAAATGGTACCTTACATAAAAGTACAGTCCATAACTGTTTTAGAAATTAAAATCTTTGGGAAGTGCTCAAGGAAACCTTCATACATGGGAGGCCATGCGTCTAGGTTATGATAGATATCATATGTCCACAGAATTATCCTTGGTTGACCCAATAGACCCAAAAGAAAAACGAGAAGATTACTATCATGTTCTTTCCAATGGTGAGTCTTCTCTTGACATATAACACCCTTCCAAAGTTGGGTTCACCTCACCCTATTCGGTTCACCAAAATTAAATATCAAATGACGATACAATACGACACACACTTATCTAAAGTTCTCAATAAAATTATTTCCATACTATTTAGGGAGAACCTCAATGACTATAGACCACCGCTCTATTCTCTTGTTATCCCCATTGACCCAAATGCCTACACTCTTATTACACAAAAGGAATTGTGAAGCAAAAAAGGGTGAGCACAACTAGCCCAAAGAAAGAATATCATGACTAAAGATAATTTACATCATCAATAGCCTTCATCAAGAATAAATCGTAGATTTAGAACATATTGTAGATGATAAAATTTTTCAACCATAGTTCTTGAACGAGCAATCCATTAGAAGAGTTAAATAGACCATCAGGTCTATTATCTTCTCCATGTTAAAAGTCCACCAATAATGTTTTATCCCTGTAACATCAATCAACAATTCCTGTCCACAATCATATGAATAACTCATAATCATAATTGTGATTTTAAATTCTTTTTTCACACCCAGGACGAGGATAATTTTCATCACCTATCTTCACCTGAAACATCAAAAATCATGGTTATACCAAATCACAATTCCTGCTCATAATCATACTAATAAATTCATCTTTGCACTATGGCCAAAGATATTCATTAACAATTCATCTTTGTACTACAGGCCAAAGATATACAGCTGTATTTTAGAAGAGTCAAGTAGAGCATGATATCTACTATCTTTTACGAATTAAAAGTGTATAATCAATATTTTATCGCTGAGACTTAACTTAATAAATAATTCACATCATCGAATCATCCCTGCACTACGACTAAGGATATTTATTATTATTATGACCACGAATTATCCATGCACTACGGGCCAATGATATTCGTGTTTTCAACAATGGTCATGATTATACCGAATAATTCCTGGTTATAATCATACCAACAACTGTCCATCAATGCACTACGAGCCAACGAGGACTTTTACCACATCATCTGTAACATTACAGGTCATGATTATACAGAATAATCCCTGGTCATAATCATTCAAATCAACAATTCATCTATACACATAAGCCAAAGATACTCATAAATCAATAGTTCATCTTTGCACGTAAGCCAAAGATATACAACTGTAAAACCGATAATCAACAGTCCATCTTTGCACTTAAGCCAAAGATATACAACTGTAAAACCAATAATCAACAGTCCATCTTTGCACGTAAGCCAAAGATATACAACTATAAAATCAATAATCAATAGTCCATCTATGCACGTAAGCCAAAGATGACTTTAATCACAATATAAGCATGAGGATGATAACAATGATATAAGCATTAATCAAACGAAATCGAGGATAAATATTAAAGACTTTAAATTTATCCAGAGTTTAAAAATATCCAAATTGTCAACATGATACTGCTTTGTGGAGTAAAATTTAAGAATAATATTCATGTACCAAAAATAATTTGGACAGAAAAGAATCAACTTTTCATCATAAATAGTACCCCGTGAATAGTACCCTATGAATAGTACTTCAGGAATAGTACCTCGTGAATAGTACCCCGACATGAAAAGTACCCCAAATAACTAAGTGAATAATATTTAGGTGAATAGTAATTGGGTGAATAGTAACCCGTGAATAGTACTCCAGCATAAAAAGTGCCCCGAATACCCGAGTGAATAATACTATAGTGAATAGTAACCCATGAATAGTAACTCGTAAAAGAAAAATACCAAAGAAAATGATATTCCATGATGAGTACAAAAGAAATGATATCTCATACGAGTATAATAGAATATACGAAACTACAAATGGATTTTCACCCACCATGCGGTAATCCACGTAGACAGATCATTTCCATAATTTAATAAAGAATGAATACAATGGATCATTCACCATGCATGCGTAATCCACATAGGCAAAGTTATTCCAATGTAATAATAAAGAATGGAATAATGAAGAATTCACCATGCATGCGATAGGCCGCATGCATAAAAGTTATTCCCAACATAATAATAAAGAATGGAACCAGTCACGTAATCCGCATGCACGTGATATTCCAACAGAATAATAAAGAATGGAACCAGTCATGCGTAATCCGCATGCATGTGGATATTCCAACATAATAATAAAGAATGGAATAACAATGAATTCACCGTGCATACGATAGACCACACGATAAAAGTTATTCTAAAAGAATAATAAAGAATGGAATAATGTAAGAATTTCACCATGTATGCGGTATTGCGATAGATGGAGTTATTCCAATATAATAATAAAGAATGGAATAACAACCCTTATGAGTATTGAAAGAAAATAACTCTCTTCATGAATACGAAGAATAATACCCCTTACCACAATAATGATATCCCTTACCTTAGAAGAAGATCGGATATTTGGAATAGTGAGGTAGCAGACTTCTCTTCTTCTTTCTCTCTATAATAATTGCTCTATAGCTTTAGTAAATTGGTGAGAAATGAAGGAAGAATGAGCTTCTATTTATAGGAAAATATAGTTTCGATAATTGCACGTTTTGGGGCTCAAAATATTACAAGATAATACCTTCCTCTTTTTCTTCATTTTTAATTTAGTCCTCGCAATTATTATCAAACTTGCACCACCTCCCCTAATAGTAAATCATGTGAATCAATAGTAAATCATGTGACTCAATAGTTCTAAACATGTGAAAAAATTAATTATAGTATAGTACATTCATCTATACCTCCATTTTTAACTTAGTCATGCAAGTATTATCAATCTTGCACCAATTCCCCTAATAGTAAATCATGTGAATCAATAGTACACACAAGTGAACACATAGTTATAAGCATGTGAATTAATAGCAATTAATTGCTCATTTATCCGATTAATTACCCGATTGGTCAATATAACCTCCAGACATCAATTATTATCGAAATAAATGTCAATTTTCACTAACACTAATAATTCCAATACAATGGAACTATCAATTTCATCTTTAATCAACACGAACTTATTCATCATTAATATTATAATTCACAATATTTAACAACCGTGTCGCTCCTGTGAAAGATGGGGCTTTTCGATAAGGATTTCTCCTTATCAAGCGCAATTGATTAGGTGACCAAACCTCTCCTCGACGTAACTTCTAGACATTGTCAATATTGCAAATAATAATATGAATAACTTTGTCATATCAATTATGGATTTAATAATATAACATATTATGCGGATGATATTGTGACAATAATTGAATCAATAATATGAGAGATATGATACGAGAAATTCTTCAGTAGCAATAATTGAGTATAACTGAAAGTGACTTCTTACGTAAAGATCAATAATCAATATCGCTTCACTACTATGCAACCACGCCAGATTCTTTGAAACTTTACTACCAGGTAGTTCAACAGCTTTAACGGTAACACTTTCGCCGTTATTTTTATAAAAGATAATTACGTAGCTTTTCTAACTACGACAATACTTCTTTTTGGGGTTCACTAATGATTGTCTTGTCGCATCGGATATTTCCCCACAAAAAGAATATTCCCCACCAAACGAATATTTTATAACAACTTGCATACTTTGCAAAATTTTTCACATATCACCCTTAACTTTAACCTTTTATCAATTTAACCATTTACGAAATAAATAATAATTATAAGAAAATTGAATACTTTCATTTCATAAAATTCGGGATCTCACAATTTTCATATAAGTGAAGAGAAAACTACAGCCCTTGTGTGTGCACAACAAAGTAGTAATGTTCAATTCCTTATAAACATCATATGTAATAAAAATAACATCTTAAATATTTAATACTTGCCTTGTGTGTGCACAACAAACTCATATTAAATATTCAATACTCTATTGTTTCTATCATGCTAGAAAGGCTTATCGCTCGATATTCCAAATATCTTTGAATGTTACAACTTAATATAAAATATTTGAGGGGTTTGTTATTAATTTGTCTCATCTTGTTTAGCGCGCACACACGCACACACACACACACACACACACACACACACACACACACATATATATATATATATATATATAGTATAAGCATGCACATATAGAATACTATATTCTACCTGGATTGATTATGGACTTTTATTCTAGTTTGGTTCACTAGAGCCACCAAGTGAACCAAAAGGTCAAACCCTAGGGGTGCAAGAATTAATATTTAAATATAACTATTACATTTAAACTCGGGCTCCATTACAAACGGTCTTCAAGCGCCTCCTTGATCCTTGATCTCCAATTCTTCAAAATTAATTCTAACTATTCCTATTACAAAACTATTTAAAATAAATAGAAACCTTGATCAGCAGTCAAGGGAAAGTACATAGGAGGGAGTTAGAATTTACATTAAGAAAAAATTAGAGAAGACGAGGTACGCAGACCCCATTTAATAAAACCCATACATTCATACATCCAACTAAAATAAAATCCAATCACATTGGTCAATAATCCATAATCAATCTCATTTATTATCATACACATCACCATATCCATCAATAAATAACATTCATCTCATGAATAATAAACATTCAATATATATATTGATATCATTTAATGGACAAATTTAGTTAGTATAAAATCTAATTTTGAATTAAAATAAACTCCTTTATTTTTAATCTAAATTTAAATCAAAATAAACCCTTTTTATTTTAATTTATCTAATTTTGAATAAAATAAACTATTTTATTTTAATTAAATTATTTAATCAAAATAAACTCCTTTATTTTAATTAATTATGGAATCCAATTCCAAGTAAAAAAAACTCCTTTATAAAAGGAAACACGAATTCTCTTTCCTATTCACAAATAAACTATTTTATTTTGAATAATATGAAATCTTATTTCATATCTAAATAAACTCTTTTATTTAAGGAAACATGGATTCACTCTCCTATTCACAAATAAACTCTTTTATTTTAGGAAACATGGAATCCAATTTCAACTCCAATTAGTTATCATGAAATCCACTTCCAACTCTAATTCACTACAAGGAAAAGCTTTATTTTCTACGGAATTATGGTCGACTAAACATATTCTTTCGATGTTAATCTAAGACCGACTGAATATTTAGTCGACATTAATTCAGTTGGCATTAATGTATCCTCGACGGACATCAGTCGGATTTAAGATCCTCATCATGGCGCGAGGGTTTCCCGCCAGCGCGAATATATAGTCGACAGAATATGTGTCATCCTAGACAGAATACTTCGTCGAGTTTATCTTAAGGTCGACAGACACAACCTCGACGGAAGTCCGTCGGAAATAAACCTAAAAAAAACCCTTCCCCTTCCCTGCGTCCTCTCATTTTTATTTCCCTCTCTATTTCTAAACTAGTCGACTAATATCTCTCTCTCTCTCAAACACCCTCTCATTTTCATTTCCCTCTCCACCGTTCCCCCACCACACCCTGCACTCCCACTCCCCCAGTAGGTCGTCCCCCACCTTGCGACCCCACCCCGCCTTGCAGTCCCCACCCCTCCCCCATCGACGTCGTCCCCCACCCCTCAGACGTCCTTGAGTCCAAAGGTGCCCCACCCCACCCACCCTCGTGTACCCCACTCCCAAACCCTTCCCTGGTTCCCCACCCCTCCCCCAGCACCCCAGGCTCTGCTTGGTACCACACCCACCCAAAGACTCACTTCGCCGTTCGGTCACCACCCACCGCCACGGCCACCGGAGACCCATGCCACGGACTTAGACTCTATTCTTTCCTAATTTTTCAAGTATTGAGTATATTATATATATATATATATATATATATATATGGTAGTAGTATGAAATTTGTGTATGAATTTGGTATTATAATGTGCAATTGGTCTAAATTTATTTTGTTTTTGGATTGATATTACTAGAATTTTGATATTATAATGTATATATGAATTACATTTACATTTATAATTTATCCGAAATTGGTCATTTTAAAACACATACATGTATAGCATCCATTTTATTGTTTGATTTTATTTTCTTTTATGTAATTAAAGATTGTATATTTCTTCAATTTCAATATTGTATGTTGTATGTTAATAATCGTAAAAGTAATTTTATGCTTGATATTTCCGATTTAAATTTCCCACGAAATTGCAGCTAAATTTTTGAGATGCAAAATCATTGGCTCTAATAACTATTTATTACTTAATTTACTAATACTAAAATTCACTAATTAAGTAGCATTTACTTAATTAGTTTTCACAAATAATTTATACTTCAAATATCAATTATTTTAATCAACTTAATTAAAAAAACAAAATAAAATAAAATTCACTATTTAATATACTAATATATAATTAGAATAAAATAAAATAAAGTTTGATAAATGAAATAAATATAATTTAATATATAAATAGATTAAATTAAAAATAAAAATTATTAATAAATAAATAAAACAATAAATTTTATTTAATTTAGTTTATTAAATAAAATAAATTTTAAAATGAGATAATATAATATAATAATAAAAATAAATTAAATTAAAATAACATAAAATAAAATAAAAATAAAATAAAATAAAATAAAATAAATTAAATTAAATTAAATTAAATTAAAATTTAATTTAATTTAATTTAATAATTAATAAATGTTATAAGGTAGTTTAATTTAATTTAATTTAATAAAAAAATTTAAAAATTATATTATATAATACAAAATAAAATAAAATAAATTAAAATAAAACAAAATAATTAATAAAATAAATTAAAATAAAATAAAATAAATTAAAATAATACATTAAATCAACTCAAAATAATAAACTAAGTAGCATTTGCTTAGTTGGGATGCAATTCAAAGAGACTAAATATATAAGAATGTTGTCGCGGAAATAAAATAATATACTTTGCAACTTAATTAGAAACCCGTTTGACAAGTAGGAGTGAATATCGAACAGTAGTTTCTATAGATTCCAAATAACAATTCTAATAAACTAAATACCGTTTACTTAGTTTATCATTGGCAAAATAAACTAAGTAGCATTTGCTTAGTTTGCCATAATTTTCAATAAACTCAATAATACTCTACCTACATATATATGTGCCCTTCCTTGTATGCAGATTTCGATCGACGTATAGCGATTCGCATAATAGTACTCCAATAGGTTCCTCGACATCAATTAAAAAAAAAAAAGATTCGTAGTTTACATTTGTCTTATACTCGAATAATAAAGTTAATTGAATTATTGAAGATATTCATCGCTCCATCATAATGTGATGATGCCAACATACGAAAGGGGTTCCATTAAGTTGTTGAACAAAGTTATAGAGTTAAGCAACCCTCAAATGAGTCGAATGATCACTTCTCTACTAGGAATGAAGCATTGCGTGATATGGGTCCAATCCATGACATAGGCGACTTCTCACCACTCCAAATTCCTCGATTGGTATTTGGGTGGTGAGAAGCTTTCTATGGCATGGATTGAACTCATATCGATAATGATTCATTCATAGTAGTAAGTGATCGCTCGCTCATCTGAGAGGTTGCTTAACTTGGAACTTTGTTCAATAGCTTAATGGAGCTCCTTCGGGATGTTATCATCTCTTATGGTGGAACAGTGAGGAATGTCCGCAATAATTCAATTAACTTTATTAATAGAGTATAGGACACAAACAGAAACTACAACCCTTTTTTTTTGTCCGACATCGTCATGAACTGCTTTGGAGTACTATTAGTCATAATCTAAACTAATATGAAACTTAGATTTGCAACTAATAAACTAAGTAGCATTTGCTTAGTTTTCCACAATTTTCAATAAACTCAATGATACTCTCCCTTTGCTCTTCAATACACTCATAAATATATATATATATGTAATATACTTTGAAAATTAGAAACCCGTTTGACATTCACTCAGGAGGAGTGAATGCCGAATAGTCCCAGCTTGGGATCACATTATGGATGCTATGTCTCTCACTTAGGTTTGGTGCTAATTATTAGGTGCGTCACGTGTTTATAATATTTTGAGGATTTTTCACCGGTGTCTCTACATATGTTCTTTGAGTGCATACACTTAGACTAAGTTGTCTTGGTCTATTTTGTGTACTTGAAGACCATAGGGAGGTGATGCTGAAATTTTCTTAAAATATTATAAACACGCACCTTGTGAATGGCACTAGTGAGGAGACGTATCCAGGAACGGGATAGAAGCCTAACCCCTGTAGAGTGGAGATGTATACTAGGTAAACTAAATACATGCATATATATTCTAATTGGGTATTTTCTTCAATTAAAGATGTCAGCCGACCGGAGTTGGATGTACCGTAGGATACCAATTGATGAGAGGGGATTAGTTGATGCGTACCGTGAAGGGGTATCCAATTTTATCAACAAAGAAATAGAACATGTTGATGATCCGAATGGAAAGATGAGATGCCTGTGTTCCAAGTATAAGAACATGATATGGAAGACTACCGATGAAGTTAAATTTGACTTATATTCACGTGGGTTTGTGGATGGGTATTCGGTATGGATTCATCACGGGGAATCAGCTGAGTTTAGAGAACGGACATATAATAATCATAGACCACTTTCTGATCACGAGGATTCACAAGCAGATAACTATGACGTCGTGCAGATGTTGGTTGGTGCGTATGGCCCTACCAATATTGACTGGGCTGAAAACGAGCATGCGTCAAGCAGTTTAGTTTAAACCTTATCATTAATTACTTTGGTTTTGTTGCGGTTTTACACTTAGCTTAATTTAGCTTAATGGGATGTTTGTTATAGTTAGTTTAGATTAATGAGATCTTTTGTAATTTACCTTAGTTTAATTTACTTTGATTAATGCGGTTTTACATTTCATTACTTTGGTTTGTTGCGGTTATGCTAGTAGTAATGGGATGTTTTTGACATTTAGCTTAATTTAGCTTGTGTATGTGATGTTGTGAAAATAGAATAAGTGCAGTGCGTATACGTATCACAGTGCAGTACAAGATGTGGGTTAAATCCACGGATATTGCAAAAACAAAAAAATATTTTTTAAAAAACAAGAACCTCGACGGAAGGATGGTATTCTCGACGATAACCGTCGATGTTAAGGTGTTTCCCATTTTCTGAAGATAACGCACACGTAGCATACATATCCTCGTAATTTAATATCCTCGATTTTACTAGTTATATAATCGATGTAATTCACATACGCGTGTAAGGTCTTTTTCCATTTTTGTCGCTACCACGCGGCATGATTATCATCGAATCTAATATCCTCGGCGATATACATTTCGATTGGGGATATATTAACACCGACGGTATGTTCGGTCGACAAAAGTTTCGTCGACGCTAAGTATTCCCGACTGAAGAATCGACAGACTTATTTTCGACGTGCTTATATACGACCAAATTTTCGACCGAATATTCCGTCGGAGATGAGGTTACCCTCGACGGAATAAACTTAGTGCTGACAGAATATTCTGTCGTAAATAAGTTTTTTTGTTGTAGTGATTAGTTAGCATGAAATTTAATTTTAAAATTAAAATAAATTTTTATTTTAATTATAAAATAATTAAGAATATTATATATATATATATATATATATATATATATATAAAATAACGAAATCATATGTACTAAATATATATAATATATATTTATACGTGATTCACGTGAATATGGAAATTATGAATCAAAGTTAAGGAATCCAGTAACTCAAAAGTTAATATATATATATATATATATATATATATATATATATATATATATATATATATATGATTACTATATTATATAACAATATACATGTAACCGCCATTCATGTGAATCACGTGATACGCAGGATCAACGTTTTTTCAAAAACACTTTCGCAAAATGGATTTTGGCCTTTTTTAAAAAAAATAAATTTTATACAACAAATTATGCCCAATTAAATTGTTCTTAAGCACATATCAATATACATATCAAATTAAAACAATTAATAATTCGCATAAAGGTTTGGCTCTGATGCCATTGTTTAGTTTGTAATATTCTTGGATGCAATCAAATTGCACAAATTAAGCGAAAATGTGAAAAATCAGAGTTTTAAAATTTTACAAACCATATACCCGGATCATCCTTTATGCAAAATTATTAATTAAACGAAAAAAGAAAGAACAAGAATCATACCCTTGAAGATTCGAGCTTCCTCAGGTACAAGTTCACCTCCAATCTTTTTCGCGTTCAACTTAAATTCACCGGGTTTGGTTCCTTCCTTTGATCAACGTTAGCCACCCAAGTGTTTGGCCTCTAGAGGTGATCCACCAAGGAAGAAGAAAGATTCAAGAAGATGGGTGTTTGACAAAACCCTAGTTTTTCTATCTCTCATAGAAAATGGTGTACTCTCCTAGTAATGTAAATGGTAACCTAAATTCAGATTCGTCCGCATCCGTATTCAAAAAAAGCGGATATTATTCAGATTCTAAAAAAAAGCGGATATATCCGTATTCGGTTTAAAGGTATCCAGAATAAACGGATACGAATACGGATATAAAGCGTATTCAGATTCGATTAACATCCGTCCAGTAAATATATCCGACGGATATGGATATCCTGATTCCGATATCCGGAATCCGTATCCTAATAATATATATATATATATATATATATATATATATATATATATATATATATATATATACACACACACACACACACACACACTTATATTTACATTAATTAAGTTATTAATTAATGTAAATTATTAATTAATAATTTACCTATATAAGTTGTTAATAATTTAATATATATATATATATATAATATGTATTTATTAATAACTTACATTCATTAATTAATCACTTACATTTATTTATATAAGTTATTAATATATACGTGTGTGTATATATATATATATATATTAATAAATCATAACTTAGATTCATTAATTAATCACTTTAACTTATATTCATTAATTAATAACTTATATATACATATATATATATATATATATAAGTTATTATATATATACACACATATATATTAATAACTTGCATTAATTAATTAATAATATATATATATATATATATATATATATATATATATATATATATATATATATATATACACACACACATATATATTAATAACTTACATTCATTAATTAATCACTTACATTCATTTATATAAGCTATTAATATATATTTATATATATATATATATACACACACGTTTAAGGACAACGGTCGAGAGGCGGGAGCAATGGACAATATAATTTTATTGTTAAAATGTGTTAGGTCTAAATTAATTTAAAATTAATCTAGAAGGGAAAGTTAAATAAATTAATTCACGTTTATGAATTTTTGGGTGGAGAGAGTATTTATCACTTTTATTTGCCTAATTATTTAGAAACTAGAAGTCCAAATATGTAAAATAAGTTCAATGTCAATTTTGAATCAAGTTAGATTAACTAGTTGTCACACATACATTATAACTCCATGACTCTCCATAAATATAATGAAATCAAATAATTTCTTATGACCATGTAATTTATTTATTGAGGATAAATAATAAATAAATCTCCCATAAATATTACTATTCATTTATTAAAATTAATTTATTTCTCTTTTTTTATTATTTAATAAAATTTGAAAGAATAATATTGAGATTTTAATTTCAATTTGATCCATCAAACAAAGTATCGGTTACATTATTGAATCTTTTTATTTTCACCCAAAACGTCAATTAGCATGTTCCTCCTTTATGATTGTGGATGTTTAATTAATATGTATGGTTTAAATATTAAATTGTGTTTAATTAATATGTATGATTTAAACTTTAATTTTTTTTTTCGTAAATATTTTGAATGAATTTTATATTAGGTTACTGATAAACGAATTCAGATATCCGAATAATTTGTCTATTTGGATAAAATAAACGGTAATGGATATTATCCGTATTCGAATATTTTTCTGAATATGGGATACGGATAATATTTTTAAAATCCATGGGATCTTAGATACGGATACACGGATAATGAATTAATTTTCTGAATACGGATACGGATATACCTGTATCCGTATCCGTTTAATACTGTTTACACCCCTAACTCTCCCAACTATTGAAATTACGTATTCACGTATTTTTGTGAAAGTGTCAACCACCCCCACCTATAATAAGACTTCTTTTATTTATAGATGTGAGCAACCCTCCTTAAAAATTAAAGAATTGGGTTTTATTTTAATTAATTAAATTCCTTTAATTAATTAGGCTCCCTAATCTTATTAGGGATAATTAATTAAACTCTTTTAATTAATTTAACCTTCTAATCTTATTAGGAATATATGAGAGTACTTTTATTAATTAATTCCCAAACTCCTTTAGGAATTAAATAATAATAATAATAATAAGACTCCTCTTATTAATTTATATTTAATATTTCCAAAATATTAAATAATAAATATTAAGCTATTTAATTTATTCTATCATCATAGATTAAATTAAATATACTTAACTTATTATTACGATTATGCCATTTGCTTCTTAAATAATTATTCTTCCTTTTATGGTGTGACCCTTTAGGTTCTCCATATTAAACCGGTTGTGAATAAATCAATTTGAACAATTCTAATCTTATTTAAATAAATAAATTAAATTATTAAGTTATTTAAATAAATAATATTTATTCTACAATAGAGATAAGCCTCCCTAGCGATCAACGACTTTCCAGATAATATAGATTTGATCAACATTAAACATAAAAGAACCTTTGAGTAAATAGTTACCGTACAATTCAATCCTTCCACCATACAATGTCCCAATTAAATATAAGATATAAATTACTTTGTCAAGTCTTATTTTATTTAATTATATGTATTTCGATCCTTAAATGCACAATCACTAACATGACGCCCCAAATCCGAAAGTACTTGAAACCCGAACTCGGTGCTTCACGATACCATTTCTATAAAATTTGAATAATACAAATAATAATACATTCAAACTTAATTTACATACATCAAAGTTTATTTCCTGTGTCACGAGACCTTCAAATACATTCTTTACAATACTTGAATAGATACCAATCTCGACTATAACCATTAACTCATAATATAAACTCATTCGAATGACTTTCCTTTCCCTTGTTAGGTACACGAGCCTTCAGTTGCTCATACATAATCGAAAACATTTAATTTAAGCAAGAGTGAGCATTTGAGTGCCCATCAAGTAATAACAATTATATATATAAGCTGAAAGAATATAAGTATTCTCTTTACATAACACTTCTACAACGAATTGAAAGTTGTGAAGTAATCTGTACTGATAAGAAATTCACATAACAACTCTCTTTCAAATTCTTGAAATTTGGCTCTACCCATGAATAGGGTTTAAGAAACATACTATGAACATTCTTTTCATTTTTGAAAAGGTTTAGCAGAAATCCATCCGCAAACCGTCATAACTTACGAGCACGGAGGGTGATCACCTGATTGTACCTGTATTGATCAATACTACATAACCTGAACAAAATTCATCGCTCACTCTATCCGTCTTGGGCGCAAAAAAGCAATTATATATATAAGCTGAAAGAATATAAGTATTCTCTTTACATAACACTTCTACAATGAATTGAAAGTTGTGAAGTAATCTGTACTGATAAAAAATTCACATAACAACTCTCTTTCAAATTCTTGAAATTTGGCTCTACCCATGAATAGGGTTTAAGAAACATACTATGAATATTCTTTTCATTTTCGAAAAGGTTTAGCAGAAATTCATCCGCAAACCGTCATAACTTACGGGCACGGAGAGTGATCAGCCCCATTGTACCCTGTATTGATCAATACTACATAACCTGAACAAAATTCATCGCTCACTCTATCCGCCTTGGGCGCAAAAATTTTCTCATATAGGGATGTTCATACATGTCTGGTTCCAAACCCGAAGGTTTTTAATCTTTCTCAACAATAATATGTAATTCAATATATATATATACGGGTAATTGACAAAGGTGTATCAACATGTGAATAAATACCATGATTATCCAAGTAGGGACACTTGTATAACCATTTAGAAATTAATAAATGTAATATATATCCTGAGCTAACATGTTGATAATCAAAGAGTACATAATCATGCAGAATAGAATAATTAAAAACTTCTTACTCATGTCCATTGCATAAAGGAAATGTAAAGGTAAGATACTTACGATTCACCGATTACAAATCTCAACTTAGGTTTTATCTCTTTATATCACAACTATCATTAATCGGATCATTCGTTCGATTAGAACAATATATAATAATATATAGATCGCCTATTACAATTAAAGACATAGTCTAATCACATCATCACATATATCTAATACCATTACGTCCTAAACAATCATTAACACGACCAAATATTTAAGTTCGGTCAATTTACAATTGTTGTCGGTGTATGCAAGCGACTTTATCGGCAAATATTTGAGTCTAAGACTCTTATTTTGTACCTCAACATCTGTAGAATATCACCATTTTATTTTTAAATGACTTAAAATAATTTTAAAAGCAGTTATTAAAATTTATCATGTATTTTCAAACATCTAATCATAATTAAATGATTTAAACATCAAACAATACTATTATTAATAATATTGTATTATTTATCCAAATATTAAAAGTCATTAATTATAACTTAAAATATTTTTAAATCCTTAATATCCTTTTAAATGATTTTTAAATAAATAAAACCATTTTAAACTATTTATTAAATAAACTTAATATCATAAATCATTAACTAAATATCATTGATATATAATTATTAATGAAATTATCTTCTAAATATTAAAAGTTATATTTTATAACTCAAAATATGTTTAAACACTTTATTTTTATTTAAAATGATTTTTAAAATAATAAAATCATTTTAAACTAATTATTTAATATAATCAATAAATAACTTTAATATCATTAATAATACTTAATTAATGAAATTCATCCCAAAATATTAAAAGTCATCATAAATAACTCATTTACATAATCAATTCCAAGCCAAAATAAACATAGTAAACTAACTAGTTTATTAACAAAACTAACTAAACTTCAAAAATTCAAACTTTAACTAACAACTAAATACAATATTTAAAATAATAACATTACAAAAAAATTAAATAAGAAACATACCCGAAAATACGAATTCCACAAACTGAATACGTACTTGACCAAGATTTAACTAAGGAGATCTTTATAAAAAAATCCTCCCACAAAGCATTTCTCAAAATTGGATGCCTTATTGTTGGTGAATGAAACAAAGACCAAGCCCTTCTATTTATAGGTTTAGAAAATGGTGAAGTTCTCAATTTAGTCGATGTGGGACTTGGTTTATACTAATTTTTCAATAGCTCACTTTGCGATTTTCTCACGCCTTGCTCATTTATCAGAAAATTCCCAACTTTGGATATGTTATATATGGTATACCAAAGTATTTTAAAAAAATATAACCCAGTAATTTCGGATCTCTTAGGAAGCCTAAAACAGACCCCAAAAATGTCCACTCGCAACCGTTTTTATCTATTTCCCAGATTTACCCTCTTTCGCTAAAACAGTCATAACTCTTTCGTTTTAAAACATTTTTAGACGATTCTTGAGCCCACGCGAAGCTATCTTCTGAGACTACAACTCTTCTCTACTGACTTGTTTCCAAATTCTGAACACATCAGCCCAGAAATTCCGTTCAAGTGGACTGCACCGCACTTGTTGGACAGTTTGACACTACTACTTTGAAATGTCATAACTCTCTCCTCCGATATCGGATTTAGTCCGTTTCAGAGTCTATGAAAATCTTATTCAGTGTACTACAACATATCAAAAGATCAGACCTTTTAAAGCACAAAAAGTGGACGAGAATGCCCCCGTTATAGACTGCCCAAAAACAATTTCTCATGATCGGTCAACCATGTTTGACCATCTATAACTTCTAATCTATACATGATACGGACTTGATTCTTTTTTCAGATTAAAGGTCACATAACAAGCTACACATAACAACTTAAAAACAACAAAATCATGATCGATCAAAGATCTATAAGCTCTGACATTTGACGAAAAATCACAGAAATGGAATTTTTCAGATTTCTCAAATCTTCAAATCTGTGTACTTTGATGTTATGGGTCTTTGATTTATCAACCCATATCATCAATTAACATCCTATTACACAACTTTAAACAATCAATTGCATCAAATAATATCGAATCAAAGGATTTCTAAGCTTAGGGTTTTATACCTTTTATGCACAAAATTCTTGATTCCTTGTTTCTGATTTGTTGTTTGTGATGGTTGGGCTTTGATTATGAGTGTATGGGCAAGATGAATTCGTAGGTTTGAGTTTGAGAGAGTCTAGGATGAGAGTTAGGAAAATTCAAGTGTACAAAATATTCTAACTCTCCATTCTTTATATAAGCTAAGCCAAATGCATTGGATGCTCAAATTGGTTGGTACAATTGATTGCTTAGCTGATAAGTTTGGTGGGGTAGGGATGTTGGCCATGATTTTTGCAAGATTCCATCAACAATGTAACTAATAATACACTAATAAACTAAAAAGGGTATTTTGGTAATTTTCCATGTAAATTCAAGGGCAATCTTGTACAAGGCAATTAAATGTAATATTTAATCACTAGATGGTAATTCTTATCATTTACCAATTAATTTCTATCCTTTGGTAAATTAAAACACTTATATAACAACATCGAAATTAAACCCGGTAATTTAAATTAGGGTTTTCTATAGACAAAAATAGGGTTCTATAATTAGGGTTTCTTAACGTCATCAATTAGGGTTTCTAATTGACCATTAGGGTTCTCTAATTATCTGTATGTGTTACTAACACGATGCGCTCAGTTTTAACTTCAACCGATTAGGGTTATAATAATTAGGGTTTGTCTAAATTATCTACAAGTAAAACAATAATTAGGGGTTTGTCCTAATTACCGACATTCTTATACACAGTAACTTCATATACACAGTCACTACTCAGTCATATCTCATAACAGAGTTTAATAATTAGGGTTTCACAGTACGGTAATATGCTAAAACCTAATGGACCGTCATTGCTCAACTTTATCTGTTCGCACATACACAGAACATATTTATGATACTGTAAAATCATAATATAGATAATATAATATTATTATTTTCATCTCTTGATCACAATCCCAATTCAGGATTTGGATTCCATGTCTGACTTATTCTTCGTACACAACATCAATAATCAAGTTAAAATAATTAACTTAAATATTCTGACAATTCATATAATAAAATATTTATTATATAAATCTAATTATCACTTCATATACTATTTCCAATCATGTTTTCATGGAAAATAATTAATAAAAACATTTCGGCTTACAGAAATTAATTACCATACAATATAATTTGTAGTAATTAATAATTCCAAAATTATTTTTAATTTTTCAAGTAATAAATATATTTGCGTTTATCGTTCACATTACTTGACACTTATTCTCGTCATTAAATAAATAAATAAAAAATTTATATGCAAAATTTCTTATTTATTTTATATAGAAAATCTCGGGTTATTACAACTGCAAATAATGCAAATTAGAAACTCTTTTCTAATTTCATTCTGCCTTGGCCAATGACTACTGGGTTGTCATTTATCGAATAAAATAGGACATTTCTCTTCTTTTACTAGAAGCGATAGATTCTTTATTGATCATACATTATCTCCATGTACAATTTATTATACCCAAACATACCCTTTGATATACTCTAAGGGTCTTAAGGAATAAGTCAAAGTATAACTCATCACACACAAGATACTATGATGATCTCAAGTCCAAGGATCACTTGTACTACTATCACTACAGAAATTCCTATTGACATGCAAGTAAAACTCCATTAGGTATTCCTTAGCGAGCCAATGTTCAATGAACTTAATCTCTAATAAGCACCTACATACTTGCTTTAGTATCTCCACATAAATGATCATGAGATCAATCATCCTCATCCAACGAAGCAAAGCGGCGTATGTACCAATCTATCCGGATTTACTAATCCCCAATTTAGTAATCCAACGATTGGGAACTATTTTAGTTTTAAGCTTTCTAAGAATTTAGATCTCATTAGAATGATCATCATCATTATTCTAAAAGCATTGCTTAAAACTATGGGTTTATTACATATTATAAAACAAAGATCACGTAGATAATTAAAAGTCTTTAATAAATTAATACTTTTATTAATAAATGAATAAGATTGTTACAAAGTATATGCTTTATCATCAAACATGATTGGCTTGTGTGCATACTACTTTCATTATTTTCCAAAAATATTATTTTTATTAAATAAATAGAAAAAATATTTTTAATTATGAAAAATATAAAATAAATTCCTAAAAGATATTTTAAAGTCCAAAAATGGGATTTTAATAATTTTTAATATATTTCAAAAATATTTTTGGAATATTAATGGTAATTAATTTATTTAATTATAATATTAAATAAATTATTTAAAAATGATTTTATACATGAAAAATCATTTTAAATTATATTATGGTATAAGAAAATATTTTAAGTTATTTTCAATAACTTTTAATATTATGTGATGAATTTCATTAATTAATTATTATTAATGGTAATTAATTTATTTAATAAATGAATTAAAAAATTATGGGAAAATAGAATTAATGATTTAAAAATCATATAAAAATGATTTAAGTGTAATAAAAATATTTTAAGTTATAAAATATAACTTTTGATGTTTTGTCATGAAAATATTAATATTTTAATATTAATAGCAATTATTGGATAATAAATTTAATCGTTTAAAAATCATATAAATATGATTTTAAAGTATTAAAAATACTTTGATATATTATAAATATATTATAATATTATGTTATGATTTTCATTAATATTTAATATTAAATAAATATTAATGATAAAGGAATTATATAGTATTTAAATTATATTAATATGATATTAATGATTAAAAATTTATGATAAATGGTAATAATTATCTGAAAATTATTACGAGCCTATGAAAATTATTATGACTAAATAGAAAATTATTAAAGTTAATTGTTAAGTGTTTAGGTAGAGTTTAATTGAGCTTAAACTCGATAATTATCCGACTAGGCCATCAGGATTTCAGAATTATGCCGGATTCAATTCAAACTGAAATAGTTTGACTTGATACTAAGTCTTATGTGCTGTATAAACTGATAAGGTTATGTGTTATGTGTTTAGGTTATTCTATGTTTATATATAATAATATTATATTGTGATGATATTATTCTAATACTTGGAGATCAATATTATTAATATTAGGTCTTCAGTCAAAGCTATATAGGTTGCGTAACGGTAATCAACGGTGCAGGCAAGTTCTCTAACTCGATCTTGAGTTGTTTTTTCAATTGTGTTTGTGGTTAATCATTGCTGATAATCACGTCAATGAATTATTAATTTGCACTATGTGCTTATTGTATGTATTCATCAGGTATGAAAGGCTGATCACCTTCATTACCATCTGGTCCAGTTATTGTTGTTCATGTTCATTATTGATATATATTCATATCGCCCTAATCGTTCAGTTATGAAAATTTGATTCCTGCTAGTTCACAATCTTTATATTGTTGAGCGTAGCCAGCCTTTTATTCAAATTCTTTCAATCATGATATATCCTCAAATAAACTTTTACTTGTTGGGCAAA
The DNA here is from genome assembly GCA_020205605.1 of Panax ginseng. NCBI lineage: Eukaryota > Viridiplantae > Streptophyta > Magnoliopsida > Apiales > Araliaceae > Panax > Panax ginseng. Next base: position 134,540,462 of record CM035133.1, on the reverse strand, counting down.
CTTGTTGCTCACCCTTTCTATATCATGATAAACATTGCAGATTAAGACGAATACGTCGGATACAGGAAAAGATCAAGACAAGTCCAGCTTGGGATTATATGTGCAGCTAGAATTATAATAGTATTGTATAATAATAACATTGTATGTTAGATAGGATATTGATTCAAGTTTATGTGAAGGTTCTCGACCTTGGGGTTAAATGTGTAAAGTTTAATGTATAAACAATTTATGTTTATATCTTCCGCAATAGTTATAGAAATAGTATACCAGATCTGTGGCGATTTGGGACCCGGATTTGGGGATGTTACAGTTGGTATCAAAGCTATTGGTTATGAACCTAGGGTAGGGTTATCTTAGACTAATAACCGCAATGATTAGGATTTGTACTAACTTAAATAGAGTTAGTGTATCAGTAAGATTCAAAGACGAATCTCGGCGGGTTATAAAGACACGGAGTTCCCTAACTCTGATAATAAAGGTGAACAGTAATGGTGAATAGATAGAGTCTAAAAGACTAAAGGTACATGGATAGGAGATCGTAAAAACAAAACGATCATAATATAGAAATGAATCATAATATATACGATGAGATCACCCCGTGATCTGATAAAGTTATAACAAGGAACAGAATCAATCGAATGATTGAAAAGTTTTTGGCAAGAATGTTGTGTGTAAGTTGTACTATGAATTGGTACAGATTCAGGAAAGGATTATGAATACAAATTGAATAAAATTCGTATTCAGAAGGGAGTTAAGATTAGGTGGGGATTTCAATTGAGGACTCATGTCAGCAGCTGAGTTGTATGATTCCTTCACTACAAAAAAATGGGCCTTTAGCAACGATTTTTCGGGCAACGACTTTATAAGTCGTTGCTAAAAGTATATGTTTAGCAACGAAATTTGTCCTTCGTTGTAGATTGTGTCAGGCTTTCATTTTTTGCAGCGAAATTCATAAGTTGTTGCAAAATTTCGTTGCTAATTCATTGGCGGGAAAAAATTTCGTTAGAAATTTGTTGCAAAAATTTTCATTCCACTTGCTTTCCGCCATCGTGGGCAACAAAAGTTTTTTTGTTGCTAAAAATGGGGCTTTAGCAACGATTTTCAGGCAACGACTTTATAAGTCATTGCTAAAAGGGTATGTTTAGCAACGAAACTTGTCCTTCGTTGCAGATTGTGTCAAGCTTTCGCTTTTTGCAACGAAATTCATAAGTAGTTGCAAAATTTGGAAACAAAATTTGTTAGAAATTCGTTGTAAAATTTCTAACCACTTGATTTCTCTTCATCTTGGGCAACAAAAGTTTTTTTGTTGGTATATTTCGTTGCTTAATATGGACCACATTCATTGGCAACCATTTTTATTTTCGTTGCATATATTATACAACTTTTTGCAACGACTATTAAAATGTTGTCTTAAATTAAGATAATAATAATAATAATAACAGTCAATAATAATAATAGTACTAATAATAACAATAACAGTAATAATAATAATAAGTAAAATAATAATAATAATAATAATAATAATAATAATAATAATAATTGCATTTGACAAATTGCATAACTTTCACTAAATAGATGCAATCAAAATAGCCAAAATTCGCTGAATTCACAACTTACTACTTTCGACTTCTCACAGCATCAAAAGTAGCCACAATTATGACTTATGGGTGATCAATCGTGGCCAATTCATTAATAGTCTTGATATTCAAATTTCAGAAAAGAACACATCAAAAAATTTGTGAATTACCTGCTTTCGTGATTTGCTAAGCCAATTGTGACTGTAGAGAGGCAGAATTGAGAATTTGGGATTTATGGATTTGGATTAATGTTAATTTATTTTTAATAAATATAATGATTAATACTCTAAATTACAATTTTAATCATTTTAAATTTCTAAATTTAAATTTTAAAATAATATTCTAATTACAACTATAACTAACTAAAATAAAAAATAACAATGAGTTTTAAATTTTAGTTCATTAATAAATTTTTAAATAAACAAATATTAATTTATTTGTTTTTAATAAATATAATAATCAATACTCTAAATTACAATTTAAATAGGTTTTCATTATTTTTGAAATTCTAAATTTAAATTTCAAAATAAATGTTCTAATTACAACTATAACTAAAATAAGAAACAAAATGAGTGACACCCCAAAATAGTATACATCACCCATTCCGAGTTGTCAATACACATTAATGATGTAAACAACTACAACTTTATTATTACAATAAGTAAACTGTGAGTTTAAATACGATATTGCCATCTGCATAATATCCACATACAAATAAATCCTCATCATAATTATTGATACATTATTTTACAACAATGGTGAGGACTACTAAACAACTCTCCCTAGAACCTTCATTCCATACCCTCACTGCATACTCGCTATATTCTCGCCTCCCGAGAAGAAAAAAACAATGGAACAAAAAGGAAAAGGGTGAGCTCGACTAGCCCAAGAAAAAAGAATATTATGACTAAGATAATATACAACAAAATTATCGTTAGTCTTCAACAGGAAAAATATAATAGAATACAATAGACAACAAGTTTTAAATCAATATTCGCAATGAAATAATAATTCATTAGAAGAGTTAAGTAGAGAATGCAAACTACTATCTTCTATGTATGAATTTTAAAGTTCATCGCCTATTTTTATCCCCGTAACATCAATCAATATATATCCGATCAAATATTCATCCTCGCACTACAAAAGCAAGGACATTCACCACTGGGTCATGTTCATCTAAACACTGCTCATCTTTGCACTACGCCCAAAGATATTCATCGAAATCATTCATCTTTGCACTACGCGCCAAAGATATTCATCGAAATCATTCATCTTTGCACTACGTGCCAAAGATATTCATCATAAATCATTCATCTTTGCACTACAGCCAAAGATATTCAATAATATCATCATTTAAGACCGAGGATGATGAAAAATATTTTTTTAAAGAAACGAATCCAAAGGAATCAAAATGACAAGGATTAAGGATTAAGGATTCGTACTTTTGTTTTATCCACGCCCAAAAATACCTCAAAAATAATCATAGTGGTGTAAAATTCAAGAATGATCAAAACATGGATACAATCAAAGCTAGTATCCACAATAGATATTTTGGACGAAAAAGAAAAATTTTTATTTTTCAATGAATAAAGGCCGATTCGTGAATAAGATCAGATACGTGAATAAAGCCGTGAGATACGTGAATAAGAATCTCGACACCAAAAGTTCCAAATTTGATAAAAACTTCAGATCAATATTTCAAAGATAATGATATTGAAGAAATAATATCATTACGAAAAAAATAATATCCCTTACTCTCGAAAGATCAAGATTTCAACCGAATACTCGGATATAGGCTATAACTTGAACTTGCACCGTATAGCAATACTCAAAGTATACTCAAAATACTCACAAGAATACGCCGATAATATAGAGAGAGAAAACTTCAGCTTCGTGTGATTTTCAATTCTAACCCAAGACCCTATTTATAGAAAATGCTTAGAACACCAAAGCGTAAAATTTAATAAAATATTAATTTATATTAAAATTTTCCTACGCCCACTTAGACTTCTAATTTCAAAGAACTTAACATGTGATTCATGAGGCTTACAAATGTAAAAAAACGTTTTTGTTAATATAAATATTTAAAACTTCCAAAAATCAATTATTTCTAACTCCTAACTTCAATAATTCATAATAAATAGCCCTTTATCAGAAAATTTGAATCTCATGAGTTTTTATAGGAAATTCAATTCTCTACAACTTTGCGTAAGAAAGTTTTTCCAAATTCCAAAATGTAAATTGACCAAATCCACAAACGGGTGATTTTAGAGGCTATAATCAAATTTCACCAATAAATGGGGTCCACCGACATGTTTAACATGTTTTAAACATTTATTGCAACAAAAAATACTCTTCCTCCTCAGATACTCATATATCCCACATTCGTTGTAAAATATCACCATTATTATATTATTAAAATATAATATTATATATATTTAAATGAATTATTTTATCGTAAAAAGATAAAATTTCAATTTTCAACAATTGTCGATTAAAAATTTTCTCCATCTATATCCACATAAAATCAATATTTTTCTCATCATATGAATCAATAATTAATTACTCACAAATAATATTACGTAATCACAATATCGACAACCAGTGCAGCCTCCTGTGAGCAGGGGCTTTCCAATAAGAATTTCTCCTTACTCTACGCAATTAGTGACCAAACCTCTCCTTAGATGTAACTTTCTAGACATTGCCAATAATGTTATCTAATAATATTATTCAGATAATATGAATTATTGCTTCGATAATGAAAAATACCGTAATGACAATTATCAAACAACAAAGAATATAAAATATCAACGCAACAATTATCGAACCAATAAAATAATCGAATAAAGAATTATCAGAACCATTATCGAGTAGTGCCTTCACGTAAGAGTCAATAATTGGTGCAATACTGCAGTACATCGCAAGCAACAACGCCAGATTGTGTTTTAAACCAACGGGTATTCCAACAAAGGTAAATCAGAATAACTACGCCAAGTTATTTTTAAACAACTTATATTTGTCGCTTTCTTCCTCCAATCGCTTTCAAGCATGGGCCCACACATGGTCATACTGGTCAGCATTTAATATTCCCCGACAAAGATTTAATATTCCACGACCAAACGAATATTCCCCGACAACAATGAATATTTTATAACCACTTGCTTATTTTGAAATATTTATGATTTTACCCATAACTATCCACATTAATCACATCAACCCTTACTATTTCAAAATAATAATTAGAGGAAATTAAATTTCATTTATTAATTATTTGGGGTCTTACAACCTCCCTCCTTATGAAATTTCGTCCTCTAAATCGACATACGCGACTGTGTTTCAAAAAGGTGAGGATACCTCGCTTTCATTTCCGCTTCCAATTCCTGTGTCATTTCTTCTATAAGATGGTTCCTCCACAAGACTTTAACTTGTGGTATGACCTTCGTATGTAGGACATGCTCCTTCCTATCCAAGATCTTGACAGTACCTCCTCATACGCTAAGTCTTCTATTATCTCGTCCTGCTTCTAACTCAATAACGTGGTTCGGTCTTTCACATATTTACGGCAAGTACGAGATATGTGAAACACATTATGAACACGAGACATACTTTGAGGTAACGCGAGTCTATAGGCTACATTACCTACTCCTCAAGAATTTGAAATGGACCAATAAATCGTGGATCGAGCTTTCCTCTCTTCCTAATCTTGTAACTCCCTTCCATGGGCAACACGCACAAATAATATGATCCCCTATACTAAATTCCACGCCCTTTCGATGAAGATCCGCATAACTCTTTTGTCGATCCTGTGCCGCTTGTATATACGCTTGTCGAATCATTTGATCTTTTCAAGAGTCATATCGTATTTCAACTCTCTGTCCCAACAATGTTGCTTCACCCACCTCATCCCAACATATTGAGAGCGACACTTTCGGCCCATATAATGCTTCATATGGAGCCACACCTATACTTTGCCTCGATAACTGCTTGTTGTAGGAGAATTCCACCAATGGTAAATACTTATCCCAACCGCCTTTGAAATCTAGGACACGTAGTCTTAATAAATCTTCAAGAGTTTGAATAGTCCTCTCGATTGTCCGTCTCTGCTTGAGGATGGTATGCCGAATCAAATCTTAAACTGCACTCCATAGCTTTTTGCAAGCTAACCCAAAATCTTGAAGTGAATCTTGGGTCACGATCCAAACTATGGATACCGGCATGCCATGCAATCTCACAATCTCATTTACGTACATTTGAGCAAGACGCTCAAGGAATAAGTCTCCCAGATTTCCAAGAAGAAATGAGCAGACTTGGTTAATCTATCAACAATAACCCAAATAGCATTTATGCCTTGAGAAACCGTGGAAGTCCCGTAACGAAATCCATGGTAATGTGTTCCCACTTCCATTTCGAATCTCAAGTGGTTGCAATGGTCCCTTAGGCACTTGATGCTCCGCCTTTACACGCTGACAAGTTAAACATGTTGAGATAAACTTTGCAATCTCTCTCTTCATATTGTTCCACCAAAATGTATGTCAAGATCACGATACATTTTAGTACTTCCAGATGGATTGCAAATGGTGTATTGTGTGCCTCCATCATGATCTTGTACTTCAAATCGTAATCGTTAGAACACAAAGTCCGGAGGGACTCAAGTATTCCTTCTTCATCAATTCTCGCCCTAATAAAGACCTTCTTGTACTTTCTTCTTCATATGCATCACCCCTGCCCTGGGCTCGAGCAACCTTAACTTTTTCTATTAAAGTCGGCTCTATGCGATATACTGACATCATCGCACTCGCTCCTCGTGATATGATCTTCTACTCAACGCCGCCACCCTACCACGCTCGCTTTTCCGTGATGGTATCAATAGTGTGGTCGTAGTCTTCAATAGCTCAAGCCAACGTCACGCCAGATGTTGAGTTCTTTTTTGAGAAGAAATATTTAAGGCTTTTTATGGTCCTAATATATCTCCACTTTCTCCCCATATAGATAGTGCCTCCAGATCTTTAAATATGAAAACGATCGGGCCGCTAACTCTAGATCATGAGTAGGATAATTCCTCTCATATTCTTTAAGTTGTCGCGAGGCATAGGCTATGACTTTCCCACGCTGCATGAGAACACATCCTAACCCTTTGCCCAAGCATCGTCAGAGATAACAAATCCATCCGAACCAGATGGTATTGTTAGAACAAAATAAATAAGTCTCCTCTTAAGCTCTTGGAAACTCTTCTCGCATTCTTCGCTCCAAACGAATTTTGTATCCTTCCGAGTTAGTCAAGTTAATGGAGTAGCGATTCGAGAAAACCCTTCCACGAATCTCCGATAATAACCAAATTAAGCCCAAAAGCTTACGATTTCAACCACCGACTTTGCTGCTGTTCTAACTTTGTATTGCTTCAATCTTCACGGTCAATGATACTCCATGTTTTGACACCACGCGCCCAAGGAATGCTACTTCCTCAAGCCGTAACTCGATTTCTTCAACTTAGCATATAGCTTGTTTTCACGGGCCTTTGAGTACCAAATTTCAAATGGTGCTCATGATCTTCACTATTTTGAATATATGAGGATGTCATCAATAAAGACAACAACGAATTTATCCAAATATTCTTTGAATACTGATTCATCATATCCATGAAAGCCAGCAGGAGCATTAGTCAATCCAAAAGACATGACTAGAATTCATAATGCCCGCATCGAGTTCTAAAGGCGCCTTTTGAATATCCTCGCCTAATCTTCACCGATGATATCCGTAATCTAAGATCGATTTTTGAAAAGAATTGTGCTCTTGCAATCGGTCAAACAAGTCATCAATACGAGGTAGAGGATACCTATTCTTGATAGTGACATGGTTCAATTCCCGATAGTCAATACAAAAAGTCGCATACTCCCGCTTTTTTCTTTTTACAAATAAAACAGAGCACCCCAAGGAGATGTACTAGATTTAATGAAACCAATGTCCAACAACTCCTAGAGTTGGACCTTTAACTCCTCAAGTTCAATAGAGCCATTCGATATGGGGTTTTAGAAATGGGCTTTGTACCAAAGTTCAAGATCAATAAAGAATTCAACTTCACGCTCGGGGTAGACCGAAGTTCTTCAGAAATACGCCAGAAAGTCAATAACAACAGAATATTATTCAAATTTGACGTGTCCTTATTCAAATCCACAACATGGGCTAAGAAAGCTTGACATCCGCTTTTTCAATAAACGAATAGCTTTATGATTAGATATGATAAAGGATTGATTTTAATGGTTTAGTTGCTTGAATTGCATAACAAAGTTGTTTAGGAATATGAAAGCTAACAACCTTACGAAAAAAATCAATTTTGGTATGATGAGTAGTTAACCAATCAATCCCTAAAATCACATCAAAAGCAAGTATCTTTAAAGAGATAAGGTCAACAGTAAGATAAGGGTGCCAACTTGATTAGACAAGATTTATAAACAAAGGATGTGATGAAAGTTTCTCCCCAACTGAGTTTCCACAGATAGTCAAAGTCTAATTTTTCCTGAGTCAAATTTAAACGCTGAGCACAAGTAGAGAGATAAATGAATGGGTAGCACCCAGATTCAGTAAAGTATAAACTTCACAAGAATTTATAAATAGCTTACCCGTGATCACCTCGCTTGGGTTCCTCGATTTTGACCAAATACAACAAACGCCTTCCAGAACCGCTGACTTTGACTTTTCTCGGGATAGTTTTTTTGAGTCACCGTCCCCCACGAACTAGGTTTCGCTACTGCAATCTCGAGCGATATATGTCCTTCCTTTCCACAATTATAGCATACCGAACTGCTAGGGGCGCTTGACCGATATGTCCTCTTTTCCCGTGATTTATAAGATATACGACCGGTGGTCGCTTCTCCTCCTTGAACCAGCTTGTCACCGCATCGCTGCCTTCACATGGTCGTTGTTGAATCTCCTCTTTAAAATCTCCTCCTAACTCGCTTTTTCTATTTTCATGGCTATGATTACCACCAGAGTGGTTACCATTTTTGTCCGCTTTTTTCTTTCTCCACCGGTTATTGTTGTTTTGTTGACCGCTATCTCCTAGATGATCCTCGATCAGGGTACCTCTACCGACCGCATTTCAAGTATCTCGCCTAACAATTGAGCCCTATTAACAACATCCTAATAAAGAGAAAATTTACGAGATGAGATACCGACGATGCCGGGTTTCAAACCTCTCGTAAACATCCGCTACATACATGCTCCTCATTCTCCACCAAATGAGGTGCAAACTCGATAACTCGCAAACTTCGCCTCGCATCGAGACACCGCCATGTTGTTCTCGCCTCCAAATAATAAACTCCACTTCCTTCATATGACGTAACACTTTCGTGAAAGTATTTGTCATTAAATAGTTTCAAACGCCTCCCAAGACATGCCGAAAAGCGCCGGATGGGTACGCTTCACGCATTCCCACCAAGAGTCCGCCTCGCCACGGAACATAAAGGTGGCGAATGGAACCTTCGCTCTCCGCATCCCAAGACATCGAATATCTTGGTAATTTGTTTGACCCATGTTTCGCCATGATCGGATCAAAGCTTTCCTTTAAATTCGTGGTCCCAACTTCGAAATCGCTTCATCGTGACAACCCGTGAATTGCTATCATTTCCTCCTATGTTTTGAACACGAAGTCTCCTCGTCTCGATTTTGCATGAACTGCAAAAAGCTTCTAAATATCCCCTCGCTCATCATCTCGCCAAGTGGTGTTGTTCACAGAGGAACATTGCCACCAAGCTGCACGCTCTCCTCGCTGGTGAGTACAAAGCGCCTCCACTGGCCTCATTTCCATCGTTAATATTCTCACGACATTCTCAAATCCGCCATAAAACAAGGGTTAATTAAGCAAATCAATATATCACATAATGTCCTTATATATCGACTCAACTAACAAATAAGCTTAGTAGACACACTAGCAAGGATTTACTCTGCCTCCCTCCTAGTTCTATTCCCCATCTCCGCCAGAGATCATATCCCTAAGCTCGATACCAACCGTGACACCCCCAAAAATAGTATACATCACCCATTCTCGAAAGTTGTCAATACACTGCATGTAAACAACTACAACTTTATTATTACAATAGTAAACTCGTGAGTTTAAATACGATATTGCCATCTGCACAATATCCACATACAAATAAATCCTCATCATAATTATTGATACATTATTTTACAACAATGGTGAGGACTACTAAACAACTCTCCCCCTAGAACCTTCATTCCATACCCCACTCAGACTCGCTATATTCTCGCCTCCCCGAGAAGAAAAATGGAACAAAAAGGAAAAGGGTGAGCTCGACTAGCCCAAGAAGAATATTATGACTAAGATAATATACAACAAAATTATCGTTAGTCTTCAACAGGAAAAAATATAATAGAATACAATAGACAACAAGTTTTAAATCAATATTCGCAATGAAATAATAATTCATTAGAAGAGTTAAGTAGAGAATGCAAACTACTATCTTCTATGTATGAATTTTAAAGTTCATCGCCTATTTTTATCCCCGTAACATCAATCAATATATATCCGATCAAATATTCATCCTCGCACTATGTGCCAAGGACATTCACCACCGGGTCATGTTCATCTAAACACTGCTCATCTTTGCACTACGCCAAAGATATTCATCGAAATCATTCATCTTTGCACTACGCCAAAGATATTCATCGAAATCATTCATCTTCATCGCACTACATCTTTGCCAAAGATATTCATCATAAATCATTCATCTTTGCACTACAGCCAAAGATATTCAATAATATCATCATTTAAGACCGAGGATGATGAAAAATATTTTTTTTTAGAAACGAATCCAAAGAAACAAAATGACAAGGATTAAGGATTAAGGATTCGTATTTGTGTTTTATCCACGCCCAAAAATACCTCAAAAATAATCATAGTGGTGTAAAATTCAAGAATGATCAAAACATGGATACAATCAAAGCTAGTATCCATAATAGATATTTTGGACTAAAAGAAAAATTTTTATTTTTCATGAATAAAGGCAGATTCGTGAATAAGATCAGATATAATGAATAAAGGCCGATACGTGAATAAGAATCTCCGACACCAAAAGTTCCAAATTTGATAAAACTTCAGATCAATATTTCAAAGATAATGATATTGAAGAAATAATATCATTACGAAAAAAAAAATATCCCTTACCTCGAAAGATCAAGATTTCACCTGAATACTCGGATATAAAGCTATAACTTGAACTTTCACCGTATAGCAATACTCAAAGTATACTCAAAATACTCACAAGAATACGCCGATAATATAGAGAGAGAAAACTTCAGCTTCGTGTGATTTTCAATTCTAACCCAAGACCCTATTTATAGAAAATGCTAGAACACCAAAGTTAAAAATTTAATAAAATATTAATTTATATTAAAATTTTCCTACGCCCACTTAGACTTCTGATTTCAAAGAACTTAACATGTGATTCATGAGGCTTACAAATGTAAAAAAACGTTTTTGTTAATATAAATATTTAAAACTTCCAAAATCAATTATTTTAACTCCTAACTTCAATAATTCATAATAAATAGCCCTTTTATCGAAAATTCAATCTCATGAGTTTTTATAGGAAATTCAATTCTCTACAACTTTGCGTAAGAAAGTTTTTCCAAATTCCAAACAGTAAATTGACCGAAATCCACAAACGGGTGATTTTAGAGGCTATAATCAAATTTCAAATAATAAATGGGGTCCAATTTACATGTTTAACATGTTTTAAACATTTATTGCAACAAAAATACTCTCCTCCTCAGATACTCATATATCCCACATTCGTTGTAAAAATATCACCATTATTATATTATTAAAATATAATATTATATATATTTAAATGAATTATTTTATCGTAAAAGATAAAATTTCAATTTTCAACAATTGTCGATTAAAAATTTTCTCCATCTATATCCACATAAAATCAATATTTTTCTCATCATATGAATCAATAATTAATTACTCACAAATAATATTACGTAATCACAATATCGACAACCAGCAGCTCCTGTGAAAGAGGGGCTTTCCAATAAGAATTTCTCCTCATCGGGCGCAAGCAATTAGGTGACCAAACCTCTCCTTAGATGTAACTTTCTAGACATTGCCAATAATGTTATCTAATAATATTATTCAGATAATATGAATTATTGCTTCGATAATGAAAAATACCGTAAATGACAATTATCAAAACAACAAAGAATATAAAATATCAACGCAACAATTATCGAACCAATAAAATAATCGAATAAAGAATTATCGTAACCATTATCGAGTAGTGCCTTCACGTAAGAGTCAATAATTGGTGCAATACCGCAGTGCTATCGCGGCAACAACGCCAGATCGTGGTTTTAACCAACGGCATTCCAACAAAGGTAAATCAGAATAACTACGCCGCTATTTTTAAAACAACTTATATTTGTCGCTTTTCCTCCAATCGCTTCACATGGGGCCACACATGGTCACTACCGCATTTAATATTCCCCGACAAAGCATTTAATATTCCACGACCAAAAACGAATATTCCCCAACAACAATGAATATTTTATAACCACTTGCTTATTTTGAAATATTTATGATTTTTACCCATAACTATCCACATTAATCACATCAACCCTTACTATTTCAAAATAATAATTAGAGGAAATTAAATTTCATTTATTAATTATTTGGGGTCTTACATTTTTAAAAAATACAATAATCAATATTCTAAATTATAATTCAAATAAGTTTTCATCATTTTTGAAATCCTACATTTAAATTTCAAAATAAATGCTCTAACTACAACTATAACTAGAATAAGAAAAAAAAATTAATGAGTTTTAAAGTATAATTCATTAATGAATGAATGTTAATTTATTTATTTTAAATAAATACAATAATCAATAATTTAAATTATAATTCAAATAAGTTTTTATCATTTACGAAATCCTAAATTTAAATTTCAAAATGAATGTACAACTATAATTAAAATAAGAAAAATAAATAAATAATGAGTTTTAAAGTATAGTTTATTAATGAATGAATGCTAATTTATTTATATTTAATCAATATAATAATCAATACTTTGAATTACAATTTAAATATGTTTTCAACATTTTTAAAATCTTAAATTTAAATTTTAAAATAAATGTTTTAATTACAACTATAACTAGAATAAGAATAAAATAATGAGTTTTAAAGCATAGTTCATTAATGAGTAAATAAATAAAGACTTTTAAAGTATAGTACATTAATGAATGAATGTTAATCTATTTTTAATAAATATAATAATCAATATTCTAAATTACAATTCAAAAAAAATTCATCAGTTTCAAAATCCTAAATTTAAATTTCAAAATAAATGTAATGGTTCGTTACACAAAAAATGTTAAATTAATTTTGAATTAAATCCATAATGAATTGGATGATTTTATACATAACTATAAATATAAAAATTATCAAATGATGATTTATTGGAAGTACATGTAATACATATATAAATAAATATAAATAAATAAATAAATATAAATAAATAAATAAATTTGGTTGCCAAGTATTATGTATAAGAAGCAGGATGTGTGAGATTCTTAAGCATAAGATGGTGACAACATATGTACGGGCTCAAAAGTCAAAATCACCTCCGATCAAAATCCACACTTTCCTCTCCTAAATTCGTCCAGCCAATTCTGGGGTTTTCGAAATGCATGATAATTTTAATCTTAGAACTCGTTATATCGCTTTGATTACATCTTAGAGTAGTCCCATTTCTCGATTTTTACCCATAATTTCGTATGCAAAAATCATAATTGATTTTCTTCACCGATATGTTAATACTCTCTCTCTTTGAGATCAGATTTCTGATTTTTGATGTCTAATACTCTCTCTCTCTCTCATTATTGTTTGTTCTTCCTTGTGAAATTATGCAACACAAGTACTGGATTTCTTGGCACTATATTTCCTCCTCTCATAGCAGCGATATTGGGCATTAGTAACAGAGTGTTGAATACTCAGCTTAGTGCGTTGATTGCAATGTTGTTCAATCAGGATACGGTATAAATTCATTCCCTAGGTTTGTGTCGACTTCTAATTACTCTGACTTAATTTCTTCCAGGCCAAAACGACTTTTTACATCTTCTGTTAGCATCATCTGGTAAATATGCTACTTTTGCTTCATAATTAAGCTGTATTTTTTGAAGCTTATACCAGTGATTTTATCAATATCATGTCCAGTTGTTCCAGATCATGTGCATAACTTAAATGTAAATTTTAGAGAACACGATGTAATGGTTTTTCACTGGAGCGAATACTGCTTGTGAATTATTTACAATTGCATAAAATCAATAAGAGACCTCTCTCTTTCTTTAAATGCTCGTGATTCTAATTACTTTTTTCTTGTATGAATCTAGTATATTCTAATTCCTTTGTACCGTCGTAAACTAAAATAAGCTGTAATATTAAAATAAATAATTGATTGTTGCAAATGCTTCATTTATTTGATGGATTGTTTTGTGGAGTTAAATTTATACTAATTTAGGATATTTTTTTTAAAAAATATGTTGTATTGATTTTGTTCTATATTTGGTTTGTTCATTTGATACTGAATCTGTCTAGCTTTATTTTATTTCTTTGAATTTGTTGCTCAAAAACTGAACAAAATCCATTCTTTATATATTGAATAAATAAAAAGATTTGCTTTTGAAGAATCGATTACTGAAGTTGGATACTTTGCATGTAAGAAAGAATGGGAAAGACTCCGAACTCTCAAATTTTATTTACTCCCAATTTTGAGTGCCATTTTTTATTTTTCTTTTTGTGTCAATTCCAGAAATCATAAAATTTAAATTGAGTTTTAAAATTAACAAAATTTGTACAACTTGTATAAATAGTAGTTTATAACATTCACAATTGTATGGGTTGAAATAAAATAAATCCACTTTTAGTTTTAGGATTCTAAACAAGTCAAATGAGACTTTGTTTGGAACTGAGGGAGTATTTGTTAATGGGCATGTGTCATATACTGAAATTATGGTGTTTTAATACTTGAATTAGATTTTTTTTTATGATTAAATGATGATCTTGTTCTCAAGTCATGCCCTAATAATATTGCTCTTTATATTTGACTTGAATTGGCTAGTTCAAGGTTTTATTTTCTAATAAGTTTGAATTGAATTGGTTAATTTGTTATGACTATATTGATTCTGTTCTGTTGTTATGATTGATAGTATTACTTTTGAGCTTGAACTAAGTTGGATTTTGTATGATTTTAGTTTCTTTATGTTTTCTTAATTTTGCAGATCGGTAATGGTTTTAGTTTGTTTCTGTGTTTCTATGTGTTAATGGGCATGTCTTATTTGCTTAATAAGTATTAACAATTTGTCTAAATTAATTCATTGCAACTAGAGAAGGCAAAGTTACTAAAGGTTAGACAGTTTTAAGATCTACATATTGTTTAGAAATTCATGGGGACTCTAGTTGAAAATGTTTGAAAATCCTTTATCACCCTTTAATATTTTTCTTTTTCTTATGATCAGAGCATATATATTATTTCTCAATTATATAGGTTTGCTATTTTTGCCCATCCAACTTGATGTTATCATTTTTTCTCCGTTGGATCATAGTTAAAAACATCATAGGTTGCCTCGAATTGATTGATATGTGGCACTTTGTGTTTCATTGCAATAAGCATTCAGACACATGCAAACTCATTCCTTCTAAACTAGTCTTCTTTCTACTCTGTATAAGAACTACCTTAGTGACATGTTGTTTTCATTCCTTCGGCTCCACTTCACCCTCACATATATAGCAATGGCCATATCTGTTTAGGTTTGTCTCACTGCTTAGTCTTGGAACTATCTACTTTCATGCGTCTCTCTCTCTCTTTGCGTGTGTGTGTAATGTTATGGCGGGGTTAGTTCATTAGCCTTGGCATAGTCGAGTATTGCAATCAAAGATGCATAGTTGTCAACATTACAAATTAATCTGAATGAATTAGAGGAATTAAGAGATATGAAGGAGGTGAACATCTATACCCCTTTTGATATATATATTTTTTTCTGTTATTTTACCTACAGAATACCTTATGAACAATTTTAGATAAGAAGTTCATTGTTTCAGGATATTGATAGAAAGAATGAGCAAATAGCTTTGTAGTGTCAATCTTTCTTGATTTTTTTTCTTCATATATGACACTAGTGTTAACCTCTTTATGGCAGTGTCAACTAAGATGGGCTTTGTAGTTTTCAGTTGTACGAAGATAATGAATGATTATGTAGTTGATGATTTTATTAAGTTAATAATATTTTAGTTTTTTGTATTTTTCTCATTATTTGCTATGGGAACATTGAGCTAGTTAGGTACACAAAAAGAATGTCAAATTTTGATTTGACAACAATATAATTCGTTACCAAAGCATTGAACAAGTTTTAATATAGCAACAATTTTTTTATACATTTAGCAACAAATTTTTTTGTTGTTAATGGCATTAAACATATAATATTTGACAACGAAAAATTAACCTAATAACAACGGAGAGGATATTGTTGGTAATAATAACATAAAAGGCAATATTTCTTATCGTTGGAAATCATATCAACTTTCGTTGCACATATAAAGAAACGACAACATATAATGTCGTTGCTAATCGACGACTTTCGTTGCTTATTGAAAAATAACCAAAGAATAAACATTTTCGTTCTTTGATTCAAAGATAATTTCGTTCTTTGATTCAAAGATAATGTCGCTAAGCAAATAATATAATCAAGAATGTAAAATCGTTATTTAAAAGTTTACATTCATAACGAAAAGCAAGCTTATGCAACATTTTTATAATTTATTGCAACGAAAAATGTCGTTGCAAAATATTGTCAATTGCAACGAAAATGCATGGTCGTTGCAAAAAAAAAAGAGTTCATTTCGTTGCCAATTAACAGGCTTTTGCAACGAAATGGGGTTTTTAGCAACGAAATTTTAATTATTCTGCAACAATATATTTTGTTGCTAAAGGATCGATGTCTCTGTACGAAAGCCAAATTTTGTTGCAAAATGTATTACTTTTGGCAACGAAAAAAAACCATTCGTTGTGGAACAATTAGCAACGCTCATTGTGCAAAGAAAGACACAACGACATTAAAGTCGTTGCCAAAACCCTTTTGCAACGAAATTTGGCACCTTTAGCAAAGAAAATTGGTTGTTGCTGAAACTCCATTTTTTGTAGTGCTTGTTATGGGCGGGGAATTGTACTTGGTGTAAAAATCACTTAGTTTCTGGCACTGATAATCATTGAAATGTCTGTGTCGCGCTATTTGCTATATCCTGTTGAGAAGGTGATTCTTTTCTCATGTATATAACACATAGATAGGTTATAGGTAGAGAATATCATGTTAAGTACGAGTTCTTAAAACTCATATTTATGGCATGGTCGTGATTCATGATTATATGAAATGATTATGAATCCCTCAGCGAATGGACGCCAAATGTCTGACTAGGACAAGTTCTTAAACTCATATGATTGTGGAAAGTTCTTGAACTCATAAGTGTGGTAAGTTTGATGAACTGGGTATAGTTTTATGTGAATGAAGCATTAAGGCTTATAGAAATAGATAGACTATTTCAGCAATTGATCATTAGTGGAGACATAGGTTTTTCAAAAACTCCTAGCTATGCTAGACTTCGAAATTTTCGACATCAAGCTAAATACGCATTATGTGCTTTTGAAAATGAATTTTTATTCTCAACTCTTGGTGACCATTGTGTATGTGTGGACTTCAGGCCATCAACACCTCGTTACCTATTGAGATGATAAAACAGATTTGCAATGATTTTTGAACGGTTTAAAGAATAGTCTATGCTACTTGTTTCAGCTAGACAAAAATAATTTAAAATATCAAAATTTATTTTATTTATCATTAATGTACCATGTAACCTGGTGCAAGATTGATAAAAAAATGATGGAGTTGTAAATACAGGAATACTTAGTGTTGAATTCAATCTAAAAATCATTATTCCACTATTGTATGATGTGTTATGACAAAGTCATATAATGACGGCATCCTCAAATGGGCTGTTAATACAGTACGACATCATGACGTCATTTTCAAAATTTTAATTTATCAACGGGGTTTGTGTGACGCCCCCAAAATAGGTATACACCACCCATTCTGAGTCGCCAAATACATGGTACAGAAACAACTACAACTTTATTATTACAATTGTCGTGCAAAATACGACAACACATACTGTGAGTTTAAATACAAATATTGTCTTCTAGACAATATCCACACCCAAATAAATTCCTCATTACAATTATTGATGCACTATTTTATAAAAATAGTGAGGACTGTTAAAACAACTTTCTAGGAGCATCACTCTATACCCCGACTGGTTCCTGCTATATTCTCGCTTCCTGAGAAGAAAAATGGAACAAAAAGGAAAAGGGTGAGCTCAACTAGCCCAGTAAAGAATATTATGACTAAGATAATGTACAACAAATTATCCTTAGTCCTCAACAAGGAAAAATCTGATAGAATATAATAGACAACAAGTTTTAGATCAACAACTGCAGCGGAAACAACAATTCATTAGAAGAATTAAGTAGAGAATGAAATCTACTATCATCTATGAATTTAAAAGTCCATCATCAATATTTTATCCCTGTAACATCAATCAATATACATCTTGCATCAAATATTCATCTTTGCACTACGAGCCAAAGATATTCATTTGTATCACCAGTTGGTCATGTTCATCTCAACACCTGTTCATCTTTGCACTACGGGCCAAAGATATTCATCAGGTAATCATTCATCTTTGTACTACAGGCCAAAGATATTCATCAAGTATCACCATTAAAGACTGGGGATGATGAAAAATATTTTAGAGAACGAATCCAATGAGATAAAATGACAAAGATTAGAGATTCGTACTTTAGATAATCCAAGTTTAAAAATTCTCCATAATAAACTATAGTGGTAAACTTCAAGAATGAAGATTAAAACATGGATACAATCAATGATAGTAACCATAATAGACATTTGGGACAAAGAAGAGAAAATTTTATTTTTCAAAGGAATAGTGCAAGATTTGTGAATAATGTCGATACGTGAATAAGTAACCCCAACACAAAAAGGTAGAAATTCCACAAAAAAAATCATACTTAAATGAACAATACTCGTGAATAGTCTTAGTATTAAGTGAATAGTGCCGTATACGTGAATAGTAACGTATACGTGAATAGTAACTTCGACATGAAAAGGTAAAAATTTCATAATAAAATTCATACCAACATTTTGGTATAATGATATTGAGAGAATAACATCATTTACGAAAAAAATAAACATCCCCCTTACCTCAAAAGAACAAAGATTTACGAATGGAATATCTGGATATGATCTTCAAGAAAACTTACCTTTGAATAGCAACTCTCAAAGTATCTAAATACTCACAAAATACGCTCGATAATATATAGAGAGAGAAAACTTATTTCTGGTGTGATTTTTAATTCTAACTAAGCACCCTATTTATAGGAAAATGCTAGAATGCCATAGGAAACTAAATAATAAAATAATATTATTATTATATGCATGCCAGCCTCCACCTTTGAACAAGAATTTCAGCACATCACAATTGATTTCCAGCAAAAAAATTTTATAAAAAACAAAAGTGGGTCCCACCCATAATTTTAATAAAATTATTTAATTTTCGAAACATCAATAATTCATAATAAATAGCCCTTTTATCAGAAAAATTCGAATCTCATGTCTATTCCATAGAAAATTGAATTCTCTACAACTTTGTAGAATAAAGTTTTTCCAAATTCTAAACGAAAAATGACATAAATCCACATACGGACGATTTTCAACACCTCTTAAAATTCATAACAAATCATACGTTAATTTTTAACGGTTCAAAATTTGTGAAAATATACTCAAATTATATATGTATAAAATATCCAAAAATCACAACGATTCAACGGTCGGATCAAAATTATAACTCACGCAATAGAGCTTAAGAACACTGATTTGATTTTCGGACTATAATTCCCTCGTACCAGTTTCACTGAAACATTCACCACGAAAAATTCATAAAGAATTTTTGGGTGATTCAAATTTCTACGCTTAGCTTACTTCCAGGGCTTTCTTTTGATATATGGCTCATCTCCTAACTCATTATACACAAAGAGTTATAGATTTTACTAAATCAAGTAATAAACTAATTTTCTGAAAATTTCTAAATTTCGTTCTTCATTTCAACAAAATACTAATAAAATACCCCAACATTAATTCCTTCATTCATAATCACATAAAATAAATATTTTTCCATCCTTCATTTATATCCACATAAAATAAATATTTTCTTATCATATAAATCAATAATTAATTATTCACAAATAATATTATAGAATCACAATTATGACAACCAGGTTGTTCTCAGGAAAGATAGAATTTTCGATAAGGATTTCTCCTTACTAGCGCGCAATTAGGTAACCAAACCCCTTTCCTAGACAGAACTTTCTTAGACATTGTCAATAATGCTATCTAATAATATTATTCAAATAATATGAATTATTGATCTGATAATGGGAAATATTGTGCAATGACAATTATTGAAACAATAATAATATAAAATATCAATGCATCAATTATTGAATCAATAAAATAAAATATTGAACAAAGAATTATCGTAACAATTATTGAGTAAAGGCCTTCTTACGTAAGAATCAATAATTCAAAAATATCATGCAATCTGCGTGTCTACTCGCTATGCAACCACACGTATTCTCGTATTTTTAACCACCGGTAATCCAACAAATACATCTGCCACAATTTTGCCGTTATTTATAAAAACTCATACTTGTCGTTTTCTTCATCCGATCGTTTTCCGTGATGAGGCCCACAAATGGCTGCGTCGTCGTATGAATATTCTCCAACAACAAGAAAATTCCACGACCAAACGAATATTCCCCGACAACAATGAATATTTTATAACCACTTGCTTATTTTGCAAAATTTGCACATTTCACCCATAACCAATGTGACGCCCTGGGTCGCCAGATACATCGTACATAATACAAATACAAACTTACTTATACAACTGTCGTGTAAAAATACGACAAAACATAGCTGAGTTTTTAAACAAGAATATTATCTTCTAGACAATATCCACACTCAATGGAGTCCTCATTACAATTATTATCACACTATTTTATAAAAAATAGTGAGGACTACTATAGCCACCATCTCGGGCCATCACTCCATTCCCCGACTAGTCTCAACTATATTCTCATTTCCTGAAGAGAACAGTGAAAGAAAAAGGTGAGCTCAACTAGCCTAGTAAAAAATATTATGACTAAGATAATGCAGAATAAATTATCCTTAGCCTTCAACAGTATAACAACTGATAGAATACAATAGACAACAAGTTTTAGATCACCAACTGCAGCGGAATAAGCAATCCATTAAAAGAGTCAAGTAGAGCATGATATCTACTATCTTCTATGATTTAAAACTTTATCATCAATTTTATCCCTGTAATACCCATTAACAGTTCTTTATTATACCCAAAACAAAGATAACGCTCATCACCTGTCTTCACCTGAACCGCCAAAGATGTTAGTTAAATTCACAATTCATGTTTATAATAATGTGAATCAACAGTTTCTCCTTGCCAAAAAGGCTTAATAGAACGTTCACCCAATATCCTTACTCTAAAGGCTAAAGATATTCAAATGTAATAATGATGATCATACAAATTAGTTGTCTATCTTTGCACTACTGGCCAAATATATTCAACTATAAAACCAATGGACATGATCATACCAATCAATTGTCTGTCATCGATTACACTACTGACCAAAGACATTCAATCATTAACTAATGGTCATGATCCCTTAATCACATCATCGAATTATCCACCGCACTACGACCAAGGATATTCGTTAGTATCACCAAAGGGTCATGATCATGTCATACACCGTCCATCTTTGCACTACTGAGCCAAAGCTATCAAACAACAGATCATCTTTGCACTACAGGCCAAAGATATTCAACAACAGATCATCTTTGCACTACAGACCAAAGACATACAACCATAAAACCAATAACCAACAGTCTATCTATTCACTACGGGACAAAAATGACTTTTAATGCAATATAAGCATGAGGATCATGACAACGGTATAAGCATTAATCAAACAAAATCAAGGATAAATATTAAAGACTTTAAATTTATCCAGAGTTTAAAAATATCCAAATTGTCAATATGATACTGCTTTGTAGAGTAAAATTCAAGAATAATATTCATGTATCAAAAATAATTTGGATAGAAAAGAAATATATCTTTTGGGTGAATAGTACCCCATGAATAGTACCTTATGAATAGTACTTCGGGAATAGTACCTCGTGAATAGTATCCCGACATGAAAAGTACCCCAAATACCCGAGTGAATAATACTAGAGTGAATAGTAACTTGGTGAATAGTAACTCGTGAATAGTAACTCGTGCACGAAAAATGTCCTGAATACCCGAGTGAATAATACTAGAGTGAATAGTAACCTGTGAATAGTAACTTGTGAATAGTACTCTGACACGAAAAGTGCCCCGAATACCCAACTGAATAATACTACAGTGAATAGTAACCCCGACACAAAAAGGTAGAAATTCCACAATAAAATTAAATACTAATATTCCTAAGATAATGATATTGAAAGAAATAATATCATTTACGAAGAAATAATACCCCTTACAATTGTTGAACGAAAATAATATTCCTACGAATATTGAACGAAGATGATATTTCTTCCGAATATTGAACGAATATAATATTCATATGAATACGAAAAATAACATTTCTTCAGAATATGAAATAAATAATACCCCTTATCTCAGAAGAAGACTGGATACTGGAGTAGTGAAGTAGCAGACTACTCTTCTTCTATCTCTCTATAACTTCTCTCTATATAACTTCTCTCTCTATAATTGCTCTTGTAAGTCTTAGTGAATTGGTGAGAATGAAGGAAGAATGAGTTTCTATAGTTTCGATAATTGCACGTTTTGGGGCTCGAAATATTACAGTATAATACCTTCATTTTTTTTCCTTCATTCTAATTTAGTCCTGCAAGTATTATCAAACTTGCATCACTGCCCCTAATAGTATATCATGTGAATCAATAGTACAATCATGTGACTCAATAGTTCTATACATGTGAAAAAATAATTTCAGTATAGTACCTTCGTCTATATCTCCATTTTTAATTTAGTCATGCAAGTATTATCAATCTTGCACCACCTCCCCTAATAGTACATACATGTGAATCAATAGGACACACATGTGAACACATAGTTATAAACATGTGAATTAATAGCAATTAATTGCTCATTTATCCGATTAATTACCCGATTGGTCAATATAACTTCCAGACATCAATTATTATCAAAATAAATGTCTATTTCCACTAACACTAATAATCCCAACACAATGGAACTATCAATTTCATCTTTAATCAACACGAACTTATTCTTCATTAATATTATAACTCATAATATTTAACAACTAGGTCGTTCCCAGGAAAGAGGGGGCTTTCCGATAAGGATTTCTCCTTATTGGCACGCAATTAGGTGACCGAACCTCTCCTTAACAGAACTTCTAGACATTGTCAATATTGCAAATAATAATATGAATAACTTTGTCGTCTCAATTATTGATTTAATAATATAACATATTATGCAGATAATACTGTGACAACAATTGAATCAATAATATAAGAGATATGATACAACAATTACTGTAGCAATAATTGAGAATAACTAAGTGACTTCTCACGTAAGCATCAATAATCAATACCGTGTGCTACTATGCAACCACGCCAGACATCGTATTTTTTTACTAATGGGTAGTTCAACAGTTTAATGGTAAAACTTTTATTTTTATAAAAAGATAATTTTGTCATTTTCTAACTATGACAATACTTCCGTTGTGGGGTCCACCAATGATTATGCCGTCGTACGAATATTCCCTGTTAAAACGAATATTCCCCGACCAATCGAATATTCCCTGACATAACGAATATTTTATATCAACTTGCTTACTTTGCAAAATTTTCAAATATCACCCTTAACTTTAACCTTTATCAATTTAACCATTTACTAAATAATAATTATAAGAAAATTGAATACTTTCATTTCATAAAATTCGGGGTCTTACAATCTCCCTCCTTATGAAATTTCATTCGAAATTTACGTGCTCAATAGTTCAAGAGATGAGAATACCTTGTTTTCTTTTTGGATTGTACCTTCCTAGTTATTTCCTCTCTATCATAATTTTCCCATTTCTCATCTCCTGTATTTCAGATATCATTCTAGAATATAGTTTCAAAATAAGGGTTAATTGATATGCCACATATTATCCCTATATTCTGACCGACCAATTAAATAACAAATAAACTTAGGTAGGTCATACTAGCGAAGGAATTACCCGTCTCTCCCCTCCTAGTTCTAGTATCACATCTCAGCCAGGGATCATATTCCTAAGCTTTGATACCAACTGTGGCACCCCCAAAACAGGTATACATCACCCATCTTAGGTCGCCAGATACATGGTACATAATACAAATACAAACTTACTTATACAACTGTCATGTAAAAATACGACAAAACATAGCTGAGTTTTTAAACAAGAATATTGTCTTCTAGACAATATCAACACTCAATGGAGTCCTTATTATAATTATTATCACACTATTTTATAAAAATAGTGAGGACTACTATAGCCACCATCTTGGGCCATCACTCCATTCCCCGACTAGTCCCAGCTATATTCTTATTTCCTGAAAAGAACAGTGAAAGAAAAGGGTGAGCTCAACTAGCACAGTAAGAAATATTATGACTAAGATAATGCAGAATAAATTATCCTTAGCCTTCAACAGTGTAAAACTGATAGAATACAATAGACAACAAGTTTTAGATCAACAACTGCAGCGGAATAAGCAATCTATTAGAAGAGTTAAGTAGAGCATGATATCTACTATCTTCTATGATTTAAAAGTTTATCATCAATTTTATCCCTGTAATACCCATTAACAGTTCTTTATTATACCCAAGACAAAGAGAAGTTTCATCACCTGTCTTCACCTGAACCACCAAAGATGTTAGTTAAATTCACAATTCATGTTTATAATAATGTGAATCAACAGTTTCTCCTTGCCACAAATGCTTAATAGAACGTTCACTCAATATCCTTACCCCAATGGCTAAAGATATTCAAATGTAATAACGATGATCATACCAATCAGTTGTCTATCTTTGCACTACTGGCCAAAGATATTCAACTATAAAATCAATGGACATGATCATACCAATCAATTATCTGTTAGTGCACTATGGCCAAAGACATTCAACTGTTAACTAATGGTCATGATCCTGCCAATCACATCATCGAATTATCCCTGCACTATGACCAAGGATATTCGTTAGTATCACCAGTGGTCATGATCATGTCATACACCTGTCCATCTTTGCACTACGGGCCAAAGCTATCAAACAATAGATCATCTTTGCCCTACAGGCCAAAGACATATAACTATAAAACCAATAACCAACAGTCTATCTTTGCACTACGGGACAAAAATGACTTTTAACGCAATATAAGCATGAGGATCATGACAATGATATAAGCATTAATAATACAAAATCAAGGATAAATA
The DNA here is from genome assembly GCA_020205605.1 of Panax ginseng. Taxonomy (NCBI): domain Eukaryota; kingdom Viridiplantae; phylum Streptophyta; class Magnoliopsida; order Apiales; family Araliaceae; genus Panax; species Panax ginseng. The sequence continues at coordinate 134,515,185 of CM035133.1, read as the reverse complement.
TTAAAGACTTTAAATTTATCCAGAGTTTAAAAATATTCAAATTATCAACATGAAACTGCTTTGTGGAGTAAAATTCAAGAATAATATTCATGTATCAAAAATAATTTGGACAGAAAAGAAGTATATCTTTCGGGTGAATAGTACCCCATGAATAGTACTCTGTGAATAGTACTTCGAGAATAGTACCTCGTGAATAGTACCCCAACATGAAAAGTACCCCAAATACCCGAGTGAATAATACTAGAGTGAATAGTAACTAGGTGAATAGTAATTCATAAATAGTACTCTGACACGAAAAGTGCCCCGAATACCTGAGTGAATAATACTAGAGTGAATAGTAACCGGGTAAATAGTAATCTGTGAATAGTAACTCGTGAATAGTACTCTGGCACAAAAAGTACCCCGAATACCCGACTGAATAATACTACAGTGAATAGTAACCCCGACACAAAAAGGTAAAAATTTCACAATAAAATTCGTAACAATATTCCGGCATAATGATATTGAAAGAAATAATATCATTTACTTAAGAAATAATACCCTTACATTTGTTGAATCGAAAATAATATTCCTACTAAATATTGAACGAAGATGATATTCCTTACGAATATTGAACGAATATAATATTCATACGATAACGAAAAATAACATCTCTTCAGAATATGAAATAAATAATACTCCTTACCTCAGAAGAAGACTAGATACTGAAGTAGTGAAGTAGCAGACTACTCTTCTTCTATCTCTCTATAGCTTCTCTCTATATAGCTTATCTCTCTATAATTGCTCTTGTGAGTCTTAGTGAATTGGTGAGAATGAAGAAAGAATGAGTTTCTATTTATAGGAAAATATAGTTTCGATAATTGCACGTTTTCATCTTTTCCTTCATTTTTAATTTAGTCCTGCAAGTATTATCAAACTTGCACCACCTCCCCTAATAGTATATCATGTGAATCAATAGTACAATCATGTGACTCAATATTTCTATACATGTGAAAAAATAATTTTAGTATAGTACCTTCATCTATACCTCCATTTTTAATTTAGTCATGCAAGTATTATCAATCTTGCATCGCCTCCCCTAATAGTACATACATGTGAATCAATAGTACACACATGTGCACACATAGTTATAAGCATGTGAATTAATAGTAATTAATTGCTCATTTATCCAATTAATTACCCGATTGGTCAATATAACTTCCAGACATCAATTATTATCGAAATAAATGTCGATTTCCACTAACACTAATAATCCCAACACAATGGAACTATCAATTTCATCTTTAATCAACACGAACTTATTCTTCATTAATATTATAACTCACAATATTTAACAATCAGGTCGTTCTCAGGAAAGAAGGGGCTTTCCGATAAGAATTTCTCCTTATTGGCACGCAATTAGGTGACCAAACATCTCCTTAACAGAACCTCTAGACATTGTCAATATTGCAAATAATAATATGAATAACTTTGTCATCTCAATTATTGATTTAATAATATAATATATTATGCAGATGATACTGTGACAACAATTAAATCAATAATATGAGAGATATGATGCAACAATTACTATAGCAATAATTAAGTATAACTGAATGACTTCTCACGTAAGCATCAATAATCAATACCATGTGCTACTATGAAACCACGCGTATTATTGTACTTTTACTACCGGGTAGTTCAACAGTTTAATGGTAAAACTATTATTTTTATAAAAAAGATAATTCTGTCATTTTCTAACTACGACAATACTTCAGTTGTGGGGTCCACCAATGATTATGCCGTCGTACGAATATTTCTTGTTAAAATGAATATTCTCCGACACAACGAATATTTTATATCAACTTGCTTACTTTGTAAAATTTTCAAATATCACCCTTAACTTTAACCTTTATCAATTTAACCATTTACTAAATAATAATTATAAGAAAATTGAATACTTTTATTTCATAAAATTTGGGGTCTTACAACCAAAGCATTATATCAAATTAACTCCTTATTATTTCAAGATAATGAATAGAGAAAATTCAATTTTATTTATAATAAGTTGGAGTCTTACATCCTCCCCTCCTTATGAAATTTTGTCCTCGAAATTGACGTACGTACCTGGCATTTCGAAAAAGGTGAGGGTACCTCACTTTCATTTTCGATTCCAACTCCTAGGTCATTTCTTCAATAGCATGGTTCCTCCACAAAACTTTGACTTGTGGTATAACCTTTGTGCGTAGGACATGTTCCTTCCTATCCAAGATCTTGACAGGTACCTCCTCGTACGTTAAATCTTCGGCTATCTCGTCTGGTTCTAACTCAATAATTTGATTCGAGTTTTTTACATATTTTCGTAGCATGGATATGTGAAACACGTTATGAACACGAGACATACTTGGCGGTAAAGCGAGTCTATAGGCCACAGTTCCTACTCGATCGAGGATTTCAAATGGACTAATAAATCGAAGGTTTGAACTTTTCGCACATCGCCGATTCTTGTTTTTGGAATAACAACTTCTTGCATCTTCTTCTTCATATTCATCAGTTCCACGTCTGTAGCTTGAGCAGCTTTAAATTTATCGATTAAAGTCGGTTCTACTCGTATATTTGACATCATCACGTGGGTCCCTAGAGTCTTTAACTCTATATTTATCATTTATAAATTATACAAAATAGGTCTTTGTGTTCGACAATATCGCACTCGTACTCTTATACGATCTTCTACTCAACGTGTCAGCTACCACGTTCGCTTTTCCAGGATGGTATGGTCAGAACAGGTGCCGAAATGAGTCTCCTCTTGAGTTCTTAGAAGCTCTTCTCACATTCCTCGCTCTAATCAAATTTTGTATCTTTCCGAGTCAGCTGAGTTAACGGAGTAGCAATTTGAGAAAATCCTTCCACGAATCTCCGATAATAACCAGCTAAGCCTAGAAAGCTAGATATTTCGATTACTGAGTTAGGTTGCTCTCAACTGTGACTCATATCCCAATCTTGGATAACACGTCACAATGGAGCATATCAGTTTACCACCCTACGGAGAGTCTGGCTTCAGTGCATTCCACAAAGGAAGTCACCAGATAGAGGCTCGGGTACCAACTCTCGTAGTTGGATTTTTAACTCCTGAAGTTCAATAGGAGCCATTTGATATGGAGTTTTGGAAATGGGTTTTGTATCGGGTTCAAAGTCGATACAAAATTCAATATCATACTCTGGGGTAGGCCAGGAAGTTCTTTAGGAAATACATCAGGAGATTCACTAACAATAGAAATATTATTCAAATCTGACGTATTTTTGTTCAAGTCCATAACATGGGCTAAGAAGGCTTGACATTCATTTTTTAATAAACGAGTGGCTTTATGGCTTGATATGAAAGTGATTGAATTTAGTGGTTTGGTTGCTTGAATTCACATAACAGGTTGGTTAGGAATATGAAAACTAACAACCTTACGAAAACAATCAATTTTAGCACGATGAGTGGTTAACCAATCAATCCCTAAAATCACATCAAATGTAAGTATCTTTAAAGAGATAAGATCAACATGTAATGTGATGGTGCCAACTTGGATAAAGCAAGATTTATAAACAGTGGATGTAATGAAAGTTTCACCTAATGGAGTCTCAACAGATAAGTCAAAGTCTAATTTCTCTGGAGTCAAGTTCAAATGTTGAGCACAAGCAGGAGAGATAAAAGAATAGGTAGAATCGGTATCTAATAAAGTATCGACTTCGCAAGAATTTATGATTAGCTAACCCATGATAACTTCGTTCGGGCTACTTTCTTTTTGAGAAGTCACGAAAAACACTCTTCCTGAAACCACCGACTTTGTTTTGTCCGTATCCGCCTTTGGTGCCACCGTCCCAGCTGAACTTGATTTCGCTATAGGATAAAATCGAGCTATGTGACCGTCTTTTCCACAACTAAAACATACCTTGGAAGGTTGTGAATAGTTTGGACTTATGTGTCCCTCCTCTCCGCATCTACATCATCTAACTGACGGTCGTTCTCCTCACCTAGAATTTGTTGTTGGTGCTGGTGCTGCTGCCGACGTCTTCCCATCATCGTTAAATCTTTTCTTCTTGAATTTTCCATTTGAATCATTTCTTCTATTATCTTGGCCATGATTACCATCGAAGTGGTTATCATTTCTGGCTTGATAATTTCCTCCATGATGGTTATCATTGTTCTGATGGCCATTGCCACTGGTACGATTATTATCGTGTTGTTGGTCGTTCTCTTTTGGTTGAGCGGACTCATAATTTCGCTCCAATAACTGAGCCCTATTCACTACATCTGAATACAAACATAATTTGTGAGAAATGAGTTATTGACGAATTTCAGTTTTCAAACCTCTCAAAAACATCCGCGTCATATGTTCCTCATTCTCTACCAAATGAGGTGCAAACTCGATAACTCATAAACTTCGCCTCGTCTTCGGGACACGCCATGTTGTTCTCGTTTCTAGTCTAATAAACTCTACCTCCTTCATATGACGAATACTTTCAGGAAAATACTTGTCATTAAATAAGTTCTGAAACATTTCCCAAGACATACTGAGTGTGGCTGGCTGTGTACGCTTCATAGATTCCCACCAGTAATCTGCCTCACCACGAAACATAAAGGTGGCGAATGAAATCTTCTATTCTTCTGTGCATCCCAAGACATCAAATATCTTGGTAATTTGCTTGACCCACATTTCCGCCTTAATCGGATCCGGCTTTCCCCAGAACTCTGTGGGTTCCAACTCTTTGAACTGTTTGGCTGTGACAAACCGAGCGTTGTTATAATTTCCACCCATATTTTTTACACGAGTCTCCCTCGTCTGATTTTGCATGTACTGCAAAAAACTTCTAAACATCCCATCATTCATCGTTTGCTCGGTAGTGTTGTTTATAGGAGGAATATTGCCTTCATGTGGCACGTTCTCCTGATTGGTGACTAAAGGTGTTTCCACAGTCTCATACACTCCATTGTTAACGTTCTCATCTACCATTCTTAAATACTGCCATAAAACAAGGGTTAATTAAACAAATTAACATATAACATAATATCCCTATATTAGGACCGGCCAAAAAATAAGCTTAGGTAGGACACACTAGCGAAAGATTTACTCATCTTTCCCCTCCTAGTTCTATTCCCTGATCTCCGCCAAAGACCATATCCCTAAGCTCTGATACCAACTGTGACACCCCCAAAATAGGTATACACCACCCATTCTGAGTCGCCAAATACATGGTACAGAAACAACTACAACTTTATTATTACAATTGTCGTGCAAAATACGACAACACATACTGTGAGTTTAAATACAAATATTGTCTTCTAGACAATATCCACACCCAAATAAATTCCTCATTACATTATTGATGCACTATTTTATAAAAATAGTGAGGATCATAAAACAACTTTCTAGGAGCATCACTCTATACCCCGATTTGGTTCTCTCTTATATTCTCGCTTCCTGAGAAGAAAAATGGAACAAAAAGGAAAAGGGTGAGCTCAACTAGCCCAGTAAAGAATATTATGACTAAGATAATGTACAACAAATTATCCTTAGTCCTCAATAGGGAAAAATATGATAGAATATAATAGACAACAAGTTTTAGATCAACAACTGCAGCGGAAACAACAATTCATTAGAAGAATTAAGTAGAGAATGAAATCTACTATCATCTATGAATTTAAAAGTCCATCATCAATATTTTATCTCTGTAACATCAATCAATATACATCTTGCATCAAATATTCATCTTTGCACTACGGGCCAAAGATATTCATTTGTATCACCAGTTGGTCATGTTTATCTCAACACCTATTTATCTATGCACTACGGGTCAAAGATATTCATCAGGTAATCATTCATCTTTGCACTATAGGCCAAAGATATTCATCAAGTATCACCATTAAAGACTAAGGATGATGAAAAACATTTTAGAGAACGAATCCAATGAGATAAAAGGACAAAGATTAGGGATTTGTACTTTAGATAATCCAAGTTTAAAAATTTTCCATAATAAACCATAGTAGAGTAAACTTCAAGAATGAAGATCAAAACATGGATACAATCAAAGATAGTAACCATAATAGACATCTAGGACAAAGAAGAGAAAATTTCATTTTGGGTGAATAGTGTCGTATTTGTGAATAGTGTCGTATACGTGAATAGTAACCCCGACACAAAAAGGTAGAAATTTCACAAGAAAAATCATACTTCGTGAACAATACTCGTGAATGGTACCGTATTTATGAATAGTGTCGTATACGTGAATAGTGCCATATACGTGAATAGTAACTTTGACATGAAAATGTAAAATTTTCATAATAAAATTCATACCAATATTTCAGTATAATGATATTGAGAGAATAACATTATTTACGAAAAAAATAACATCCCTTACCTCAAAAGAACAGTATTTCTGAATGGAATATCGGATATGATGCTGAAGAAAACTTACACTGAATAGCAACTCTCAAAGTATCTAAATACTCACAAAATACGCTCGATAATATATAGAGAGAGAAAACTTATTTCTGGTGTGATTTTTAATTCTAACTAAGCACCCTATTTATAGGAAAATGCTAGAACGCCAAAGGAGACTAAATAATAAAATAATATTATTATTATATGCATGCCAGCCTCCACCTTTGAACAAGAATTTTAGCACATCACAATTGATTTCCAGCAAAAATTTTTTATAAAAAACAAAAGTGGGTCCCGCCCATAATTTTAATAAAAATATTTAATTTTTGAAACATCAATAATTCATAATAAATAGCCCTTTTATCAGAAAAATTCGATTTTATGTCTATTCCATAGGAAATTGAATTCTCTACAACTTTGTAGAATAAAGTTTTTCCAAATTATAAACGAAAAATGACATAAATCCACATACTGACGATTTTCAACACTTCTTAAAATTCATAACAAATCATACGTTAATTTTTAACAGTTCAAAATTTGTGAAAATATACTCAAATTATATATGTATAAAATATCCAAAAATCACAACGATTCAACGGTCGGATCAAAATTATAACTCACGCAATAGAGCTTAAGAACACTGATTTGATTTTCGGACTATAAGTCCCTCGTACCAGTTTCACTCAAACATTCACCACGAAAAATTCATAAAGAATTTTTGGGTGATTCAAATTTCTACGCTTAGCTTACTTCCAGGGCTTTCTTTTGATTTATGGCTCATCTCCTAACTCATTATACACAAAGAGTTATAGATTTTACAAAATCAAGTAATAAACTAATTTTCTGAAAATTTCCAAATTTCATTCTTCATTTCGACAAAATACTAATAAACACCCCAGCATTAATTCCTTCATTTATCATCACATAAAATAAATATTTCCCCATCCTTCATTTATATCCACATAAAATAAATATTTCCTTATCATATAAATCAATAATTAGTTATTCACAAATAATATTACAGAATCACAATTATGACAACCAGGTTGTTCCCAGGAAAGAGGGGGCTTTCCGATAAGGATTTCTCCTTACTAGCGCGCAATTAGGTGACCAAACCCCTTTCCTAGACAGAACTTCCTTAAATATTGCCAATAATGCTATCTAATAATATTATTCAAATAATATGAATTATTGATCTGATAATGGGAAATATTGTGCAATGACAATTATTGAAACAATAATAATATAAAATATCAACGCAACAATTATTGAATCAATAAAATAAAATATTAAACAGTAATTACTGTAACAATTATTGAGTAGTGTCTTCTTACGTAAGAATCAATAATTCAAAATATCGTGTATATCTGGTGTAATATTTATTATGCAACCACGCCAGACATCGTATTTTAATCACCAGGTAATCCAACAATGTTAACGGTAACAATTTTGACGTTATTTATAAAAACTCATACTTGTCATTTTCTTCATCCAACCATTTTCCGTTATGGGGCCCACAAATGGCTGCGCCGTCGTACGAATATTCTTCGACAACAATAATATTCCACGACCAAACGAATATTCCCCGACAACAATGAATATTTTATAACCACTTGCTTATTTTGCAAAATTTGCACATTTCACCCATAACCAAAGCATTATATCAAATTAACTCTTTATTATTTCAAGATAATGAATAGAGGAAATTCAATTTTATTTATAATATGTTGGGGTCTTACAGTTTGGCTATACCTTAATGTTTCGTTTGAAATTGATTATTGATATGAGTCTATGTTATTTGATTCGGCTAGACCAACGTTTATGAAAAACTCTTAAGCGTTCTTTGAAAATTTTCCCGAACCAAATTGTTTTGGTGCGGATTTCGATAAAGGTTGAGGTAAGAAATTTTGTGTGCTCAAGGCGGATAGAGGGAACGGGGAAAAATTGTTCCAACCAACAGTACTTGGCCAGTACAGGGCATACCGGGCTAATTACCCATTATGTCTGTAAGACAAGACGGTTTGCGGATAAATTTCTGTATAAACCTTTTCAAAAATGACAGACAGTAGTCTATATAACTCCTCAGCATAATTTTAAATTTTTTACTCTTATAAGGAATGTATTGGGTAGCATGTGATGCTGTGTATGAATGGTAAATGGTGCATGGTATAAGGTGTACGTTGAATTTCGGGGATAAAATTCTTAGAAGAAGGGGTGAATGTGACAACTCGAGAATTTAGAAAATTATTTAAATCTTAATTGATCGATTAGAGGTTGAATAATAAACCTATACAGAAAATAAGTGAATGGATTTAAAATTTATGGGAAGGAAATTTGTGAATTTAAATTTTTTTGGTAAAGGCTTGCAGTATTAAGGATACAAGTGTATATGTTCTGTATATATGGTCATACATGTGTGTAGTTTGTGGTTAAGGGTCAAGGGTTGACCAGATAAATTATATCAATGTCAAACCCTAATATTATATTCGAATGTCAACGTTCAGTTAGAAAACCCTAACGATTGATAAGAAACCCTAATACCGGTTCTGGAAACCCTAATTTCAATTTTTGGGAATTTAAAACCCTAATTCGGATTACGAAAACCCTAACTTGGGATCTCAGAGACTTAAGTGTATTAATTATAAGGTTAATTAGGGTTAATCCTAACAAATTAGTTAGAAAACCCTAATTTTAAAATTTGAAACCCTAATTATTTCGTTAAAAACCCTAATGTACAATTATGGACCTAATTGCTAAATTAGCAATTTTAATTAGGAAATATTAATCCTAATCATTAAGCTTGAATGTGATTAGTAAATTTTAATGTAATTAGAAAATACTAATTATAAATTAGAAAGCTTAATTTTCCATTTTTAAAACCCTAATTTGGAAATCCTAAATTTGATTTTTGAAAACCTTAGGTTTTAACCCTTAAAACCCTAAGGATTGGATCAAAAGACCATATTGCCATTAAAATTGTATGCTAAATGTCCAAAGTGCCCTTTTAGCATTCTTTATTTGTTAACTTGTAAATCTTTCCATGATCTTGAGTTGGTGACCAACTCTAACCACTCCATGTGCTATATATCTAATATATCAGCCAATTATTTGCCAACTAGATACATGAATCAAGGATTAAAAGAATAAAAGAACGGAAAGTAACTCACTTTATTTCTCATATGAACCTAGCTCATTCTCTCTCTAAAATCCAAAATTTTAGAGTGAGAGAGAGAGAGAATCAAAGCTAATATTAGGTCTTAGCAAGCCTTGTTCAGCAACCAAAGATCAGATTTAAGATCAAAGTTTAGAAAAGGTATAAACCCTAAATTTTGAAAATCATGTGATCCATGTTGTTTGATGTTGTTTGTTGTTTAAAGTTATGTTAGAGGGTGTCATTTAGTGATCTGGGTTGTTAGATCCCAGATCCATAACATCAAAGTGCTCGAAATTGAAGTTTTTAGAAATCTGGAAAAACTTGAAAAAGTTGTCTGACAGCCACATGTCAGGGCTTCTAGATATGTGTGTGTTAGGTGTTATGTGTGTTTTATGTTATAGATTTGTTCTCTGTTATGTGGAGAGTAGACTGGAAGTGGAATCACCTTCATACCATGTCTAGATCTCAAGTTATAGGTGGTCAAACATGGTTGACCGACCATGAGAGACTTTCTGGAAAACCCAGATTTTTTCAGAATGTCTGACAAACAACTTTAGAGCCTCTGATCTTGCTATGTTTAAGTTGTTAAGTTATGTTGTTGGTTGGTTCTTGTAGACTGACATGCACGCTATGCATATAAGCCTTTAGATTACCAAAATCATAAACAGAAACGAAAATAGGCATGGTCAAACTATGGTTGACTATCAGCCTGATGAAAAAATCTGGAAAACCCAGATTGTTTAAGAACAGATTTTCTGACAACGATTGACTGATTAATATCTTGTGATTTTATTGTTGTTAGACTGAACTAAGATTATGTTGTTGTAGTGTGATATGTATACTACATGTGTGAACTATTAGATCACACAAATAAGCCCTAGAATCAAAGTTATAGAGAATCAAAAGTGGTACCTTGCAACTGTTCTTCATTTCTGGAAAACCCAGAAATGAAGAACAGCTCTGACATGTTTTTCCGAAGCCTAGATCTTGCTGATATGTTGTATTATGGCCATGAACTCGATTGATAATGGTAATATTACACTTATACTACATGATTAACATCATTAGCTGCCCAGAAACCTTAAGATCTATAATCTGTGAGTAATCAAACCTAGCACCCTTGTGACTGCCTTTGAAGGTTCTGACATGATCAAGAACACCTATAGCGACGGTCCTGTAGCTATAGGGTCCTTTAGCGACAGTTATTTTCCAAAAATTATTATTTTTATTAAATAAATAGAAAAAATATAGTTTTTAATTATGAAAAATACAAAATAAATTCATAAAAATTATTTTAAAGTCCAAAATGGGTTTTAATAATTTTGAATATATTTCATAAATATTTAATATTTTTGGAATATTAATGGTAATTAATTTATTTAATTATAATATTAAATAAATTATTTAAAATTGATTTTTATACATGAAAAACATTTTAAATTATATTATGGTATAAGAAAATATTTTAAGTTATTTTTTCAATAACTTCTAATATTATGTGATGAATTTCATTAATTAATTATTATTAATGGTAATTAATTTATTTAATAAATGAATTAAATAAATTATAGAAAATTATAATTAATGATTTAAAAATCATATAAAAATGATTTAAAAGTAATAAAAATATTTTAAGTTATAAAATATAACTTTTGATGTTTTGTCATGAAAATATTAATATTTTAATATTAATAGAAATTATTGGATAATGAGTTTAATCTGCTTAAAAATCATATAAATATGATTTTAAAGTATTAAAATACTTTGATATATTATAAATATATTATAATATTATGTTATGATTTTTATTAATATTTAATATTAAATAAATATTAATGATAAAGGAATTATATGGTATTTAAATTATATAAATACTATATTAATGATTGAAAAATCATGATAAATGGTACTACTTATTTGAAAATTATTACGAGCCTATGAAAATTATTATGACTAAATAGAAAATTGTTTAAGTTAATTGTTAAGTGTTTAGGCAGAGTTTAATTGAACTTAAACTCGATAATTGTCCGACTAGGCTGTCGGGATGTCAGAATTGTGCTGGATTCAATTCAAACTGAAATATTTTGACTTGATACTAAGTCTTATGTGTTGTATAGACTGATAGGGTTATGTGTTATGTGTTTAGGTATTCTATGTTTATATATAATAATATTATATTGTGATGATATTATTCTAATACTTAGAGATCAATATTAGTAATATTAGGTCTTCAGTCAAAGCTATATAGGTTGCGTAACGGTAATCAACGGTGAAAGCAAGTTCTCTAACTCGATCTCGAGTTGTTCTTTCAATTGTGCTTGTGGTTAATCATTGCTGATAATCATGTCTATGAATTATTGATTAGCACTATAAGACCCCAGATTTTATGAATAAAGATGATTTTTCTATAATTATCATTTTTGAATATTATGGAATGAATATTTTATAATGTTATAGTTGTGGGTAGTATTTATAAATTCTGCAAAGTATGCAAGTTGTTATATTATATTCAATTGGTCGGGGAATATTCGTTTTAGCAGGGAATATTCGTACAACGGTGCAATCATTAGTGGACCCCACAATAGAATTATTGTCGGATTGAGAAAACGACAAAAATATTTTTATAAAAATAACGACGGAAGTTTTACCGTTAATACTGTTGAACTACTCGATAGTAAAAGTACAGTAATACACGTGGTTGCATAGTAGCACACGGTATTGCTTATTGATGCTTACGTGAGAAGTCACTCAGTTATACTCAATTATTGCTACAGTAATTATTGCATCATATCTCTCATATTATTGATTCGATTATTGTCACAGTATCATCTGCATTATATGATATATTATTAAATCAATAATTGAGACGATAAAATTATTCATATTATTAAATTGCAATATTTATAATGTCTAAAAGTTCTGCCGAGGAGAGGTTTGGTCACCTAATTGCGCGCCAATAGGGAGAAATCCTTATTGGAAAGTCCCCTCTTTCCTGAGAACGACCTGGTTGTTAAATATTGTGAGTTATAATATTAATGATGAATAAGTTCGTGTTGATTAAAGATGAATTTGATAGTTCCATTGTGTTGGAATTATTAGTGTTAGTGGAAATCGACATCTATTCCGATGATAATTGATGTCTGAGGGTTGTATTGATAAATCAGGGATTTTATCGGATAAATGAGCAGTTAATTGCTACTAATTCACATGCTTATATAACTATTTGTTCATATGTGTGTACTATTGAATCACATTCTTATACTATTAGGGGAGTTGGTGCAAGATTGATAATACTTGCATTATTAAATTAAAGATGGAGGTATAGATGGAGGTACTATACCGTAATTCATATTTTAACATGATTATAACTATTGATTCACATGATTGAACTATTGATTCACATTATTTACTATTAGGGGAGGTTGTTCAAGTTTGATAATACTTGCAGGACTAAATTAAAAATGAAAGAAAAGTTGGGGGTATTGTACTGTAATTTTTTGAGCCCCAAAACGTGCAATTATCAAAACTATACTTTTCTATAAATAGAAGCTTATTCTTCCTTAATTTCTCACCAATTCACTAAAGCTATAGAGCAATTATTATAGAGAGGAATTATAGAGAGAAGTTATAGAGAGAAAATCTATAGAAGAAGAGAAGCCTGCTACCTCACTATTCCAGTATCCAGTTTCTTCTGTGGTAAGGGGTATTATTCCTTTTATAGTCATGAAGAGAACTTCATTATTCCATTCTTTATTATTCATTTGGAATAACTCAGATATCTGCTACTACCCAATACTTGGTGAAATTCTTCATTATTCCATTCTTTATTATTTTGTTGGAATATCCATACATGCATTTTATGTTGAACTCAGTTCGTCTTTTATTGTTTTGTTGGAATATCTTGTCATGCGTTTTTACGTCTAACTGGTTCCGCCTTTATTATTTTGTTGGAATATCTTGTTCACATGCGTTTTACGCCGAACTCAGGTTCTCGCTTTATTATTATTCATTTGGAATATCATCGTATGCATGCGTTTTTACTGGACTCGGTTCCGCTTTTATTATTACTGTTGGAACAACTTGTCTGCAAGGCCTATCGCATGCCTGGTGATTTCTTTTGCTATTCCATTCTTTATTATACTCAGTTGGTTAAAGTTTTAACTTCTATACTCCATGAAATTAGTGGAATATTCTTGATATTTGCGCTTCATCCAATATCTTTTCATGGAAATATTCTTCTGAGCATTCTTGAATTTTACTCTACAAAGAAGTATCATGTTGACAATTTGGACGTTATTAGTTCCTGGTTAAATTAATTCTTGAACTTGTTTTATTGAATTCTTATATCATTGTCATCATCCTCATGTTTATATTATGTTAAAAGTCATCTGTGGCCTGTAGTGCATAGATGGACTTGGTATGATTATGACCGAGGATTATTCTTAGATAATCATGGCCGTAATGTTACAAATGATGTGGTAAAAGTCCTCATTGGCCCGTAGTGCATTGATGGACAGTTATTTGCATGATCATGACCATTGATGAATACACGAATATCTTTGGCCCGTAGTGCATGAATAATTTGTGGTCGTGACCCTAATGAATATCCTTGGCAGTAGTCTTGGGGATGATGTGGATTATTTATTGTCGAGTCTCGTGATAAAAAGTGATGAAAACCTTTTAAATCATAAAAGATAGTAGATTTTATTTTCTACTTGACTCTTTTAATGGATTGCTTGTTCCATTGTAGTTAAACTTGATGTCTATTGTATTTTATCAGTTTAACATTGTTGAAGGCTAATGATAATTTATCCTGTATTATCTTAGTCATAATATTTCTTACTGGGCTAATTGAGCTCACCCTTTCTTTCACTGTTCTCTTCAGGAAATGAGAATATAGTTGGAACGAGTCGGGGAACGGAGTGACGGTCCAGATGATAGTATTAGTAGTCCTCACTATTCTGTGAAATAGTGTGATAATAAATGTATTGAGGACTTATTTTGAGTTTGTATACGGTCTAGAAGACAATGATTGTATTAAAACTCACAGCTCATGTTGTATATTTAAGTTTGTATCTAAATTTTGTACCATGTATTTGACGACTCAGAATAGGTGATGTATACCTATTTTGGGGGCGTCACACGCACTCTGTGCATATTATATGTGTTCATCAGGTATGAAAGGCTGATCACCCTCATTACTATCTGGTCTAGTTATTGTTGTTCATGTTCATTATTGATATATATTTATATCGTCCTGATCGTTCAGTTATGAAAATTTGATTCCTTATAGTTTACAATCTTTATATTGTTGAGCGTAGCCAGCCTTTTGTTCAAATTCTTTCAATCATGATATATCCTCAAATAAACTTTTACTTGCTGGGTAAACTTGTTGCTCACCCTTTCTATATCATGATAAACATTGCAGATTAAGATGAATACGTCAGATATAGAAAAAGATCAAGACAAGTCCAGCTTGGGATTATATGTGCAGCTAGAATTGTAACAGTATTGTATAATAATAACATTGTATGTTAGATAGGATATTGATTCAAGTTTATGTGAAGGTTCTCGACCTTTGGGTTAAATGTGTAAAGTTTAATGTATAAACAATTTATGTTTATATCTTTCGCAATAGTTATAGAAATAGTATACCAGATCTGTGGCGATTTGGGACCCGGATTTGGGGATGTTACAATTGCCATAGTAATTATTGCACATTATCTCATATTATTGATTCAATTATTTTTACAATATTATTTGCAAAATATTTTATATTATTAAATCAATAATTGACATGACACAATTATTCATATTATTAGTTAGGTTTATTAGCAATGTCTAGAAAATGCTGTCGAGGAAAGGGGTTAGGTTATATAATTGTGCGCTAATAAGGATAAATCCTTATCGAAAAGCCCCCTCCTTCTTGGGAATGATCTGGTTGTTAATATTGTGAGCTTATAATATAAATTATGAATAATTATTATGTGGTGGACATTGGTTCAATTTTTATATAAATGAAGGAATTTAGCATGAAAAAATTGTTGGAAGTTTGGCAATTATTTTCTCTGATAAAATATTCATTTAAATATATTATTATAATATTATATTATAATAATGTGATAATATGATAATATAATTTTTTATAATTTAAATGGTAATATTATTACTATAATAATATATAATTTCCAGTATGTGAATAAAAGTGGAATGAAGGTTATCATTTTGGTTTTGAATTCAAAACCTTTCGTGCACATTTTGAATTCTCTTCTGCGTATTCTTTTTTTTCAAAGTGGTGGTTCATGGAATCCTGCAAAAATTGTGTCTCTAACTTTTGTGGGCCCTCAATCAATTGAGAATTGTGAAGTTAGGCAGAGAAAGTGAAAAGTTAGGTACGAAGTTTGGCTGAGAAAGAAAAGAAAATTTGGCAGGTTTGTTATTCCTTCCTCCGTGCTGCACTATAAAAGGGGGGGTATCTCTCCTTCCTCAACACACCATCAATATCAAAAATTCTTATTCTATAGTATTGTGAGTATTTCTTTTGAGTATAAGGATACTTTGAGTATAGTTTTTTGTGCAAGATTTTCTCAGAATAATATCTGATATTCTAGTCAAATCCAGTTTCTACTAAGGTAAAGGATATTATTTTATTGCAATACTCGTAAGAAATATTATTTTCTTTCATACACCATATTATGTAAGGGATATTATTTCATTTCATATTCCTAAATTTAAACTTACTATGGTAAGTATTGCTTCTATAATTCCTGAAATGATTAAAAATTCCTTAAGTTTTGTACTTCATCTAATATCATTTCACTGGAATATTGGTCTGAATTTTCTTATTAAATTTTAAACTTTTTATGTCTGGGTATTATTCACACGGTACTATTCATGGGCACTATTCATATGGTACTATTCATATATACGGTACTATTCACAACAAAATTTAATTTTCTTTTCTGTCCAAATTATATTTGATACATGATTATCATTCTTGAATTTTACTTCACAAATAGTTATCATGTTGAGAATTTGGACATTTTTGAACTCAGGATAATTGAATTAGAATTCTATAATATTTATCATTTATCTTACTTGATTGAATCTTTATATCATTATCATCATCCTCATGCTTATATTGTACAGGAGGTCATCTTTGGCCCGTAGTGCAAAAAGATGGATCATTGATTAAATATGATTATGACCGTAAATTTCATGATCGGTATAATCATAACCTTTAATGTTACAGATAAGGTTTATGGTGAAAGTCCTCTTTGGCCCGTAGTGCATATATGGACAGGTGTTTGACATGATCATAACCACTGGTGATACTAACGAATATCCTTGGCCCGTAGTGCATGGATAATTCGTTGATTTGAAATATTTATTAAATGATGTTACAGGGATAAAATATTGATGATGGACTTTTAAATCATAGAAGATAGTAGATATCATGCTTTGCTTGACTCTTCTAATGTATTATTGGTTCCGCTGAAGTTGTATTCTAAAACTTGTTGTCTATTGTATTCTATCAAATTTTTCTCTGTTGAGGACTAAGGATAATTTGTTCTATATTATCTTAGTCATAATATTCTTTACTGGGCTAGTTGAGCTCACCCTTTTCCTTTTGGTTCCATTGTTCTTCTCAGGAGGCAAGAATGTAGCTGGGACTAGTCGGGGAGTGGAGTAATGGTCCAAGATAATTATTATAGTAGTCCTCACTTTTTTTGTAAAATAGTGTAACAATAATAGTAAAGAGGACTTTATTTGAGTTTTTATATTGTCTACAAGATAATATTTGTATTAAAACTCTCAGCGTATGTGTTGTTGTATTTTGCACGATAGTTGTATTAATGAAGTTTGTATTTGGTTTCTGTAACATGTATTTGGTGACTCAGAATGGGTTGTGTGGACCTATTTTGGGGGCGTCACATTATTTACTTTGAAATTCCCTCATTGTGTCTTTATCTTGAATATTTGTTTGCTCTTGAAGTTGTTGTTTGTCTTCATAAAGCCTTTGCCATATTTTCTTGCCTTGCTTTGAATCACTCTCCTGAGTTGTCTGGATAGTAAAGCAACTTCATTGTTGTCTAGACTTAGGAGTTCTTCATTTAGTTCTTCATCATCACTTTCTTGGTTACCAGAAGGGTTTTGAAAGTGTTTCCTTTCTTTTTGAGATCTGTGTCTGATCCGACCTTTTCAACTAGCATGTCAACTTCATGGGCACAAAGATTTCCAATGAGATTATTAATAAGATATGTGGTTAGATCTTGCATTTCTTTGATTGTTGTACCCTTCATTTTTTAGATGGATGGAAGGGCTTTGAGAATTCTTCTGTTTTTCTCATTTGTAGTGTATGCCTTTCCCAATTTCTCTAGCTCATCAATGATTCTGAAAAAAACATGTTTCCATATCAATGATATTTTCTCTTTCTTCAAGCTTGAAGCTTTCATATTCTCGTATTAGGGCATCTTTTCTGGTTTCTTTGATATGATTGGTACCTTCATAGGTTACAATCAATTTTTTTCAAATTTCTTTTGCATTTTTGCAGGTGCTAACTCTTTTGTACTCTTTTTCAATCAAAGCACTTGTTAACACTTGTTCAGCTCGAGAGGCTATATTCATAGTCTCTTCTTCTTCAGTACTGAATTCATAGATATCTTTCTCGACGGTCTTTTCTCCTTGAATTTTTGTTGAAACTTTTACACCTCGTTCTATGGCACACGAAATTTTGATTCCTTGTGATTTGGCATAGATTTTGAATATGTTTTTCCAGGTGGCAAAGTTGGTACCATCAAATAGTGGAGGTCTGGACATTGATAGTCCTTCTCCGCAACCAGTAGCATTGTAGGCCATAGATCTACTCTTAGGCATGCATGTATTTACTCAACAAACAAGTTAAAGAGCACCGCTTTAATACCAATTGAAAGTCCAATAATAATCTAGAAGGGGGGTTGAATAGATTATTACAGGTAAAAAAATTATCATAGACCTTTTTGAATTTTTAGATAATTAATTTGCAGTGTTAGAAATTAATATGCAAGAAAGTAAAAAAAAAATTAATCACACAATGCACAGAGGTTTATCTGGTTCATAATATACGCCCCTGGTATGTTACTACATCAAGTCTCAAGTTCTTATTTAGAACTTGAGATCCTATTACTATCAATAATAAATACTTCTTCAATAGGTGGAAAAGCCTTTACAAAGTTTTATAGACAAACTTCCAATTGTTCCCAACTAATCTATCTTGGACAGCAAGCTCCCAGCTCCCTCCTCAAGCTTAGTTTTACTTTCTTTTGAGTTCAGTTCTATTCTATGATCTGGTCTTGAAACAACAATCTCTTCCTCACCTCATAAGTTCACTAGAAACTCAACTTCCAACTAACCTCTCTACGACTCTGGTCTTGGTCGAAGAATTGCTTATCTTTCTCATAGGTACATAAAATAAACTAACTCTATCCTTTTCTTTTCACAAAATATTTTACAACAATTTGTTTCTTAAAATAAGCAGATAAGATTTAGTACAGATTGATGCTTCTCAGATAAGTAGATATCAATTAAAGAGCAAATATATTTATAAAAATTCAAAAACTTTTATACTTGAGAAAATATGCTTCTTTGTAAGCAGATAATAATTTATGCTTGGATTAAATAATGCTTCGCAGTAAGTAAATATGTAAATTTATGCACCATTATAAAAATTTAAATTACTTTTATATTTTGTGTAAAAGTGCTTCTTGAATAAGCAAATAAATAAATTTTAGCTTTTGCTCAAAAATGCTTCTGTATAAGCAAATAAATAGTTTTAATGGAATTTTATAAAGAATTATTTATTCTTTATAATAAGGAGTGTTTTTCTATGAATTAAAAAGACTTCTCTCTCAAATATTCTCTAACAAGTATTATATGAATGAATTTGTGTTCAAGTACTTGTATTTAAAAGAATAAATCAATTTAAGCAATGATTATCAAGTATTACAATTTAATTACTTGATATAACAAATATATTTGTTTAACTCAGATAATATATAATAATATTTTATTTATTATATGATTTAAAAATAAAGTCACTTAGTACTATAAGGAATCGTACGGTTCCATTCCCCCACTTAAGAGGAATATCTCCGTAGCCTTTCGGCGTCTAAGTGTGACAGAATTTATATTCTCACAATTGATATTTATATAAATATTTTCAATAGATCACTTAGATTTTCAAATCTGGTTCGGATGATTTACTCTTTTTGGAGGAATATCTATTGTCATTTTGAACTATCAAGTGTATTATCTATTTTATAATATTTATATAAATAATATCAATAAAAAGTTACTTAGTACTATAAGGAATCATACGGTTCAATTTTCTCTCCGTAGAGGAATATCTACGTAGCCTTGCGGCGTCTAAGTATAACATTTTATTTGATAAATAGATGAAATATAGATATATAAAATTATGTATAACAATTTATATTCATATATCTATAAATTTAAAAATAAGTCAGAAATAATTCAACTAGATTAGATCAAATGACTTATCTCAATTACTTGGACCAATTTCCTCTTCTCAAATACTCAAAAACTTTTGTAAGAAGAGATATAAAGCTTTAGAGAGAGTATGTAGGTAAGGAGAGTAAGCTTTTCTTTTTACTTGAATTGGCAAAAACCAAATGAATGAAACTCCTTATTTATAGAATTTTGAGGTTGAGGGCAAAATGGTAATTTTTGAAGGTTTGATTTAAAACAATGGTTTGGATTTAATTGTTTTTGCAATGGATGGTTCGGATGAAGCAGGTAAAATTTTCACGCGGATTGCTAATTTAAATTCCAGCCCAAGCAAAAAAGGTTCCTTTCTATTTCCATCAACTTAAGTAATAAATGCGGTCAAATGAAGCACATTCAATTTCCGCGTGGCCTCTTGTCCCATAAAGAAAGTCACTTGCACACACTGTTTACTTCATTCACTCATACATACACGGTTATGTATATATATATATATATATATATATATATATATATATGTGTGTGTGTGTGTGTGTGTGTGTGTGTGTGTGTGTGTGTATACATGCATGCATTAAAACAAATTTTGTCCAATTTTGTTTTTGTGAGTTTGAAAGAAAATAGGGTCCCTTGCCTTGAAAATGTTTATATGAATCAATTTATTTAACACTTGATATTTAATTTATCAAGGTCAATAAAAATTAATTCAAATATAGAAAATATTAAAGTAAATAATATAATATACAAAATGATAAACTTAATAGAAGATTATATTACTAATAACAGTTATCATCAAAATACTAAAAAAAATGAGGAGCTATCAAATTCACCCTTTTTGATGATGACAATTACAAAAAATATTTTCTATAACAGTTTTCCCTTGCTGTTAAGAAGCTCCCCCTCACATTATGAATATTTTAAGTCATAATATTTTAGCAGTTTGTACCACATGTCATTGAAGTTAATCAATTATAATTATAAACATCTCATAGCATAAAAATATCTCATAGCAGTTATAAAACATCTCATAGTAGTTAAGCAATTATAATTATAAACATCTCATAGCAGTTATAAAATAATATTTGTCTTTCTTCTCCCCCTTTGTCATCATAAAAAATGATGGGGAAAAAATTGAACCTGTAGAAAAAAAGTTAGCCTTTTGTTCATGAACAAAAAGTTAGTAACAAGCATAGCATACACAAAACTAGTGATATGTTTGTTCTAGTAGTAGTAGAAGTAGTGGTGGTTAATGAGGTTAGTTACAGTCATCCAAAATAGTTAGTAATATTACAAACACTTCAAATAGTTAGATGTCATCAAGATTAAAAGGAGAGAAATGCTGAACACTATCTGGAATTAATATTGTCATCCTGATCAACTGGGAATAGTTGTGTTACATGATCAACTGGTTCAGCACTGGTGGTTGCAGGAAACTGATATAGACCCATTAACAATTTATTGTTCTCCATCATAAAACAAACCATAGACTTAACAACATGCAAGGACAGTTGCATATCTTCTAACTTTTCTAGCATGAGATTTTGGTTATGCAGAAGAAGTTGATTCATACTGTTAAGAGAGTCTATTTTGGTGGCCATTTTTTGGCAATTTATTTAATTTATATTATTATATTTTTAAAGAATTAAATAAAAATTCATTTGATATTAATTACAAAATAATTAAATATATTTTCATTTATTTTCTTGTTTTTTGACTAACTTTTCTAATTTATATTATTATATTTGTAAATAATTAAATAAAAATTCATTTGATATTAATTACAAAAATATTTAAATATATTTTTATTTATTTTATTATTTTTTGGCAAATTTTTCTAATTTATATTATTATGTGTAAAGTATTACATAAAAATTCATTTGGTATAAATTTTCCTTTTAGATCCACATAATTAAGGCCACGTGGGATAATTATTGACACATAAGTTTTTTTTTCCAACTCAGCTTCTTATGTGTCAAATTCCGTTAAAAGTCAATAGACTTAATGAAATTATAAATTTTTTGTTAGTAAATTAAAGTTCAGTGAGTTGACTATAAGAAAAAAAAATCCAGTGACACATTTGTATGTCGACCTAAAGTAGAGTGACCTAAAAAGTATTTATCCCCATAACTATTGTCTTATTTTCGCATTAGAAGAGATTTAGCTCTTAATAGTTAAAAACTATTATACAAAAAAAATGTACAAATACAGTATTTGTTACTAAAATTGAATAGACACTATATGTAAGATCCCAACTTTTATGAATAAAGATTAATTTCTCTCGAAATATATTTTTGAATATTATGGTGTGGATATAATATAATTTTATAGTTGTGGGTAATATTTACAAATTTTGCAAAGTAAGCAAGTGGTTATATAATATTCGATTGGTCGGGGAATATTCGCTTTTAACAGGGGAATATTAAATGCGACGACACAATCATTAATGGAACCCAGCGGAAGTATTATCATAGTTAGAAAACGACATAATTATCTTTTTATAAAAATAACGGCGGAAGTTTCTTACCGTTAAAACTGTTGAACTACCCTAGAGTAAAAATACAAGAATACTGCGTGATTGCATAAGTAGCACACAGTATTGATTATTGATGCTTACGTGAGAAGTTACTCGCTTATACTTAATTATTGCTACAATGAATTGCCGCATCATATCTCCTATATTATTGATTCAATTATTGTCACAAAAGATCATCTCGCATAATATGTTATATTATTGTCACATTCTTGTACTATTAGGGGAGTTGGTGCAAGATTGATAATACTTGCATAACTAAGTTTAAAATAGAGGTATAGATGGAGGTACTATACTGTAATTCGTATTTTCACATGATTATAACTATTGATTCACATGATTGAACTATTGATTCACATTATTTACTATTAGGGGAGGTGGTGCAAGTTTGATAATACTTGCAGGACTAAATTAAAAATGAAAAAAAGAGGAAGGTATTATACTGTTATATTTTGAGCCCCAAAACGTGCAATTATCAAAACTATATTTTCCTATAAATAGAAGCTCATTTTTCCTTCATTTCTCACCAATTCACTAAAGCTATAGAGAAATTATTATAGAGAGAAATTATAAAGAGAAAGAAGAAGAGAAGTCTGCTACCTCACTATTTTAATATCCAGTCTTCTTCTAAGGTAAGTGGTATTATTCTTTCGTATTCATGAAGAGAGTTATTTTCTTTGTTATTCTGTTGGAATAACTTTTACCTACATCTGAATCCGCATACATGGTGAAATTCTTCCTCATTATTCCATTCTTTATTATTACATTGGAATAACTTTTATGCATGTGCTGATCTATTGCATGCCTGTGAATTCTCATTGTTATTCCATTCTTTATTATTCTGTTGGAACATCCTGTCTGTGCGGATTACGCATGACCTGGTTCCATTCTTTATTATTCTGTTGGAACATCATGTCTGTGTGGATTACGCATGACCTGGTTCCATTCTTTATTATTCTGTTGGGAATAACCTGTCTGTGTGGTCTATCGCATGCCTGGTGAATTCCGGTATTATTCCATTCTTTATTATTCTGTTGGAACATCCTGTCTGTGAGACCCCAAATTTTATGAATAAAGATTTAAATTTCTCGAAATATTTTTTTTTGAATATTATGGTGTGGATTTGATATAATGTTATAGTTGTGGATAATATTTATAAATTTTGAAAAATATGCAAGTTGTTGTATAATATTCGATTGGTCGGGGAATATTCTTTTTGTCAGGGAATATCCGTACGATGGTACAATCATTGGTGGACCCCACCCCACAACGGAATTATTGTCGGATTGAGAAAACGACAAAAATATTTTTATGAAAATAACGGCGGAAATTTTACCGTTAAAACTGTTGAACTACTCGGTAGTAAAAAATGCGATGTCTGGCAGCGTGGTTGCATAGTAGCACACGATATTGATTATTGATGCTTACATGAGAAGTCACTCAGTTTTGTTCAATTATTGCTACAGTAATTGTTGCATAGTATCTCACGTTATTTGATTCAATTATTGTCAATATTTTATATTTTATTAAATCAATAATTGAGACGATGAATTTATTAGTATTATTATTTGCAATATTAACGATGTCTAAAAGTTCTGCCAAGGAGAGGTTTGGTCACCTAATTGCGCGCCAATAGGGAGAAATCCTTATTAGAAAGCCCCCTCTTTCCTGGGAATAACCTGGTCGATTAATATTGTGAATTATAATAAAGGTGATAAGTTTTGTTTTATTATTATTATAAATGTAATAAAACAGAAAACTTTTTATATAAAACAGAATAGTTTTATAAAGTTATTCATTTTATTAGACTATAAATAGAATATATAATATTCTATTATGCATAGTGTTTGCATAGTGCCTGCATAGTGTTTGCATAGTAAAATCTTTTTATATAAAATAGAATACTTTTATAATGTTATTCATTTTATTAGACTATAAATAGAATATATAATATTCTATTATGCATAGTGTTTGTATAGTGCCTACATAGCGTTTGCATAGTAAATTTTTTTTATATAAAACAGAATACTTTTATAAAGTTATTCATTTTATTAGATTATAAATAGAATATATTATATTTTATTTAAAAGATTTTGTTTTATTAGAAAATTTTATCAATAATTTATAGTAAATTAATATGGACCGTCCGCTTAAAAGTAAATCAATTTGGCCTGCTCATGAATTAGTTACTATTCAAATCCATTCTCCTATAAATAGAAGTTCATTCCTTCATTATTTCTTACGAATTCAATTGAAACTCTAGAGAGAAAACTATAGAGAAAAGAAGAAAAGTATTCTCTACTTCACTACTCCTATATCCGCTTTCTTCTAAGGTAAGGAGTATTATTTCTTTTGTATTCATGAAGAGAACTTCACATTATTCCATTCTTTATTATTCATTGGAATAACTTTGATACGCGGCCTACCCTATACTTGATGAAATTCTTACATTATTCCATTCTTTATTATTATATTGAATAACTCCGCATCATGTAAGCAATCGCATACATGGTGAAATTCTTCTATTATTCCATTCTTTATTATTCATTGGAACATCCCATCTGTGCTTTACGCATGACCCGGTTCCATTATTTATCATTCAGTTGGAACATCCTGTCTGTGTTTTACGCATGACCTGGTTCCATTATTTATTATTCGGTTAGAACATCCTGTCTGTGCTTTAAGCATGACCTGGTTCCATTATTTATTATTCTGTTGGAATAACCTGTCTGTGCAGTCTATCGCATGCTTAATTAAATTCTTTTGTTATTCCATTCGTTATTATACTCAGTTGGTTAAAGTTTTGGCTTTTATACTCCACGAAAATAGTGGAATATCTTTGATATTTGCGCTTCATCCAGTATCTTTTCATGGAAATATTCTTCTGAGCATTCTTGAATTTTACTCCACAAAGAAGTATCATGTTGACAATTTGGACGTTATTGGTTCCTGGATAAATTAATTCTTGAACTTGTTTTATTAAATTCTTATATCATTGTCATCATCCTCATGTTTATATTATGTTGAAAGTCATTTGTGGCCTGTGGTGCATAGATGGACTTGGTATGATTATGACCAGGGATTATTCGGTATAATCATGAACGTAATGTTACAAATGATGTGGTAAAAGTCCTCATTGGCCCGTAGTGCATTGATGGACAGTTGTTGGCATGATCATGACCATTGATGAATACACGAATATCTTTGGCCCATAGTGCATGGATAATTTGTGTTGTGATACTAATGAATATCCTTGGTCGTAGTACAGGGATGATGTGGATTATATTTTAAGCCGAGTCCCAGCGATAAAAGTGATGAAAAACCTTTTAAATCATAGAAGATAGTAGATTTTATTCTCTACATGACTCTTTTAATGGATTGCTTGTTCCGCTGCAGTTAAACTTGATGTTTGTTATATTGTATCAGTTTAACACTGTTAAAGGCTAATGATAATTTATTCTGCATTATCTTAGTCATAATATTTCTTACTGGGCTAGTTGAGCTCACCCTTTTGCTTTCATTGTTCTCTTCAGGAAATGAGAACGTAGCAAGGACTAGTCGGGGATCGGAGTGACGGTCCAGATGATAGCATTAGTAGTCCTCACTATTCTATAAAATAGTGTGTTAATAAATGTATTGAGGACTTATTTTGAGTTTGAATACTATCTAGAAGACAATATTTGTATTAAAACTCACAGCTCATGTTGTATATTTAAGATTGTATTTGTATTATGTACCATGTATTTGGAAACTCAGAATAGGTGATGTATACCTATTTTGGGGGCGTCACAGTTGGTATCAAAGTTTAGGGATATGATCCCTAGCTGATATGTGAGATAAGAACTAGGAGGGGAGAGACGGGGAACTCTTTCGCTAGTATGACCTACCTAAGTTTATTTGGTATTTAATTGGTTCATTCGAGTATAGGGAATATATGTGATATGTTAATTAACCCTTATTTTGTGGCGATGATTTGAAAATGGCATCCAAAATGTTGAGGTAAGCAATGAAACACATGAGACCATTGAGTCACCACAGATTAATACCCAGGATAATGTGCAACAGGAAGACAATAATCCTCAGGTAAACAACAACGATCAACTGATGAACGATGGGATGTTCAGAGGTTTTATGCAATTCATGCAACATCAGGCGAAGGCGGCACCTGTCCAAAATGCAGGTGAAAACACTGCTAACTCTCGGATGGTCACCGCTAAGCAATTCAAGGAGCTGGGACCACCGAAGTTTTTTGGAGAGCCAAAATCACTTAAGGTGGAGACGTGGATAAAGCAGATCTGCAAGATATTTGATGTCTTGGGATGCTCCGAGGAGAAAAAGGTTCCCTTTGCCACCTTCATGTTGCGAGCAGAGGCAAATTACTGGTGGGAATCTGTAAAGCATACTCAACCTGCCGCACTGAAGATGACTTGGGAGAAGTTCCAAGAATTGTTCAATGACAAGTACTTTCCCGAAAGTATTCGTCACATGAAAGAGGTAGAGTTCATCAAGCTAGAGCAAAACAACATGACCGTGTTGCAGTACGAAGCCAAGTTTGCTGAGTTGTCCCGGTTTGTGTCCCATTTGGTTGATAATGAGGAGAGAATGACGCGAATGTTTCTAAGAGGTTTGAAATCTGAGATACGTCAATATCTTATCTCTCATAAACTATGTTTGTATTCAGATGTTGTTAATAGGGCTCAGTTATTGGAGCACGATAATGAGTCAACCCAACCAAAAGAGAACAGCCGGCAAAATGATAATACCAGTGATAGCAGTCATCGAAGTGGTGATAATAAGCGTGGAGGGAATCAACATGCCAGAAATGGTAATCACTTCGGTGGTAATCATGGCTAAAATAATAAGAATGGACATTTCAAGAAGAGGAGATTCAACAATGATGGAAAGACGTCAACATCAGCACCTGTTGTTAAGGAAGGAGAACGACCGCCGGTCGTATGTTACAAATGTGGAGGGAAAGGACACATAAGCCCAAACTACACGATGCAGTCCAAAGCATGTTATAATTATGGAAAAGAAGGTCACTTAGCTTGATTTTGTCGTGCACCGAAATCAAGTCCAGCAGGGACGATGGCACCAAAGGCGGATACAGACAAAACAAAGTCGGTGCTTTCAGGAAGAGCATTTTTCGTGTCTTCTCAAAAAGCAAGTAACCCAAATGAAGTTAGCACGGATTAATTAATCATAAATTCTTGCGAAGTCTATACCTTATTAGATACTGGTTCTACCCATTCTTTTATCTCTCTTGCTTGCGCTCAACGTTTAAATTTGACTCCGGAGAAATTAGACTTTGACTTATCGGTTGAAACTCCATTAGGAGAAACATTCATTTCATGTGTTATCCAAGTCTTGGATGAGAGTCATAGTTTTTTAAATGATATTTCTATCGTTAATAAATTTTCTGACGTATTTTCGAAGAACTTCCTGGCCTACCCCAGAGCGTGAAATCGAATTTTGTATTGACCCCAGTACAAAACCCATTTCTAAAACCCTTAAATATTTCTTCAACTAAAACGAACGTAACATGTGCCAAAGACATTGGCTCGAGCTATTAAAGATTATGATAATACCATTCAATACCATCTTGGAAAAGCGAACGTGGTAGCTGACGCGTTGAGTAGAAGATCGTATGCGTTTACGAGTGCGAATATACGAACCTACGTGAAGATAACGAATATATGATTATAACCGAATTTAGTCGATAATGTTAAAGCTGCTAAAGCTACAGACCCGGAGCTGATGAATACGAAGAAGATGGTTCAAGAGGGCGTTATGTTAAAAGCAAGAGTTGCTGAAAAGAGGAAATCTCAACCCTCGATTTAATTGGCCCATTTGAAATCCTTGATCGAGTAGGAACTGTGGCTTGTAGACTCGTTTTACCTCCAAGTATGTCGCGTGTTCATAACATTTTTTACGTATCGATGTTACGTAAATATGTGGATGACCTGAACCAAGTTATTAAATTAGAACTAGATGAGATAGCAGAAGATTTAACGTATGAGGAGACTCGTGTTAAAATCTTGAATAAGAAGGATCGTATTCAACACTCAAAGGTTATACCTCAAGAGTTAGAATCTGAAATGAAGTCAAGGTATCCTCATCTCTTCAGCATACCAGGTACGTACGTAAATTTTGAGGGTGAAATTTCATAAGGAGGGGAGATTGTGAGACCCCAAATTTTATGAATAAAGATTTAAATTTCTCAAAATATTTTTTTTGAATATTATGGTGTGGATTTGATATAATGTTATAGTTGTGGGTAATATTTATAAATTTTGAAAAAATATGCAAGTTGTTGTATAATATTCGATTGGTCGAGGAATATTCTTTTTGTCGGGGAATATCCGTACGACGGTACAATCATTGGTGGACCCCACCCCACAACGGAATTATTGTCGGATTGAGAAAATGACAAAAATATTTTTATGAAAATAACGACAGAAGTTTTACCGTTAAAACTATTGAACTACTCGGTAGTAAAAGTACAGTAATACGTGTGGTTGCATAGTAGCACACGGTATTGATTATTGATGCTTACGCAAGAAGTCACTCAGTTTTGTTCAATTATTGCTACAGTAATTGTTGCATAGTATCTCACGTTATTTGATTCAGTTATTGTCAATATTTTATATATTATTAAATCAATAATTGACATGAAGTTATTAATATTATTATTTGCAATATTAACGATGTCTGTAAGTTACGCCAAGGAGAGGTTTGGTCACCTAATTGCACGCCATAGGGAGAAATCCTTATTGAAAGCCCCTCTTTCACCGGGAACAACCTCAGTCGATTAATATTGTGAATTATAATAAAGGTGATAAGTTTTGTTTTATTATTATTATAAATGTAATAAAAGCGAAAAAACTTTTATATAAAAATGTAATACTTTTATAAAGTTATTCGTTTTATTAGACTATAAATAGAATATATAATATTCTATTATGTAAAGTGTTTGCATAGTGCTGCATAGTATTTGCATAGTAAAATCTTTTATATATAAAATAGAATACTTTTATAAAGTTATTCGTTTTATTAGACTATAAATAGAATATATAATATTCTATTATGCATAGTATTTGCATAGTAAAATCTTTTATATAAAAGCAGAATACTTTTATAAAGTTATTCGCTTTTATTAGACTATAAATAGAATATATAATATTCTATTATGCATAATGTTTGTATAGTACCTACATAGTGTTTGCATCGTAAAATCTTTTTATATAAAACATAATATTTTTATAAAGTTATTCATTTTATTAGATTATAAATAGAATATATTATATTTCATTTAAAAATTTTATTTTATTAGAATATTTTATTAATACTACATAGTAAATTAATATGGACCGTCCGTTTAAAAGTAAATCAATCTGGACCGTTCATGAATTAGTTATTATTCAGTCCATTCTCCTATAAATAGAAGCTCATTCCTTCATTATTTCTTACGAATTCATTGAAACTCTGAGAGAGAAACTATAGAGAGAAAGAAGAAAAGTATTCTCGCTACTTCACTACTCCTATATCCAGCTTTCTTCTAAGGTAAGGGGTATTATTTCTTTTGTATTCATGAAGAGAACTTACATTATTCCATTCTTTATTATTACGTTGGAATAACTTTTATCTGTGATCACCCTATACTTGATGAAATTCTTCTGTTATTCCATTCTTTATTATTATGTTAGAATAACATGTACATGCTAAGTCAAACATACATGGTAAAATTCTTCTATTATTCCATTCTTTATCATTCTGTTGGAACATCCCATGCGTGCTTTACGCATGACACGTTCCATTATTTATCATTCATTGGAACATCATGTCTGTGCTTTACGCATAACCTAGTTCCATTATTTATTATTCTGTTGGAACATCCTGTCTGTGCTTTACGCATGACCTGGTTCCATTATTTATTATTCTGTTGGAATAACATGTCTGTGCGGTCTATCGCATGCTTGGTGAATTCTTTTGTTATTCCATTCGTTATTATACTCAGTTGGTTAAAGTTTTGGCTTTTATACTCCATGAAAATAGTGGAATATCTTTGATATTTGCGCTTCATCCAGTATCTTTTCATGGGAATATTCTTCTGAGCATTCTTGAATTTTACTCCACAAAGAAGTATCATGTTGACAATTTGGACATTATTGTTTCCTGGATAAATTAATTCTTGAACTTATTTTATTAAATTCTTATATCATTGTCATCATCCTTATGTTTATATTATGTTTAAAGTCATCTGTGCATAGATGGACTTGGTATGATTATGACCGGAGGATTATTCAAAGATAATCATGGTAGTAATGTGACAAATGATGTGGTAAAAGTCCTCATTGGCCCGTCTGTAGTGCATTGATGGACGATTGTTGGCATGATCATGACCATTGATGAATACACGAATATCCTTGGCCCGTGAGTGCATGGATAATTTGTGGTTGTGATACTAATGAATATCCTTGGTAGTAGTGCGGGGATGATGTGGATTATATATTAAAATTCGAGTCACAAATGATAAAAATGATGAAAAACCTTTTAAATCATAGATGATAGTAGATTTTATTCTCTACTTGACTCTTTTAATGGATTGCTTGTTCATTTGCAGCTTAAACTTGATGTTTGTTATATTGTATCGGTTTAACAATCGTTAAAGGCTAATGATAATTTATTACAGATTATCTTAGTCATAATATTTCTTCTTCGGGCTAGTTGAGCTCACCCTTTTGCTTTCATTGTTCTCTTGAGAAATGAGAACGTAAGCGAGGACTAGTCGAGGAAGCGGAGTGACTGGTCCAGATGATAGCATTAGTAGTCCTCACTATTCTATGAAATAGTGTGTTAATAAATGTATTGGAGACTTATTTTGAGTTTGAATACTGTCTAGAAGACAATATTTGTATTAAAACTCACAGCTCATGTTGTATATTTAAGATTGTATTTGTATTTTGTACCATATATTTGGCGACTCAGAATAAGTGATGTATACCTATTGTGGGGGTGTCACACTGTCTGTACGAATTACGCGTAACCTAGTTCCATTCTTTATTATTCTGTTGGAACATCCTGTGCATTTAATTACGCATGACATTTGATTCTATTCTTTATTATTACATTGGAAATATCACATGCATGCGGATTACGCATGACCTGGTTCCATTCTTTATTATTCTGTTGGGAATAACCTATCTATGTGGTCTATCGCATGCCTGGTGAATTCTTCTGTTATTCCATTCTTTATTATTTTGTTGGAATAACTTGTCTATGTGGATTACCGCATGCATGGTGAATGATCCTTCGTATTCATTCCTTATTAAATTATGGAAATGATCTCTCTACGTGGATTACCGCATGGCGGACAAAAATCTATTTGCAGTTTCATATATTCTATTATACTCAGTTGGTTAAAGTTTTGGCTTTTATACTCCATGAAATTTGTAGAATATTCTGGATATTTGCGCTTCATCCAGTATCTTTTCATGGAAATATTCTTCTCAGCATTCTTGAATTTTACTCCACAAAGTACTATCATGTTGACAATTTGGACGTAATTGATTTCAGGATAAATTAACTTATAAATCTTTAAAGTTTATTCTTGAACTTGTTTTATTGAATTATTATGTCATTGTCATCATCCTCATGCTTATATTGTGATGAAAGTCATCTTTGGCTTACGTGCATAGATGGACTAGGTATGATTATGACCAGGGATCATTCGGTATAATCATGACCTGTAATGTTATAAATAATGTGGTAAAAGTCCTCAGTGGCCTGTAGTGCATTGATGGATAGTTTTTGGTATGATTATGGCCAGGGATTATTCGGTATAGTCATGACCATTGATGATTTAATGAATATCCTTGGCCCGTAATGCAGGGATGACTCGGTGATGTGGTTTATTTATTAAGTTGAGTCTCAGCGATAAAAATTGATGAAAACATTTTAAATCATAGAAGATATTAGATATCTTGCTCTACTTGACTCTTCTAATGGATTGCTTATTCCGCTATAGTTAAACTTGATGTCTATTGTATTTTATCAATTTAACATTGTTGAAGACTAATGATAATTTATTCTGCATTATCTTAGTCATAATATTTATTACCGGGCTAGTTGAGCTCACCCTTTTTCTTTCATAGGAAATGAGAACGTAGCCGAGACTAGTCGGGAAACGGAGTGATGGTCCGAGATGGTGTATTAGTAGTCCTCATTATTTTATAAAATAGTGTGACAATAAATTTAATGAGGACTCTATTTGAGAGTGGATATTGTCTAGAAGGCAATATTCCTATTTAAACTCTCAGCTATGTTTTGTCGTATATTACACGACGGTTGTATAATTAAGTTTGTATTTGTATTACATACCATGTATTTGGCGACTCAAGATGGGTGATGTATACCTATTTTGGGGGCTTCACGATTTAGTATCAAAGCTTAGGGATATGATCCCGTGAGATGTGAGACAAGAACTAGGAGGGAGAGACGGGAATTCCTTCGCTAGTATGACCTACGTAAGTTTATTTGGTATTTAATTGGTGCACAAAGTATAGGGATAATATGTGATATGATAATTAACCCTTGTTTTGTGGCGATGTTTGAAAATGGCATCCAAAAATGTTGAGATAAGCAATGAAGCACATGAGACCGTTGAGTCACCACAGATTAATACCCGGATAATGTGCAACAGAAGACAATAATCCTCGTAAAACAACAACGATCAAATGATGAACGATGGGATGTTCGGAGGTTTTATGCAATTCATGCAACATCGGTGAAGGCTCCTGCTCAAAATGCGGTGGAAACACCGATAACTCTCGACCGCCACCGCTAAGCGATTCAAGGAGCCGGGACCACCGGAGTTTTTGGAGAGTCAAAACCACTTAAGGCAGAGACGTGGATTGTGAGACCCCGAATTTTTTTAAATGAAGGTATTCAATTTTCTTATAATTATTTTATTTAGTAAATAAATTGATAAAAGGTTAAAGTTAAGGGTGATATGTGAAATTTTTTTAAAGTAAACAAGTTGTTGTAAAATAATTGGTGATAAAATTATAGTAATACGCGTGGTTGCATAGTAGCACACGGTATTGTACAGTATCTTTGATTATTGATGCTTATGTGAGAATTCACTCAGTTTTATTCAATTATTGTCACAATATGTTATATTATTAAATCAATAATTGAGACGGCAAAGTTATTCATATTATTATTTGAAATATTGACAATATCTAGAAGTTCTGTCAAGGAGAGGTTTGGTCACCTAATTGCGCGCCAATAACGAGAAATCCTTATCGGAAAGCCCCCTCTTTCCTGGGAATGACCTGG
The DNA here is from genome assembly GCA_020205605.1 of Panax ginseng. Lineage (NCBI taxonomy): Eukaryota > Viridiplantae > Streptophyta > Magnoliopsida > Apiales > Araliaceae > Panax > Panax ginseng. The sequence goes on along the minus strand of CM035133.1, from coordinate 134,481,254 downwards.
TTGTTAAATATTACGAATTATAATAATAATGAATAAATGTTATTAAAAAGTTGAATTTGAGTTCGGAGTTGAATTTGGAGACGCGGACGTGATATTTGAGTCCGGAACGATGAAATTAGTAAAAATAGACTATAAGCACAAAATTTTCTGGGGTTGACTTTTTGGTCAAAAATCAGCTTGATTTTTTCGTAAAAAGTCAAACTTCGAAATTTCAAAAATAAATTTTTTGATAAAAATAGTTCCATTGTGTTGGGATTTTTAGTGTTAGTGGAAATCGACATTTATTTCGATATTAATTGATGTCTGGAAGTTATATTGACCAATCGGGTAATTAATCGGATAAATGAGCAATTAATTGCTATTGATTCACATGATTATAACTATTTGTTCACATGTGTGTACTATTGATTCATATTCATTTACTATTAGGGGAGTTGGTGCAAGATTGATAATACTTGGATGACTAAGTTAAAAATGGAGGTATAGATGGAGGTACTATACTGTAATTCATATTTTCACATGATTATAACTATTGATTCACATGATTGATTTATTGATTCACATTATTTACTAGTAGGGTGAGGTGAACCCAACTTTGGAAGGGTGTTTTGCCACTATAATACAAGATGTCTAATGACATACAACCTCGTGTTATCATAAGACAGGGTTGTGCACATCCACTTGCTGAGTATATCTATGAGCACTACCTATATGATCTTGGAGTTTATTTGAAATATAATTTTTAATTGGAGAAAACGGAAATAATTATATGTCAAGAGAAGACTCACCATTGGAAAGAAGATGATAGCAATCTTTTTATTTTTCTTTGGGGACTATTGGGTCAACCAAGGATAATTCTGTGGGCATATGATATCTATCATAACCTAGACGCATGGCCTCCCATGTACGAAGGTTTCTTTGAGCACTTCCCAAAGATTTTAATTTCTAAAACAGTTTTTGACTGTACTTTTATGTAAAGTACCATTGTAAGTTTATATTTGATTTTTATAGTATAATATATGGCGACTCAAAATGGGTCGTGTGGACCTATTTTGGGGGCGTCACATGGATAAAGCAGATCAACAAGATATTTGATGTCTTGGGATGCTCCAAGGAGCAAAAGGTTCCCTTTGCCACCTTTATGTTGCGAGCAGAGGCAAATTACTGGTGGGAATCTGTAAAGCGTACTCAACCTGCCGCACTGAAGATGTCTTGGGAGAAGTTCCAAGAACTGTTCAACGACAAGTACTTTCCTGAAAGTATTCGTCACATGAAGGAGGTAGAGTTCATCAAGCTTGAGCAAAACAATATGGCCAGCACAAGCGCGATCTAAGCTAAGTTTCTTTGAGTTATCTCTTGTTCGTCCCCCACTTGGTTGATAATGAGGAGAGAATGACGCGGATGTTTCTAAGAGGTTTGAAAACCGAGATACGTCAATACCTTATCTCTCATAAACTGTGTTTGTATTCAGATGTTGTGAATAGGGCTCAGTTATTGGAGCATGATAATGAGTCAACCCAACCAAGAGAGAGCAGCTGGCAAGTCGATAACTCCTGAAGTTCAATAGGAGCCATTCGATATGGGGTTTTAGAAATGGGCTTTGTACCAGGTTCAAGGTCAATAAAGAATTCAACTTCACGTTCTGGGGGTAGACCGGGAAGTTCTTCAGGAAATACGTCAGGAAAGTTAATAACAACAGGAATATTATTCAATTTTGACGTGTCTTTATTCAAATCATAACATGGGCTAAGAAAGCTTGACATCCGTTTTTCAATAAACGAATAACTTTATGATTAGATATGATAGTGACTGATTTTAATGGTTTAGTTGCTTGAATTCGTACAACAGGTTGTTTAGGAATATGAAAGCTAACAACCTTACGAAAACAATCAATTTTGGCATGATAAGTAGTTAACCAATCAATCCCTAAAATCACATCAAAAGCAAGTATCTTTAAAGAGATAAGGTCAACAGGTAAGGTGATGGTGCCAACTTGAATCAAACAAGATTTATAAACAGTGGATGTGATGAAAGTTTCTCCTAACAGAGTTTTCACAGATAGGTCAAAGTCTAATTTCTCCGGAGTCAAGTTTAAACGTTGAGCACAAGTACGAGAGATAAATGAATGGGTAGCACCGGTATCTAGTAAAGTATAAACTTCACAAGAATTTATAAATAGCTTACCCGTGATCACCTCGTTTGGGTTCCTCGCATTTTGACCAGTCACAACAAACGCTCTTCCAGGAATCGTTAACTTTGACTTTTCTGGGATAGTCTTTTGAGTCACCGAAATCCATTGAACTAGGTTTCGCTACTATGCAATCTCGAGCGATATGTCCTTCCTTTCCATAATTATAGCATACCGGGCTGTTGTGGGCGCTTTGACCGATATGTCCCTCTTTTCCGCATTTGTAGCATATATGGATGGGTGGTCGTTCTCCTCCCTTAGAACCAATTCTTTAAGCAGACTGTTGTCTTCACATGGTCGTTGTTAAATCTCCTCTTTTAAAATCTCCTCCTGACTCGCTTCTTCTATTTTCATGTCCATGATTACCTCCAGAGTGGTTACCATTTTTGTCCGCCTTTTTTTTTCTCCACCGGTTATTGTTATTTTGTTGATCGTTATCTCGGATGATCCTGATTGTGGTACCTCGGTTGACCGTATTTCGTTATCTCGCTCTAACAATTGAGCCCTATTAACAACATCTCCCGAATAAAGCGAAAATTTATGAGAGATGAGATCTTGACGATATCTTGGGGTTTCAAACCTCTCGAAAACATCCGCGTCATACGTTCCTCATTCTCCACCAAATAAGGTGCAAACTGGATAACTCCGCGAACTTCGCCTCGTCTTTGGGACACCGTCATGTTATTACTCGCCGATCTAATAAACTCCACTTCCTTCATATGTCGAACACTTTCGTGAAAGTATTTGTCATTAAATAGTTTCAAACGTCTCCCAAGACATCTTTGAGTGCAAATGGATGGGTACGCTTCACGAGACTCCCACCAAGTGATACGCCTCGCGCCACGGAACATAAAGGTGGCGAATGGAACCTTCTGTTCTCCGTGCATCCCAAGACATTGAATATCTTGGTAATTTGCTTGACCCATGTTTCCGCCATGATCGGATCGAGGCTTTCCCTTAAATTCGGTGGTCCCAACTCTTTGAATCGCTTGGTGTGACAACCCGTGAATTGCTATCATTTCCTCCTATGTTTTGAACACGAGTCTTCCTCGTCGATTTTGCATGAATCTGCAAAAATCTTCTAAACATCCCTCGTTCATCATCCGCTTCCCGTGGTGTTGTTCACAGGAGGAACATCACTCGACTGTTGCGCTTCTCCTCGTTGGTGAGTCTGAGCGCTCCACGGTCTCATTTCCATTATTAATATTCTCAATTGACATTCTCAAATCATCGTAATAAAACAAGGGTTAATTAAGGAAATTAATATATCACATAATATCCCTATATACTGACCAACTAACAAATAAGCTTAGGTAGGACACACTAGCAAAGGATTTACTCGTCTCTCCCTCCTAGTTCTATTCCCCGATCTCCTGTAGAGATCATATCCCTAAGCTCTGATACCAACTGTGACGCCCCCAAAATAGGTCTACATCACCCATTCTGAGTTGTCAATACACGGTACAGAAACAACTACAACTTTATTATTACAATAGTAAAACTGTGAGTTTAAATACAGATATTGCCATCTAGACAATATCCACATACAAATAAATCCTCATCATAATTATTGATACATTATTTTACAACAATGGTGAGGACTACTAAACAACTCTCCCTAGAACCTTCATTCCATACCCCGACTCGTACTCGCTATATTCTCGCCTCCTGAGAAGAAAAATGGAACAAAAAGGAAAAGGGTGAGCTTGACTAGCCCAGTAAAGAATATTATGACTAAGATAATATACAACAAAATTATCGTTAGTCTTCAATAGGGAAAAATATAATAGAATACAATAGACAACAAGTTTTAAATCAATATTCGTAGTGGAAATAATAATTCATTAGAAGAGTTAAGTAGAGAATGCAAACTACTATCTTCTATGTATGAATTTTAAAGTTCATCGTCTATTTTTTTATTCTTCCCGTAACATCAATCAATATATATCTCGGATCAAATATTCATCCTTGCACTACGTGCCAAGGACATTCACCATTAGTCATGTTCATCTAAACATCTGTTCATCTTTGCACTACGGGCCAAAGATATTCATCAGAAATCATTCATCTTTGCACTACAGGCCAAAGATATTCATCATAAATCATTCATCTTTGCACTACAGGCCAAAGATATTCAATAATATCATCATTTAAGACTGAGGATGATGAAAAATATTTTTAAAGAAACGAATCCAGTGAAACAAAATGACAAGGATTAAGGATTAAGGATTCGTACTTTGTTTTATCCACGTCCAAAAATACCTCAAAAATAATCATAGTGGTGTAAAATTCAAGAATGATCAAAACATGGATACAATCAAAGCTAGTATCCAGAATAGATATTTTGGACGAAAAGAAAAATTTTCATTTTTCGATGAATAGTGCCGTATTCGTGAATAGTGCCGTATACGTGAATAGTAACCCCGTCACTAAAAGTTCCAAATTTGATAAAAACTTCAGATCAATATTTCAGCATAATGATATTGAAGAAATAATATCATTACGAAAAAAATAATATCCCTTACCTCGGAAAGACAAGATTTCACTGTAAGAATCTTTGGATATAAGGCTATAACTTGAACTTGCACCGTATAGCAATACTCAAAGTATACTCAAAATACTCACAAGAATACGCTCGATAATATAGAGAGAGAAAACTTCAGTTTCTGGTGTAATTTTCAATTCTAACCTAAGCACCCTATTTATAGGAAAATGCTTAGAACACCAAAGCAGAAAATTTAATTAAAATATTAATATATATTAAATTTTCCTACGCACACTTTCTAAGATCTGAAATTCAGCATTTTCATCACATGCAAGTCCCACCTTTAATGACAAAAACATTTTTCATAATAAAAATAATTAAAACTTCCAAATATCAATTATTTTGGAACTCCGGAACTTCAATAATTCACAATAAATAGCCCTTTTGTCAAAAAATTCGAATCTTGAGAGTTTTTATAGGAAATTTCATTCTCTACAACTTTGCAGAAGAAAGTTTTTCCAAATTCCAAACAGAAATTGGCCGAAATCCACAAACAGAGGCGATTTTAGAGAGCTATAATCAAATTTCATCCAATAAATGGGGTCCAATTTAGCATGTTTAACATGTTTTAAACATTTATTGCAACAAAAATACTCTTCCTCCTCGTATACTCATATATCCCACATTCGTTGTAAAAATATCACCATTATTATATTATTAAAATATAATAATATATATTTAAATGAATTATTTTATCGTAAAAAAGATAAAATATTAATTTTCAACAATTGTCACATTAAAACTTTTCTCCATCTATATCCACATAAAATCAATATTTTTCTCATCATATGAATCAATAATTAATTATTCAAAAATAATATTACGTAATCACAATATTAACAACGAGTGCAGCCTCCTGTGAAAGTGGGGGCTTTCCAATAAGAATTTCTCCTTCTTGGCGCGCAATTAGGTGACCAAACCTCTCCTTAGATGTAAACTTTCTAGACATTGCCAATAATGTTATCTAATAATATTATTCGGGATAATATGAATTATTGCTTCCGATAATGAAAAATACGTGTAATGACAATTATTGAAACAACAAACAATATAAAATATTAACGCAACAATTATTGAACCAATAAAATAAAATATCGAATAAATAATTCATCAGAACCATTATTGAGTAGTGCCTTCTTACGTAAGAGTCAATAATTGGTGCAATACTGAGTATCTTCTTGTGCAACAACGCCAGATTCGTGTTTTAACCACCGGGTATTCCAACGATTAAAAATTAACAACTACGCAAGTTATTTTTAAACAACTTATATTTGTCGCTTTTCTTCCTCCAATCGCTTTTCCGTTATGGGGCCCACACATGGTCGCTACCAGGTCATCGCGAATATTCCGACAAGCGATTTAATATTCCACGACCAAACGAATATTCTCCGACAACAATGAATATTTTATAACCACTTGCTTATTTTGAAATATTTGCGTATTTTACCCATAACTATCCACATTAATCACATCAACCCTCACTATTTCAAAATAATAAATAGAGGAAATTAAATTTCATTTATTAATTATTTGGGGTCTTACAGAAATAACTACAACTTTATTAATACATTTGTCGTGCAAAATACGACAACATATATACTGTGAGTTTAAATACAATTATTGTCTTCTAGACAATATACATACCCAAATAAATTCTCATCATAATTATTGATACATTATTTTACAAAAATGGTGAGGACTACTAAACAACTCTCTCTATAACCTTCATTCCATACCACGACTAGTACTCGCTACATTCTCGCCTCCTGAGAAGAAAAATGGAACAAAAAGGAAAAGGGTGAGCTCAACTAGCCCAGTAAAGAATATTATGACTAAGATAATATACAACAAATTATCGTTAGTCTTCAACAGGAAAAATCTAATAGAATACAATAGACAACCAGTTTTAAATCAACAACTGCAGTGAAAACAACAATTCATTAGAAGAGTTAAGTAGAGAATGCAAACTACTATCTTCTATATATGAATTTAAAAGTTCAACGTCGATATTTTATCCCTGTAACATCAATCAATATATATCTGGAATCAAATATTCATCTTTGCACTACAGGCCAAAGATATTCATTAGTTGGTCATGTTCATCTAAACACCTGTTCATCTTTGCACTACGGGCCAAAGATATTAATCAGTCGGTCATGTTCATCTCAACACCTGTTCATCTTTGCACTACGGGCCAAAGATATTCATCAAGAAATCATTCATCTTTGCACTACAGGCCAAAAAGATATTCAAGAATATCATCATTTAGGACCCAAGATGATGAAAAATATTTTAAAGGAAACGAATCCAAAGATTGAAACAAAAGAACAATATTAAGGATTAAGTATTTTAAACAATCCAAGTTCAAAAATACTTCATAAGTAATCAGAGTAGAGTAAAATTCAAGAATGATCAAAACATGGATACAATCAAAACTAGTATCCAGAATAGATATTTTGGACAAAAAGAAGAAATTTCATTTTTTGGTGAATAGTGCCGTATTCGTGAATAGTGCCGTATACGTGAATAGTAACTCCGACACCAAAAGATAGAAATTTCACAAAAAACATCATCACGCTTCGTGAATAGTAACTCGTGAATAGTAACTCATGAATAGTCACTCGTGAATAGTAACTCATGAATAGTAACCCCGACATGAAAAAGTTCCAAATTTGATAAAAAGTTCCAACCAACATTTCAGCATAATGATATTGAAGAAATAATATCATTTGAGAAGAAAATAACATCCCTTACCTCGAAAAACAGTACTTCTAGTTGAAACACCGGATATAGGCTATGACTTGAACTTGCACCGTATAGCAATACTTAAAGTATACTCAAAATACTCACAAGAATACGCTCGATAATATAGAGAGAAAAAACTGAGCTTTACGATGTGATTTTCAATTCTAACCTAAGCACCCTATTTATAGGAAAATGCTTAGAACACCAAAGTAGAAAATTTATTAAAATAATAATATATATATTAAAATTCTCTACGCACACCTTCTAAGATCTGAACTCAGCCATCTTGAACATGCTAATGATTCCAACTAAGTATAAATAACGTTTTTATTATTTAAAATAATTTAAATTTCCAAAAATCAATTATTTCGGAGCTTCGGAACTTCAATAATTCACAATAAATAGCCCTTTTATCAGAAAATTCAAATCTCGCGAGTTTTTATAGGAAATTCAATTCTCTACAACTTTACAGAAGAAAGTTTTTCCAAATTCCAAACAAAAATTGATCGAAATCCATAAACGGGCGATTTTACAAGCTATAATCAAATTTCAGTCAAGAAATGGGGTCCACCGACATGTTTAACATGTTTTAAACATTTATTGCAACAAAAATACTCTTTCTTCTCGTATACTCATATATCCCACATTCATTATAAAAATATCACCGTTAATATATTATTAAAATAATATATTTAAATGAATTATTTTATCAGAAAAAGATAAAATATTAATTTTCAACAATTGTCACATTAAAAAATTTCTCCATCTATATCCACATAAAATCAATATTTTCCTCATCATATAAATCAATAATTAATTATTCATAAATAATATTACAGAATCACAGTATTGGCAACCAGGTCGTTCCCAGGAAAGATGGGGCTTTCCAATAAGAATTTCTCCTTCTTCAAGGCGCAATTAGGTGACCAAACCTCTCCTTAGATGTAACTTTCTAGACATTGCCAATAATGTTATCTAATAATATTATTCGGATAATATGAATTATTGCTTCGATAATGAAAAATACTATGTAGTGACAATTATTGAAACAACAAGAATATAAAAAATCAACGCAAAGAATTATTGAATCAATAAAATAAAATCTTGAACAATAATTATCGTAACAATTATTGAGTAGTGCCTTCTTATGTAAGAATCAATAATTGAATGCGTAAAGCACTTGTTCAACAACGCGTATTAGTTTGTTTTAACCACCGGTATTCCAACAAAGGTAAACCAGTAACAACTACGCCGTTATTTTTAAACAACTTATATTTGTCGCTTTCTTCATCCAATCGCTTTCGTTATGGGGCCCACACATGGTCACTGGCTATAAATACGAATATTCCCCGACGGCATTTAATATTCCACGACCAAACGAATATTCCCCGACAATAATGAATATTTTTTAACCACTTGCTTATTCGAAATATTTGCGTATTTTACCCATAACTAACCACATTAATCAAATCCACCCTTACTATTTCAAAATAATAAATAAAGGAAATTCCTTTTTATTTAAAAAATTTCGGGGTCTTACATATACGGATCATAAAAGCCTCAAATATTTCTTCTCTCAAAAGGAACTCAACATGCGGCAACAACGATGGCTTGAGTTGTTGAAAGATTATAATCATACCATCTAATACCATCCTGGAAAACCGAACGTAGTAGCTGACACATTGAGTAGAAGATCATATGCGGGCACGAGTGCAATATTGTCAACACAAAGGCCCATTTTGTGTGACTTGGAAAGGATGGAAATAGTGTTAAAGACTCCAGGGACCCATGTGATGATGGCGAATATACGAGTGGAACCGACTTTAATCGATAAAGTTAAATCTGCTCAAGCTACAGACCTGGAGCTGATGCGTATGAGGAAGAAAGTGCAAGAAGGTACTATTTCAGAAGCAAGAATCGATGAAGAAGGAATACTTCGAGTCAACTCCAGACTTTGTGTTCCTAACGATTCTAACTTGAAGTATAAAATCATGATGGAGGCGCACAACACACCGTTTGCAATCCATCCTGGGAGTACCAAAATGTATCGTGATCTTCGACATACATTTTGGTGGAACAATATGAAAAGAGAGATAGCGGGGTTTATCTCAAGGTGTCTAACTTGTCAACGAGTCAAGACGGAGCATCAAGTGACAAAAGGTCCATTGCAACCACTTGAATACCAGAATGGAAGTGGGAGCACATTACCATGGATTTCGTTACTGGTCTTCCCAAGGTTTCTCAAGGCATAGATGCAATTTGGGTCATTTTTGATAGATTGACCAAATCTGCTCATTTCATACCAATACGAGAAACTTATACACTTGAACGTCATGCTCGTATGTACATAAACGAGATTGTAAGACCGCACGGTATGCCAGTATCCATAGTTTCTGATCGAGACCCATGATTCACTTCACGATTTTGGGTTAGTTTGCAAAAAGCTATGGGCACGGATTTATGATTTAGTTCGGCATATCATCCTCAGACGGACGGACAATTAGAGAGGACTATTCAAACTCTAGAAGATTTATTAAGACTCTGTGTCCTTGACTTCAAGGGAAGTTGGGATAAGTTCTTACCATTGGTGGAGTTTTTCTACAACAACAATTATCAAGCAAGTATTGGCGTGGCTCCATTTGATGCGTTGTATGGAAGAAAGTGTCATTCTCCAGTATGTTGGAATGAGGTGGGTGAAGCAACGTTGTTGGGACCGTATTTGGTACGTATGACTACGAAAAAGATTCAAACGATCCGGCAACGTATAAAAACCTCACAAGATCGACAAAGGAGTTATGCTGATCTTCATCGAAAGAACGTGGAATTCAATATTGGAGATCATATGTTGTTACGTGTTGCTCCATGGAAAGGAGTTACGAGATTTGGAAAGAGAGTAAAGCTCAATCCTTGATTTATTGGCCCATTTTTAACCCTCGATCGAGTAGGAACTGTGGCCTATAGACTCGCCTTAGCGCCAAGTATGTCTCGTGTTCATAATATTTTTCACATATCTATGTTATGTAAATATATGAAAGACCCGAACCATATTATTGAACTAGAACTAGACGAGATAGAGGAAGATTTAACATATGAAGAGGTACCTATTAAAATCTTGGATAAGAAGGATCATATTCTACGCTCCAAGGTTATACCTCAAGTCAAAGTTTTGTGGAGAAATCACGATGTGGAAGAAATGACCTGGGAGTTAAAATCTGAAATGAAATCAAGGTATCCTCACCTCTTCGACATACCAGGTACGCACCCTAATTTCGAGGATGAAGTTTCATAAGAAGGCGAGGTTGTAAGACCCTAACTTTTATGAATAAAGATTAATTTCTCTCGAAATATATTTTTGAATATTATGGTGTGGATATAATATAATGTTATAGTTGTGGGTAATATTTATAAATTTTGTAAAGTAAGCAAGTGGTTATATAATATTCGATTGGTCGGGGAATATTCGTTTTAACAGAAATATTAAATGCGGACAAGACAATCATTAGTGGACCCCACAACCAAGTATTGTCGTAGTTAAAAAATGACATAATTATCTTTTTATAAAAATAACGGCGGAAGTTTTACCGTTAAACTATTGAACTACTTGGTAGTAAAAGTACAGTAATACGCGTGGTTGCATAGTAGCACACGGTATTGATTATTGATGCTTACATGAGAAGTCACTCAGTTATACTCAATTATTACTACAGTAATTGCTGCATCATATCTCTCATATTATTGATTCAATTATTGTCACAGTATCATCTGCATAATATATTATATTATTAAATCAATAATTGAGATGACAAAGATATTCATATTATTAAATTGCAATATTTACAATGTCTAGAAGTTCTGTCAAGGAGAGGTTTGGTCATTTAATTGCGCGCCAATAAGAGAAATCCTTATCGAAAAGCCCCCTCTTTCCTGGGAATGACCTGGTTGTTAAATATTGTGAGTTATAATATTAATGATGAATAAGTTCGTGTTGATTGAAGATGAAATTGATGGTTCCATTGTGTTGGAATTATTAGTGTTAGTGAAAATCGACATTTATTTCGATAATAATTGATGTCTGGAGGTTATATTGACCAATCGGGTAATTAACCGAATAAATGAGCAATTAATTGCTATTAATTCACATGATTATAACTATTTGTTCACATGTGTGTACTATTGATTCACATTCTTGTACTATTATTAAAAATGGAGGTATAGATGGAGGTACTAAACTGTAATTCATATTTTCACATGATTATAACTATTGATTCACATGATTGAACTATTGATTCACATTATTTACTATTAGGGGAGGTGGTGCATGTTTGATAATACTTGCAGGACTAAATTAAAAATGAAGAAAAAGAGGAAGGTATTATACTATAATATTTTGAGCCCCAAAACGTGCAATTATTGAAACTATATTTTCCTATAAATAAAAGCTCATTCTTCATTCATTTCTCACCAATTCACTAAAGTTATAGAGCAATTATTATAGAGAGAAATTATAGAGAGAAAGAAGAAGAGAAGTCTGCTACCTCACTATTCCAGTATCCAATCTTCTTCTAAGGTAAGGGGTATTATTCTTTCGTATTCATGAAGAGAGTTATTTTCTTTCAATACTCATAAGAGTTGTTATTCCATTCTTTATTATTATGTTGGAATAACTTTTATCTCATCTGATCACCGCATACATGGTGAAATTCTTCATTATTCCATTCTTTATTATTCTGTTGGAATAACTTTTCATGCGGTCTATCGCATGCATGCTCGTGAATTATGTTGTTATTCCATTCTTTATTATTCTATTGAACATCTTATGCATGCGGATTACGCATGACACGGTTCCATTCTTTATTATTCTGTTGGAACATCCATCTGCATGCGGATTGCGCATGCATGACATGGTTCCATTCTTTATTATTCTGCTGGAATATCATATGCATGTATGCGGATTACGCATGACACGGGTTCCATTCTTTATTATTCTCGCTGGGAATAACTTTGTTTGTACTGATCTATCGCATGCAGTGAATTACATTGTTATTCTAATCTTTATTATTACATTAGAACATCCCTATCTGTAAGGATTACGCATGACCGGTTCCATTCTTTATTATTCTGTTGGAACATCCCGTGCATGCGAATTATGCATGACCGGTTCCATTCTTTATTATTCTCGTTGGAATATCCCGTCTGCATGCGGATTACGCATGACCCGGTTCCATTCTTTATTATTCTGCTTGGAATAACTTTTATGCATGCGGTTTATCGCATGCACAGTGAATTCTTCATTATTCCATTCTTTATTATTTTGTTGGAATAACCTGTCTATGTGGATTACCGCATGCATGGTGAATGATCCTTCGTATTCATTCCTTATTAAATTATGGAAATGATCTATCTACGTGGATTACCGCATGGTGGACGAAAATCCATTTGCAGTTTCATATATTCTATTATACTCAGTTGGTTAAAGTTTTGGCTTCTATACTCCATGAAATTAGTAGGATATCCTGGATATTTGCGCTTCATCTAGTATCTTTTCATGGAAATATTCTTCTAAACATTCTTGAATTTTACTCCACAAAACAGTATCATGTTAACAATTTGGACGTAATTGATTTCAGGATAAATTAACTTATAAATCTTTAAAATTTATTCTTAAACTTGTTTTATTGAATTATTATGTCATTGTCATCATCTTCATGGTTATATTATGATGAAAGTCATCTTTGGCTTACGTGCATAGATGGACTTGGTATGATTATGACCAGGGATCATTCGGTATAATCATGACCTGTAATGTTATAAATGATGTGGTAAAATTCCTCAGTGGCATGTAGTGCATTGATGGACGGTTTTGGTATGATTATGACCCAGGGTTATTCGGTATAGTCATGACCATTAATGATTTAATGAATATCCTTGGCCCGTAGTGCAGGGATGACTCGATGATGTGGTTTATTTATTAAGCTGAGTCTCAACGATAAAAATTGATGAAAATATTTTAAATCATAGAAGATAGTAGATATCATGCTCTACTTGACTCTTCTAATGGATTTCTTATTCCGTTGAAGTTAAACTTGATGTCTATTGTATTTTATCAATTTAACATTGTTGAAGACTAATGATAATTTATTCGCATTATCTTAGTCATAATATTTCTTCTTGGGCTAGTTGAGCTCACCCTTTTGCTTTCATTGTTCTCTTGAAATGAGAACGTGGCAGGGACTAGTCGGGAACCGGAGTGATGGTCCGAGATGGTGTATTAGTAGTCCTCACTATTCTATAAAATAGTGTGACAATAAATGTAATGAGGACTCTATTTGAGAGTGGATATTGTCTAGAAGGCAATATTCTGCTTAAACTCTCACTATGTTTTGTCGTATATTACACACCTACGGTTGTATAATTAAGTTTGTATTTGTATTATGTACCATGTATTTGGCGACTCAAGATGGGTGATGTATACCTATTTTGGGGGCGTCACACTATATATATATATATATATATCAACTTATCTCAAGTAAATCAAACTGCAGAAGTGAATTTGTCAAGATTAGTACTTGATATTATGTCCTTAAAACAATTATATCCTCCTTACGGTGCTTAGAGTTTATAGCACTTGTCTCTCACAATACAATGATAATGTATACTATAACAGCTCTATAGATAGTATACTCAACGAACTAAAATAAATTTTCCAACTCTCTCTCAAAATAACTGTAAGACCCCAACTTTTATGAATAAAGATTTAATTTTCTCTAAATATTATTAAATAATAAGGTGTGGATTTGATATAATGTTATAGTTATGGGTAATATTTACAAATTTTGCAAAGTAAACAAGTTGTCATAAAATATTCATTTGGTCGGTGAATATTTGTTTTATCAGTAAATAATCGTACGATGGCACAATCTTTAGTGGACCCCACAACGGAATTACTATCGGAGTTAGAAAACGACAAAAATAACTTTTTATAAAAATAACGGCAAAACTTTTACTATTAACTGTTGAAATACCCGGTGATAAAAGTACAGTAATACGCGTGGTTGCATTGTAGCACACGGTATTGTATAATATCTTTGATTATTGATACTTACGTGAGAAGTCACTCAGTTTTATTCAATTATTGCAACAATAGTTGATGCATAGTATCTTATATTATTGATTCAATTATTGTCACAGTATCATCTGCAAAATATTTTATATTATTAAATCAATAATTAAGACGACACAGTTATTCATATTATTATTTACATTATTGACAATGTCTAGAAAGTTCTGTCAAGGAAAGGGTTTGGTCATCTAATTGCGCGCTAATAAGGAGAAGTCCTTATCGGAAAACCCCCTCTTTCCTGGGAATGATCTGGTTGTTAATATTGCGAGTTATAATATTAATGATGAATAAATGTTATTAAAGATGTGTTTAGTGAAGCCAAGTGAATTGAGATAAATAGAGGGATTTTTTATGAAGTATTTATTGTAAATTTGGCTTATTACATGGACCCCCACTTACGCATTTTTTAAAAAATCGCCGGTAGAAAACTATCTCATTTTTGTTTTATTACTTATATATATATATATATATATATATATATATATATATACCGTATGTGTAGGTGTATATATATATATATATATATATATATATAAGTTTTATTTTATTAGTATTATAATAGTAATAAAATATTTTTTTATATAAAATAGAATATATTATATTTTATTTAAAGTTTTCGTTTTATTCAAATATTTTATTGTATAGTGTTGTATAGTAAATCAAATTTTTAGCCGGTTGCAGCGCCCGTGAAAAACTTATTGTTGGTCCGTGATTTTCTAATTCAAATAGTACATTATCATTCTCCTATAAATAGGATGCTTAGTTTAGAAATGAAAATCACACCAAAATTAGAGAATTCTTCTTCTATAATATTGAGCGTAATTCTTTTGAGTTTAAGGAAATTTTGAGTGTAGAAAACAGTACAAATTTTTTTCAAGAATATCCGCGCTATACCAGTCAGACTTACTCTCTTTTTAAGTTAAGGGATATTATTTTTGTTCAATATTTATAAGAAATAATATTTTCTTTCATACTATGTAGTATGTAAGTAGAATTATTTCATTTCATATTCCTAATTCTACACTTATTTTGATAAGTATTGCTTTTATACTCCTTGAAATTAGTAGAATATCCTTGAAATTTGCGCTTCATCTAGTATCGTTTCACAGAAATATTTTTCTATACATTCTTGTTAAATTTTAATCTTTTCATGTCGGGGTACTATTCACAGGGTACTATTCATGACAAAAATTGATTTCTTTTCTGTCCAAATTATTTTGAATATTATTCTTGAATTTTACTCCACAAAGCAGTTATCATGTTGACAATTTGGACATTCTTAATCTCTGGATAAATTGAATTATAAAACTTTAAAAGTTATCATTGATCTCAATTAATTGAATTCTTATATCATTGTCATCATCCTCATGCTTATATTATGATAAAAGTCATCTTTGGCCCGTAGTGCATAGATGGACTGTTGATTGGTATGATTATGACCAAGAATTATGTATCGGTATAATCATGATCTGTAATGTTACAAATGATGTGGTAAAGTCATCATTGGCCCGTAATGCATTGATGGACAGTTGTTTGGAATGATCATGACTGGTGATAATAACGAATATCCTTGGCCCGTAGTACATGGATAATTCGTGGATGTGATACTAACGAATATCTTTGGCCCGTAGTGCATGGATAATTCGATGATGTGGATTAATTATTGAGATGTGTTACAGAGATAAAATATTGATGATGAACTTTTAAATCATAGAAGATAGTAGACATCATGCTCTACTTAACTCTTCTAATGGATTGATTGTTCCGCTACAGTAAAACTTGTTGTCTATTGTATTCTATCAGTTTTACACTGTTGAAGGCTAAGGATAATTTATTCTGCATTATCTTAGTCATAATATTCTTTACTGGGATAGTTGAGCTCACCCTTTTCTTTCGTTGTTCTCTTCAGGAGATGAGAATATAGCTGGGACTAGTCGGGGAATGGAGTGATGGTCCAAGATTGTGGTTATAGTAGTCCTCACTATTCTATGAAATAGTGTGATAATAATTTTAATGATGACTTCATTTGAGTTTGGATATTGTCTACGAGACAATATTCATGTTAAAACTCTCAGCTTATGTTTGTCGTATTGTATAAATTAAATTTGTATTTGAATTATGTACCCCATATATTTGGCTACTCAGTATTGGTTGTATGGACCTATTTTGGGGGCGTCACAATAACTATGAAATATTGATGAACAAATGACTTGAATGACTAATAATGCTTGAATGCTTGTAAATTGGATGAATGAAAAGGCTGACCCCAGTAGGCTATTTATAGGAGGGATTAGTGACCCATCAGATGGGACACAACCCTATAAAAAGACATATTTAGCCCAAAATGACATAGTTTTTGGCTTTAGAAGAAACGGTGCGTCCATTTGAAACAAAAACGACATAGTTTTAGGTTTAGCAGAATAAAAACGACGTAGTTTTTAGGCTTAACATAAAGGGCGTGCCCGTGCAGGCAAAAAATGAAGTAGTTTTGAAGCGTCCATTCAGGTAGATAGCACTTCACAAAACGATGCAGTATTGACGCGTACGTTTGGCAGATAACGCTTCCCAAAATGACACAATTTTGATAATAAAAAATAAATAACATTTATCAAAACAACATAGTTTTGATAATTAAACTAAAATAAAATAAACAAAATTTATTTAAATTTTGACCAAAAAATTATATATAAGGACCCAGACGCAAACTTATGACTCTCGAGCCCCAAGCTCGAGCCCGTCCCGACCGGCCGGTCAGCGGCGCGTGTGGGTTCGAACCAAGCCTTGGGACCCAAACCCAAGAGCAACTTTAATGTATATAACCAATTAATACTTTAATTCTTAACCGATGTGGAACTTGGCTTCCTACAAATATTTATTATCATTTTCAAGGGTGATCTTTGGGAGTTAATTTCTCATTCATTACTCCATAGATTTAAGCTTTCAAATACTTAATTTAATCTACTCATGGAGAAGAACACATTGATATGTGGAATCATTTCAAATAGTTAATGACACCCACTTCAATTTAGGCTCAAATTCTAACAATCCCCCACATAAATGAAATAAACTGCCAGCCTTATGCAAATGTTATGTAGACTCTAAGAGAGAGACAGAAATGGAAATCATCTGTATAGAGAGAGGTGGATTTTGACTTTAAAACTTCCCTTGTGAAAAACTACCAGGTTTACTGGTTGTCTAGTGAACATGATGTCTTGAATTGTCCAACTATTTGTGTAAACCAAGATAATAAAAATTCACAAAGAATCATTCCAGACATTATTTGGTTCTCATGATTTTGTTCATTTCATCCCCGAACAATCCCGGATTTATGAGTGCTTTAGAGAAGTATAGCCTTATCTTTCTTATAGAATTGGTCCAGTTCACACTTACATAGGTGATTTTTAATAAGAGTATTCTGCCATACTCCACTTGTTTATCAAGATTTAAGAATCGTTAAAAGCACAACTTATCCTAAAATTGCAGCAGGTATCACTATCCCATATCATAAGATGAGTAGAAGAAATTAATTTCTTCATAGTGATTCAAAATTTAGTTTTTCCTTTGAACTTAGATCTTGGGATCTGCACTTAACTAGGTTGGGTTTCCATCAAGACAATCCTTATTTATAAGCTTTAAACCCATTCCCCTCGATGTTGTTTTTACTTGCTCTCTAGTTAAAAATTTAGTCAACGAATCCGCTATATTTTCTTTCGACTTTATGTACTTAATAGACATAATATCATTGGAGAGCAATTATTTTATGGTATTATATCTACGACGAATATGTCTAGACTTACCATTATACATGTGACTCTAATCCCTCCCAATTGTTAATTGATTATCACAATGGATACAAATAGCCGGCACAGGTTTATGCCACATAGGAATATCTTCTAAAAAGTGACGAAGTCATTCCGCTTCTTCTCTAGCCTTGTCCAATGCAATAAACTCAAATTCCATTATTGATCGAGAAATGCAAGTTTTTTTAGAAAATATTAATTATACTACTCCTCCAACTAGTGTAAATACGAAACCACTTGTGGATTTAGAGTCTTTTGTATCCGATATCCAGTTTGCATCATAGTATCCTTCAAGTATTGTTGAATATCTTGAGTAGTGTAATCCAAAGTTTTGAGTATACTTTAAATACCTTAAAACTGTAACAATCGTTTTACAGTGATCTTGTCTTGGATTACTTGTAAATCTACTCAATTTATTGACAGCATATGCTATGTCTGGACGTGTACAATTCATTACGTACATAAGGCTTCCAATTATTTGTGCATACTCAGGTTGTGATATACTCTCTCCTTTATTTTTAGATAAGTGTAGATTTATATCTACCGGTGTTCCCACAGGATTGCAATTGTATTGATTAAATTTCCCATGTATTTTCTCAATATAGTGTGATTGTGATAACACTAACCCATCAGATGTTTAAGAAATTTTAATTCCTAATATTACATCGGCAACACCCATGTCTTTCACGTCAAACATATTATTTAACATTCTTTTAATAGTTTTAATGATTTCATTATATATTACTACCCATAATAAACATATCATCTACATAAAGACAAATAATGACATATCTTTTCTCAGTGTCCTTAACATACACACATTTGTCATACTCATTTATCTTGAAACCATTTGACAACATTGCATTGTCAAAATTTTTATGCCATTGTTTAGGTGCTTGTTTTAATCTATAAAGGGACTTCACAAGCCGACAAACTTTCTTTTCTTGTCCTGAAACTATAAACCCTTCTGATTGTTCCATGTAGCTTTCTTCTTCTAAATCTCCATTCAAGAAAGCTATTTTTACATCCATTTGATGTATCACTAAATTATATATAGCTGCAATAGCTATTAACATCCTAATTGATGATATTAAAGTTACAGGAGAATAAGTATCAAAATAATCCAAACCCTCATTTTACTTGTATCCTTTGATTACAAGTCTTGCTTTATATCTATCTATACAACCATATGCTTTCATTTTTTTTCTTGAATATCCACTTGTATTCAAGAGGTTTAGAGCCAGGTGGGAGATATACTAATTTTCACGTATGATTATGCAATATGGATTCTACTTCACTATTTATAGCTTCTTTCCAATATAGAGCTTCGGGACTCGACACCGCTTCTCTATAAGTTTGAGGCTCATTTTCTAACAATTAAGTTAAAAAATCTGGACCATAAGATTTTGATATTCTATCACTTTTACTACATCAAGGTTCATCAATATCTTTTAATCCATGATCACTGTCATTAACAGTGTCATAAGTTATTTTATTTGAACTCGTTTCCTATTCATTATAACTTGGCTCTTGTCCCTTTTTTATTAGGAAATATTGTTTCAAAGAATTCAACATCTTTTAACTCAATAATAATATTTTCATTTGTTTCCTCTACTTTTGATTTATTAACCAAAAATCTATATACACGACTATTATTAGCATATCCAATGAATATGCAATCTATTATTTTTGGTCTTATTTTTACCTTTTTGGGTGGAGGAACCATTACCTTTGCTAAATAACCCCACACTTTTAAGTGTTTATAAGACAGCTTACGTCCTTTCCATAATTCATAGGGTGAAACATTAGACTTCTTTTGAGGTATTCGGTTCAGAATATAATTTGCTGAAAGAATTGCTTCCCCCCACAAATTTTGAGGTAGCCCAGAACTTAATAATTATGCATTCATCATTTCTTTAAAAATTCTATTCTTTCTTTCTGCAACACCATTTTGTTGTGTTGAATAAGGTTCTGGTGTATTATACCATGTTGTGAACAAATTTCAACAAACGAAAATTTGTATTCTCCACCTCTATCATTTCTAACTATCTTGATCTTTTTATCAAGTTGATTCTCAACCTCATTTTTGTAATATATAAACATTTCCAAAACCTCATCTTTACTTCTCAATAAGTAAACATAACAATATCTTGTACAATCATCTATAAAAGTAAGAAAGCATTTCTTACCTCCTCTAATTGTTTGTATATATACTTTATCTTTGCACTACGAGCCAAAGATTTTCATTTGTATCACCAGTGATCATGATCATGCCAAACACTAGCTCGTTTTTGCAGTACGGGTCAAAGAGAACTTTCACCACAAGTCTTTATCTATAACACTAAAAGTCATGATTATACTAATACACAATTCCTGGTCATAATCATACTAATCAACAATTCATCTTTACACTACGGGCGAAATATAACTTTTCACCACAATTTAAGTCTAAGGATTATGAAAATGATTTAAAGGATGAATAAAAATAATAAGAACAATAAGATGAAGAATTAATAAACATTACTTTAATTTATCTAGAGTTCAAGAAAGTCCAAATTGTCAACATGATGACCAAAGCGTAGATTCAAATTCAAGAATGATATTCAAGATTCATATTTCAAAGATAATGATTAAAATTCAATAAAAAGATTTAGGTTCTTATGTTCGACTCCCACCAACAATAATTTGTCAAGGCCAAAAATAGTTCATGGGGTCACGGGGATGCGTGTGTAAGCCTGTATTGAAATGCTGACCTGGGTTTGTGTGGAGATTAGTCCGACTGCAGTTGAAAAATTCCCGGTTATCAAAAAAAATTATAAATATGAAAGAAATGATACCATTTACATTAGAAGAAGATTAGATCTAACTTGAATAAAGGAGACTATTTTGAAAAAATCTTGTATTATAAGTTATACTCAAAATATCCTTATACTTAAAAAAAAATAAACACAATATTATAAAAAAAAAATATAATTTTATTGTGAATTTCATACCTCAACTAAACAACCTATTTATATGAAAAGCTTATCACACCATCTTTGACGAATTAGTCGGATAAACGAACGTGAAATTTGTTGCAGGTTTGAATTTTTTTAAGTGGCTTAATCACCTGACTCACCTTTGTGGAGATATGGACAGGTGGACACTTCAAAATTGTAGTAGTATTATATTATACCCACTATTCCTAGAGTTGCACAAAAGTGACTTCAAAAGTCAAGTCAGGAACTGATCTGAATACAAAAAAAATAAAAAACTGTTTTATCTTCCTTTATTATATTATTTTAGGGTTACTTTATGGATGGAATTTTAATGTATTAAAAATATTTATATAAAAAAAATTAACATTGACAACTCTAATGCAAGGAGTTGAAATTCTACTATTAAAAAAAAGAAGAAAAAAAAAGAATTATAATGTATATAAAAAAAAGTTGGATAAAATTCAGTTGAATAAGAAATTAAAAACTCAACAGTACCCAAAATGGAATTTGACTTTAATATGAATATGATATATGAGACTTGAAAATGATGGCTAGTTAGTGGTGAGGTTAACCTGGATGAGCATATTCATGCTAGTCTTTGGATTCGGTTAGCATGAAGTTTATTTTTGGTTAAATTGGTCAGTTGATTAATAAAATACTAACAGATATAGAGTATTGCCTGTGTGTCAGTATTTTATTGATCAATTGACCAACTTATTTAAAAATAAACTGCATGCTAACCACTTCCGTAATCTTTGTATATCCTTTAAAATAATATTATTATTCCATAAAAAATGATTACATAATACTCACATACTACGGGCCCCACATGTTAAGCTGGGTCCATAATATATATGTGTATGTAAATGAGCATTATGTGACATATGATAATAGCATTTTTGTATCCTTTAATAAGAGTTTCCAACTCCAACTACTACTATTTTGTAATATCAACACTTAAATCAATTATAATAATATACCCTCTCCATCCCAAAGCAAAAGTCCCATTTTACTCTTTCTTTTTTTTTTTCTTTTTTTTTGGTTCTAAAATGAGATTTTTTTTTCATGTCCACAAAGATGCTAACTACATTTCAAAATATAAGATTTATTTTGACATTTGAAAATTAATTTCAAATATTTTTAAATTACAAAATTAATGTGATTCATTTATTTTTAAAAATTTAAAATCCTTGTAATTAGTACTTTTAGATAGCTTAGGATTTTATAATTTCATTGTTTAAAATTAAATAAATTTGAAAATATTTCAAAAGCCAAAATTAATCCTTTACTTCGAAAAAAAAAGGAAGTAATAAATTTGAGATTTTTTTTAATTAAATAAACTAAAAAGTGATGTAACGTTCTAATTAATTTACCCTTAATAAGAATGAATTTGGTTGCTTAATACATTGATAACGTTTTTTGATAACCAGTACAAAAACCCGGGTTAGTATCAATAATATAATTTAAAATTGTGGTGTGTCATTTGGTATTATAATTTAGATATAAATAGTATATTATATAGATGATAGTAATACACTAAATATGAAATTAAATTAAGAGTTGTGTGTATATCAAAATTATTGTATATATTTTTTAATACATACGTGTACATACCTAGAATAATACGTCAAATGATACATAAAATTTAGAATAATACAACTTGGGATTAACTCGGAATTAACTCATTGACCAATCGAATTAATTCAGTTATTTTGAATAACATCTCTATTTATCTTGTAATATATAGTTATAGATTTTAATATTATGAAAACAAAATGTACATTAGCCTCAAGTCTACATCTGTTCCAAAATGAAAAATCAATGTTAAATATTTAGAGTTAAATTGAGATATTTATACATTCAAAATTTGATTCAATTCAACTAATTTTTTTTTAAAAAAATCTTATGATTAACAAAAAAAAGTTAGATAGATTATAATTTTATACATATTGTAAGACCCCAACTTTTTATAAATAAAGATTTAATTTCTCTAATTATTATTTTTAATAATAAGGTATTGATTTAATATAATGTTTTAGTTATGGGTGATATGTGTAAATTTTGCAAAATAAGCAAGTTGTCATATAATATTCGTTTGGTCGGGAAATATTTTTTTTGTCTGAAATATCCGTACAACGGCGCAATCATTGGTGAACCACATAACGGAATAACTATTGACATATAAAGCGATAGAAATAACCTTTTATAAAAAATAACTACGTAAAAAACTTTTACCGTTAATCTTTTTAAAATACACGGTGATAAAAGTACGATGTACGCATGGTTGCACAAGAGCACACAAAAGATGTTTGCACAAAGATATCTGATTATTGATTCTTACGTAAGAAGTCACTCAGTTTCATTCAATAATTGCCACAGTAATTGTTGCACAGTATCTCATAATATTGATTCAATTATTGTCACAGTATTATCTGCATAATATTTTATATTATTAAATCAATAATTGACATGACACAATTATTCAAATTTTTAGTTAGCATTATTGGCAATGTCTAGAAAATTCTGTCGAGAAAAGAGTTTAAGTTATATAATTGCACGCCAATAAGGATAAATCCTTATCAGAAAGTCCTCTCTTTTCTGGGAAATAATCTGGTTGTTAATATTGTGAGCTTATAATATTAATTGTGAATAATTATTATGTGGTAGATATTGGTTCAATTTTGATATAAATGAAGGAATTTTAGTATAAAATATTTGTTAAAAGTTTAGCATATTTTTTTGTGGAATTATAATTATCTCATTCGATAAAATATTCATTCAAATATATTATTATAATATATTATAATTATTTAAATAATAATATTATTATAATATATATGCATGTGATAAAAAGGGGCGGAAGTGGGCAAAACTATTTGAATGCTTTGTTTTTTTTTTCTAAGAGTGGTTGGTGGCAAATTCTTCCTGCAATCCATATTCCAAAAGGTGGACCCTCACTTATAAGGAAAAATGAGAAGTTAGGCAGAGAATATGTAAGTTAGGTGGAGAAAATGTTTGGCAGAGTTATATGATTTTTCCTCTGTGCTGCACTATAAAAGGAAGGTTACCCCTCCTTCCTAAACACACAAAATATCTCAAGCTTTCCTACTATAATATTGTGAGTATTTCTTTTGAGTATAAGAATACTTTGAGTGTGACTTTTTGTGCAAGTTTTCTCAGGATAATATCCGATATTCCAGTAAAAACTAGTTTCTACTAAGGTAAAAGATATTATTTATTTCATATTCTTAAATGATATTATTTTATTTCAATACTCGTAAGAAATATCATTTTCTTTCATACTCCATATTATGTAAGTGATATTATTTCATTTTATATTCCTAAATTTAAACTTAGTATGATAAGTATTGCTTCTATAATTCCTGAAATGATTAGAAATTCCTAAAGTTTTGTGCTTCATTTAATATCATTTCACTGGAATATTGGTATGAACATTCTTATTAAATTTTAATCTTTTCATGTTGGGGTACTATTCATACGGTATTATTCATACGGTACTATTCATGAGTACTGTTCATAATAGAATTTGATTTTCATTTTTGTCCAAATTATTTTTGATACATGAACATCATTCTTGAATTTTACTTCACAAATAGTTATCATGTTGACAATTTGGACATTTTTGAACTCTGGGTAAATTGAAGTAGAAATCTCTAATATTTATTTTTGATCTCACTTGATTGATTCCTTATATCATTGTCACCATCCTCATGTTTATGTTGTATTGAATGTCATCTTGGACCTGTAGGGCATAGATGGACTGTTGATTGGTATGATTATGACCAGGAATTGTGTATTGGTATAATCATAACCATCAATGTTATAGATAAGGTTTGTGGTGAAAGTCCTCTTTGGCCCGTAGTGCATAGATGGACAAGTGGTTGGCATGCTTATGACCACTGGTGATACATACGAATATCCTTGACCCGTAGTGCATGGATAATTCGTTGCTCTAAAATGATTATTGATTCGTGTTACAGAGATAAAATATTTGTGATGGACTTTTAAATCCTAGAAGATAGTAGACATCATGCTCTACTTAATTCTTCTAATTGATTGCTATTTTCGCTGTAGTTGTTGATCTAAAACTTGTTGTCTATTGTATTATATCAGATTTTTCTCTGTTGAGGACTAAGGATAATTTATTTTGCATTATCGTAGTCATAATATTCTTTATTAGGCTAGTTTAACTCACCCTTTTTGTGACTTCCCCAAAATTAGGTATACATCACCCATTTTGAGTCGCCAAATAAATGGTACAAAAATCAAATACAACATAATAATACAACTGTCGTGTACAATACGATGAAACATAACTGAGAGTTTAAACAGAAATATTGTCTTCTAGACAATATCCACTCTCAAATAGAGTCCTCATTACATTTATTATCACACTATTTTACAGAATAGTGAGGGCTACTAATGCTATCGTCTGGACCGTCACTCCATTCCCCGACTAAATCCAAATATATTCTCATTTCCTGAAGAGAACAGTGAAGGAAAGGGTGAGCTCAACTAGCCCAGTAAGAAATATTATGACTAAGATAATACAGAATAAATTATCATTAGTCTTCAACAATGTTAAACTGATAATATACAATAGACATCAAGTTTAACTGCAGCGGAATATGCAATCCATTAAAAGAGTCAAGTAGAGAATAAAGTCTACTATCTTTTATGTTTTAAAAGGTTTTCATCAATTTTTATCGCTGAGACTCAGCTTAATAAATAAACCACCACATCTAATCATCCCTGTACCACGGTCAAGGATTTTCATTAAATCATCAATGGTCATGACTATACCGAATAAACCCTGGTCATAATCATACCAAAAACTATTCATCAATACATTACAGGCCACTGAGGACTTTTATCACATTATTTATAACAGGTCATGATTATACTGAATGATCCCTGGTCATAATCATACTAAGTCCATCTATGCACGTAAGCCAAAGATGACTTTCAACATAATATAACATGAGGATGATGATAATGACATAATAATTCAATAAAATAAGTTCAAGAATTAATTTATCCAGGAACCAATAACGTCCAAATTGTCAACATGATACTTCTTTATAGAGTAAAATTCAAGAATGCTCGAAAGAATATTTCCATGAAAAGATACTGGATGAAGCGCAAATATCAAGGATATTCCACTAATTTCATAGAGTATAGAAGTCAAAATTTTAATCAACTGAGTATAATACCTGAATGGAATAACAAAAGATATCACCATGCATGCGGTGCTTAGATGTAGATGAAAAGTTATTCCAATGTAATATTAATAACGGAACCAGTCGTAAAATTCACACCGATGTGATGTTCCAAATGTAATAATAAATGCGAATAATAAACAATGGAACCAGTCCTGTAAAACACACGATGTGATATTTCAACGAAATAATAAATGCGAAATAATAAACAATGGAACCGGAATCCGTCCTAAAACACACGCATGGATATTCCAATAGAATAATAAAGAATGGAATAACAGAAGAAGATCACCAAGTATAGGGGATTTCGCATATACAGGTTATTCCAACAAAATAAATAAGAATGGAATAACATAAGGATTTCACCAAGTATATGGTATGCCGCGTATACAGGTTATGTATAGGGTATGCCACTTTTACAGGTTATTCCAACAGAATAATAAAGAATGGAATAACAGAAGTTCTCTTCATGAATAAGAAAGAATAACACCCCTTACCGTAAAAGAAATTGGATATAGAAGTAGTAAAGTAGCAGAATACTCTTCTTCTTTCTCTCTATAATTTTTCTCTCCATAGTTTCAGTGAATTCGTAAGAAATAATGAAGGAATGAGCTTCTATTTATAGAAAAACTAAGAGTGGCTCTTGGTCTTAACGAAGGGTCAAAATGACTCTTGGTAATATTGAAGAGGCAACTACTATTTGCGGAAGGGGTAATTAACTCTTGGAACACCGAAGAGGCAAATAACTCTTGAAAACCGAAAGGACAAGTTACTATTAAAACTCGTGAATAGTAACTCATGAATAGTAACTCGTGAATAGTAACTCGTGAATAGTAACTCGTGAATAGTAACTCATGAATAGTAACTCGTGAATAGTAACTTCCAACACGAAAAGTTCCCCAAATACCCGATTGAACAATATAACCTCCAGACATCAATTATTATCGAAATAAATGTCAATTTTCACTAACACAAATAATTTCAACACAATGGAACTATCAAATTCATCTTTAATCAACACGAACTTATCCATCATTAATATCATAACTCACAATATTTAATAACCAGGTCGTTCCCAGGAAAGAGGGGGCTTTCCAATAAGGATTTCTCCCTATCAAGCCGCAATTAGGTGACCAAACCTCTCTCTCGTGAACTTCTAGACATTGTAAATATTGCAATTTAATAATATGAATAACTTTGTCGTCATAATTATTGATTTAATAAAATAACATATTATGCACATAATAACGTGATGATAATTGAATCAATAATATGAGAGATATGATGCGAAGAATTATCAGTAGTAATAATGCAAAGATAACCGAAAGTGACTTATCACGTAAGCATCAATAATCAATACCGTAAAGCTACTATGCAACCACAGCCAGACATCGTACTTTTACTACTACCGGTAGTTCAACAGTTTTAACAATAACACCTCCACCGTTATTTATAAAATATTTTTGTCGTTTTCTCAATCCGACAATAATTCTGTTGTGGGGTCCACCAATGATTGTGTCGTTGTACGAATATTCCCTGCAAAAAGAATATTCGCTGCAAAAAGAATATTCCCCGACCAATCGAATATTTATAAGACAACTTGCGTACTTTGTAAAATTTATAAATACTACCCACAACTATAACATTATATCAAATTCATTCCATAATACTCAAAAATAATATTCATCGAAAAATCATCTTTATTCATAAAAGTTGGGGTCTTACAACCTCCCATTCTTATGAAATTTCACCCTCGAAATTAGGGTACGTACCTGGTATGTTGAAGAGGTAAGGATACCTTGATTTCATTTTAGATTCTAACTCCCTGGTCATTTCCTCAACATTGTGGTTTCTCCACAAAACTTTGACTTGAGGTATAACCTTGGAGCGTAAAATATGTTCCTTCCTATCCAAGATTTGAACAGGTACCTCTTCATACGTTAAGTCTTCCGCTATTTCATCCGGTTCTAACTCAATAATGTGGTTCGGATCTTTCACATATTTACGTAACATGGATATGTGAAAAACATTATGAACACGAGACATACTTGGTAGTAAGGCGAGTCTATAGGCTACAGTTCCTACTCGATCGAGGATTGAAAATGGGCCAATGAATCGAGGATTGAACTTTCCTCTCTTTTCGAATCTCGTAACTCCTTTTCATGGAGCAACACGTAACAACACATGATCTCCAATATCGAATTCCACGTCCTTTCGATGAAGATCAGCATAACTCTTTTGTCGATCTTGTGAGGTTTTTATACGTTGTCAGATCGTTTGAATCTTTTCGTAGTCATACGTACCAACTCTGGTCCCAACAACGTTGCTTCACCCACCTCATCCCAGCATACTGGAGAATGACACTTTCTTCCATACAACGCTTCGAATGGAGCCATGCCAATGCTTGCTTGATAACTGTTGTTGTAGGAAAACTCCACCAAAGGTAAGAACTTGTCCCAACTTCCCTTGAAGTCAAGGACACAGAGTCTTAATAAATCTTCCAGAGTTTGAATAGTCCTTTCTGATTGTCCGTCCGTCTGAAGATGATATGCCGAACTAAATCGTAAATCCGTGCCCATAACTTTTTGTAAACTAACCCAAAATCTTGAAGTGAATCTTGGGTCTCGATCAGAAACTATGGATACTGGCATACCATGCAGTCTTACAATCTCGTTTATGTACATACGAGTAAGACGTTCAAGTGTATAAGTTTCTCGTATAGGTAAGAAATGAGCAAACTTGGCCAATCTATCAACAATGACCCAAATTGCATCTATGCCTTGAGAAACCTTGGGAAGACCAGTAATGAAATCCATGGTAATGTGCTCCCACTTCCATTCTGGAATTTCAAGTGGTTGTAATGGACCTTTTGGTACTTGATGCTCTACCGACTCTCGTTGACAAGTTAGACACACCTTGAGATAAACAAATTATTTATCTCTCTCTTCATATTGCTCCACCAAAATGTATGACGAAGATCACGATACATTTTGGTACTCCCAGGATGGATTACAAACGGTGTGTTGTGCGCCTCCATCATGATTTTATACTTTAACTCAGGGTCGTTAGGAACACAAAGTCTGGAGTTGACTCGAAGTATTCCTTCTTCATTGATTCTTGTTTCCGGCATAGTATCTTCTTGTACTTTCTTCCTCATACGCATCGGGTTCTGTGTCCGTAGTTGAAGCGGCTTTTAACTTTATCGATTAAAGTCGGTTCTACTCATATATTCGCCATTATCACGTGGGTCCCTGGAGTCTTTATCTCTATTTCCATCATTTGTAAGTCATACAAGATGGGCCTTTGCGTTGACAATATCGCACTCGTACCCGCATATGATCTTCTACTCAATGCGCCGCCTACCACGTTGCTTTTTCGTGGATGGTATTGGATGGTATGATCATAATCTTTCAACAGATTCAAGCCAACGTCGCTGTCGCATATTGAGTTCCTTTTGAATGAAGAAATATTTGAGGCTTTTATGATCCGTAAAGATCTCCACTTTCTCCCCATATAAGTAATGCCTCCAAATTTTAAGTGTGAAGATAACAAATTGCTAACTCTAGATCATGAGTAGGATAATTCCTCTCATATTCTTTGAGTTGTCGTGAGGCATAGGATATGACTTTCCCATGTTGCATGAGAACACAACCTAACCCTTTGCCCAAGTATCATCAGAGATGACAAATCCTCCTCCGAGCAGATGATATTGTCGTAACAAAATAAAATGAGTCTTCTCTTGAGTTCTTTAAAACTCTTCTCACATTCTTTACTCCAACCGAATTTTGTATCTTTCGAGTTAGTTGTGTTTAATGGAGTAGCGATTCGAAAAACCTTCTACGAATCTTCGATAATAACCAAATAAGCCGAGAAAGCTACGTGATTTCTATTATCGATTTAAAGTTGCTCCCCACTTTGAATAGCTTCAATCTTTATCGGGTCAACAGATATTCCATAACTTGATACCACGTGCCTAAGGAATGCTACTTCCTCGCCGAACTCGCATTTCTTCAACTTGGCATAAAGTTTATATTCACGAAGCTTTTGGAGTATCGGCCTCAAGTGTTGCTCATGATCTTCACGGCTTTTGGAATAAATAAGGATGTCATCAATAAAGACGACCACAAAGTGATCCAAATAGTCCTTGAATACTCAGTTCATCATATCCATGAAGGCAGCAGGGGCATTAGTCAATCCAAAAGACATGACTAAAAATTCATAATGCCCATACCGAGTTCTGAAAGCTGTCTTTGGAATGTCATCGGTTCTAATCTTTAATTGGTGATATCCGGAACGAAGATCAATCTTTGAAAAGAATTTGGCGCCTTGCAATTGGTCAAATAGGTCGTCAATACGTGGCAATGGGTACCTATTTTTTATGGTGACATGATTCAACTCCCGATAATCAATACAAAGTCGTATACTCCCATCTTTCTTCTTCACGAATAGAACAGGAGCACCCCAAGGAGAAGTACTAGGACGAATAAAGCCAATGTCTAACAATTCCTGTAGTTGGGTCTTTAACTCCTGAAGTTCAATAGGAGCCATTTGATATGGGGCTTTGGAAATGGGTTTTGTACCGGGTTCAAGGTCGATACAAACACAGTTTATTCACAGTTTATTCAATAGGAGCCATTTGATATGCTGCTCTCTCTTGGTTGGGTTGACTCATTATCACGCTCCAATAACTGAGCCCTATTCACAACATCTGAATACAAACACAGTTTATGAGAGATAAGGTATTGACGTATCTCGGTTTTCAAACCTCTTAGAAACATCCGCGTCATTCTCTCCTCATTATCAACCAAGTGGGACGAAAATCAGAGATAACTCAAAGAAAACTTAGCTTCGTCTTCGCGCTTACGAATATTGTTTTGCTCAAGCTTGATGAACTCTACCTCCTTCATGTGACGAATACTTTCGTGAAAGTACTTGTCGTTGAAACGACTCTTGGAACTTCTCCCAAGACATCTTCAAGTCATGGCAGATTGAGTATGCTTTACTGATTCCCACCAAGAATCGCATCGCATTTTAACATGAAGGTGGCAAAAGGAACCTTTTAATCCTCGGAGCATCCCAAGACATCAAATATCTTGTTGATCTGTTTTATCCATGTCTCCGCCTTAAGTGGTTTTGGCTCTCCGAAGAACTCCGGTGGTCCCAGTTCCTTGAACTGCTTAGCGGTGAACGTTCGAGAGTCACCGGTGTTTCCACCGCATTTTGGATGAGAGCCGCCTTACTTTGATCTTCGCATAAATTCTAAAGCTCCTAAACATACCGTCGTTAAATCATTTGATCGGTGTTGTTGTTTACGGGAGGATTATCGCCATCCTATTACACATTGTCCGATTATTGATCCATGCGGACTCAACGGTCTCTGTGCTCCAATGATGTTCATGTTCTCAACATTCTCGGATGCCATTTTCAAACACTGCCACAAAACAAGGGTTAATTATCATATCACATATTATCCCTATATTCTGACCGACCAATTAAATACCAAATAAACTTAGGTAGGTCATACTAGCGAAGGAATTCCCCGTCTCTCCCCTCTTAGTTCTTGTCTCGCATTTTAGCCAGGGATCATATCCCTAAGCATTGATACCAACTGTGACGCCCCCAAAATTAGGAATATATCACCCATTTTGAGTCGCCAAATAAATGGTACAAAAATCAAATACAACATAATAATACAACTGTCGTGTACAATACGATGAAACATAACTGAGAGTTTAAACAGAAATATTATCTTCTAGACAATATCCACTCTCAAATAGAGTCCTCATTACATTTATTATCACACTATTTTACAGAATAGTGAGGACTACTAATGCTATCGTCTGGACCGTCACTCCATTTCCCGACTCGTCCCAGCTATATTCTCATTTCCTGAAGAGAACACTGAAGGAAAGGGTGAGCTCAACTAGCCCAATAAGAAATATTATGACTAAGATAATACAGAATAAATTATCATTAGTCTTCAACAATGTTAAACTGATAATATACAATAGACATCAAGTTTAACTGCAGCGGAATATGTAATCCATTAAAAGAGTCAAGTAGAGAATAAAGTCTACTATCTTTTATGTTTTAAAAGGTTTTCATCAATTTTTATCGCTGAGACTCAGCTTAATAAATAAATCACCACATCTAATCATCCCTGTACCACAGTCAAGGATTTTCATTAAATCATCAATGGTCATGACTATACCAAATAAACCCTGGTCATAATCATACCAAAAACTATTCATCAATGCATTACAAAATACAATCGAGGACTTTTATCACATTATTTATAACGAGTCATGATTATACTTAATGATCCTCGGTCATAATCATACTAAGTCCATCTATGCACGTAAGCCAAAGATGACTTTCAACATAATATAACATGAGGATGATGAAAATGACATAATAATTCAATAAAACAAGTTCAAGAATTAATTTATCCAAGAACCAATAACGTCCAAATTGTCAACATGATACTTCTTTGTAGAGTAAAATTCAAGAATGCTCGTAAGAATATTTCCATGAAAAGATCTTTGGATGAAGCGCAAATATCAAGGATATTCCACTAATTTCATGGAGTATAGAAGACAAAATTTTAATCAACTGAGTATAATACCGAATGGAATAACAAAAGATATCACCATGCATGTGGTACTTCGCATAGACAGGTTATTCCAACAAAATAATAATAACGGAACCAGTCGGTGAAATTCACAATCGATGGATGTTCCAACAGAATAATAAATGCGAATAATAAACAATGGAACCAGTCCTGTAAACACACGCACAAGATATTCCAAATGTAATAATAAATGCGGAATAATAAACAATGGAACCAGGTCCGGTGTAAAACACACAGACAGGATATTCCAACAAAATAATAAAGAATGGAATAACAGAAGAAGATCACCAAGTATAGGGGATTCCGCGTATACAGGTTATTCCAATAGAATAAATAAGAATGGAATAACATAAGGATTTCACCAAGTATAGGGTATGCCGCGTATACAGGTTATGTATAGGGTATGCCACTTTTACAGGTTATTCCAACAGAATAATAAAGAATGGAATAATAGAAGTTCTCTTCATGAATAAGAAAGAATAACACCCCTTACCGTAAAAGAAATTGGATATAGAAGTAGTATGCGATGGCGGAATACTCTTCTTCTTTCTCCTTATAATTTTTCTCTCTAGAGTTTCGAAGAATTAAGAAAATAATGAAGGAATGAGCTTCTATTTATAGAAAAACTGAGATTGGCTCTTGGTCTTAACGAAGGGTCAAAATGACTCTTGGTAATATTGAAGAGGCAACTACTATTTGCGAAGGGATAATTAGCTCTTGGAACACCGAAGAGGCAAATAACTCTTGGAAAATTGAAAGGACAAGTTACTATTAAAACTCATGAATAGTAACTTGTGAATAGTAACTCGTGAATAGTAACTCATGAATAGTAACTCGTGAATAGTAACTTTCGACACAAAAAGTTCCCCAAATACCCGATTGAACAATATAACCTCCAAACATCAATTATTATCAAAATAAATGTCAATTTTCACTAACACAAATAATTTCAACACAATGGAACTATCTAATTCATCTTTAATAAACACGAACTTATCCATCATTAATATCATAACTCAGAATATTTAACAACCAGGTCGTTCCCAGGAAAGAGGGGGCTTTCCAATAAGGATTTCTCCCTATTGGCGCGCAATTAGGTGACCAAACCTCTCCTTGAACGAACTTCTAGACATTGTAAATATTGCAATTTAATAATATGAATAACTTTGTCGTCTCAATTATTGATTTAATAAAATAACATATTATTCACATGATACTATGACAATAATTGAATCAATAATATGAGAGATATGATGATGCGTAATTACATGCGTGATAATGCGGTATAAGCGAGTGACTTCTCACGTAAGCATCAATAATCAATACTGGTATTACTATCTTATGCAATCACATGTATTCTTGTACTTTTACTACGGGTAGTTCAACAGCTTTTAACAATAACACCTCCGCCAGTTATTTATAAAATATTTTTGTCATTTTCTTAATCCGACAATAATTACATTGTGGGGTCCACCAATGATTGTTAATGTTATGCGAATATTCCTGCGCAAAGAATATTCTCACCAATCGAATATTTATAAGACAACTTGCGTACTTTGTAAAATTTATAAATACTACCCACAACTATAATATTATATCAAATTCATTCCATAATACTCAAAAATAATATTCATTGAAAAATCATCTTTATTCATAAAAGTTGGGGTCTTACACTTTTCTTTCATTGTTCTCTTCAGGAAATGAGAATATTGTGAGACCCCAAATTTTATGAATAAATATTTAATTTTCTCAAAATATTTTTTTTATGTTATGGTGTGGATTTGAGATAATGTTATAGTTGTGAGTAATATTTATAAATTTTGAAAAGTAAACAAGTGGTTATAAAATATTCGATTAGTCGGGGAGTATTCTTTTTCGTGAATATCCGTATCTGACGGAACAATCATCGGTGAACCTACAACGTAATTATTGTCGTAATGAGAAAACGACTATCTTTTATAAAAATAATGGCGGAAGTTTCTACTGCTTAACTATTGAACTACCCTAGAGTAAAAGTACAAAGAATACGCTGATGATCGCATAAGAAGACACAAAGATATTGATTATTGATGCTTACGTGAGAAGTCACTCAGTTTTGCTCAATAATTGTTATAGTAATTACTGTTTAATATTTTATTTTATTGATTCAATAATTGCTACGTTGATATTTTATATTATTGTTGTTTCAATAATTATCACTGCACAGTATTTCCCATTATCAAATCAATAATTCTTATTATTTGAATAATATTATTAGATAGCATTATTGGCAATGTTTAGAAAGTTCTGTCAAGGAGAGGTTTGGTCACCTAAATGCGCGCCAGTATGGAAAAATCCTTATCGGAAAGCCCCCTCTTTCCTGAGAACGGCCTGATTGTCATTATTATGATTCTGTAATATTATTTATGAATAATTAATTATTGATTTATATGATAAGGAAATATTTATTTTATGTGGGCATAAATGATGGATAGGAAAATATTTATTTTATGTGGTTATAAATGAAGGAATTAATGTTGAGGTGTTTTATCAGTATTTTGTCGGATTGGAGTTATTAAAAAATCAAATCGGTGTTCTTAAAGCTCTATTGCGTGAGTTAAATTTTGATCCGACCATTGGATCGTTGTGATTTTTGGATATGTTATGCATATATAAGTTGAGTATATGTCCAT
The DNA here is from genome assembly GCA_020205605.1 of Panax ginseng. Classification (NCBI taxonomy): domain Eukaryota; kingdom Viridiplantae; phylum Streptophyta; class Magnoliopsida; order Apiales; family Araliaceae; genus Panax; species Panax ginseng. Next base: position 134,445,335 of record CM035133.1, on the reverse strand, counting down.
AAATTTTGAAGCATTAAAAATTAACGCATGATTTGTTATGAATTTTAAAAGGTGTTAAAAATTATCCGTTTGTAGATTTCGGATATTTTCTGTCTCGAAATTGGAAAAACTTTCTTCTGCAAAGTTGTAGAGAATTCGATTTCGTGTGGAATAGACATAAAATTTGTATTTTTTTGATAAAAGGCTATTTATTATGAATTATTGAAGTTTCGGAAAATAAAATGTTTTTATTAAAATTATGGGTGGGACCCACTTTTGGTTGGTATAGAAAACATGTATTGAATTGGTGGGCCCCATTTGTGGAGGCTGAATTTTTGGTCTAGCTTGGCATGCATAGAAATTTTATATAAAAAATAATAATATTTTATTATTTAGTCTCCTATGGCGTTCTAGCATTTTCCTATAAATAGGCGCTTAGGTTAGAATTGAAAATCACACCAGAAACAAGTTTTCTTTCTCTCTATATTATCGAGCATATTTTTGTGATTATTTAGATACTTTGAGAGTTACTATTCAGTGCAAGTTTCCTGCTTTACATCCGATATTCCGGTCAGAAGTACTGTTATTTTGAGGTAAGGGATGTTATTTTCTTTTTAAATGATATTATTTTCTTTAATATTATTATGCCGAAATATTGATATGAATTTTATTGTGGAATTTTTACCTTTTTGTGTCGGGGTTACTATTCACGTATACGACACTATTCACGAATACGACACTATTCACCGAAAAATAATTTTTTTTCTTTTTCGTCCCAGATGTCTATTATGGTTACTATCATTGATTGTATCTATGTTTTGATCTTCATTTTATACTCATTTGGTTAAAGTTTTGGCTTCTATATTCCATGAAATTAGTATAATATCCTTGATATTTGCGCTTCATCCAGTATCTTTTCATGGAGATATTATTCTGAGCATTCTTGATAAAGTTTAACTTATTCATGCTGGAGTATTATTCACGGGTTACTATTCACGAAGTACTATTCACAGGGTACTATTCACTTGAGTACTATACACCCGGGGTACTATTCATGATAAAAATTAATTCGTTTTCGGTCCAAATCATTTTTGGTACCATATTATTCTTGAATTTTACTCCACAAAGCAGTATCATGTTGACAATTTGAACGTTATTGAATTCTGGATAAATTAAATTACAAATCTTTAAAATTTATCTTTGAACTTGCTTTATTGAATTATTATGTCATTGTCATCATCCTCATGCTTATATTGTTATGAAAGTCATCTTAGGCCGTAGTGTATAGATGGACATGGTATGATTATGACCAGGGATTATTCGGTATAATCATGACCGTAATGTTAAAAATGATGTGATAAAAGTCCTCATTGGCCCGTAGTGCATTGATGAACAGTTTTTGGTATGATTATGGCCATGGATTCTCTTCGGCCAAGGGTGCAAAGATGAATTATTTTATGGCATGATCATGACCATTGATGAATACACGAATATCCTTGGCCCGTAGTGCATGGATAATTTGTGGTCGTGATACTAAAGAATATCCTTGGCCGTAGTGCAGGGTTGATTCGATGATGTGGATTATTTATTAAGCCGAGTCTCAGCGATAAAAGTGATGAAAAACCTTTTAAATCATAGTAGATAGTAGATTTTATGCTCTACTTGACTCTTGTAATGGATTGCTTGTTTCACTGCAGTTAAACTTGATGTTTGTTATATTTTATCAGTTTAACATTGTTGAAGGCTAACGATAAATTATTCTACATTATCTTAGTCATAATATTTCTTATTGGGCTAGTTGAGCTCACCCTTTTGCTTTCATTGTCCTCTTTAGGAAATGAGAACGTAGCCGGGACTAGTCGGGGAACGGAGTGACGGTCCAGATGATAACATTAATAGTCCTCACTATTCTATGAAATAGTGTGATAATAAATGTATTAAGGACTCCATTTGAGTTGAATACTGTCTAGAAGAAAATATTCGTATTAAAACTCTTAGTTTATGTTTTGTCGTATTTTACACGACAATTGTATTATTAAGTTGTATTTGAATTTTGTACCATGTATTTGGCGACTCAAGATGGGTGATGTATACCTATTTTGGGGGCGTCACAGTTGGTATCAAAGCTTAGGGATATGATCCCTGGATGAGATGTGAGACAAGAACTAGGAGGGGATAGACGGGGAATTCCTTCGCTAGTATGACCTACCTAAATTTATTTGGTATTTAATTGGTCAGTCAGAGTATAGGGATAATATGTGACATGTCAATTAAACCTTGTTTTGTGGCAGTATTTAAAAATGACATCTAAGAATGTTGAGATAAATAATGGAGCACATGAGACCGTTGAGTCACCGCTGATCAATAGCCAAGATAATGTGCGTCAGGAAAACAATAATCCTTGGGAGACTCCAGATTTTATGAAAAAAGATTTAAATTTCTCGAAATATTTTTTTTGAATATTATGGTGTGGATTTGATATAATGTTATTGTTGTGGATAATATTTACAAATTTTGCAAAGTAAGCAAGTGGTTATATAATATTCAATTGGTCGGGGAATATTCGTTTTAACAGGGAATATTCGTACGATGGCACAATCATTGGTGGACCCCACAACAGAAGTATTGTCGTAGTAAGAAAACGACAGAATTATCTTTTTATTAAAATAACGACGGAAGTGTTACCGTTAAAACTGTTGAACTACCCGAGTAGTAAAAGTACAGTAATACGCGTGGTTGCATAGTAGCACACGATATTGGTTATTGATGCTTACGTGAGAAGTCACTCAGTTATACTCAATTATTGCTACAGTAATTGCTGCATCATATCTCTCATATTATTGATTCAATTATTGTCACAAAGATCATCCGTGATAATATGTTATATTATTAAATCAATAATTGAGACGACAAAGTTATTCATATTATTATTTGCAATATTGACAATGTCTAGAAGTTCTGTCAATGAGAGGTTTGGTCACCTAAAAGTTATTCCTTCGCTAGTATGATCTACCTAAGTTTATTTGGTATTTAATTGGTCGGTCATAGTATAGGGATAATATGTGATATATTAATTAACCCTTGTTTTATGGCAGTATTTGAAAATAGCATCCGAAAATATTGAGATAAGCAATGAAGCCCATGAGACCGTTGAGTCACCACAGATTAATACCCAGGAAAATGTGCAACAGGAAGACAATAATCATCAGGTAAATAAAAACACCGATTAGATGATGAACAATGAGATGTTCAGAGGCTTTATGCAATTCATGCAACATCAGGCGAGAGAGACTCGTGTTCAAAATTCAGGTGGAAACAATGGCAACCCACGGCTGGTCACCGCTAAGCAGTTCAAGGAGCTAGGACCGCTAGAGTTTTTGTGAAAGCCAGAACCACTTAAGGCGGAGACATGGTTAAAGCAGATCACCAAGATATTTGATGTCTTGGGATGCTCCAAGGAGCAAAAGGTTCCCTTTGCCACCTTTATGATGCATGAAGAGACAGATTACTGGTGGGAATCTGTAAAATGTACCCAGCCTGATGCACTCAAGATGTCTTGGGAGAAGTTCCAAGAACTGTTCAATGACAAGTACTTTCCCGAAAGTATTCGTCACATGAAGGAGGTAGAGTTCATCAAGCTGGAGCAAAACAATATGACCATATCGCAGTACGAAGCTAAGTTTGCTGAGTTGTCCTGGTTTGCATCCCATTTGGTCGATAATGAGGAGCGAATGACGCGAATATTTCTAAGAGGTTTGAAACCCGATATACGTCAATACCTCATTTCTCACAAATTTTGTTTATATTCAGATGTTGTGAATATGGCTCAGTTATTGGAGCGCGATCATGAGTCAGCACAACCAAAATACAACGACCAACAACACGATAATAATCATACCGGTGGCAACGGCCATCGGAACAATGATAACCATCGTGGGGGAAATTATCATGCCAAAAATGGCAACCACTTCAGTGGTAATCATGGCCAAGATAATTGAAGTGGAAAATTCAAGAAGAGAAGATTTAACGATGATGGGAAGACGTTGGCAGTAGCACCAACACCAGTAAAAAATTCTAGGGGAGGAGAACGACCACCAGTTAGATGCTACAGATGCGGAGAGGAGGGACACATAAGTCCAAACTGTTCACAGCTTTCCAAGGTATGTTTTAGTTGTGGAAAAGACGACCACATAGCTCGATTTTGTCCTGTAGCGAAATTAAGTCCAGCTGGGACGGTGGCACCAAAGGCGGATACAGAAACAAAGTCGGTGGTTTCAAGAAGAGCGTTTTTTGTGACTTCTCAAAAAGCGAGTAACTTGAACGAAGTTATCACGGGTTAGTTGATTATAAATTATTGCGAAGTCTATACCTTATTAGATACCTCTTCTACGCATTCTTTTATCTCTCTTGCTTGTGCTCAACGTTTAAATTTGACCCCAGAGAAGTTAGACTTTGACTTATCGGTTGAAACTTCGTTAGGAGAAACCTTCGTTACCTCCACTGTTTATAAATCTTGTTGATTCAAATCGACACTTTCACGTTACCTGTCGATTTTATCTCTTTAAAAATACTTGCCTTTGATGTAATTTTAGGAATCGATTGGTTAACTACTCATCATGCTTTTCGTAAGGTTGTTAGCTTTCATATTTCTAACCAACCTGTTATGAGATTTCAAGCAACCAAACCACTAAAGTTAATCACTGTTATATAAAGCCATAAGTAAAGAGCCACGAGCCTTTCGCTGGTGACTTCCAAGTCTTGGATGCACCAAAGCCAAACTTTTCGTAGGCGACGGTGTGAATGACGATGGCAAGTTGATAGGTGTCAATGTGACGTGTTATCCAAGTCTTGGATGAGGGTCACAGTTTTGAATGATATTTCTATTGTTAATAAATTTCCTAGCATATTCTTGAAGACTTCTTACCCTAACCCTAGAGCGTGAAATCGAATTTTGTATTGACCCCAGTACAAAACCCATTTCTAAAACCCTCAAATATTTCTTCAACTAAAATGAACGTAACATGCGCCAAAGACATTGGCACGATCTGTTGAAGATTACGATCATACCATTCAATATCATTGTGGAAGAGAGAACGTGGTAGCTGACGCGTTGAGTAAAAGATCATATGCGTTTACGAGTGCGATGTTGTTAACACAAAAACCCATTTCGTATAACTTACAAATGATGAAGATAGAATTAAAGACTCTAGGGACCCATGTGAAGATAACGAATATACGATTAAAATCAACTTTAATCGATAAAGTTAAAGCCGCTAAAACTACACACCTGGAGCTGATGAATGTGAAGAAGAAGGTTCAAGAGAGCGTTATTCTAGAAGCAAGAATCGATGAAGAGAGAAAATCTCAACCATCGATTTTATTGGCCCATTTGAAATCCTCGATTGAGTAGGAACTGTGGCCTATAGACTCATTTTACCACCAAGTATGTCGCGTGTTCATAATGTTTTTCACGTATCGTTGTTGGTAAAAAACTTAGTCTTGGGGGACTTTGGAGCCAAATTTCGGAATAATTAATGAATTTGAAAAATTATGAAATTATGGGGGTTTTACAGAGCATGTTACAAGCTTTCCATAGCCTCGAAAATGGACAAATTCCGATAACGGATGAAGAAGTTATGAAGATTTGAAGTATGTGTGTTAAAAGTTGCAAAATCTGGAAAATTGGAGTTAAGTGCCAAAGGTCGAGCACCTAGGCACTAGGCTCGATGCTTAGAATCTGTTCTTGGGCGCTTAGGCACTTGCCCAAGGCCAAATTTGGGCGCTAGGCTATTTGGTCAAGTTTAAGCCAAAATCATCCCATCGTCCTTTAGTAAATTGGGCATAACGTTTTCATACAAACTCCGATTGAGGTGATTTAGGATGATTCGGAAAGATAACGAGTAGACCTAAAACATTCATCCTTTATATTTTGAGATTTGAGGTTGATATCAAGGCCTAAAATGGCTATTTTAGGGACTGATGTGCGTTCAGAGGCAATCGGAGGACATCGGGCATGCACGTATGCAACGTGTAATGTTTTTGATGATAAAGGTATTCAAGGTATCCTTACCTCTTTGGCATAACAGGTACGTACGTACATTTCGAGGATAAAATTTCATAAGGAGGGGAGATTGTGAGACCCTAGATTTTATGAATAAAGATTTAAATTTCACGAAATATTTTTTTTGAATATTATGGTGTGGATTTGATATAATGTTATAGTTGTGGGTAATATTTACAAATTTTGCAAAGTAAGCAAGTGGTTATATAATATTCGATTGGTCGGGGAATATTCGTTTTAACAAGGAATATTCGTACGACGGCACAATCATTGGTGGACCCCACAACGAAAGTATTGTCGTAGTAAGAAAATGATAGAATTATCTTTTATTAAAAATAACGGTGAAAGTGTTACCGTTAAAACTGTTGAACTACCCGGTAGTAATAACAAAGATGCGAAGAATACACGTGGTTGCATAGTAGCACACGATATTGGTTATTGATGCTTACGTGAGAAGTCACTCAGTTATACTCAATTATTGCTACAAGAATTGTTTGCATCATATATCTCATATTATTGATTCAATTCATCGTCACAAGATCATCTCAGATAATATGTTATATTATTAAATCAATAATTGAGACTCGCAAAGTATTCATATTATTATTTGCAATATTGACAATGTCTAGAAGTTCACAATGAGAGGTTTGGTCACCTAATTGCGCCAATAAGGAGAAATCCTTATCGAAAAGCCCCTCTTTCACGGAACGATCGATTGTTAAATATTATGAATTATAATATTAATGATGAATAAGTTCGTGTTGATTAAAGATGAAATTGATAGTTCCATTGTGTTGGAATTATTAGTGTTAGTGAAAATCGACATTTATTTCGATAATAATTGATGTCTGGAGGTTATATTGACCAATCGGGTAATTAACCGGATAAATGAGCAATTAATTTCTATTGATTCACATGATTATAACTATTTGTTCACATGTGTGTACTATTGATTCACATTCATTTACTATTAGGGGAGTTGGTGCAAGATTGATAATACTTGCATGACTAAGTTAAATATGGAGGTATAAATGGAGGTACTATACTGTAATTTATATTTTTACATGTCTAGAACTATTGATTCACATGATTTACTATTGATTCACATGATTTACTATTAGGAGAGATGGTGCAAGTTTGATAATACTTACAGGACTAAATTAAAAATGAAGAAAAAGAGGAAGGTATTATACTATAATATTTCGAGCCCCAAAACGTGCAATTATCGAAACTATATTTTCCTATAAATAGAAGCTCATTCTTCCTTCATTTGTCACCAATTCACTAAAGCTATAGAGCAATTATTATAGAGAGAAATTATAGAGAGAAAGAAGAAGAGAAGTCTGCTACCTCACTATTCTAGTATCTAGTCTTCTTTTGAGGTAAGAGGTATTATTCTTTCGTATTCATGAAGAGAGTTATTTTCTTTCAATACTCGTAAGAGTTGTTATTCCATTATTTATTATTATGTTGAATAACTTTGTCTGCACGAACTACCGCATACATGGTGAAATTCTTCATTATTCCATTCTTTATTATTCTCGTTGGAATAACTTGTCATCTGCGGGCTCTATCTCATGCCCGTGAATTCATTTGTTATTCCATTCTTATTATTCATTTGGAACATCCTGCCTATCGCGGATTACGCATGACCGGTTCCATTCTTTATTATTCTGTTTGAATATCCCATGCATGCGGATTACGCATGACCGGTTCCATTCTTTATTATTCTATTGGGAATAACCCATGCATGCGGTCTATTGCATGCCCGTGAATTCTTCTCGTTATTCCATTCTTTATTATTCTCATTGGAATAACTTTGTCTATGTGGATTACCGCATGCATGGTGAATGATCCTTCGTATTCATTCCTTATTAAATTTTGGAAATGATCTCTACGAGGATTATTGCATGGCAAAGAAAATCCATTTGCGCTTTCATATATTCTATTATACTCGGTTGGTTAAAGTTTTGGCTTCTATACTCCATGAAATTAGTAGAATATCCTGGATATTTGCGCTTCATCCAAAGATCTTTTCATGGAAATATTCTTCCGAGCATTCTTGAATTTTACTCCACAAAGCAAATCATGTTGACAATTTGGACGTAATTGATTTCGTGATAAATTAACTTATAAATCTTTAAAATTTATTCTTGAACTTGTTTTATTGAATTATTATGTCATTGTCATCATCCTCATGCTTATATTGTGATGAAAGTCATCTTTGGCTTATGTGCATAGATGGACTTGGTATGATTATGACCAGGGATCATTTGGTATAATCATGACTTGTAATGTTATAAATGATGTGGTAAAAGTCCTCGGTGGCTGTGAAGTGCATTGATGGACGCTTTTGGTATGATTATGACCGAGGGATTATTCTCATATAGTCATGACCATTGATGATTTAATGAATATCCTTGGCCCGTAGTGCAGGGATGATTTGATGATGTGGTTTATTTATTAAGCTGAGTCTCAGCGATAAAAATTGATGAAAACATTTTAAATCATAGAAGATAGTAGATATCATACTCTACTTGACTCTTCTCATGGATTGCTTATTCCGCTGCAGTTAAACTTGATGTTTATTGTATTTTATCAGTTTAACATTGTTAAAGGCTAATGATAATTTATCTTGCATTATCTTAGTCATAATATTTCTTACTGGGCTAGTTGAGCTCACCCTTTCTTTTATTGTTCTCTTCAGGAAATGAGAATATAGTTGGGACGAGTCAGGGAACGGAGTGACGGTCCAGATGATATCATTAGTAGTCCTCACTATTCTGTTAAATAGTGTGACAATAAATGTAATGAGGACTCCTTTGAGTGTGGATATTGTCTAGGTGACAATATTCTTATTAAAACTCTCAGTTTATGTTTTGTCGTATTTTACACGACTGTTGTATAATTAAGTTGTATTTGAATTTTGTACCATGTATTTGGCAACCCAAGATGGGTGATGTATACCTGTTTTGGGGGAGTCACAATCCTCCTGTAAACAACAATACTGATCAAATGATGAACGATGGTACGTTTAGAAATTCTTTAAAATTCATGCAACGAGAGAGAATCCTGTTCATAATACAGGTGGAAATAATGGCAACCCACGGTTGGTCACCGCTAAGCAGTTCAAGGAGCTTGGACCACCGGAGTTTTTGGGAAAGCCAGAACCACTTAAGGCAGATACGTAGATAAAGTAGATCACCAAGATATTTGATGTCTTGGAATGCTCAGAGGAGCAAAAGGTTCCATTCGCCACCTTTATGTTGCATGAAGAAGCAGATCATTGGTGGGAATCTGTAAAACGTACCCAGCCTAACGCACTCAAGATGTCTTGGGAGAAGTTCCAAGGACTATTTAACGACAAGTACTTTCCCTAAAGTATTCGTCACATGAAGGAGGTAGAGTTCATCAAGCTGGAACAAAATAATATGACCGTGGCGCAGTACGAGGCTAAGTTTGCCGAGTTGTCCCGGTTTCATCCCATTTGGTCGATAATGAGGAGAGAATGACGTGAATGTTTCTAAAAGGTTTGAAACCAAAAGGCAACGACCAACAACACGATAATAATCATACCGGTGGCAACGACCATCGGAACAACGATAACCATCATGGGGGAAATTATCATGCCAAGAATGATAACCACTTCGGTGGTAATCATGGCCAAGATAATAGAAGTGGAAATTTCAAGAAGAGAAGGTTCAATAATGATGGAAAGACAGCAACACCAACACCTGTTTCCAAAGAAGAAGAATGACCACCGATCGTATGTTTCAAATGCGGACAGGAGGGACACATCCATCCAAACTGTACGCAGCAACCCAAAGCGTGTTTCAATTGCGGAAGAGAAAGTCACCTAGCTCAATTTTGTCGTGTAGTGAAGTCAAGTCCAGCTGGGATAGTGACGCCAAAGGATGTCCCAGACAAGTCAAAGCTGGTAGTTTAAATGAGAGCATTTGTCGAAGAACCTGAACGAAGTTGTCACGGGTAAGTTAATCATAAACTCTTACATAGTCTATACCTTATTCGATATCGGTTCTACCCATTCTTTTATTTCTCCTATTTGCGCTCAACGTTTAAATTTTACTCCGGAGAAATTAAACTTTGACTTATCTGTTGAAACTCCGTTAAGAGAAACCTTCATTTCATGTGTTATCCAAGTCTTGGATGAGAGTCACAATTTTTAAATGATATTTCTAGCGTTAATAAATTTCCTGACGTATTCCCTGAAGACTTCTTGACCTACCCCAGAGCGTGAAAGTAAATTTTATATTGACCCCAGTACAAAACCCATTTCTAAAACCCTTAAATATTTCTTCACCCAAAACGAACGTAACATGCGCTGAAGACGTTGGCCCGAGCTATTGAAGATTACGATTATACCATTCAATACCATCGTGTGATAAGCGAACGTGGTAGCCGATGTGTTGAGTAGAAGATCGTATGTGTTTACAAGTGGGAATATACGAACCTACATGAAGATAGCAAATATACGATTAGAACCGACTTTAAACAATAATGTTAAGGCTACAGACCCGGAGCTGATGAATGTGAAGAAGAAGGTTCAAAAAGGCTTTATTCTAGGAAAGAATCGACGAAGAGAGTTGAAATCCTTGATTGAGTAGGAACCGTGGCCTATAGATTCGCTTTACCGCCAAGTATGTCACGTGTTCATAACATTTTTCACGTATCGATGTTACGTAAATATGTGGACGACCAAAACCACACTATTGATTTAGAACCTGACGAGATAGTGGAAGATTAAACGTATGAAGAAGTACCTGTTAAAATCTTGGATAAGAAGGAATATATTCTACGCTCAAAGGTTATACCTCAAAAGTTAGAATCTGACGAGGTGTCCTCATCTGTTCAGCATACCAGGTACGTACATAAATTTCGAGGGAGAAATTTCATAAGGAGGAGAGATTGTGAAACCCCAAATTTTATGAATAAATATTTAATTTTCTCGAAATATTTTTTTGTATATTATGGTGTGGATTTGAGATAATGTTATAATTGTGGGTAATATTTATAAATTTTGAAAAGTAAGCAAGTGGTTATAAAATATTCGATTGGTCGGGGAATATTCTTTTTGTCAGGGAATATCCGTACGACGACACAATCATTGGTGGACCCCACAATGTAATTATTGTCGGAATGAGAAAACGATAAAAATATCTTTTTATGAAAATAACGGCAGAAGTTTTACTGTTAACTGTTGAACTACTCAAGAGTAAAAGTAATAAAGAATACGCGTGTGGTTGCATAAGTAGCACACGGTATTTATTATTGATGCTTACGTGAGAAGTCACTCAGTTTTGCTCAATAATTATTACAGTAATTACTGTTCAATATTTTATTTTATTGATTCAATAATTGCTACGTTGATATATTATATTATTGTTGTTTCAATAATTGTCAATTTTACAATGATTTCACATTATCAAATCAATAATTCATATTATTTGAATAATATTATTAGATAGCATTATTGGCAATGTCTAGAAAGTTCTCATCAAGGAGAGGTTTGGTCACCTAATTGCGCGCCAATAATAAGAGAAATCCTTATCTGGAAAGCCCCTCTTTCCGGGAACTACCGTCATTTGTCATTATTGTGATTCTCGTAATATTATTTGTGAATAATTAATTATTAATTTATATGATAAGAAAATATTTATTTTATGTGGACATAAATGATGGATAGGAAAATATTTATTTTATGTGGTTATAAATGAAGGAATTAATGTTGAGGTATTTTATCAAGATTTTGTTTGATTGAGGTATTAAAAAATTAAATCTTGTTCTTAAAGCTCTATTACATGAGTTATAATTTTGATTCACCGCTGGATCGTTGTGATTTTTGGATATGTTATGCATATATAAGTTGAGTATATGTCCACAAATTTTAACCGCTAAAAATTAACGCATGATTTGTTATGAATTTTAAAAGGTGTTAAAAATCATCCATTTGTGGATTTCGGATATTTTCTGTCTGGAATTTGGGAAAACTTTCTTCTGTAAAGTTGTAGAGAATTCGATTTCGTGTGGAATGGATATAAAATTCGTATTTTTCTGATAAAAGGGCTATTTATTATGAATTATTGAAGTTTTAGAAAATAAAATATTTTTATTAAAATTATGAGTGGGACCCACTTTTGGTTGGTATAGAAAACATGTGCTAAATTGGTGGGCCCCACTTGTGATGGCTGAATTTTTGGTCTAGCTTGGCATGCGTAGAATTTTTGTATAAAAAATAATATTATTTTATTAATTAGTCTCCTATGACGTTCTAGCATTATTTTCTTCGTGAATGATATTATTTTCTTCAATATCATTATGTCGAAATATTGATACGAATTTTATTGTGAAATTTGTATCTTTTTGTGTCGGGGTTACTATTTACGTATACGACACTATTCACGATACTCTGATTATTCATTCACGAATCATTTACACTTATTCAATCTAAAAAATAAAATTTTCTCTTTTTCATCCCAGATGTCTATTATGGTTACTATCTTTGATTGTATCCATGTTTTGATCTTCACTCTTGAATTTTACTCCATTATTATTTATTATGGAATATTATTTTCGTTCAACAGTAGTAAGGGATGTTATTTTCTTCGTAAATGATATTATTTTCTTCAATATCATTATGCCAAAATATTGATATGAATTTTATTATGGATTTTCTACCTTTTTGTATCGAGGTTACTATTCACGTATACAACACTATTCACGAATACGACACTATTCACAAATACGACACTATTCACCAAAAAATGAAATTTTCTCTTTTTCATCCTAGATGTCTATTATGGTTACTATCATTGATTGTATCCATGTTTTGATCTTCATTCTATACTCATTTGGTTAAAGTTTTGGCTTTTATATTCCATGAAATTAGTAGAATATCCTTGATATTAGCGCTTCATCCAGTATCTTTTTATGAAAATATTATTCTGAGCATTCTTGATAAAGTTTAACTTATTCATGCTGGAGTACTATTCACGAAGTACTATTCATGGGGTACTATTCACTCGAGTATTATTCACCCGGGGTACTATTCATGATAAAAATTGATTCGTTTTCGGTCCAAATCATTTTTGGTACAATATTATTCTTGAATTTTACTCATGAAAGCGAAAGATCATGTTGACAATTTGAACGTTATTGAATTTTGGATAAATTAAATTACAAATCTTTAAAATTTATCCTTGAACTTGTTTTATTGAATTATTATGTCATTGTCATCATCCTCATGCTTATATTGTTATGAAAGTCATCTTTGGTAGTAGTGCATAGATGGACTTGGTATGATTATGACCAGGGATTATTCGGTATAATCATGACTGTAATATTACAAATGATGTGATAAAAGTTTTCATTGGCCCGTAGTGCATTGATGGAAAGTTTTTGGTATGATTATGGCTATGGATTCTCTTCGGCCAAGGGTGCAAAGATGAATTGTTTTATGGCATGATCATGACCGTTGATGAATACACAAATATCCTTGGCCCGTAGTGCATGGATAATTTATGGTCGTGATACTAAAGAATATCCTCGGTCATGTAGTGCGTGGGGGGGTGATTCGATGATGTGGATTATTTATTGTCGAGTCTCTCAAATGATAAAAGTGATGAAAAACCTTTTAAATCATAGAAGATAGTAGATTTTATGCTCTACTTGACTCTTCTAATGGATTGCTTGTTCCGCCATACAGCTTAAACTTGATGTTTGTTATATTTTATCGCTTTAACACTATCAAGGCTAACGATAAATTATTTTGCATTATCTTAGTCATAATATTTCTTCTTTGGGCTAGTTGAGCTCACCCTTTTGCTTTCATTGTGTCTTCTTCGAAAATGAGAACGTAGTCGGGACTAATCGGGGAACGGAGTGATCGGTCGATGATAGCATTAGTAGTCCTCACTATTCTATGAAATAGTGTGATAATAAATGTATTGAGGACTCCATTTGAGTTGAATACTGTCTAGAAGAAAATATTCGTATTAAAACTCACAGTTTATGTTTTGTCATATTTTACACGACAGGTGTATTATTAAGTTGTATTTGAATTTTGTACCATGTATTTGGCGACTCAAGATGGGTGATGTATACCTATTTTGAGGGCGTCACAAATATAGTTGGGACTAGTCGGAGAATGGAGTGATGGTCCAAGATGGTTGCTATAGTAGTCCTCACTATTCTATAAAATAGTGTGATAATAATTGTAATGAGGACTTTATTTGAGTTTGGATATTGTGTACGAGATAATATTTTTATTAAAACTCATAGCTTATGTTTTGACGTATTTTACACGACAGTTAATAGTTGTATAAATGAAGTTGTATTTGATCTCTGTACTGTAAGACCCCAACTTTTATGAATAAAGATTTAATTTTCTCTAAATATCATTTTGAGTAATATGGTGTGGATTTGATATAATATTATAGTTGTGGGTAATATATATAAATTTTGCAAAGTAAGCAAGTTGTCATGAAATATTCGTTTGGTCAGGAAATATTCGTTTTATCAGGGAATATTCGTACGACGACACAATCATTGGGGGACCCCATAACGGAATTACTGTCGGAGTTAGAAAACGACAGAAATAACTTTTTATAAAAATAACGACAAATGTTTTACCGTTAACTGTTGAAATACCCGGTGATAAAAGTACAGTAATACGTGTGGTTCCATAGTAGCACACGGTATTGTACAGTATCTTTGATTATTGATGCTTACGTGAGAAGTCACTCAGTTTTATTCAATTATTGCCATAGTAGTTGTTGCATAGTATCTCATATTATTAATTCAATTATTATCACAGTATCATCTGCATAATATTTTATATTATTAAATCAATAATTGAGACGACACCGTTATTCATATTATTATTTGCATTATTGACAATGTCTATAAAGTTCTATGAGGAAAGGGGTTTGGTCATTTAATTGTGAGCCAATAAGGAGAAGTCCATATCGGAAAGCCCCCTCTTTCCTGGGAATGATCTGGTTGTTAATATTGTAAGTTATAATATTAATGATAAATAAAGATTGTGTTCAATAAAGATAAGAATAATAATTAATGAGTGGAAGATGTTGTTCAATTATTTTCTTAAATTGGTGTTTATTCATTTAGTTTATTTTTAGAATGCATAATTCTTTTGTATGGCCCTCAATTACCTTCAATTGAGGTAATTCATTTTTTTTGTTGCAGGAATGGTCCTCATTGGCCAAACCTTTCCATAATACTATTACCTATGAATGAGGGCATTTCCTCATTGGCCAAATCTTGCAATAATGCTATTACCTATGAATGAGGGCATTTCCTCATTGGCCAACACCTTCAAAATACTGATAAACTCGTGAACTTCGTCCAATTTTTTTTATTGTGCGTCTGTGATTATTTTCCTAAATAGTTCCCTTTCATTCTCGTATAAATAGGATGCTTAGTTAAGAAATGAAAATCACAACAGAATCAGAGAATTCTTCTTCTATAATATTGTGCGTATTTCTTTTGAGTTAAGGAAGCTTTGAGTGTAGAAAATAATATAAGTTTTCTTCAAGAATATCTCCACTATACCAGTCGGAATTACTCCCCTACTAAGGTAAGGGGTATTATTTATTTCATATTCAGAAGAAATATTATTTTTCGTGTTCGTATGAATATTATTTTCGTTCAATATTCATAAGGAATATTATTTTCGTTCAATATTCGTGAAGGATATTGTCTTCGTTCAATATTCGTAAAGAATATTATTTTCGTTCAATATTCGTAAAGAATATTATTTTTGTTCAATATTCATAAGAAATAATATTTTCTTCCTACTTTGTAGTATGTAAGTAATATTATTTCATTTTAGATTCCGAATTCTACACTCATTTTGTTAAATTATTGCTTCTATACTCCTTGAAATTAGTAGAATATCCTTGAAATTTGTGCTTCATCAAGTATCTTTTCATGGGAATATTTTTCTGGACATTCTTGTTAAATTTTAATCATTTCATGCCGGAGTACTATTCACGAAGTACTATTCACCCGGGGTATTATTCATGACAAAAATTGATATCTTTTCTGTCCAAATTATTTTTGATACAATATTATTCTTGAATTTTACTCCACAAAGCAGTATCATGTTGACAATTTAGACATTCTTGAACTATGGATAAATTGAATTATAAATCTTTAAAATTTATCCTTTGTTTTCACTTAATTAAATTCTTATATCATTGTCATCATCCTCATGCTTATATTGTGATGAAAGTCATCTTTGGCCCCTAGTGCATAGATGGACTGTTGATTGGTATGATTATGACTATGTATCGGTATAATAATGACCACTGGTGATACTAACGAATATCCTTCGCCCGTAGTGCATGGATGGTTCGTGGATGTAATAATAATGAATATCATTAGCCCGTAATGCATGGATAATTCAGTGATGTGGATTATTTATTGAGCTAAGTCTCAGCGATAAAATTGATGACAAACTTTTAAATCATAGAAGATAGTAGATATCATGCTCTACTTGACTCTTCTAACGGATTATTTGTTCCACTGCAATTAAACTTGTTGTCTATTATATTCTATCAGTTTAACACTGTTGAAGGCTAACGATAATTTATTCTGCATTATCTTAGTCATAATATTCTTTACTGGGCTAGTTGAGCTAGCTCACCCTTTGCTTTCATTGTTCTCTTCAGGAAATGAGAATATAGCTGGGACTAGTCGAGGAACGGAGTGATGGTCTGAGATGGTGGCTATAGTAGTCCTCACTATTTTATAAAATAGTGTGATAATAATTGTAATGAGGACTTCATTTGAGTTTGGATATTGTCTACGAGGCAATATTCGTGTTTAAACTCTCAGCTTATGTATTGTCGTATTTTACATGACAGTTGTATAATTAAGTTTTTGTTTGAATTTTGTACCATGTATTTGGCGACTTAGAATGAGTTGTGTATACCTATTTTGGGGGCCTCACAGTTGGTATCAAAACTTAGGGATATGATCCCTGGCTTAGATTTGAGCCTAGAACTAGGAGGGGAGAGACGGGCAAATCCTTCGCTAGTATGACCTACCTAATCTTATTTGTTATTTAATTGGTTGGTCAGAATATAGGGATAATATGTGGCATGTCAATTAACTCTTGTTTTGTGGCAGTATTTGAAATTGACATATGAAAATCAAGAGATGAACTCATATAGAGTTTTAAGTGATGAATCGAGGAGATTCATTTAAGAAATAAATATTGGAGTATAATATTTTATTATAGAAAAGATTCTATTGGGGAGTACTAATTAAGTTATTAAACTTGATTGTAGGATGTCAGGCGAAGAAGAAATTAGAGATATACATGTGATGAGTGAAGAATTAATAGTTGCACCCGAGCTAGTCGCAGAGGTAGCAGCTGAGAGTGAGGAAGAAGATGAACTTGAGGAGAATTTATTAGGAGAACTTTATGATCGAAATGTAGAACTGCAAAATCATATTCATGAGTTATAAGAGCAGGGTGAAGAACAACAGGTGGTCGTGGAACAAAGGGATGCAACAATTCAAGATTTTGCTACCCGATATGGGATGCTTGAACATAAGCTCTCTTTGGCAGATTATATGATAATAGAGCTAAAATATGAGAATGTAAATGTCAAAGATCATCTGAAAGAAGAAAAAACTGAACGAGTGAGAATGGAGGATGCATGGGTAAAAGCCGTACGACGCCTTGATATTGTAGAAAGAGAAGTCCTATCTAAGAAGGCCAAAATAGATGATATGTATTTCTCTTTTTGGATAGCAATTGGGAGAACCCAACATCGAGTTTTGAATTACCATGTACATTGTGGTCAACCCCAATTCGATATGGATCGAAGATTAATGATTCAGATCATGGACCAGGAGTACGACGAAGCAGTTGAGGGTGAAATATGCCCTATAGCGAAAGTCAATTCCAGCGGTAATGATGACACCAAAGGCTATCCTGGACAAGTTAAAGTCGGTGGTTCAAGTAAGAGCATTTTTTGTGACTTCCCTAAAAGCGAGGAACCTGAACGAAGTTATCACGGGTAAACTAATCATAAAATCTTGCGAAGTCTATATCTTATTTGATACCGATTCTACCCATTCATTTATTTCACCTACTTGTGCTCAACGTTTAAATTTAACTCCAGAGAAATTAAACTTTGACTTATCTGTTTAAACTCCATTGGGAGAAACCTTCGTTACATCCACTATTTATAAATCTTGTTTAATTCAAATCGTCACCCTCACGTTACCTGTCGATCTTATCTCTTTGAAAATAATTGCATTTGGTGTGATTTTAAGGATTGATTGGTTAACTACTCATCATGTTAAAATTGGTTGTTTTCATAAGGTTGTTAGCTTTCATATTCCTAACCAACCTATTATGCGAATTCAAGCAACCAAATCACTAAAGTCAATCACTGTCATATCAAGCCATAAAGCCATTCGTTTATTGAAAAATGGATGTCAAGCTTTCTTAGCCCATGTCACGGATTTAAACAAAAAATACTTCTGATTTGAATGATATTTCTATTATTAATAAATTTCCTGACATATTCCTCGAAGAACTTCCTGGCCTACCCCTAGAGCGTGAAATTGAGTTTTGTATTGACCTTGAACCTGGTACAAAACCCATTTCCAAAACCTCATATCGAATGGGTCCTATTGAACTTCAGGAGTTAAAAACCCAACTGCAGGAGTTGTTAGACATCGGTTTCATTTGTCCTAGTACGTCTCCTTGGGGTGCTCCTGTTCTATTCATAAAGAAGAAAGATGGAAATATGCGACTTTGCATTGACTATCGAAAGTTGAATCATGTCACCGTAAAAAATAGATACCCGTTAGCTCGTATTAATGACGTGTTTGACCAGTTGTAAGGTGTCAAATTTTTTTCAAAGATTGATCTTCATTCCGAATATCATCAGTTGAAGATTAAAACTGATGACATTCCAAAGACTATTTTCAGAACTCGGTATGGGCATTACGAATTCCTAGTCATGTCTTTTGGATTGACTAATGCTCCTGCTGCCTTCTTTGTTGATGACATTCTCATATACTCCAAAAACCGTGAAGATCATGAGCATCACTTGAGGCTGATACTCCAAAAGCTTCATGAAAACAAGTTGTATGACAAGTTGAAGAAATGTAATTCTGGCTTGAGGAATTAGCATTCCTTGGGCACGTGATATTGAATCATGGAATATCTGTTGACCCGACGAAGATTGAACCAATTCAAAGCTGGGAGCAACCTAAGTCAGTAACCGAAGTACGTAGCTTTTTGGGCTTAGCTGGTTATTATCGGAGATTCGTGGAAGGACTTTCTCGAATCGCTACTCCGTTAACTCAGCTAACTCGAAAAGATACAAAATTCGTTTGGAGTGAGGAATGTTAGAAGAGTTTTCAAGAACACAAGAGGAGACTCATTTCAGCACATGTTTTGACAATACCATCTAGTTCGGAGGGATTTGTCATATACAGCGATGCTTCAGGCAAAGGTTTAGGATGTGTTCTCATGCAACATGGGAAAGTCATAGCATATTTGTGAGATCCCGAATTTTATGAAATTAAAGTATTCAATTTTTCTAATTTGGTAAATAGTTAAATTGATAAAAGTTTAAAGTTAAGGGTGATATTTGAAAATTTTGCAAAGTAAGCAAGTTGATATAAAATATTTGTTGTGTCGGGGAATATTCGATTGGTCGGGGAATATTCGTTTTAACAGGAAATATTCGTACGATGGCAAAATCATTGGTGGACCCCACAACGGAGGTACTGTCGTAGTTAGAAAATAACTAAAATATTTCTAAAAATAACGGCGAAAGTTTTACCGTTAAACTATTGAACTACCTGATAGTAAAAGTACAGTAATACGCGTTGTGACGCCCCTAAAATAGGTATACATCACCCATTTTGAGTCGTCAATAACATGGTACATAAACAACTACAACTTTATTAATACAACATATAAACTGTGAGTTTAAATACAAATACTGCCATCTAGACAATATTCACACCCAAATAAGTCCTCATTACAATTATTGGTACATTATTTTACAAAAATGGTGAGGACTACTAAATAACTTTCTAGAACCATCATTCCAAACCCTGACTAGAACTCGCTACATTCTCGCCTCCTGAGAAGAAAATATGGAACAAAAAGGAAAAGGGTGAGCTCAACTAGCCCAGTAAAGAATATTATGACTAAGATAATATAGAACAAATTATCGTTAGTCTTCAACAGGGAAACATCTGATAAAATACAATAGACAACATGTTTCAGATCAATATTCGCAGCAGAAAATAATAATTCATAGATGAGTTACGTAGAGAATGAAATCTTCTATAATCTATTAATTTAAAAGTCCATCATCAATCTTTTATCCCTATAACATCAATCAATATATATCTTGAATCAAATATTCATCTTTGCACTACAGGCCATAGATATTCATTAGTCGGTCATGTTCATCTCAACACCTGTTCATCTTTGCACTACATGCCAAAGATATTCATCAAAAATTCATTCATCTTTTCACTACATGCCAAAGATATTCAGTAATATCATCATTTAGGACTGAGGATGATGAAAAATATTTTAAAGACAACGAATCCAGTGAAACGAAAGAATAAATACTAAGGATTCGTATTTCAAACAATCCAAGTTCAAAAATACTTCATAAATAACCGTAGTGAAGTAAAATTCAAGAATGATCAAAACATGGATACAATTAAAGCTAGTATCCATAATAGATATTTTGGATAAAAAAATGAGAATTTAATTTTTTTTGTGAATAGTGTCGTATACGTGAATAGTAACCCCGACACTAAAAGAAAAGAATTTCACAAGAAAAATCTTACCAATATTCCGGCATAATAATATTAGAAGAAATAATATCATTTTAAAAAAATAACATCCTTTACCTCGAAAAGACAAACGCCATTTGACCGAATATTTGGATATAGTCTTTGAAAGAACTTGCAAATATAGCAACACTAAAAGTATCAAAATACTCATAAGAATACGCTCGATAATATAGAGAGAAAACTTCAGCTCGTGTGATTTTCAATTCTAACCTAAAAGCAATACCACCGTGTCTTCTTGCATTTTAACCACCGGGTATTCCAACAAAGATAATCTGGTAACAACTACGCCAAGTTATTTATAAACAACTTATACTTGTCGTTTTCTTCATCCAATCGCTTTCAGTTATAGGGCTCACACAAGGTTGCGCTACCGTCGCATTTAATATTCCCCGACAAGTAAAAATATTCCACGACTCAAACGAATATTCTCCGATAAAATGAATATTTTATAACCACTTGCATATTTGAAATATTTGCGTATTTTACCCATAACTAACCACATTAATCAAATCAACCCTTACTATTTCAAAATAATAAATAGAGGAAATTTAATTTTATTTATAATAAAGTCAGTCTTACAACCTCCCTCCTTATAAAATTTCATCCTCGAAATTGACGTCGTGCACAGTGTTTCAAAAGGTGAAGATACCTCGCTTTCATTTCCGCTTTCCAACTCCCGTGTCATTTCCTCAATAGCATGGTTTCTCCACAAAACTTTAACTTGTGGTATGACCTTTGTCACGTAAGACATGCTCCTTCCTATCCAAGATCTTGACAAAACCTCCTCGTACATTAAGTCTTGGCTATCTCATCCGGTTCTAACTCAATAACGTGGTTCGGGTCTTTCACATATTTACGAAGCACAGATATATGAAAAACATTATGAACACGAGACATACTCGGAGGTAACACAAGTCTATAGGCTACATTTCCTACTCGGTCAAGAATCTGAAATGGACCAATAAATCGTGGATTAAGCTTTCCTCTCTTCCCGAATCTTGTAACTCCCTTCCATGGGGAAACACGCAACAATACATGATCCGCAATACTAAATTCCACGTCCTTTCGATGAAGATCCACATAACTCTTTTGTCGATCTTGAGCCGTTTGTATACGTTGTCGAATTATTTGTATCTTTTCTGTAGTCATACGTACCAACTCGGGTCGCAACAATGTTGCTTCACCCACCTCGTCCTAACATATTGGAGAGCGACACTTTCATCCATACAATGCTTCGAATGGGGCCACACCTATACTTTCTTGATAACTGTTGTTGTACGAGAATTCCACCATTAGTAAATACTTATCCCAACTCCCTTTGAAGTCTAGGACACAAAGTCTTAATAAATCTTCAAGAGTTTGAATAGTCCTCTCTGATTGTCCGTCCGTTTGAGGATGGTATGCGAATCAATCATCGTAAATCCATTCCCATAGCTTTTTTGCAAGCTAACCCAAAATCGTGAAGTGAATCTTGGGTCACGATCCGAAACTATGGATACTGGCATGCCATGCAATCTCACAATCTCATTTACATACATATGAGCAAGACGTTCAAGGGAATAAGTCTCCCGTATCGGCAAGAAATGAGCATACTTGGTTAATCTATCCACAATAACCCAAATAGCATTTATGCCTTGAGAAACCGTGGGAAGACCCGTAACGAAATTCATGGTAATGTGTTCCCATTTCCATTTCAAAATCTCAAGGGGTTGCAATGGACACTTAGGCACTTGATGCTCCGCCTTTACACGTTGACAAGTTAAACACTTCGAGATAAACTTCGCGATCTCTCTCTTCATGTTGTTCCACCAAAATGTATGTCGAAGATCACGATACATTTTGCTACTTCCAGGACGGATTGCAAATGGTGTATTGTGTGCCTCCATCATGATCTTGTTTTTCAAATCAGAATCGTTAGGAACACAAAGTCTGGAGTGGACTCAAAGTATTCCTTCTTCATCGATTCTCGCTTCCGGAATAGCACCTTCTTGTACTTTCTTCTTCATAACCAGCTAAGCCCAGAAAGCTACGCACTTCGGTCACCGACTTCGGTTGGTCCCAACTTTGTATTGCTTCAATCTTTTCCAGATCAACAGATACTCCATGCTTTGACACCACGTGCCCTAGGAATGCTACTTCCTTAAGCCAGAACTCGCATTTCTTCAACTTGGCATATATCTTGTTTTCATGAAGTCTTTGGAGTACTAGCTTCAAATGGTGCTCATGATCTTCATGACTTTTGGAATATATGAGGATGTCATCAATAAAGACAACAACGAACTGATCCAAATAATCCTTGAATACTCGGTTCATCATATTCATGAAAGCCGCAGGAGCATTAGTCAATCCAAAAGACATGACTAAGAATTTATAATGCCCGTACCGAGTTCTGAAGGCAATCTTTGGAATATCCTCAGTTCTAATCTTCAGCTGATGATATCCAGAATGAAGATCGATCTTTGAAAAGAATTGTACTCCTTAATCGGGTCAAACAGTCATCAAGACGAGGTAGTAAATAGATACTATTCTTGATGGTGACATGGTTCAATTCCGGTAGTCAATATAAAGTCGCATACTCCCGTCTTTCTTTTTTACAAATAAAACAGGAGCACCCCAAGGAGATGTACTAGGACGAATGAAACTGATGTCCAACAATTCCTCAGTAGTTGGACTTTTAACTCCTCGAAGTTCAATAGAGCCATTCGATATGGGGTTTTAGAAATGGGCTTTGTACCAGTTCAAGATCAATAAAGAATTCAACTTCACGCTCGGGGTAGATCGGAAGTTCTTCAGAAATACGTCGAAATTTACTAACAACAGGAATATTATTTAAATCTGACGTGTCTTTATTCAAATCCATAACATGGGCTAAGAAAGCTTGACATCCGTTTTTTAATAAACGAATAGCTTTATGACTAGATATAACAGTGATTGTTTTTAATGGTTTAGTTGCTTGAATTCATACAACAGGTTGGTTAGGAATATAAAAACTAGCAACCTTACGAAAACAATCAATTTTGACATGATGAGTAGTTAACCAATCAATCCCTAAAATCACATCAAAAGCAAGTATCTTTAAAGAGATAAGGTCAACAGGTAATGTGATGGTGCCAACTTGGATCAAACAAGATTTATAAATAGTGGATGTGATGAAAGTTTCTCGTAACGGAGTCTCCATAGATAAATCAAAGTCTAATTTCTCCGAAGTTAAGTTTAAACGTTGAGCACAAGCAGGAGAGATAAATGAATGGGTAGCATCGGTATCAAGTAAGGTATAAACTTAGCAAGAATTTATGATTAGCTTACCCGTGATCACCTCGTTTGGGTTCCTCGCATTTTGACCAGTGATGACAAACGCTCTTCCAGGAACCGTTGACTTTGACTTTTCTGGGACACCTTTTGAGTCACCGTCCCCCCTGGACTTGGTTTTGCTACCATACAATCACGAGCGATATGTCCTTCTTTTCCAAAATTATAACATACCTTGACCTGTTGTGGACAGTTTGGGCTAATATGTCCCCCTTTCCGCATTTTTAGCATACGACCGGTGGTCGTTCCCCTCCCTTAGAACTGGTTGTTGCTGGCGCTGACGTCTTTACATGATCGTTGTTGAATCTCCTCTTTTTAAAATCTCCTCCTGACTCGCTTCTTCTATTCTCATGGCCATGATTACCACCAAAGTGGTTACCATTCTTGTCCGTATTTTTCTTTCTCCGATGCTTATCATTTTTCTGATGACTGCTGTCACCGGTATGATCCTGGTTGTGGTCCCTCGGTTGAACGTACTCGTTATCTCGCTCTAATAATTGAGCCCTGTTGACAACATCTGAATAGAGAGAAATTTATGAGAAATGAGATATTGATGTATCTGGGTTTCAAACCTCTCGAAACATCCGACATCGCTCTCATTCTCCACCAAATGAGATGCAAACTCGATAACTCTGCAAACTTCGCCTCGTCTTCGAGACAAATCATGTTGTTTTGTTCCAATCTAATAAACTCCATTTCCTTTATATGACGAATACTTTCAGGAAAGTACTTGTCATTGAACAGTTTCTGAAACGTCTCCCAAGACATGCTGAGTGCGGCTGGATGGGTATGTTTCACAGATTCCCACCGGTAATCTATCTCGTTATGGAACATAAAGGTGGCGAATGGAACCTTCTGTTCCTTCGTGCATCCCAAGACATCGAATATCTTGGTAATTTGCTTGACCCACATTTCTGCCTTAATCGGATCCGGCTTTCCCCAGAATTCTGGTGGTCCCAACTCTTTGAACTACATGGCTGTAACAAACCGTGCGTTGTTTTCATTTCCACCTATATTTTGTACACGAGTCTCCCTTGTCTGATTTTGTATGAACTGTTTAAAACTTCTAAACATCCCGTCGTTCATCATCTGCTCAGTGGTGTTGTTCACAGGAGGAACATTGCCAGCCTGTTGCACGTTCTCCTCATTGGTGAGCAAAGGTGTCTCCACGGTTTCATTTACTCCACTATTAACATTCTCAGTTGCCATTCTCAAGTACTACCATAAAACAAGGGTTAATTAAGGAAATCAACATATCACATAATATCCCTATATACTGACCAACTAACAAATAAGCTTAGGTAGGACACACTAGCGAAGGATTTACTCGTCTCTCCCCTCCTAGTTCTATTCCCCGATCTCCGTCAGAGATCATATCCCTAAGCTTTGATACCAACTGTGACGCCCCCAAAATAGGTATACATCACCCATTTTGAGTCATCAATAACATGGTGCAGAAACAACTACTACTTTATTAATACAACATATAAACTGTGAGTTTAAATACAAATATTGTCATCTAGACAATATTCACACCCAAATAAGTCCTCATTACAATTATTGGTATATTATTTTACAAAAATGGTGAGGACTACTAAACAATTTTCTAGAACCATCATTCCACACCCCGACTAGAACTCGCTACATTCTGGCCTCCTGAGAAGAAAAATGGAACAAAAAAGAAAAGAGTGAGCTCAACTAGCCTAGTAAAGAATATTATGACTAAGATAATATAGAACAAATTATCGTTAGTCTTCAACAGGGAAAAATCTGATAAAATACAATAGACAACAAGTTTCAGATCAATATTCGCAGCGGAAAATAATAATTCATAAATGAGTTACGTAAAGAATGAAATTTACTATAATCTATGAATTTAAAAGTTCATCATCAATATTTTATCCCTGTAACATCAATCAATATATATCTTGAATCAAATATTCATCTTTGCACTACAGGCCAAAGATATTCATCAGTCGGTCATGTTCATCTCAACACCTGTTCATCTTTACACTACAGGCCAAAGATATTCATCAAAAATTCATTCATCTTTGCACTACAGGCCAAAGATATTCAGTAATATCATCATTTAGGATTGAGGATGATGACAAATATTTTAAAGATAACGAATCCAGTGAAACAAAAGAATAAATACTAAGGATTCGTATTTCAAACAATCCAAGTTCAAAAATACTTCATAGATAACCGTAGTGAAGTAACATTCAAGAATGATCAAAACATGGATACAATCAAAGCTAGTATCCATAATAGATATTTTGGACAAAAAAATGAGAATTTAATTTTTCTATGAATAATAGTCGTAATCGTGAATAATGTCGTATCGTGAATAGTCTTAGTATCGTGAATAAGAACTCGACACTAAAAGACAAGAATTTCACAAGAAAAATCTTACCAATATTCCTAAGCATAATGATATTAGAAGAAATAATATCATTTTAAAAAATAATATCCTTACCTCGAAAAGACAAGATTTACTACACAGAATCTTTGGATATAGTCTTTGAAGGAACTTGCCTTGATATAGCAACACTCAAAGTATCAAAATACTCACAAGAATACGCTCGATAATATAGAGAGAAAAAACTTCAGTTTCTGGTGTGATTTTCAATTCTAACCTAAGCACCTTATTTATAGGAAAATGCTTAGAACACCAAAGCAGAAAATTTAATAAAATATTATTATTTTTGCAAAACTTTCACGCCCATCTTTGAAATCTGATTTCAGCTTATCTTGCACATGTTAGTGTAGCCCACAAAACAAAAAAAACATTTTTCTTAATAAATATAATTAAAACTTCCAAAATTCAATAATTTCAGAACTTCAATAATTCATAATAAATAGCCCTTTTTCAGAAAAATTCAAACCTTATATCCTTTTCATAGGAAATTTCATTCTCTACAACTTTGCAGAAGAAAATTTTTCTAAATTCCAAACAGAAACTGACCAAAATCCACAAACGGACGATTTTACAGGCTATAATTAAATTTTAGTCAAGAAATGGGCCCACAGACATGTTTAACATGTTTTAAACAACTTTTGTAACAAAAATACTCTTCCTCATATATTCATATATCCCACATTCATTGTAAAAATATCACCATTATTATATTATTAAAATATAATAATATATTTAAATGAATTATTTTATCAAAAAAGATAAAATATCAATTTTTCAACAATTGTCACTTTAAAATTTTCTCCATCTATATCCACATAAAATGAATATTTTTCTTATCATATAAACCAATAATTAATTATTCACAAATAATATTACGGAATCACAATATCGACAACCAGGCCGTTCCCAAGAAAGAGGAGGCTTTCCAATAAGGATTTCTCCTTCTTGGCGCAATTAGTGACCAAACCTCTCCTTAGGCGAACTTTCTAGACATTGCCAATAATGTTATCTAATAATATTATTCAAATAATATGAATTATTGATCCGATAATGAAAATATTGTGTAGTGACAATTATTGAAAAACAATAATATAAAATATCAACGTAGCAATTATTGAATCAATAAAATAAAATATTGAATAAGAACTCACTTTGTAATAATTATTGAGTAATGCCTTCCTATGTAAGAATCAATAATTGGTGCAATACGGTGTCTTCTTGTATTTTTAACCACCCTATTCCAACAAGATAATTATAGAATAACTACGCCGTTATTTATAAACAACTTATACTTGTCGCTTTATTCACCCAATCGCTTTTACATGGGGCCCACACAATTTTGCTTACTATTCGTATTTAATATTCCACAACTAAACGAATATTCTCCGATAAAAATGAATATTTTATAACCACTTGCATATTTGAAATATTTGCGCATTTTACCCATAACTAACCACATTAATCAAATCAATCCTTACTATTTCAAAATAATAAATAGAGGAAATTTAATTTTATTTATAATAAGCTGGGGTCTTACAACCTCCCCTCCTTATAAAATTTCATCCTCTAAATTGACGTACGTACCTGGTGTTTCGAAAAGGTGAAGATACCTCGCTTTCATTTTCGTTTCCAACTCCCAGGTCATTTCCTCAATAACATGGTTTCTCCACAAAACTTTAACTTGTGGTATGACCTTTGTACGTAAGACATGCTCCTTCCTATCCAAGATCTTGACAGGTACCTCCTCGTACGTTAAGTCTTCGGCTATCTCATCCGGTTCTAACTCAATAACGTGGTTCAGGTCTTTCACATATTTACGAAGCACAGATATATGAAAAATATTATGAACACGAGACATACTCGGAGGTAACGCAAGTTTATAGGCTACATTTCCTACTCGGTCAAGAATCTGAAATGGACCAATAAATCGTGGATTGAGCTTTCCTCTTTTCCCGAATCTTGTAACTCCCTTCCATGGGGCAACACGCAACAATACATGATCCGCAATACTAAATTCCACGTCCTTTCGATGAAGATCCGCATAACTCTTTTGTCGATCTTGAGCCGTTTGTATACATTGTCGAATTATTTGTATCTTTTCTGTAGTCATACGTACCAACTCGGGTCGCAACAATGTTGCTTCACCCACCTCGTCCCAACATATTGGAGAGCGACACTTTCGTCCATACAATGCTTCGAATGGAGCCACACCTATACTTTCTTGATAACTGTTGTTGTACGAGAATTCCACCATTAGTAAATACTTATCCCAGCTCCCTTTGAAGTCTAGGACACAAAGTCTTAATAAATCTTCAAGAGTTTGAATAGTCCTCTCTGATTTTCCGTCCGTTTGAGGATGGTATGCCGAACTGAATCGTAAATCCATTCCCATAGCTTTTTTGCAAGCTAACCCAAAATCGTGAAGTGAATCTTGGGTCACGATCCGAAACTATGGATACTGGCATGCCATGCAATCTCACAATCTCATTTACATACATATGAGCAAGACGTTCAAGGGAATAAGTCTCCCGTATCGGCAAGAAATGAGCAGACTTGGTTAATCTATCCACAATAACCCAAATAGCATTTATGCCTTGAGAAACCGTGGGAAGACCCGTAACGAAATTCATGGTAATGTGTTCCCATTTCCATTTCAAAATCTCAAGGGGTTGCAATGGACACTTAGGCACTTGATGCTCCGCCTTTACATGTTGACAAGTTAAACACTTCGAGATAAACTTCGCGATCTCTCTCTTCATGTTGTTCCACCAAAATGTATGTCGAAGATCACGATACATTTTGCTACTTCCAGGACGGATTGCAAACAGTGTATTGTGTGCCTCCATCATGATCTTGTTCTTCAAATCAGAATCGTTAGGAACACAAAGTCTGGAGTGGACTCAAAGTATTCCTTCTTCATCGATTCTCGCTTCCGGAATAGCACCTTCTTGTACTTTCTTCTTCATATGCATCAGCTCCGGGTCGGTGGCTTGAGCAACTTTAACTTTATCGATTAAAGTTGGTTCTATGCGTATACTTGACATCATCGCACTCGTTCCTGCATATGATCTTCTACTCAACGCGTCACCTACCACGTTTGCTTTTCCAGGATGGTATTGAACAGTGTGGTCATAATCTATTAATAGCTCGAGCCAACGTCGTTGCCGCATGTTGAGTACCTTTTGGGTGAAGAAATATTTGAGGCTTTTATGGTCTGAATATATCACCACTTTCTCTCTATATAGATAGTGCCTCCAGATCTTTAGCACAAAAACGACTGTTGCCAACTCTAGATCATGAGTAGGATAATTTTGCTCATATTCTTTAAGTTGTCGTGAGGCATAGGCTATGACTTTACCATGTTGCATGAGAACACATCCTAACCCTTTGCCTGAAGCATCACTGTAGATAACAAATCCATCCAAACCAGATGGTATTGTCAGAACAGGTGCTGAAATGAGTCTCCTCTTAAGCTCTTGGAAACTCTTTTTGCATACATCGCTCCATATGAATTTTGTATCTTTCCGAGTCAGCTGAGTTAACGGAGTATCAATTCGAGAAAATCCTTCCACGAATCTCCGATAATAACCAGCTAAGCCCAGAAAGCTATGCACTTCGGTCATTGACTTCGGTTGCTCCCAACTTTGTATTGCTTTAATCTTTGCAAGGTCGACAGATACTCCATGCTTTGACACCACGTGCCCTAGGAATGCTACTTCCTCAAGCCAGAACTCGCATTTCTTCAACTTGGCATATATCTTGTTTTCATGAAGTCTTTGGAGTACTAGCTTCAAATGGTGCTCATGATCTTCACGACTTTTGGAATATATGAGGATGTCATCAATAAAGACAACAACAAACTGATCCAAATAATCCTTGAATACTTGGTTCATCATATTCATGAAAGCCGCAGGAGCATTAGTCAATCCAAAAGACATGACTAAGAATTTATAATGTCCGCACCGAGTTCTGAAGGCAGTCTTTGGAATATCCTCAGTTCTAATCTTCAGCTGATGATATTCAGAACGAAGATCGATCTTTGAAAAGAATTGTGCTCCTTGCAACTGGTAAAACAGGTCATCAATATGAGGTAGCGGATACCTATTCTTGATGGTGACATGGTTCAATTCCCAGTAGTCAATACAAAGTCGTATACCCCCGTCTTTCTTCTTTACAAATAAAACAGGAGCACCCCAAAGAGATGTACTAGGACGAATGAAATCGATGTCCAACAATTCCTGTAGTTGGACTTTTAACTCCTGAAGTTTAATAGGAGCCATTCGATATGGGGTTTTAGAAATGGGCTTTGTACTAAATTCAAGATCAATAAAGAATTCAACTTCACGTTCTGGGGGTAGACCGGGAAGTTCTTCAGGAAATACGTCAGGAAATTTACTAACAACAGGAATATTATTTAAATCTGACGTGTCTTTATTCAAATCTATAACATGGGCTAAGAAATCTTGACATCCGTTTTTTAATAAACGAATAGCTTTATGACTAGATATGACAGTGATTGTTTTTAATGGTTTAGTTGCTTGAATTCGTACAACAGGTTGGTTAGGAATATAAAAACTAACAACCTTATGAAAACAATCAATTTTGGCATGATGAGTAGTTAACCAATCAATCCCTAAAATCACATCAAAAGCAAATATCTTTAAAGAGATAAGGTCAATAGGTAATGTGATGGTGCCAACTTGGATCAAACAAGATTTATAAACAGTGGATGTGATGAAAGTTTCTCCTAACAGAGTCTCCACAAATAAATCAAAGTCTAATTTCTCCAGAGTTAAGTTTAAACGTTGAGCACAAGCAGGAGAGATAAATGAATGGGTAGCATCAGTATCAAGTAAGGTATAAACATCGCAAGAATTTATGATTAGCTTACCCGTGATCACCTCATTTGGGTTCCTCGAATTTTGACCAGTCACGACAAACGCTCTTCCAGAAACCATTGACTTTGACTTTTCTGGGACAGCCTTTTGAGTCACCGTCCCCCCTGGACTTGGTTTTGCTACCGTACAATCTCGAGTGACATGTCCTTCTTTTCCACAATTATAACATACCTTGAACTATTGCGGATAGTTTGGGCTAATATGTCCCTCATTTCCGGTGGCCGTTCCTCTCCCTTAGAACCGGTTGCTGCTGGCGCTGATGTCTTTACATGATCGTTATTGAATCTCCTCTTTTTAAAATTGTTGCCTCTTTTATAGTTCTTATAAAAGAGCTCTAACTCATGCAAGCATACACGGGTCAACAAGTAATATAGAGTAAGTAAAATTTTGTCTAACACCTAAACATGCAAAATTCAACTAAACATGCAAACACAATTAAATAAAACTAAACTAATAAACTACTATGCTATGATCCCCAATACCCCCAAACTTAAAATATTAATGTCCCCGTTGAATGAAGGTAAAGGGTATAGAAAACTCCCCTAAAGATCGGCTTGACCACCCTCCTCGGGTGGTGAATCTAGTGGTGGATACGGCACGGATGTTCCAAACTACGGCCATTCTAGCATGTTCCTTGTTGTGCAAAGGCTTCGGCCAGTGCCCGAGTGAGTCCCGTCGCAAACGTTCCAAAGTTGTCATACATGGCATCGACTTTGCGCTCCAACCTCCGAAGATGTCGATCGCTAGGAACCGGGTGTGCGGGGGTGGATAGACCTGCCTCATCGGGCTGAGGGGGCTGCTGGGATGGCTCTGGGAAGGTGGGGCAGAGAATGAATCCCGATCCTCGCTGGTGTGGCTCACCACCAGCCAAGTCCTCAAATTTAGCAATGGTGGCATGTGTGATGTCTTGACTTGGATATTGCATTTGTTTG
Source organism: Panax ginseng (assembly GCA_020205605.1). Lineage (NCBI taxonomy): Eukaryota > Viridiplantae > Streptophyta > Magnoliopsida > Apiales > Araliaceae > Panax > Panax ginseng. Next base: position 134,412,848 of record CM035133.1, on the reverse strand, counting down.
TTGCCCCAATTACATCCCTGCTGTGCACATAGCATGGCTACCACTGAAGCATGTGGAATGCTCCTAGTGGTAGTTCCCTTCAGATACTTCACAATATTTTGATGAATTAGATACCCCACATAAATGTACTTGCCAGTAATAATCCCCCACATAATTACAGCCCTTTTCGTCGTGATCTCATGTTGGTGTGATGAAGGAAATAGCTTGGCACAAATGAATAGATTCCATGCCTTTACGTATCGATTGAGTGCAGCTGCTGGAAATATTTGAGGCTGGGTCATGCCAACTTTGTAAGTCCATTTCGTGCCTGGCACTCACAACTCAGCGATGACAAGCTCCAAGTTCGTGTCTAGATGTGGCCTGTGATCCAATTGGCCGCCCTTGTTGGTGGTCTTGCGGTGATTCTCAACACATTTTGGATGGTAGAGGGTCTGTAGTCTACCTCGACACCACGAACCATAGAGGTATCGTTCATGGTTACTTTGGCATTAGCATAAAACTCCCGAACTATGCTAATCGGAATCGGCGTGGGTGCAGCAGTCAGTCCACCCCATCCCCGTTCGTGGATCATGGCAGAAAGTTGTCCATCTTGGCCTTCGGGTCTAAAACCTCTTTCCTTGATGAATGTCTTCACGACAATGCGATAGTACTCCTGTTGGGCTTCCAAACATAAGAACTTGTTGTGGTCGACAATGTCCTCCTCGTGACTGCTGGAGGAGGATGAGGAAGATGAAGATGGGCGTGCTCTCTTTGGACCCATTTGAAATTGTTGATAGAGATAGTAGATGAACTTACTGCGAGAGAGAAATTAAATTTGTGAATTGATAACCTTCACTATTATGTCTGCAAACCCAATTAATTGCCCTAGCTTTATAGAAGAGATGAGATGTGGATGAGCTTTGAACGTGGAAGAATTCATGGAGATTTGATGGAGAGCTATACGGCTTCAATCTGTAACTGCTAGAGAGATAGAGACGTGAGTTATGGAGAGTGAGAGAGTCCCACCTCTTTTATAGTTCTTATAAAAGAGCTCTAACTCATGCAAGCATACACGGGTCAACAAGTAATATAGAGTACGTAAAGTATCGATCCCACAGAGAAAGTTGTTAATTTTAAACTCTTATGCATTAATTAACTCACTATACTTATATGCTTAGACTGATGACTAAATTGTTGAATTAAATTAATTATGATTACCAACTGAAAATAAGAATACAAATGGAATAAATATAATATGTAAACAATGGGACCCTAACTTCATTTAATATTTCATCTAATCGCCACGATCATGCAAGAAGTGTGCACATATCACAGGAAAATAGCCAAGAGCACGAAGAGAGTTATAACCATTTTTCAATGCACTATAACCTACTTACACAGCATCTACAGATGTTAGACTCTATATAATCACCAATACAATCACAATCACCATATATACATATGCATGAATTGCAATTCTATTGATTTTAAGCACAAGCCTTTACTCTAGCTCATACGGTGAAACAAAGATATGTCTATCCGGTTCACAAAATCGCAAAGCCATATACAATAGCCCCATATTAGCATGCTATCATGATTACAATCCATATTTATATGTTCATTGTCAATTCCATACAAATACTGAGACGAATGGTGATCAAGCATTCATACATGTAAAACAACCATGACAGATATCCCATATGATATGCAAAACAATCCTAGCATTTAGTGTACAACTAAACTACATATTAAAATCCGTTAGAATCCCATAATGGAGTTTAGTTCATGACTGAACCAAAAGCCATTATGGGATCAACGCTAAACATGATCAATAAACAAACAATTGAAGTAAGAGAGATAGAACGATCAAACCCAATCGCTGAATAGAAATCAAATATCAACTGTTAAATCCTCATAAAAATCCAATAGATAATAATCAAAATCCACGATGACAGAGAAATCCAAGAAGAAGTAGAGAAGTAGACGTTATGGCTTCCATTCTACGTTGGAATCTCTCCCAAGGTGTAAACCCTAGTTTCTATGATGAAAAATACGTAAAAGTTATCAAGTGTCCGTCTGACACCAGTCAAAATCGTTTAAAAACCATTACACATCATTTAATTATGAATTAAAAATAAAATAAAATTACAAGACGCCGATCGCGCAGCGGTCATCACAGGCGCCTTTATAGCTTTCTACATCTCGCGGTAGCGAGACTTATAAATGTCGTCCCAATCCGATCGGCCTCTCGGCGGCGGCGCGCATTATCTCTCACGCAGGCGCGACTTGCACAAGGTTCTTAATGTTTAGCCATGTGCTCATGACGGTAGCGTGAATCTCGGCTTGTCTGCCAGCGGCGGCATGTCTCTCAGATTCTCGTTCGGTTACATCCTGCTGCTTCTTTGCGCTCATTCATGCTTGATCCTCTTGCTTGCTTGGTCTCCATGCGTTATTGTCCATCCATGCCATGCACATCCTCGCCTTGTGACTAACCTTCACGCATCCATTAGCCTCGTGCCTCTAAAACCACCAAAATTAAGCCAATTCCTGCACTTATTCACCAAAAGGAGTTTTAAGTAAATGTAATACAAAATAACGTGAATTGCAACTAAAACACAATGAAATGTACTTGAGATGGGCACAATTCGCATGAATTGGTATGCAATAATTAGGTAAAAATACCACTTATCAAATACCCCCAAACTTGAACTGTTGCTTGCCCTCAAGCAATGCATACTAATGAATAATGAAAATACGACTACCAAACTATGCAACTACTCTATGATGCATACTAGTCTCACACAATCTCATCCATAATAGAATTTCGGCCCAAATTACCTCAGTGAATTATCTAGATCCGTAAATACAGTTTCAAACCAAACTATAGACATAATATCCTACGCTCAGATAATTCATGAATGCTATAGAGATGCTATGTGTGTGTGATGTTCACAAAAACTTGATCTAAGCAAAGAATATTTATGCTACACTGCTCCAAACAGAAAATTATAGTCTAAAGCAAAACTTACGTATAATCATGTAACGCAGACTATTTCAACATATCAACACAAACTAATGGTCAACAATGGGTTTATTTCTTTATTGCCGCTCACGAGGGCGATTTCGCACTTTCCCGCGGTGTTATTGCTATTTTTCTTTTCTTTTTCTCTTCTTTTTTTTCCACATGACTGTGCAATGTCTCAACCCATTAGGCACACTGCTACCCCTTAGCGAGCTTTCAACCAACGACTCCTAGACCATGAAAGACCATAGGGCGCTAGGTGTAGAGACAATCCCCTTGGGCGTACTTACTCAAGCAGCCAGGGCCCCGAATTAAGACTAGCCACGTTATTGCTATTTGAATTTTTTTTTTTTTATACATAGCATACCCATGCTTTCCCAAAACTTGCACGTCAATGATTCATATAGTCTACAACACTTTCCTCATGTTTCTCTTTTTAAAACTACATGTTCTATCAAGCAAGGCAACATACACATCTTAAACCTACAAGTGATTGTGAACAAGTTTGTGCATACCGAAAGCATTTAAACAGCAACATGAATCTCATCGTGTAAAACATTATATCTCAGCTCATGTTATCCCCAAATATTCTCAAATCCTTCACAATTCACTATCATCATTGGCTAGGCAAAAATTTCTATTAAGCAAGAATTCGTGTGAGACATGAAACTAAAACATACTATCACAATCCATAATGAATAAAAAAAAATTCTGCAAAATTTTGCCTAAAACCTAAACATGCAAAATTCAACTAAACATGCAAACACAATTAAATAAAACTAAACTACTAAACTACTATGCTATGATCCCCAATACCCCCAAACTTAAAATATTTAATGTCCCCGTTGAATGAAGGTAAAGGGTATAGAAAACTCCCCTAAAGATCGGCTTGACCACCCTCCTCGGGTGGTGAATCTAGTGGTGGATACGGCACGGATGTTCCAAACTACGGCCATTCTAGCATTGTTCCTTGTTGTGCGAAGGCTTCGGCCAGTGCCCGAGTGAGTCCCATCGCAAATGTTCCAAAGTTGTCATACATGGCGTCGACTTTGCGCTCCAACCTCCGAAGATGTCGATCGCTAGGAACCGGGTGTGCGCGGGTGGATGGACCTGCCTCATCGGGCTGAGGGGGCTGTTGCGATGGCTCTGGGAAGGTGGGGCGGAGAATGAATCCCGATCCTCGCTGGTGTGGCTCACCACCAGCCCAGTCCTCAAATTTAGCAATGGTGGCATGTGTGATGTCTTGACTTGGATATTGCATTTGTTTGTTGCCCCAATTGCATCCCTGCTGTGCACATAGCATGGCTACCACTGAAGCATGTGGAATGCTCCCAGTGGTAGTTCCCTTCAGATACTTCATAATATTTTGATGAATTAGATACCCCACATAAATGTACTTGCCAGTAATAATCCCCCACAGAATTACAGCCCTTTTCGTCGTGATCTCATGTTGTTGTGATGAAGGCAATAGCTTGGCACAAATAAATAGATTCCATGCCTTTGCGTATCGATTGAGTGCAGCTGCTGGAAATATTCGAGGTTGGGTCATGCCAACTTTGTAAGTCCATTTCGTGCCTGGCACTCACAAGTCAGCGATGACAAGCTCTAAGTTCGTGTCTAGATGTGGCCTGTGATCCAATTGGCCGCCCTTGTTGGTGGTCTTGCGGTGATTCTCAACACATTTTGGATGGCAGAGGGTCTGTAGTCTACCTCGACACCACGAACCATAGAGGTATCGTTCATGGTTACTTTGGCATTAGCATAAAACTCCCGAACTATGCTAATCGGAATCGGCGTGGGCGCGACAGTCAGTCCACCCCATCCCCCTTCGTGGATCATGGCAGAAAGTTGTCCATCTTGGCCTTAGGGTCTAAAACCTCTTTCCTTGATGAATGTCTTCACGACAATGCGATAGTACTCCTTGCTTGGCTTCCAAACATAAGAACTTGTTGTGGTCGACAATGTCCTCCTCGTGACTGCCGGAGGAGGATGAGGAAGATGAAGATGGGCGTGCTCTCTTTGGACCCATTTGAAATTGTTGATAGAGATAGCAGATGAACTTACTGCGAGAGAGAAATTAAATTTGTGAATTGATAACCTTCACTATTATGTCTACAAACCAAAATGATTGCCCTAGCTTTATAGAAGAGATGAGATGTGGATGAGCTTTGAACGTGGAAGAATTCGTGGAGATTTGATGGAGAGCTATCTGACTTCTCAATCAGAATCGCTAGAGATAGAGACGTGAGTTATGGAGAGTGAGAGAGTCCCACCTCTTTTATAGTTCTTATAAAAGAGATCTAACTCATGCAAGCATACACGGGTCAACAAGTAATACAGAGTAAGTAAAGTATCAATCCCACAGAGAAAGTTGTTAATTTTAAACTCTTACGCATTAATTAACTCACTATACTTATATGCTTAGACCGATGACTTAATTGTTGAATTAAACTAATTATGATTACCAACTGAAAATAAGAATACAAATGGAATAAATATAATATATAAACAATGGGACCCTAACTTCATTTAATATTTCATCTAATCGCCACGATCATGCAAAAGTGTGCATATCATCACGAAAATAGCGAAGAAACGAAGAGAGTTATAACCATTTTTCAATGCACTATAACCTACTTACACAAAGATCTCGGATGTTAGACTCTATATAATCACCAATACAATCACAATCACCATATGTACATGCATGATTGCAATTCTATTGATTTTAAGCACAAGCCTTTACTCTAGCTCATACGGTGAAACAGTATATGTCTATCTGGTTCACAAAATATGCAAGCCATATACAACAGCCCCATATTCGAATGCTATCATGATTACAATCCATATTTATATGTTCATTGTCAATTCCATACAAATACTGAGACGAATGGTGATTAAGCATTCATACATGTAAAACAACCATGACAGATATCCCATATGATATGCAAAACAATCCTAGCATTTAGTGTACAACTAAACTACATATTAAAATCCGTTAGAATCCCACAATGGAGTTTAGTTCATGACTGAACCAAAAGCCATTATGGGATCAACGCTAAACATGATCAATAAACAAACAATTGAAGTAAGAGAGATAGAACGATCAAACACAATCGCTGAATAGAAATCAATGATCAACTGTTAAATCCTTATAAAAATCCAATAGATAATAATCAAAATCCACGATGACAGAGAAATCCAAGAAGAAGTAGAGAAGTAGACGTTATGGCTTCCATTCTACGTTGGAATCTCTCCCAAGGTGTAAACCCTAGTTTCTATGATGAAAAATACGTAAAAGTTATCAAGTGTCCGTCTGACACCAGTCAGAATCGTTTAAAAACCATTACACATTCGGTATGCGCGAATCTCGACATCTCTGCATGGCGGCTTGTCCTCTGCAGATTTTAGTTACGGTTACATCCTGCTTTGTTCTTTCGCTCATTCATGCTTGATCCTCTTGCTTGCTTGGTCTCCATACGTCATTGTCCATCCATGCCATGCACATCCTCGCCTTGTGACTAACCTTCACGCAACCATTAGCCTCGTGCCTCTAATACCACCAAAATTAAGCCAATTCTTGTACTTATTCACCAAAAGGAGTTTTAAGTAAATGCAATGCAAAATAATGTGAATTACAACTAAAACACAATGAAATGTACTTGAGATGGGCACAATTCGCATGAATTGGTATGCAATAAGTAGGTAAAAAAACCACTTATCAAAAATCTCCTCCCGACTCGCTTATTCTATTCTCATAGCCATGATTACCAACAGAGTGGTTATCATTCTTGTCCGTATTTTTCTTTCTCCACTGGTTATCATTGTTCTAATGACTGCTGTCACTGGTATGATCCTGGTTGTGGTCCCTCGGTTGAACGTACTCGTTATCTCGCTCTAATAATTGAGCCCTGTTGACAACATCTGAATAGAGAGAAAAATTATGAGAAATGAGATATTGACGTATGCCGGGTTTCAAACCTCTCAGAAACATCCACGTCATACGTTCCTCATTCTCCACCAAATGAGGTGCAAACCTGGATAACTCTGCAAACTTCGCCCTCGTCTTTGAGACACACCGCCATGTTGTTTTGTTCCAATCTAATAAACTCCACTTCTTCATATGACAAATACTTTCGTGAAAGTACTTGTCATTGAACAGCTCAAACGCCTCCCAAGACATGCCGAAAGTGCGGTTTGGATGGAATACGCTTCACGATTCCCACCATGTCATCGCCTCGTTCACGGAACATAAAGGTGGCGAATGGAACCTTCGTTCTCCGTATATCCCAAGACATCGAATATCTTGGTAATTTGCTTAACCCACGTTTCCGCTTTAATCGGATCCGGCTTTCCCGTAATTACGTGGTCCCAACTCTTTGAATCGCTTGTCAGAATAAACCGTGCGTTATTATCATTTCCACACAGATTTTGTACACGAGTCTCCCTCGTCTTATTTTGTATGAACTGCAAAAAACTTCTAAACATCCCATCATTCATCATCTGCTCAGTGGTGTTGTTCACAAGAGGAACATTGTCAGCCTATTGCACGTTCTCCTCATTGGTGAGCAAAGGTGTCTCCACGGTCTCATTTACTCCACTATTAACATTCTCAGTTGCCATTCTCAAATACTGCCATAAAACAAGGGTTAATTAAGGAAATCAACATCCACATAATATCCCTATATACTGACCAACTAACAAATAAGCTTAGGTAGGACACACTAGCGAAGGATTTACTCGTCTCCCCCCCTCTTAGTTCTATTCCCCGATCTCCGCCAGAGATCATATCCCTAAGCTCTAATACCAACTGTGACGCCCCCAAAATAGGTATACATCACCCATTTTGAGTCGTCAATAACATGGTACAGAAACAACTACAACTTTATTAATACAACATATAAACTGTGAGTTTAAATACAAATATTTCCATCTAGACAATATTCACACCCAAATAAGTCCTCATTACAATTATTGGTACATTATTTTACAAAAATGGTGAAGACTACTAAACAACTTTCTAGAACCATCATTCCACACCCCGACTAGAACTCGCTACATTCTTGCCTCCTGAGAAGAAAAATGGAACAAAAAGGAAAAGGGTGAGCTCAACTAGCCCAGTAAAGAATATTATGACTAAGATAATATAGAACAAATTATCGTTAGTCTTCAACAGGAAAAAATCTGATAAAATATAATAGACAACAAGTTTCAGATCAATATTCGCAGCGGAAAATAATAATTCATAGATGAGTTACGTAGAGAATGAAATCTACTATAATCTATGAATTTAAAAGTTCATCATCAATATTTTATCCCTGTAACATCAATCAATATATATCTTGAATCAAATATTCATCTTTGCACTACAGACCAAAGATATTCATCAGTCGGTCATGTTCATCTTAACACCTGTTCATCTTTGCACTATAGGCCAAAGATATTCATCAAAAATTCATTCATATTTGCACTACAAGCCAAAGATATTCAGTAATATCATCATTTAGGACTGAGGATGATGAGAAATATTTTAAAGACAACGAATCCAGTGAAACAAAAGAATAAATACTAAGGATTCGTATTTCAAACAATCCAAGTTCAAAAATACTTCATAAATAACCGTAGTAAAGTAAAATTCAAGAATGATCAAAACATGGATACAATCAAAGCTAGTATCCATAATAGATATTTTGGACAAAAAATGAGAATTTAATTTTTTACGTGAATAGTGTCATAGTATACGTGAATAGTCTTAGTATCGTGAATAATAACTCCGACACTAAAAAGACAAGAATTTCACAAGAAAAATCTTACCAATATTCCTAAGCATAATGATATTAGAAGAAATAATATCATTTTAAAAAATAATATCCCTTACCTCGAAAAAGACAAGATTTTTACGACTAGAATCTTTGGATATAGTCTTTGAAGGAACTTGCACCGTTAGCAACACTCAAAGTATCAAAATACTCACAAGAATACACTCGATAATATAGAGAGAAAACTTGATTTACGGTGTGATTTTCAATTCTAACCTAAGCACCTTATTTATAGGAAAATGCTTAGAACACCAAAGCAGAAAATTTAATAAAATATTATTATTTTTGCAAAACTTTCATGCCCATCTTTGAAATCTGATTTCAGCTTATCTTTTACATGTTAGTGTAGCCCACAAAACAAAAAAAAACATTTTTCTTAATAAATATAATTATAACTTCCAAAATTCAATAATTTCGGAACTTCGGAACTTCAATAATTCATAATAAATAGCCATTTTGTCAGAAAAATTCAAATCTTATATCTTTTCCATAGGAAATTTCATTCTCTACAACTTTGCAAAAGAAAGTTTTTCCAAATGTAAACCCACCAAATCCACAAACAAGCAATTTTACAAAGCTATAATTAAATTTCAAATCGAAAATGGGCCCACGACATGTTTAACATGTTTTAAACAACTTTTGTAACAAAAATACTCTTCCTCCTCATATATTTCATATATCCCACATTCATTGTAAAAATATCACCATTATTATATTATTAAAATATAATAATATATTTAAATGAATTATTTTATCAGAAAAGATAAAATATCAGTTTTTCAACAATTGTCACTTTAAAATTTTCTCCATCTATATCCACATAAAATGAATATTTTCCTTATCATATAAACCAATAATTAATTATTCACAAATAATATTACAGAATCACAATATTGACAACCGTGTAGCTCCTCGAGAAATAGTGGGCTTTCCAATAAGGATTTCTCCTTACTGGCGCGCAATTAGGTGACCAAACCTCTCCTTAGACAGAATTTTCTAGACATTGCCAATAATGTTATCTAATAATATTATTCAAATAATATGAATTATTGATCTGATAATGAAAATAATGTGTAGTGACAATTATTGAAACAACAATAATATAAAATATCAACGTAACAATTATTGAATCAATAAAATAAAATATTGAACAGTAACTACTGTAACAATTATTGAGTAATGTTTTCCTACGTAAGAATTAATAATTGGTGCAATACTGCAGTGCATTTCGTGTGTTTTAACCAATCGGGTATTCCAACAAGATAATTACGAATAACTACTACTGTTATTTATAAACAACTTATATTTGTCGTTTTCTTCATCCAATCGCTTTCCAGTTATGGGGCCCACATAAAGGTCGCTACCATTCATATGAATATTCCCAGAAGCAAAGAAGAATATTCCACGACAAAACGAATATTCTCCGATAAAAATGAATATTTTATAACCACTTGCATATTTGAAATATTTGTGCATTTTACCCATAACTAACCACATTAATCAAATCAACCCTTATTATTTCAAAATAATAAATAGAGGAAATTTAATTTTATTTATAATAAGCTAGGGTCTTACAGGCAGTTTCGTAATTTTTTCGACCCTCAAAAATTTTGAAAAAATTTGAAAAGATAGTTTGATGAGTTTTCTAGATTGTGTCCAAATATGGCAATTTTTGGATGTATAGATTAGGAGTTATGAATTTTATGGAAAAGACTATTTTAAAAGTAAACCCTTATAACTCCTTGTGGTTAACTCTAAAATTGGTGAAATTTTTATTGGGAGTACATGTATATAATAGCAGTATACCCTGTAAATTTCGGAATTTTTGGACAAAAGTATAATTTATGATAATTGTCTAAATATTCGGCAGTTTTGGCCATATGAAAAATAGTAAATGAATTTTAAAAATTCCGAGAAAAATATATGTTCAATATGGGACTATATTCTGCTAAATCCCAGAAAATAAAATGTTTTTGTACTGCTTTGGTATTTTTCATGAAAATGGACTAATTATGAGTAAATGAATTAAATATGTTATGTGAAGTAAAAAAATTGGAAAATAGGATTTTATGACTTGGGAATCCTATATAAGGTAGATTCAGATTTTTGATGAGGGTTTTGGTTATTGGTGATGAAATCTTATGAGTTTGGCATTTTAGGATGATTGAATGCATTAATTAGTAAAGTGTAAACAATTAAAATAAATTATTTATAAGTTTAAGAAATGATTAAAATATTTTTATAATATTAATAATATTAGATTATGAGATTATTAAGTGATTGATAACATTTGGATTAAGGTGTTATGAAATCATTGATTTAAAATATTATTTAATAATTAATAATATTAGTAAATGAATTTAATGTTATTATATAACGAATAATATTAAATGGAGGTTATAATATAATGATTAATGTTATTATCTTCGTTAAATATTCGTTGAAATATTATTTTTTGTTCAAATCATTTTTGATACATGAATATTATTCTTGAATTTTACTCCACAATTGGTGATCTGACAATTTAGATATTCTTGAACTCTGGATAAATTGTATTATAAATGTTTAATATTTATCCTTTATCTCATTTTATTGATTCTTTATATCATTGTCAAGATCCTCATGCTTATATTGTGTTGGAAGTCATCTTTGGCCCGTAGTGCATAGATGGACTGTTGGTTATTGGTTTTACGGTTGTATGTCTTTGGCCTGTAGTGCAAAGATGATCTGTTGTTGAATATCCTTGGCCTGTAGTGCAAAGATGAACTGTTGTTTGATAGCTTTGGCACGTAGTGCTAAGATGGACAGGTGTATGACATGATCATGACCACTGGTGATACTAACGAATATCCTTGGCCATAGTGCAGGGATAATTCGATGATGTGATTGACAGGATCATGACCATTAGTTAACAGATTGAATGTCTTTGGTAGTAGTGCAGCGACGACAGCAATTAATTGGTATGATCATGACCATTGGTTTTATAGTTAAATATCTTTGGCCCGTAGTGCAAAGATAGACAACTGATTGGTATGATCATTGTTATTACATTTGAATATCTTTAGCCTTTGGGGTAAGGATATTGAGTAAACGTTCTATTAAGCCTTTGTGACCAGGATAAACTGTTGATTCACATTAATATAAATATGAATTGTGAATTTAACTAACATCTTTGGTGGTTCAGGTGAAGACAGGTGATGAAAGTTCTATTTGTCTTGGGTATAATAAAGAACTGTTGATGGGCATTACAATGATAAAATTTATGATAAACTTTTAAATCATAGAAGATAGTAGATATCATGCTCTACTTGACTCTTCTAATGGATTGCTTATTCCGCTGCAGTTGTTGATCTAAAACTTGTTGACTATTATATTCTATCAATTGTTATACTGTTGAAGGCTAAGGATAATTTATTCTGCATTATCTTAGTCATAATATTTTTACTGGGCTAGTTGAGCTTACCCTTTTCTTTCATTGTTCTCTTCAGGAAATGAGAATATAGTTGTGACTAGTCGGGGAACGGAGTGACGGTCCAGGATAAGTGGCTTTAGTAGTCCTCACTATTCTATGAAATAGTGTGATAATAATTGTAATGAGGACTCCATTGAGTGTGGATATTGTCTAGAAGACAATATTCTTGTTTAAACTCTCAGTTATGTTTTGTCGTACTTTACACGACAGTTGTATAAAAGAAGTTTATAGTTGTATTATGTACCATGTATTTGGTGACTCAAGATGGGTGATGTATACCTGTTTTGGGGGCGTCACAATATTCCTCACGACAACTCAAAGAATATGAGAGGAATTATCCTACTCATGATCTTGAGTTAGCAGCAGTCGTTTTTGAGCTTAAAATCTGGAGGCATTACCTGTATGGGGAGAAAGTGGAGATCTATACGGATCATAAAAACGTCAAATATTTCTTCACTCGAAAGAAACTAAACATGCGGCAACGACATTGACTCGAGCTGTTGAAAGATTACGATCATACCATTTAATACCATCCAGGAAAAGCGAACGTAGTGGTGCTGCGTTGAGTAGAAAGATCATATCTTGCACGAAAGTGCGATATTGTCAACGCAAAGGCCCATTTTGTATGACTTACAAAGGATGGAGATAGAGTTAAATACTCCAAGGACCCATGTGAAGATGTCAAATATACGAGTAGAACAGACTTTAATTGATAAAGGTAAAGCTGCTCAAGCTACGGACCTGAAGCTGATGCGTATGAGGAAGAAAGTGCAAGAAGGTGCTATTCCAGAAGCAAGAATCGATGAAGAAGGAATACTTCGAGTCAACTCCAGACTTTGTGTTCCTAACGACTCTGATTTGAAGTATAAAATCATGATGGAGGTGCACAACACACCGTTTGCAATCCATCTTGGGAGTACCAAAATGTATCGTGATCTTCGACATACATTTTGGTAGAGCAATATGAAGAGAGAGATAGCGGAGTTTATCTCAAGGTGTTTATCTTGTCAACGAGTCAAGGCGGAGCATCAAGTACCAAAAGGACCATTGCAACCACTTGAAATTCTAGAATGGAAGTGGGAGCACATTAACATGGATTTCGTTACTGGTCTTCCCAAGGTTTCTCAAGGCATAGATACAATTTGGGTCATTGTTGATAGATTAACCAAGTCTGCTCATATCTTACCTATACGAGAAACTTGTTCACTTGAACGTCTTGCTCTTATATACATAAATGAGATTGTAAGACTGCATGGTATGCCAGTATCCATGGTTTCTGATTGAGACCCAAGATTTACTTCACAATTTTGGGTTAGTTTGCAGAAAGTTATAGGCACAAATTTACGATTTAATTCTGCATATCATCCTCAGACGGACGGGCAGTCGGAGAGAACTATTCAAACTCTTGACGATCTATTAAGACTCTATGTCCTAGACTTCAAAGGAAGTTGGGACAAGTTCTTGCCATTAGTGGAATTCTCCTAAAACAACAGTTTTTTCAAGCAAGTATTGACAAGGCTCCATTCGAGGCTTTGTATGGACAAAAGTGTCGTTCTCCAATATGCTGGGACGAGGTGGGTGAAGCAACATTGTTAGGACCAAAATTTGTACGCATGACAATGGAAAAGATTTAAATGATCCGATAACGTATAAAAACCTCACAAGATCGACAAAAGAGTTATGTTGATCTTCATCGAAGGGACGTGGAATTCAATGTTAGAGATCATGTGTTGTTACGTGTTTCTCCATGGAAAGGAGTTACGAGATTCGGAAAGAGGGGAAAGCTCAATCCTCGATTCATTGGCCCATTTGAAATCCTTGACCGAGTAGGAACTGTGGCCTATAGACTCGCCTTATCGCCAAGTATGTCTTGTGTTCGTAATGTTTTTCATATATCTATGTTACGTAAATATGTGGAAGACCCGAACCACATTATTGAATTAGAACCAGACGAGATAGAGGAAGATTTAACGTATGAAGAGTTACCTATTAAAATCTTGGATAAGAATGAACATATTCTACGCTCAAAGGTTATACCTCAAGTCAAAGTTTTGTGGAGAAACCACGATATTGAGGAAATGACTTGGGAGTTAGAATCTGAAATGAAAATAAGGTATCTTCACCTCTTCGACATACCAGGTACGTACACCAATTTCGAGGATGAAACTTCATAAGAAGGGGAGGTTATAAGACCCCAACTTTTATGAATAAAGATTTAATTTTCTCTAAATATCATTTTAAGTAATATGGTGTGGATTTGATATAATATTATAGTTGTGGGTAATATTTATAAATTTTGCAAAGTAAGCAAGTTGTCATAAAATATTCGTTTGGTCAGGGAATATTCATTTTATCAGGGAATATTCGTACGATGGCACAATCATTGATGGACCCCACAACGAAATTAGTGTCGGAGTTAGAAAATGACAGAAATAACTTTTTATAAAAATAATAGCAAAAGTTCTACCGTTAACTATTGAAATACCCGATGATAAAAGTACAGTAATACGCGTGGTTGCATAGTAGCACACGGTATTGTACAGTATCTTTGATTATTGCTTACGTGAGAAGTCACTTAGTTTTATTCAATTATTACCACAGTAGTTGTTGCATAGTATCTCATATTATTGATTCAATTATTATCACAGTATCATCTGCATAATATTTTATACTATTAAATTAATAATTGAGATGACATCGTTATTCATATTATTTTTTGCATTATTGACAATGTCTAGAAAGTTCTGTCGAGGAAAGTGGTTTGGTCATCTAATTGCGCACCAATAAGGAGAAGTTCTTATCGGAAAGCCCCCTCTTTCCTGGGAATGATCTGGTTGTTAATATTGTAAGTTATAATATTAATGATGAATAAATATCGTGTTCATTAAAGATAAGAATAATAATTAATGAGTGGAAGATGTTGTTCAATTATTTTCTAAAATTGGTGTTTATTCATTTAGTTTATTTTTAGTATGCATAATTCTTTTGTATAGCCCTTAATTACCTTTAATTGAGGTAATCCATTTTTTTTGTTGTAGGAATGGTCCTCATTGGCCAAACCTTTCCATAATACTATTACCTATGAATGAGGGCATTTCCTCATTGGCCAAACCTTGCAATAATGCTATTACCTATGAATGAGAGCATTTTCGCATTGGCCACACCTTGCAATAATGCTATTACCTATGAATGAGGGCATTTCCTCATTGGCTAATACCTTCAAAATACTGATAAACACGTGAACTTTGTCCGAATTTTTTTATTGTGTGTCTGTGATTATTTTCCTAAATAGTTCCCTTTCATTCTCCTATAAATAGGATGCTTAGTTAAGAAATGAAAATCACAACAGAATCAGAGAATTCTTCTTCTATATTATTGAGCGTATTTCTTTTGAGTTAAGGAAGCTTTGAGTGTAGAAAACAATATAAGTTTTCTTCAAGAATATCTCTGCTATACCAATCAGAATTACTCTCCTACAAAGGTAAGGGGTATTATTTATTTCTTATTCAGAAGAGATATTATTTTTCGTATTTGTATGAATATTATTTTTGTTCAATATTCGTAAGGAATATTATTTTCGTTCAATATTCGTAAGGAATATTATTTTCGTTCAATATTAGTAAGGGATATTGTCTTCGTTCAATATTCGTAAGGAATATTATTTTCGTTCAATATTTGTAAGGGATATTATTTTTGTTCAATATTCGTAAGAAATATTATTTTCTTCTATACCCTGTAGTATGTAAGTAATATTATTTCGTTTCAGATTCTGAATTCTAGACTCATTTTGTTAAAGTATTATTTCTATACTCCTTGAAATTAGTAGAATTTCCTTAAAATTTGTACTTCATCGAGTATCTTTTCACGAGAATATTTTTTTGGACATTCTTGTTAAATTTTAATCTTTTTATGCCGGAGTACTATTCACGAGGTACTATTCACCCGGGGTTCTATTCATGACAAAAATTGATTTCTTTTCTGTCCAAATTATTTTTGATACAATATTATTCTTGAAATTTACTCCACAAAGCAGTATCATGTTGACAATTTGGACATTCTTGAACTCTGGATAAATTGAATTATAAATCTTTAAAATTTATCCTTTGCTTTTACTTAAATTGAATTCTTATATCATTGTCATCATCCTC
Source organism: Panax ginseng (assembly GCA_020205605.1). Lineage (NCBI taxonomy): Eukaryota > Viridiplantae > Streptophyta > Magnoliopsida > Apiales > Araliaceae > Panax > Panax ginseng. The sequence goes on along the minus strand of CM035133.1, from coordinate 134,396,408 downwards.
ATGCTTATATTGTGATGAAAGTTATCTTTGGCCCGTAGTGCATAGATGGACTGTTGATTGGTATGATTATGACTATGTATCAGTATAATCATGACCATTGGTGATACTAACGAATATCCTTAGCCCGTAGTGCATGGATGATTCGTGGATGTGATAATAATGAATATCATTGGCCCGTAGTGCATGGATAATTCAGTGATGTGGATTATTTATTGAGCCGAGTCTCAGCGATAAAATTGATGATAAACTTTTAAATCATAGAAGATAGTAGATATCATGCTCTACTTGACTCTTCTAACGGATTATTTGTTCCACTGCAGATAAACTTGTTGTCTATTATATTCTATCAGTTTAACACTGTTGAAGGCTAACGATAATTTATTCTGCATTATCTTAGTCATAATATTCTTTACTGGGCTAATTGAGCTTACCCTTTGCTTTCATTGTTCTCTTCAGGAAATGAGAATATAGATGAGACTAGTCGGGGAATGGAGTGATGGTCCGAGATGGTGGCTATAGTAGTCCTTACTATTTTATAAAATAGTGTGATAATAATTGTAATGAGGAACTCTATTTGAGTTTGGATATTGTCTACAAGTTATGTATTATCCTATTTTACACGACAGTTGTATAATTAAGTTTATATTTGAATTTTGTACCATGTATTTGGTGACTCGAAATGGGTTGTGTATACCTATTTTGGGGGCGGCACATGTACTATGTATTTGGCGACTCAGAATGAGTTGTGTGGACCTGTTTTGGGGGCGTCACACTTATATTATGTAAAATTAAATAACTTAATACATATGTAAATTTAAAAATATTTTGAATTAACTTCTAAAATTAAATTTATCATATGATATTTTAGAATGGATGAAGTATTTATTTATCAATTAATATATATATATATATATATATATATATATATATATATATATATATATATATATATATATATATATATAAAGGAAACGATCTATAGTATGTATTTACTATGAATCAAAATTAACAAATATAATTTCATTACAATTATCAAGGGTTAGGATTAAAAAATAAAAATCATCATCAGCCAATGGCGAAGCCACATGGGAGGTTGTGGGGTTAATTGACCCCACTGAATTTTTTTTTATATAATATATGATAAATTGAATAAATTGACCCTACTAAAATTTTATAATTTTTTTAATATACGGGGTCAAATTGATTATTTTTTTTATAATTTTCTCAATTTCATATTACTTCTATTCCTTGATGTATGCACCTTCATCTAAGATTTTTAAAATAAATAATAATATAATTTATATTATTTTTATAATATAAGAAATTTAAATATTTATTAATAAATTTGTGATTTGAAAGGCGTATTAATGCTACGTTTGGATTTGAGTAATGAAGGTGGGAATGAAATGACTTATTCATATGAAATGAACAAAATTGTGTTTGATTGCATTGGAATGAAAAAAAATTGTGTTTAGTTCTTCGGGAGAGGGAGAAAATATGTAATAACTCCAACTAGAATAAAATGAATAATTTCATTCCTTCAATCCAAACTTAGCATAAGTGTAAGACCCCAACTTTTTATGAATAAAGATTTAATTTTCTCTAAATATTATTTTGAATAATAAGGTGTGAATTTGATATAATGTTATAGTTGTGGGTAATATTCACAATTTTTGCAAAGTAAGCAAGTTGTCATAAAATATTCGTTTGGTCGGGGAATATTCGTTTTATTAGGAAATATTCGTACGAAGGCACAATCATTGGTGGATCCCGCAACAGAATGATTGTCGGATATAGAAAGCGACAGAAATAATATTTTTTTAAAATAACGGCAAGACTTTTACCGTTAAACTATTGAAATACTGTGACACCCCCAAATTCAGACCACACTTATCTCAAATTTGGTTGCCACGTACTAACTCTTATAATAACTCAATATCTCACATAACAGAATAATAGAATAAATTACATTGATGTAACATAAGTATTCTTGTCCCAAGGGTTCGTAACTTAAACATCTCATACATAATTTAACCATAATTAAACATCGTTTAGACGTAGCTAATACATAATACAACACAACCTAAATTAAACATAGTTAAATAAGTTCTTCCACAACCAAATCATAGCTCATTCCTAGCAACCTAGAAATAACTACTCCAAAGCCTTTTCTTTACCCTTGTCCTTGCCAGAGGGTTCACCACGTTCTGCCTTCACTGAAAGTTTTAGGGAAAACAAGGATAATCAACAATTTTGCCCAGCAAGTAATATAGCAAAAAGGGTATTCAATATAGTTTTCAATTTCTCAAGGGTATATTAATAATGATAGTTCAAGATAGCAAGAAGTATCAATGATTATCAATAACAGTCGCTATGGACAGAAATATCAACAATATTCAAAGGTTTATCAATTCAAGATTTCAAAGTAATGAATACTGAGTAGTCACTAAGGACTATGAACTTCTCATAGAATTAACAGTGATACTACTGATAATTCTACCAAACGAGTACAACAGGTGATCAGCCTAAAGTACCCTATGTCATGCATAACATTTAGCCTTTCTCATGTGCGCACGCCGGTTCCCCGATAATATATAATTCCCCTACTAAGAGGGTTGTTCTTCTCAGTTATAAGAGTCCTCATGAAGTTAATTTGGTTTGGATAGCTTTCGATCAATTAGCAATAGTCTAGCTGAATCAATGGCTTAGACAGCTCTTTCGCAAATATATATATATATATATATATATATATATATATATATATATATATATATGAACAATTATCGTTCAAATCAATGTTTGAAATTTCATTACGAAATATGTTTTCTTAAAAATTCTACTCGTAAGATCAATAATTGCAGAAGTTCAATAATGCTCAATAACGAGTAAGGTTTGAGTACTTGCCTCAAGCTTAGTTTACCAAAGTAAAGCGTAATACCCTCTTTCGAGTCCTAACATAATATATTACACGTATAGGATATTCATTAGTTATATAAACTCATATATGTAAGTTCAAACATATACATAAATGTCTAACTTAGTTGTAACTTCATACATACTATATCACATATCCTACATCTTCATAGCACAAATCAGATTACATGATACCATAAGGTCAAACAACATATTTTCTAAATTATCGCTTTATAGCTTGTTAACCTTATTTTGGACTTAACATTTGGAAGTCATAATTTCTCGTTAACATTCATCTCTATCACCTATCATGCTTCTTAACATATTATATAACATATTGATCATATAATACAAGTTAATGCAATCATATAAGCATGCTTTGAACTTTAGACCAAAAATAGAAACTATTCATGACTGCAGGATGGCGCAATTGCTACTGCTCTGAAACTTAGGGACTCACTGAATCTGCGTTGTCCCCGCCGCACTCACTGTTGAGCTTTGCACTTCCTGTTTCTGTCAAACTCTAACACACCTATGCACTTATATTTTAACATACATACATGTTAGAGGTTCTCACTTAAGTATATGACCTTCCTTGAGTTTATTTTTACAAGTCTTAACTTACAACTTATATGGTATTAAAGCATAACATGATCATGTAGTTACCATATTTTATAACTTGGCCATATGTCCACATAGAGTGATTACACAATCTGTTAATACACATGCTTATAGTATTCATATTGTTTGTTCATAACTATCATTGTTTAACACTTCGAATCATGCTTTAAACTCATGTTTGGTTTAGTTATCAATATGTTCAATACATACGAATCATGTTTAGAGACATAATAAATATAACATGTCATTTTAGCTTTTTAGAATCTAGATACTCATGTGATGCAACTAAATTTTTGAAAATATGTTCAAGGTTGCCTTTGAAATCACTTTATCATGAATGATGTAATATGGCACATATTTTCAAAGGCAACCTTGAAAAGATGTTAGGTTATGAACTTGAAAAGATGTTAACATGATTTAGTTACTTAAGATAAGAGCTTTAAAGTTGTTAACATCTTTTCAAGTTCATAACCTACCTCATATAGCATTCATGTACCTTACTTCTATTATATCAAGTTTTTCTTGAAAAACTTTTCTAACACAAGACCTAACAAGTTTGGTCATGGACAAGGACACTATAACACTATATCATGCTCATTTATATTTAAACTCAATCATGTATTTAGACCACTAAGTTAAAAACTTGTAAAATATAAGTTTCCACAAGGTTTGTTTTCAAAACCTTAAGTTTTGTTACAAATCTCCTACTAAAATCATATTAGACACTTCATAATTCACAAAGAAGCTTTATATCTCATGCTATACTTATTTTCAAGTCTATTTAAGTCACTTTAGTAGATTAGTTTTGATCAGGTTGAATAACAGAATCTATCCTCACAATGGTATGGCATAAATTGCACCGCACCCTTAGTATAAATAGGGCTCACTTTGTGCAGGGCTGGAAGTATAGCGATGACTTTGCTATTTTGCAGAGCCTTACTCAATTCTGATTCATTTTTATTTAAACATGTTCCAATCCATCATTTAAGAGTTCATATATATAAGCATACTTCCTAAACACATTATGGCATGCTAATTCACATTGATTAACAGAGAATTTCAAGAATTTAGCAAAAACCCAATTAAGTACAAAAGTTGATATTTTATACCTTTTGGAGCTTAATGAACTTAGTTTCTTCCTTCTGAGTCTGCTAGCCTCTTCTTTAAACCACAACTTACTCACTCTCAAGTTATCAGTGTTTCAAGAACCAAAACAAAGCAACGTAAACTGAAAATTTGGTCTGCTATTTATAGAAGAAACTTGGATTGGGCATTTGCATTGTACTGAGGTTAGAGTTTATGGTGTAATGGAAGGAAACATTGGTTAATTGAGAGTTGTTTAACAACCCACCACCAGCCATCTCCATAGCCAATGATTTCTTATTTGGAAGTTACGTATTTTAGCCTTAGGTCACTGTTCATGTATTGTGGTGTAGCTGATGAATTTTATATTACAGCAACATGCTTCAATTTGGCTCAGTTAGTTACTTTAACTCCCAAGTGTAATTTTAATGTACAATTGTTACCATATTAGGAAAATTTAGGGATTATTTATGTACTCACATCATATAATCCATGTACATTAAGTACACATAATAAAATAATGCAGATATGTATTATTGTTCGGGTATCTCCATAATTATTTTTACTACTCACATAACCACATTATAACATTATTTAATATTAACTGTTTAGTTTACACATGGAATTCCTTTTCAATTTCTGGGATACACAGATATTTAATTGTTTCTGTATTGAAATCACTTATGATTTTATTGTACTACTTGATACTTTATATCATTAGAATGTATTCTTATCATATGATTTTATCCATGTCATACTTTACATTAATGTTTCATTTCATTTCTACAGTAGAACTAATTTTCCCAGATTGCTCATTGGCGCAGCTGCGCCATTTTGTATTACTGGGAGGGCGCAGATGCGCCGGTCCCTGATAGTGCCAAAATGGTTTAGCTTCAAGCCAGATCTAATTTCTATCACCTCTGTGACGCCCCCAAAATAGGTATACATCACCCATTCCGAGTCGCCAAACACATGTTACAGAAACAACTATAACTTTATTAATATAGTTATTGTGCAAAATATGACAACACAAAAACTATGAGTTTAAATACAAATATTGTCTTCTAGACAATATCCACACTCAAATAAGTCATCATTACAATTATTGATACACTATTTTACAAAATAGTGAGGACTACTATAACAACTGCCTTAGAACATCACTCCACACTCCGACTACTCCCCGCTATATTCTCGCTTCCTGAGAAGAAAAATGGAACAAAAAGGAAAAGGGTGAGCTCAACTAGCCCAGTAAAGAATATTATGACTAAGATAATATAGAACAAATTATCGTTAGTCCTCAACAGGGAAAAATATAATAGACAACAAGTTTTAAATCAATATTCGCAGCAAAAATAACAATTCATTAGAAGTGTTAAGTAGAGGATGAAATCTACTATCATCTATGAATTTAAAAGTCCATCATCAATATTTTATCCCTGTAACATCTATCAATATACATCTTGAATCAAATATTCATCTTTGCACTACAGGCCAAAGATATTCATTAGTTGGTCATGTTCATCTCAACACCTGTTCATCTTTGCACTACGGGCCAACGATATTCATTAGAAAATCATTCATCTTTGCACTACAGGCCAAAGATATTCAGTTATATCATCATTTAGGACTGGGGATGATGAAAAATATTTTTAAAAAAATGAATCCAGTGAGACAAAAGAACAAATAATAGGGATTCGTACATCATCCATGTTCAAAAATACCCCATAATATACTATGGTGGAGTAAAATTCAAGAATAATAATTAAAACATGGATACAATCAAAGATAGTAACAATGTGACACCCCCAAATCCGGGTACTTCTATTTCCGTGGGATTTGGTGTTCACTGTACAAATATCATCTATCTATCTACCCATAATAAATGCAAACCATGCAATAGATAGAAATAAATCTTCCCCTTGTGGGGTTACAACATCTGAATAATAACCAATACAATCCCAGGTTAAACTAACCTTAAACATCTGTGCGGAATTATAAATAAACAACAAGTC